>CAWTZC010000015.1:19620000-20820000 GCA_963919715.1 Microtus obscurus | reverse complement strand
AGGGTGTGCTCAATGTATCCATAATAGGGGCTCAGATTGCCATAATGCTCCCAATAAACTCCCAGGTGTCCAGAGGATCATTGACAACAAAGGCTTCTGAGGGGTGTGGTATACAAGCTAGAGGTATATTGAATAATCACAACCTTTTGTATTAAATCTCTAATCTCATGACTAACCATGATGGTCGGGCACATAGGACCCTCCAACAATGATAAGGGTATCATTTCTAGATCAGTTAACCATGCCAAATAATTGCTGTGATTCTGAGAATGAGTACAATCTCTTCATCTCCAAAATTAAAGGAGAGAGGGGGAAACCTGCTTAGCAATGGAAAAGTCTAAAAATACAAAAAAGATTATGATTGGAACTTTATCTGGCAACCCAATTAGATATAATGATGTAAGACCTTTGAACACTTTTGTGGCAGTCCTCTGCAGATAGACTGCACCTGGATATGCCAGAAATAGATCATACATGTACTGAATTAATATGATGTCCATGAGAATATTTATCAAGTTCTAAGAAACATATAACTGGCAGATTATGAGGCTATTCTTCATTCCTGCCATAAATAATCCATAGATATCTCTTGGCTGGCTTATGCACATTAAGTTCCCATACTGCAAAGGCAAAATTTTCTTGATCCTGTAGTGCCTATGTCATCCATATGCTGCCTATCTGTAAGGAGGGAAACCAGGAAAGTGGTGAGGACAGTGATGGGACTGTCACTGGGATCAGGATTTCTTATGACCAGTATTTACTTGTGTATATCCTCACTGCAGATCACAGTGACTATATTGCAGGTAGGGGCATTAAGCTCTTCCCAAACTAATTGTTGGATGAAGATTGCAGAAGTAAGCTGAAGGGTCCTGCAGGCACATGCTTTATGAGACTTGAAGGTCAGGTCAGAAACTTGGGAGTAGGTTTGATGGCCAATCTGTGCCTGATGGATGGAACAGATAAAGTTACTTCATCCAGTGAGCATGTCAAGGGTCACTGAAATATCAATTAAGGGGTTCATTCATGCTTGAACTTCTGCCTGATCATAAGCTTATTTGCATCCAAGAAAGGCAGCTGGCTCCAACATAGCTTTGTGCACATGATATCAATCTAAGTAAACATGTAGATGCATTGCCCATTGAATGAGAACTTGTTTGAAGTAATGTGAATCTGGGCCCAACTCATTAGTCCTCTTCTGAATAAGATGAAGTTCTTATGTGGGATTCCCCTCTGTATGCCGTGAATGCCTTCGGTTAGTAAAGAAACTGTCTTGAGCCCATGATACAACAGAAAAGAACTAGGAAGGAGAAACTAAACTGAATGTTGGGAGAAAGAAGGCAGAGATTAGAGAAGACATGTAGCCCTGCTGGAGACAGACTGACAGAACTTTATCTGATAAGCCACAGCCACATGGTGATACACCGTTTAATAGAGATGGGTTAAATTAAGATATGAGTTAGCCAGTAAGAAACTAGAGCTAATGGGCAGATTCCAGGTTAGTTTATTTCTTGGCCTTGTAGGCCTTATCATGCTACAAATGTCATCAGCCTACTTTTTTGATAGTTTCTCTTTGGATGGCCTAGATCCTGATAGTTCAGCCAGACTAGACCTATAATCAATGATTTCTATGAATCATCTCATCCCCACCAGACTAGGGCTTGGATTATAAAGGCACAATATCTTTTCCATTTAAAAGGGGCATAAGGATGGAATTTAGGTCTACATGCTTAAAACAGCAGGTTACTCCCAGAACTTCATCAATAGCTTTGACAATGCAATTTTAACGTAATAAATCTTTTCATTATTCTACACTTTGACTGATCATTTTTATGTGTTTATAATTTAAATGAGCATCTAGGAGTCTCATATAACAACTCTTTCCCCTATGTATTTTATGTGGGAATTTTCACCTGTTCAATCACTTTAGTTGCCTTGTACTTTAGGTTTTTTTTATTTCACTCTTGTTTCAAGTACTTATTTATAAGGAGATGTTCACTGTTGGTGCCTGATCAAGTGTTCACAGATTGTTTCCTTGACATTTTACGTATCTCTCTTGTTGTCTTATTTGTATAGTTTTGTATTGCCAAGCCAATTGATTTCTCTATGTCTCCCTTTGTCTCTTTACATGATTGTATGTGTGTGTGTGTGCATGTGTTTGAGAGATAAATATTGAGATGTATGTATAATTTTATTATTTTGGGTACTTATTTTTATAGTTCCAGGAGTTCCTATTATCACAACAAATTGTGTGAACTGATAATATCCACTTTATTTATTGGTGAGAAATAGAAAATTATGATTTTTCATCACATATCATAGGATGTTGAACCAATGACAGATATTTATAATGCATATTGGCATAATTTTACTAGTATTTACTTTTAAGGTTTTTGACTTTTGACTTTATGCTTTCACTAAAATCAGCTGACCAGAATCATTACAGCACTCACTTTTTAAAAATATGTGTCTACATAACACTTACCTGTCGCTGTTCAGCTTGATTTCATCTCCACTTGAAACTTTCTCTTTACTGTTTCTTGTATGAAAGTATTTAAAGTCGATGAACTCCCTTAGCCTTGGTTCATGTGAGAAAATATTTTGTTTTCAGTTTCAAAGGACAGAAGTACATTATTCGTTTTTAGCAGTTGATTTTATTCATTTCCCCAGAACTGTGATATCAATACCCATGTTTTTTATTAAGTTAACATACTAAGTAAAGGTTTTCCTTAAGGCATTTTCATGCATATATGTCATTAAATTTTGTCCCTTCCTCCTAGCTAAACTGCTCTTATGCTTCCATGTCGGTTATTTCATTACCTCATCTTAACCCCCTATTTACATCTTCTCCTCATTTCATATTTTGCCTCAAGATTTTTTACAATCTCTCCACTCTCTCATCTCCTGGCAGTTTATTAGTAGGTAACAGATTGATACTTTTCTGATGCCTCTAAAATGTTCTTCATCTCTAAAATTTGAGATTTAACCACAGCATTGGTGTGTGTGTGTGTGTGTGTGTGTGTGTGTGTAAATCATAGGTTAATTCTGGGAATCGCACTTCATTAACACTCTTCCTCTTATTCATCAAATCTAGGCCTCCCCAATATGGCTATCCTTTCTGACTAGTTTGCCCTATGTTATGCAGCTTGTATTATAGGCAGAGAACCTCACCAACTTAATATTTAAATGGATTTCTAGGTATCGCAAATATTTTCCTAATGTTTGTATGTTGTAATTATTGGAACCACTAAGCCATCACTCTAGTCCCATTATCTCTTTCAAAAATCCTTCCACTTATTTGTTCCTATGTATAAATTAATTCAGAGATTCACAAAATGTGTGCATTAATCAACTCAGTATGTTCTATAAACATCATACATATTTTTCAAATATTTTAATTTATTTCTCTTTCTTTAGTGGATGAGTTTTGAATATGCCTTTGTGTCCCAAGTCTTTAATCAACTTGCTCTTTTTCAATATTGAATATCAATTCTATAATCTCCAAGCATACACACATATTCAACACGTACACAAAAACTCACACAAATTCACAACATACATGTACACAAATACACACACAAACTTATACATACATACTCAAACACACACACAAAATAGTCAAGAACACTCATACACATACACAGACAAACACATTCAGAAACACCTGCAAATGTACAAATACTCAAGTTGTTTCTGTTGTTGATTTTCAGTTTTGATCCATTTTATCAGAAAGGATATGCAATATTTCTTCAGATTTCTTTTATCTGTTGTGACTTGTTTTGTGTCCTAATATGTGGTCAATTTTGGATTAAGTTCCAGGAGGTACAGATAAGAAGGTCTATTTTGTGTGTGTGTGTGTGTGTTTGGGTGAATTGTTTCTCTTCCCTTTGACTAAGATCAAGTGTTGTGAGATTCCCCTTTGTGTGCTGTGATTACCACTGATTAATAAAGAAGCTGATTTGGGCATATAGCAAGGCAGAACAGAGCTAGGTGGAGGAAACTAAACTAAATGCTGGGAGAAAGAAGGCCATCAATAGATGCCATGTAGGTCCACTGGAGACAGATGTCAGGGAAAAAACTTTACCCAGTAAGCCAGAGCCATGTGTCCATACACAGATGAATAGAGATGAATTAGTTAAAATATACTTAAGCTATTGGCCAAACAATATTGAAATAATCTGGTTTCTGTGTGATTTTTTTTCAGGGCTGAGCATCTGGGAATGAACATGAAGCCTCAGCCAACAGTTGTGTTTGAGTGAAATGTTCAGTAACTATCTGTTAGGTCCATTTGGTTTATGACATCATTTAGCTATAAGATTTTTCTCCTTTATTAGTGTCTGGGTGATCTGTCTATTGGCAAGAGTAGGGTATTGCAGTCATTTATTACTTCTGTGTGAGGGACAAAATGACATTTTAGCTGTAGTATTATTCTTTTATGAACTTGGATGTTCTTTTGCTTGCTGCATAGATATTTTTAATTGCATAATGTTTCCTAAGTGGATTTTTCCTTTGATAAAAAATTATTTCATGTTAGTTTTTATTGGAAGCCTACTTTGTCAGATATTTAAAGTTATATTGGCTTGTTTTTTGTGTCCATTACTTAGAATAACTCTTCACACTTTTACCATGACCTTATGTCTATCCTTCTGTTAAGCTGTGTTTCTTGTATGCAGCAGAATAATGGAGCCATTTCTTTTTTTATTTTATTTACTTACTTACTTATTTATTTATTTATTAAAGATTTCTGCCTCCTCCCCGCCACTGCCTCCCATTTCCCTCCCCATCCCCCAATCAAGTCCCCATCCCTCATCAGACCAAAGAGCAATCAGGGTTTCCTGCCCTGTTGGAAGTCCAAGGACCACCCACCTTCATCCAGGTCTAGTAAGGTGAGCATCCAAACTGCCTAGGCTCCCACAAATCCAGTATGTGCAGTAGGATCAAAAACCCATTGCCATTGTTCTTGATTAAATCTTCTAATATGCATTTTCATTGAAGAATTGAGACCATGAATTTTGATAGTTATCAATGAGCAGTATTTTTTTGATTTCTGTTATTTTATTGTGGTGTGCTCTCTGTTTCTATTTTCCAGTATACCATTATTTATTAGTTATGTTAACTAGGTGTGGTTAAACTGTATATCGTGTAGTTCTCCTTCTATAACATACTGTATGCTGTGTTTGTACATAGATACTGCTTAAATTTTGTTTTATCATAGAATGTCTTCCTTTCTCTGTCTATTGTGATTGAACATTTAATTGGGTATAGTGGTCTGGCCTAAATGTTTGTAGAACAACTCTCCTGGCCTGTCTGTCTTTTAGAATCTCATTGAGAAGTCAGGTAATATTCTAATAATAATATATTTCTTCTCTTTCAGCTTTTACTATTCTTTCTTTGTTCTGCAAGTTTATTGTTCTGACTATTATATTCTAAAGGCACTTTCTTTTCTGGTCCTATCTATTTTGTTTTCTGTATGCTTCTTAAACCTTGATAGCCACCCCTGCCTTAGAATAGGTAAGTTTTCTTCTGTGAATCTATTGTAAATATTTTCTGTGCCTTTGGCCTTGATTTTTTTCCTCCTTCCTCCATTCATATTATTCATTGATCTGTCTTTTCATAGCACCTCAAATTTACTGAATATATTATATCTAGATATTATTATATTTAATATTTTCTTTGACTGAGTTATGCATTTCTTCTATCTTGGCTTTAGTGTCTGAGATTCTCTTGTCTATCTCTTGAATTGTCTTGATGAGTCTTACCTCTGAGGATTCTGTTTGACTTCCTAATTTTTCCATTCCTAGTTGTTCCTTAGGTTTAAATACCTTTATTGATTAAATTTCCACTTTTATGTCTTGAGCAGTATTCTTCATTTCATTCCATAGTTTGTTTGAATTTTCATAAATTTTATGAATGGATTTGCTCATATCTCCTTTAAGGTCATTGAGCATATTAATAATAGCTAGTTTGAAGTCCTTCTTTTCTTGTTTAGCTCTACTGGATTTCTTGGAGCCTACTATTGTAGGGCTTTGTGAGATATAGTAGAGACATATTGTCTTGACTGGTTATGTTTATATAGCTGGTATTTAGGTATCAATTTGTTGCTGGTATCTGGTCTTGTCTTTGTTGGTATCTGTTCTTTGGTTTATTTTGCCAATTCTGGTGAGTAGGAGAGTGTGGTGGTTTGAGTTGCTTGATAGAACATGCTTTTGATGTAGGTGTGTCTATATTAGACTAGAATTATTAGAATCTATTTCTAAATATTAGGAGTTGATACTGATTCCCAGGTCAGCATGGGCAGAAGTTTTCTAGGGAGTTCTTGCAAGAGTAGTTAGCTATAATGACCAATTTTTAAAAAGGATTTATTATACTGGAATTGTTCAGGACTCTTCTTCTTGTTTCCCAAGACGATATTATAGAAGTAATTTGGAGTTACCCAGAAAACTTTCTGAAACAACAGAATCATGGAGAATTATCTAAAAGACATGACATCAGATTCTGTACTATGATAAATAGAATCCTCCCTTTCTCTCTCTTTCTTCCAATCTCAATATTTACATTCACCCAACCATCGGAGCAAAGCTTAAGTAATGATAGCAGAAGATCCAAAATAATCCCATACTAGTTCAGAATTACATATAATAAAGGGTCATTTATTGAGGGGATACTTACAGATCACTGTCCTATATCACAGTCCTCTGCAAAAACAGGGAACAGAAAGAAGTCTTGCAACTGGAAGTGAGAGCAAGAAGCAAGAGACTGAGAACAGGCTTAATAGCTGCATTTATTAGTGAGACAAACAATCTAAGAGACAAGTGTGATCCTTGCCCCTTCATTGTAAATTGACCTGCAACATGTGCTCCCCTGGACAGAAATGCTAATTCAGGTGAATTTTCTGAAAAAGAGAAAACCCTTTGGAGAGACCCTTCTGGGGAAGTGAGGTTGGAATGTACTATCTCACTGCAATGCTTCCTGTCCCAAGATATTACCTGTACTCAGGAGCTCTATGTCTCAAGTATGGAGATTTTGAACAAAAGAAAAAAATATTTACTTAGGACCACCCTAGAATTAATCCATTCCATCCATATACTGAAGCTCTATCTCCCTCATTAACTAGGGAGCATTGTCAGGAAGGAACACAGATTGCAGCAATAATGATGGCTACTGATGTGTTGATTTATTTCTGGTTTATTTTTTCTGAAGTATTGTTACAAAGCCACAGGAATTAGGATAATGATAAGAAACTTCATTGGTGAATGAAAGACTTAGCTCCATTACCCAATATCTGAGTCCTGGGCACTAACACCAGCAGAGTGGCCTCCCAATACCTATTAATAGAAGACATGTCTAAACCCACAAAAAAATACATCATGACATTTGGTTCATTTTTTTTTCTAGTTGGAACATTTTTTATGTACAATACAGACAACTGTAAATGTGTTTATTTTCTCATATTACTTATTAAGTGTCTTCCTGAAATCTGGGAATGCATTAAGAAATATAGACAGACCTTAGGATTAGGAATATCATCAACACTCTTAAGTATTTCAAATAGCCACCCTAGACAGTGTGGGGCCCATGGAGTATCACAGAATTTATATGAATATTATTATAAGCTGAGGATAATAGAGAGTTGTTAGATGAATAAAGAATCAGTTTTCTTATTGCTTGCATTATCTAACTCCAAAGAACAATTACTGAATAGAAAAGATGAATCTTCTTCATATTCTTTTTTTGGAGCAAGGTACTCCCAGCAGAAAAGTCAAGTGTGGATCTATCTTTATTAGATTCTCTCTGGAGATGTTTCACAGCCATGAATACGTAAAACACAGCACAGGTGGAGACAGAAATATCATGCACACATTTCTATCTTCTGCTCTTCTACAGATCTGTGTTTTTACTTTTCCTAAAGAAACCTCTTTTATTTTCTGAGATTCTTCCCTTTTCAGCCTTATAAAATAGATAGGCATGTAAAACTCTAATTTTAACCACTTACAGAGAACAGACCTTATATCATTTCTTAGTCTGTCTATGTAAAAGAGAAAAGCCTAATTTTTTATTCATTTGTTTTTTAAGCTTAAGTCTCTTATAGCTAAGACTGGTCTCAGTCTGGCTGATCCTAAGCTCTTGATCCCCCTGCCTCTATCATCTGATTATGGGGATAATATATATGGTAATATAAGCCATAATGGCAATATCCATCTTGGATAAACTTTGATTTTATTGTTCTAATTTTGTCAATCTCATATGCTATATATTTAATATACATGGCCACTTGTCACTGATTTTGCTTCTTTCCAGATTATGAGAGCCCACATTTTTGCCAAACATTTGACTTAGTTTAGAGAGGCCTTTTATTTTATATGTGTGATTTATATTAAGTAGATTACTTTTATCACATTGCAAATCATAAAACAGAAAAAAATAACACGATTGTCACCTGAATCACTGGAAAAAGAGATAAATGTCAGAAATGTATTTTCTGGCCAGCAACCTTGGCTGGAGCAGGCCTGAGATGGTGAGCTCCACGGGAGTAGGACTAAGCTGGCAACCTAGGCCAGAGCAGCCTCAAGTGGTGAGCTTTGTAGGAGAAGATCCAGAAAAGGGACATTTACAGAAACAGGTCTGAGCCAGCAACTTAGGCAAGAGTAGGCCTGACACAGCAAACTTCACAGGAGAAGAGTAAACCCCGGGAGCACTGAGCAACCTCCAGAAAAACAGTGACCAATGGGGTGACTGGAACCTTAGCACTGACTACACCATGAAGAGCAACCATCTGAGTTTTGGATCCACTTGCACCTGATGATTGATATCCAGAGTCACAGACAGCCACAACTATACCAATTAGATAAAAAAAAAAGATGGGTAGAAAAGGTAAGAACATACGCAACCACCACAAAGAACAACACAATACCAGTAAAATCTAGTGGCCATAAAACAGCAAGACTAGAACAACCACATATTAATGAAACAGAAGAATATGACTGAAAAATAACTTTAGGAGAATGTTTAAGGCCCTTAAGGAGAAAATGTGAAATAAATTTTATCAAAAAAAAATGGACTAAAAGACAAACAAAAAATTGTAAGACATCAACAAATTCCTTAAAGAAAACCAAGAAAAAAGCAATCAAACATATGAAAGAAACTATTTAAGACTTGAAAACTGAAATAGAGACAATCAGGAAAACACAAGCCGAGAGAATTATAGAAACAGAAAACATGTAAAGCAATCAGGAACCACAAATGCAAGCATAAACAGCAGAATACAAGAAATGGAAGAAAAATCTCAAGCTCTGAAGATACAATAGATGAGATAGACTCATAATTCAAAGAAAACATTAAATCTACCAAAAGCTTAATCCAAAATATCCAGGAAATATGGGACAAAATGAAAAGATCAAATGTACAGATAATAGGTATAGAAGAAAGGAAAGAAATTCAACTCAAAAGCAAAGAAAATATATTTAACAAAATCATAGAAGAAAACTTTCTCAACCTAAAAAAAAATATATATGCCTATGAAGACTCAAGAAGGTTAGAGAATGCCAAATAAACTGCATCAAAAAAAAGTCCCCTTAGGACATAATAATCAAAACACCAAACATACAGAATAAAGAAAGAATATTAAGAGCTGCAAAGGAAAAAGGCCAAGTACATATAAAGATAAAGCTGCCAGAATTATACCTGAGTTCTCATTGAAGACAAGGAAAGCTAGAAGGTCCTGGCCAGAAATTAAGAGACCACGGATGTCACCCCAGACTACTATATCCTGCAAAACTTTCAATCACCACAGAAGGATAAAACAAGATACTCTATGATAAAACTATATTTAACCAACACCTAGACACAAACCAGCCCTTCACAAAGTACTAGAAGGAAAACTCCAACTCAAGGAAGTTGACTACATCTACAAAAACACAGACAATTGATGATCTCATAGCAGCAAATTCTAAAGAAGGGGAAAACACACAAATTAACATCACCAACATTAATGTTGATTTCTCAGAAAATGAGGAAATAAACTTCATCAAGACCCAACAATACCACTTTTGGGTATATATCCAAAGGATGTTCAATCTCACCACAAGGACATGTGATCAACTATGTTCACAGCAGCATTGTTTTTCATAGCCAGAACCTGAAAACAATCTATATGCCCCTTGACCAAAGAATGGATACGGAAAATGTGGTACTTTTACACAATGGAGTACTACACAGCAGAGCAAAATAATGACATCTTGAAATTTGCAGGCAAATGGGTGGAACTAGAAAACATCATATTAAGTGAGATAACCCAGACCCAGAAATACTATTATCATATTTCTTACTCATAAGTGGTTTTAAACCTAAAGCAAAGAAAACCAGCCTACAAATCACAATCCCAGAGAACCTAGACAACAATAAGGACCCCTAAGAGAGACATACATGTATCAAATCTACATGGGAAATAATAAAAGCCAAGATCTCTTGGGTAAATTGGGAGCTTATTGATAATGAAAGAGAGTTAAAGGGGAAGAAAGAAGCCAGGAGGAGAGCAGAGAAAATGTGTAGCCCAATAAAATCTATTAAAAAAATATAAAAATAAAAAATAGTATTTTCTTTCCTTAATAAGATTTCAAATAGAAACAGAAAATTTTCCAGGGAAAATCTTGAAAAACATTTTACACTTTGAGCTTTGGAATCTATGTGACAGTACAATATTCCTAAAACTCTGAATTTTTAATTTAGGTTAAATTATCATTAAGTGTATAAGTAAATTTATAATATATATACATATGTATTATTTTTACTTAAAAATGAAATTTCCACCTCTTCTCCCCTCCCTCCACATCTCCTTCCCCCATCCCCTCCCCCGTCCCTTTCCCCCTCCCTCTCCAGTCCAAAGAGCACTCAGGGTTCCCTGCCCTGTGGAAGTCCAAGGTCCTCCCCTCTCCATCTAGGTTTAGGAAGGTGAGCATCCAAACAGACTATGTTCCCACAAAGCCAGTACATGTAGTAGGATCAAACCCAGTGCCATTGTCCTATGCTTCTCAGTCAGCCCTCCTTGTCCGACACAGTCAGAGAGTCCGATTTCATCATATGCTCCATCAGTCCCAGTCCAGCTTGCTTTGGTGAGCTCCTATTGGATCAGCCCCACCATCTCAGTGGGTGGGTGCAACCCTTGCAGTCCTGACTTCCTTGCTCATGTTCTCCCTCCTTCTGCTCCTCATTTGGACCTTAGGAGCTCAGTCTGGTGCTCCAGTGTGGGTCTCTATGTCTAGCTTCATCTATCGCCAGATGAAGGTTCTATGGTGATATGCAAGATATTCATCAATATGACTATAGGATAGGGCCATTTCAGGCTCCCTCTCCTCAGCTGTCCAAGGATCTAGCTGGAGATATCTCCATGGACATCTGGGGACATCTCTAGAGTTCAGTCTCTTGCCAACCCTAAAATGGCTCCCTTAATTAAGTTATATACTTCCCTGATCCCATATCCTCCCTTCATCCATCCCAACCATCCCATTTCCCCAAGCTCTCCCCATCCCCCCTTCTCACATTTTTCTCCCCATATCCCCTTACCCTCCCACCCCCCACCCCCAAGTTTCCAATTTTTACCTGGCAATCTTGTCTCCTTCCAATATCCAGGAGGATAGCTATACATTTTTCTTTGGGTTCACCTTCTTATTTAGCTTCTCTAGGATCATGGATTATAGGCTCAATGTCCTTTATTTATGGCTAGAATCCACTTACGAGTGAGTACATACCATATTCATCTTTTTGGGTCTGGGTTACCTCACTCAGGATAGTGTTTTCTATTTCCATCCATTTTCATGCAAAATTCAAGATACTCTTTTTTACCACTGAGTAGTACTCTAATGCATACATATTCTATACTTTCTTTATCCATTCTTCCATTGAGGGGCATCTAGGTTGTTTCCAGGTTCTGGCTATTACGAATAATGCTGCTATGAACATGGTTGAACAAATGCTTTTTTAGTATGACAGAGCATCTCTTGGGTATATTCTCAAGAGTGGTATTGCTGGATCCTGGGATAGGTTGATCCTGAATTTCCTAAGAAACCACCACACTGTTTTCCTAAGTGGTTGCACAAGTTTGCATTCCCACCAGCAATGGATGAGTGTTCCCCTTACTCCACATCCTCTCCAGCAGAGGCTATCATTGCTGTTTTTTTTTTATTTTAGCCATTCTAACAGGTGTAAATTTTAAAATAATAGTCATAAGGATCCTCTGTAATTGGATTAGATTCAGCTATGTGTAACACATTGAAAATGGTGGTCAAAGAGGTGGAGTGATGACTTTGTTGTTCAGAGTGCATGAAGCTATTCCAAAGAGCCGTAATTCATTTCCAGCCACCATAGGCAACTCATAATGTCTGTAATACCAGTAGGTCCCAGAGCATCTGGCACTATGTTCTGGCTTCCACAGGCACCATATGCATGTGATGCATAAACAGGTAAAAACGCAGCACAGACCCACGCAGTGTAACAATAAAGAATGGATTGTACAGTTGCCTATTGATATTTGTTTCTTTTTCTGTTACATATAGCTTTTCTGTGTTAATAACATAAAACACCAGAAACACTAAAGTGCCCACCTCCCCCAAAATATGAAAGAGCAAGAAAGAAAGAAAGAAAGAAAGAAAGAAAGAAAGAAAGAAAGAAAGAAAGAAAGAAAGAAAGGAAGGAAGGAAGGAAGGAAGGAAGAAAGAAAGAAAGAAAGAAAGAAAGAAAGAAAGAAAGAAAGAAAGAAAGAAAGAAAGAAAGAAAAGGAAAAAAAGAAAAATTCGTGGGTCACTCTGCTGCTATCAGGAGTCTTAGCCACAGAGCCTCACATAGGAGAATTTTCATAGAAGCATCCTGTATCCTCACCTCCTTACCACCTAGTTCCTCTACAGTATTCTGTTAAATGAGTGTCCACTGTTTTCTACTCCTGTGTGAAAATGTCATCCAGTTCTTAAACATGAATCATGTAGAATATTCCTTGAGTCATATTCATAACCTACAAATGAGATATCATAGATTCTTGAGTTGTTTCTGTTAGGTATAATGGCTGGTTTTCAAATTCCTTCTTACCATTTCTTCACAAGCACAAAGCACACCTGATAACTATACATATAAATCTTAAGCTGTCACTCTTATGATGAAAATGTCCAGAACCAGGGACATTCTTTCATAGTGGCATTCTCTTGCCATTGGTCTTTGGTCTTTGGTCATTCTATTCATACAAAGATGGTCATTTCAAAGGACAAAGCTTGGGTATTTTAGAATATCCTCATTTCTTCTGTTTTTTAATTTAAATAATGTCTGTTATACCACTAATACATTTATACTTTCATTTGCTAGCATATATCTGCTTATTTTAGAATATGCTCATTTTTGTGATACAAATTTATATAAACAAACTACCTACTTGGTAAACATCATCTGAATTTTCCTTTTTAAAATTCTAAGTAATACAATTTTTAGTCATCATATAGGGTCTAAGCAGCATAAATATTTATTTTATTCACAAATTATTTTGGTATTTTATTTTCTCTTGTACATTGTTATCCAGTGCATTTGATTAAAAGTTTCCATACATCATGTTAAAAACATTATTCAGTGTAGAATGTATTTATTATAATGTTGCTTCTCAGCTAAAGTCGCAGTAAACTTTAGTATTTCAATATCCTCATCCTAATAAAAAGGATATTTCATATTTTAAAATATAAACACAAAATAAAATTTATATATTTATAAACACTTGTCTGTATTTCATTTATAACCTACTCATGAGTAAGATCTATGTTTCACAAAGTCTAGTAGCCCATTGCTCCAGAATATACATCCCAATTTCTCATGCACCACCATCTAGGCTGTATTTTACAGTGTTGGGATACAAACATATTTTGTTATAATAAATATTGCTACTGCTTTGAAATATGCCTTAATATATACTAAAAATATATCTCCTTAATGCATTTGCTCAACGTTTTTAATGGAACCTATTTATGTAGAATTATCCATATGTATACATGATTAGGTACTCATTCCCAAGCACATATAATATGATGCATTTCCGAATTATTTTTATTATAAATTGTGCAATAGTTAACTCTCTTATCACTATGACCAAAACCCTAAGAGAAACAACCTGAAGTAAGAAGAGATTTTTACTGGATCAAAGTTTAACACAGTACAGTCTGTTAGGGCAAGAAGACACAGAGACTGAGGCAAACCAAATTTATGGAAACAGAAGCTGGTTGACAATAACATTATAGCAACAGGGATGAATTCGAGTGCTCCACCCAGAAACGAGGCCAACCCATAATCATTAAGGCCTATCTTTTGGAAACCAACTTCCTCCATATGAATTTAATTCAATCCATAAGACTCATATGATAAATGATATAACAGGCCTCCCCAAATTGACTTCTTTTTTTTTTTTGGTTTTTTTGAGACAGGGTTTCTCTGTGGTTTTGGAGCCTGTCCTGGCACTAGCTCTTGTAGACCAGGCTGGTCTCGAACTCACAGAGATCCGCCTGCCTCTGCCTCCCAAGTGCCCAAATTGACTTCTGATCTTCATGTATATGTTGTAGCAAATATGGAAAAACATACAAACACACACACAAGATAAATATATAAAATCTAAAATTTTGATAACATATGTTCAAAAGTTTAATTTACAGTAGCAAAATATTGAAACCCTATAAAAATATAAATATTGATCAAAAAATTAAATAAGCACATTATTTTATTTTCATGCAGTGTAATAAAATTTAAAAAATTGAATAAACCTCTAATACACTAACATAAACTTATCAATAAATTTTAATACCTGGCAAGAGATTTTCTAGGCAGTAATATTGTAGTTAATGTAGTTATATGAAGTCCAATTAAAGACAAGCCCAATTGCAGTATTATAGATAAGGACACTGGGCACAGGAGCTTAACAAGGACAAAGCATAAATGGACTCCTTGTCTAGATGCACTATGCTGAATATGATTAGAGAAAAATCAGTGATTGATTGCACTTTTTAAAGATAATAGTGTCTACTTAGGTCTCTGAGTTTACTTATGAATAAACTCTATTTGAAATATATTCCAAGATGTTTGAAAATAAGTGTGAACTTGACATAATAGCCCATTTTGCTTTCTCTGTCAGAATGATTCTTTCTTTATAAAAATTCACAAAACTTTCTCTGTCATTATTTTCTGATGGTCATATGAAACACCAAACCTCATGGCTTCCAAACATCAAACATCATTTCCTTTTTTATTTGACCAGGGAGATAGGTCCAATATTTTTCTTCATGGTACAATCCCAATTTAAAGTATTTTCCTAGATGTTTCCTCTAGTAGCCATCACATAATTAGACCTTCATCCACACATGAGCTGAAAAAGTATAAATAACAAAATCTAGGCACAATGACTTTCTCAATAAGATAGATGTTCATTTATTTAAAAAGTAAAATAAAATAAGTACATCATAAACTCTCCATTGATTCTTCCAAACATTCAGGCATGGACTAAGAACTGCAATTAATATAGATAAAATTTTTCCTTATTTCAAAAGAGCATTCCACAGCCCCATATTTCTTTTGCATTCATCTTTGAAAAGCACTACAAATTCTATAAATAAGAAGACTGCCCTGTGGCATTCAGTTGGAGACTGTAATGTTTTAGCAGACAATGCACTTATAATTTATCCTCTTCAAAAAATTCCAGCATTAGATTTTTAGAACTGTGTGAGCACAATCATAGCTTCATTTGGAAAATGGAAGGGGGAAAAGCTCACAGCGGTCACTGCCTCATAACATGCATTACCATCTGGAAAGAAAGAGCAGATATTGCTTTAGCAGTTCTTCTAAAAATGATACATATTTACACAGAGACAACCAACTGGTAAAGACCAGTATAACTGATCCTTCCACCACAACTGTAGCTCCAGGCTTTGCGAGCCACCCTGGTTTTCTCAGCACACTATTTTTTCTTCTCTGCTCTACTAGCATTTAATTTACATTGCTTTTTTTTTAATTTTGAAAGCTTCTTGCTGCTGCAGATTTCAGCTTCTCCTTGATTCTGCCACCTTCTATGCGATGATATCAAATGATCATGGTTATTCTGCTACTTCATCCAACTTCAGCTGTGTCATTAGGTAGAAATGTATAAGAAATAAGGGGGCATTAAGCTTATTTGTATACAAATCCTATATTACATTTGTTATTATTTTGTTCTTGGTATGCTTCAACTAATAAACATAGGTGTTATTTTTAGCTTAATTTTTACTTTATTGTTATATGTATATGCATAGGTGTTATTTTTAGCTTAATTTTTACTTTATTGTTATATGCATGGGTGGTTTTCCTATGCCCATGTCTATGAACCACTTGCATTAACAGGTGCCTGAAGAGCCACAAGGGGGCTGAAGTCTAATGGAATATGAAAGAATGCCTGTGAGTTTCCATGTGGCTACAGGGATGCAAACCAAGGTCCTCTGAAAGAATAGTCAGTGCTCTTAACCACTCAACAAAATCACTAACCACCAAAGCACTATATATCAATTCTATGTCATCCTAGAGTCATATTTAGCTTCATGGTAACAGGGTTGACATTGCCATTTCTGATGTGGGGCTTTGTTTGTGAAATTCACAAAGCCAGTTATTTTCAGAAATTGTTACAATAAATTAAGGTCTAGATAAACATAGAAATCCTGTTATTATGCCTGCGTTAATCAGAATACATGGAAAACATCTCAGCATTATTTGATCTTTAAGTGGACATATTTCAACCGTAATAATAACAGACCACCAAAGGATCTTAGGCCTGACTGTAGATGCATGGTAGGGGCCAATTGTCTAAGGCATGTGCTATTGTAGCATGCAGGTCTAAAGGTATGGTCACTTAAATACATTTTTTTTTATTTTTTTATGTGCATGTGCGTTTTGCTTATCTGCTTCTAAATGTAACACATGTGTCTAGTGTCCTCAGGGGCCAGTTGTAACTGGAGTTACAAATGTTTGTAAACCACCGTGTGTGTGCTCCACTCTGAATCTGGTTTTCCTGCAGAAGAAGTAAGTCCTCTAAATCACTAAGCAATCTTTTGAAACCTGGGAGTCTTAATATTGATAGATCCTTAACAGTTCATGTAGACAATAGTAAGGCCATTGACATAGGATATCAAAGTAATCCTTCATCTCAAATAGGACAAGACTGAAGCATTAGACAAGAGGAGGCTTGAGGAATTAGGGCTGTGAGGAAATGTTAATGACTTAGCTTATTGATGAGTACTACATGGACCAGCCCAATAAAAGCCTGATCTTGTCAGGCTAGTAGAGGATGAGGAAGAAAAGAAGCAAAGGGAGGAGAGCAAGGCAAAGATGATAATCTCTGCAACATCCTGAAGGAAATTTTGAATAAGAAGTTTGATCAAATGACAGTCACCAATAGACTTATATCTTCATCCTGCTGCATTGTGACAAGTACCTGTGATAAGAGTCTCCCCATAGAGCAGATCATGAAGGGTCAGACACTTTAAGATAACTCTACAATGGGCTACATGATGTTTAAAAAGTACTTAGAGATCAATTCTGACTACTTCATTGTGGAGACGCTGTGGCAGAAGATTGGACCAGACAAAAATGACAATAGTTAAAATCAAGGTGGCAGTGTTGTTTGAATATACTCTGCTCCCCTTTGGTTTCTGTATTGAGGATCCCTGTACTCAACTGGATATACTTCTTGATCACATATGCATGAGCTTTGATGAAGATGACATGACAGCAGAGGAGCCCAGTGCTGCTGTTCCTGTTGATATACTGCCAGTTGAGAACGATGATGATGCCTATCTAATAGAAGTAGAGTATAGACAACCCTGGAAGGCCATGAACTCTGTATAATGTCCCTGTAATTCCTTCTGCAGCCTGGAATGGTTCCAACTCATCTGGCTCTCTGCTCGTTGTTGTGGGATATTTGTATTCTGTGTACAATGCGTTCCACCCTGCAGAAATTGGGGCATTTATTAAGGCTCAAATTTCCTCATTATGGACAGAAATTGGATATTGGCAAAGATCATTTGGTAGTTTCTCAAGAAAGGTTAGCAACAAATATTTAAAGGCAAAAGACTTCATTTTATAAAAAGAGCTAATTGTATTCCTCCTCATATAATAAAGGACACTCTAGACTGACAGCCGGGGAGCCTACATGGGACCAAACTAGGCCATATTCATGTGCACAACAGTTGTGTAGCTTGGCCTATTTGAGTAAAATTATTTTTTAAATAAAAATAAAAAGGCATGCCAATTTCTAGATGTTCTACATTCTAGACTAAAGCAAATAAATCAGAAAAGGCATGTTATACATCAGAAAAATTAAGCAAAGTGGATCAAAGCCCTAATGATGCAGTTCAGAAATTGGAATTATGTGCTATTATTAGATTTTTTTTCAGAATTCCTTCATATAGTTACTGACTGAATATGCAGAAAGTTATATTTTACTTATTTAAACTGATAAACTTATTCCAGATGATTCAGAATTAACTTTATTATTTTTTAAGTAAAAGAAATGATCACAAATAGAAATTATCCTTTGTATATAACATATATCTGATCCCATACAGATCTACTGGGCCTTTGTATATAACATATATCAGATCCCATACATTAGCACAAGGTAATGATGAAATTGATTAGTAATTGGTAGGAAATGTGGACAAAGCCTCAGAATTTCATAAGAAAGAGAATGTTAGCAGTAAAGGTTTGAAAGAAAGATTTTTTTAACACCAACAGAATTATCAGAAAATGTTCTGCCCAGCAATCTTGTCTACTTCCCGGTGTGTGGTGGGAGGGGGGTAAGGGGAGAAGGGGAGAGAAATGTGAGAAGGGGAGGTTGGGGGGAATTTGGGGAAACGGGATGATTGGGACAAAGGAAGGTTGGTTAGGGGAGCAGAGAAGCACACATCTTAATTAAGGGAGCCATCTTAGGGGTGGCAAGAGACTTGGACCTAGAGGGGCTCCCAGGTGCCCAAGGTGATGTCCCCAGTTAGTTCCTGGAGCAGCTGAGGATAGGGAACTTGAAATGACCCTATCCTTTAGCCATACTGATGAATATCTTGCATATCACCATAGAAACTTCATCTGGCGATGGATGGAGATAGAGACAGAGACCGACATTGGAGTACCAGACTGAGCTCCCAATGTTCCAATGAGGAGCAGAAGGAGGGAGAATATGAGCAATGAAGTCAGGACCACAGGGGGTGCACCCACCCACGGAGACAGTGGGGCTGATTCTTGGGGAGCTCACCAAGGCCAGCTGGACTGGGACTGAAAAAGCATGGGTTAAAACCGGACTGTCTGAATTTGGCGGACAATGAGGGCTGCTGAGAAGCCAAGGACAATGGCACCGGGTTTTGATCCTACTTCATGTTCTGGCTTTGTGGGACCCTACCCAGTTTGGCATTAAAAATCCTAGACGAGGATTGAGGGGGGAGGACTTTGGACTTTCCACAGGGCAGGGAACCCTGACTGCTCTTCAGGCTGGAGAGGGAGGGGGAGGAGGGGGGGAGGGGAGGAGGACGGGGAGGAGGGGGAGGGAAATGGGAGGCGGGGAGGAGGCAGAAATTTCTTTTTTTTCCAATAAAAAAAAAGAAAAAAAAGAAAAACCAATCCATACCCAAACAAAGGGCAAAGGAATCAAGATCTCCACACAGTGCTCTCCAGGCCTTAAGTGTGTATGTGTTTCAATCTCATAGATGGTAACTACCTTGTACATCAAGAACTATCTTATTTATTTCCACATAAACTCAGTTCAACAGTCATATAATAAATGCTTTCTCTGTGTTAAAAAAAAAAAAACGAAAAAAGAAAATGTTCTGCTTGCTCTTTGTATAATCAAACTCCATTACCTGCATGAAGTATTCCAAAGCATACTCAAAGAAATGAAATTTGACAAGTGCATGTGTTTTATTTTGTAAAATTTAGAAAATTAAAATATGTACACCATACCATAGATACATATTCAGGATTTTAATGGTCAACTGCTTTAAGTTCTAAAAAGGCTGATTCTGTAATTACTAGAAATCATAGCCATTATCAGGATACCTGTACAAATTAAGATTGACAATGTTACAGCACATGTCTCTAGTATAATAAAATGACTTATTGCATATTGCAATATAAAGCATTTTAAAGATATACTACATAATCCTACAGGGCAAGCAGTTTTACAAAAATCTAACTCCACTTTAAAGGTATGCTTAATAAACAGAAATGTTAATAAAGTCTCCTAGATAGATTATACAGCACTTTAGGGGCTTTAAATCTTTTAAATGCAAATGAAAAAGGAACAATGGCTGTGGAGAGACATTGTATAATAGAAAAAAAAAAAACCTGCTGAATTAGATCTACCTATATTTTAAAGATTGTTGACCTGAATGGAAACCAAGATGTGTTATATGGGGAAGAGTTTTCTTTTGTTTCCACAAAAGAAGAAATGCTATGAATAACATCAAGGCTGATGAAGACTAGATTTGAAAAAGAGAACTCTTCATTAGGAAACTCTATAATTCATCAAACACCGTCGTAATTCAATGCAGCTAAAAAACGACTAGTAACAATGCCTTTAATTTCATCAAGCTAAACGATAATACTTTTTGTTTCCAAAAAAAAAACATTTTGTTTTATCAAAATTTTACTTTGACAAAGAACCCCACAAAGTTAAGTTAGGGGCAGGGTTTTGTTTTTGTCTTTTTTTTTTTTTTTTTTTTTTTTTTTGGTTTTTCGAGACAGGGTTTTTCTGTGGTTTTGGAGCCTATCCTGGAACTAGCTCTTGTAGACCAGGCTGGTCCCGAACTCACAGAGATCCGCCTGCCTCTGCCTCCCGAGTGCTGGGATTAAAGGCATGAGCCACCACCGCCCGGCGTGTTTTTGTCTTTTGAAGAGATAAATTGTCTACCTAAGGAATCTCAAACCATTGGACAAATAAATAATTTAAAGAAGAACAAATAATCATCCAGCAAAAAAAAAAAAAATGACTCAAGAAAAAGAGTAAAATTGTCCTAAATGTATAACACATTTCCAACAGTATAGAATTTCATAAATCCCCTCAAATTTTTTTTTCTGCTTTTCTCTACAAACATAAACACAAATGGTCTTTTAGGGAGTTCCAAATTCAATTAAAAATCAAATCTAACTTTGCAGTTAGAGAATGGCTCTCTCCTTCTCCAAAACAAAGAATGCCTGTTAAAGGAAAATCCAAAATTTATTTTTGGCTCTTTAAAACTTTTATTGAGATATAAATATTGTATCTAAATGTATATAATTAATATATATATATATATATATATATATATATATATATAAATTTGTTATTATATTAATTGTCATAGAGTAGCAAGTAACTCCAGAAATCAGTTTCATCTAGCCTCTGGTATGAGACTTTGTGCTTGATTGAGAAACAGGTATTTTATAATTGAGTTTGTATACCTTGGCTATACTTAATAGATTGAGATCCTTTAACCTCTCTGAGATCTGCTACAAATGACTTTTCAAAGCCTTAAGCTTTCTTCCATGAACCCTGGCCATTCCTTTGAAGTCTCTAAAAGAATGGTAGGGTCCCACAATAGTTATTCCACCTAGGTTGCGATAACACCATTAAACTGACAAATATCACCCAACAATGAGTTTTGAACTACAACTTGCTCATAACAACTTCAAGGGAGTTAGCTCAGATTGTCCATCCTCACAAACTACTACAGACAGAACTTCAAATAAGCTCAGCACTTTTCCACACAGACTGGACAACCGATGCTACAACTAGTTTTCTGAGGACTTGACCATTGTCTCAATTTTCTCAGAGTCCCCTAAAGATGCTGTTGCCCACACATAACAGGAAGTAATTTTAAGAATGTGATATCCAGATACCCAAGAGGTAGGGTGAGTGGTTTTGGTCATTTGGTGTGTTATTAGAGTTTGTTTATCATGTAGGGTGGTTGGTTGCAAATTGTTACTAGTCATGGTAAGAGAGGAAAGTAAACAAGGAAGAATGAATTTAAGGATCTCTTTCTGGAAAGAAAAAATAGATGGGGGATATGGAAAAGATATGATAAAAGGGTAGATTAGTGAATCTACTTTAAACTAAAAAGCAACTATTAATCTGAACTATTTTACATCTGTATGTATTTTTGTATATTGATACAAATTTAAGATTATTTTTGTTGTAATGTATATTTGTTTCCATTCTTGGTTAAGGTATTGTACCTATACAGCTAATTTAAAATGCAATACACTTGATAGTCATGCATAATAATCAAACTTGTAGCATACTAGCTAAATTTCCATCGTTAAACTGAGGTATACTTTACATAGATATGTGGCCTTCAAAAACTACAAAGACATACAGAATATTGCATATAAGATATTTCAGTAACCTAAGGCTTTTCATGACAGTGAGGTCCCTCTGATCTTGGCAACACCAATTTGCTTCATAAAAGGATGGTGGGCATCAAAGAACCACCAAATAAAGTTTGCTTTTGTTGTGGCAAAGTTAGACAAAAGAAACTGTTCTTTCATCAAGTATTAATGGAATGCTGTCCAAATTGGACCAGCAGATGACAAAAGAGGTCAACCGTCAAACTTTGTCATGACAAGATATGGCAGTCCTTCACAGTCCTTCAAAATTCCTGCTTCATGGAAAAGCCTATCAGATCTTCTAGGCCCATAGACCAAGGATGGGTGCTCCAATGATGCAGAGTCACCTTTGGTGACTATACAAACATCAAAATGTCTTTGTTGTTCCTAGAGTTTTGGAAGTTGTTTGCTCTCCACTTCCTTTTTACATAGGTAATATTATAGACTTCTTGGGTCTCTGATGAAGCTGAAGATGATAGACATAGTAACAGTTTTCCTTGCTACCAAATTAAGAAAGGAAAATTACATAAGACATATAAAGTAGATAAGATTCAGAAACATAAAAGTTTAAATTGTTTATCAAAGACAAGGTTTTAAGGTCTAAAATAATAGGTTTTAGTTGGTTATATAATTTAGAATAGAAAGTGAATTAGGTACAAAACTTGGGACTCATGAGTTGCATAGATAAAATAATATTTTTCCCCAAGATTGCCAAACATAAAAATGTACTGGACATTGTAAATATAATTCTTACCTACCAATTGTTCTTAACATACATAGTTTTAATATGTAAGAGTTAAACCATTTCCTTTTTATTTAGTCCAAAAGGCAGAAATGTTGCAGTTTTTTTTAAAGATGTGTCTTTCTCTAGGTGCCTTCTGATTGGTTTAGTAAAGAGACGAATGGCCAATATCTAGGTGGTGGGAGGTTAAGCAGAACTTCTGGGGATAAAGACAAATAACCCTGGGAGGAATCAAGGTTGAGTTGCCAATGAGACGAACACAGAAAGAAAATAGGAGGTGCAAGATGAAAAAGAGTTAACACCACGTGACAGAACAGATTAAAAATTATGGGTTAATTTAAGTTATAAAATTAGTTGAGACAAGCCTAATTTAAAAGTCATGTTTTCATTAATAAAAATAAGATTCCATGTCATTATTTGGAAACTGGCTGGTGGGACAGAGAAAGACTCATTACTGGTCATATAGAGAGGATACTTTCTATCCTGCCCTTTGTGACCTATTGCAGTACCCCCCCCACCACCACGCCGCCATAGAATAGCAAGGCTAGGTATTGTGTATGCTAGGGATTTTGTTTGTTGGTTCTGTTTTGTTTATTTTATCCACAAATTAAAAGTATGTAGAATAAAGAAAATACAATTTAAAAAAAAAAGAATCATCATACAAGTACCGTTTTCTACTAATATCTGACCTTTTACTTCTCCTGATATAATAGAAGTAGTGAATTGGGGACAGAGTTCAGTAGCTGTTTGTTACTCCTAAGACCCAAACATTGTATCTTTTGAAAGAGCAGCAAATACATGGAACTCCAGCCTCATGTTACCTTAATATAGTAATGCTTTCTATCAACATGTGTCTTATTTTCCGTTAAACAATATGCTTAATTAAGAGTTTAGTTTATTCCTGAACATCTAGAAAACTTCTATTTCCTGAAATAAAAAATTTGACATATAAAACATTTGCAGTGATAAAATGCCATTACTAAAAGTGAATTATGGAAGAAATAATTTATTTTGTTCTCTCCAAAGGAGGAGCCATAATAATTGAGGAAAATATAGCAGCAGACATCAAGAGCAGGAAGGCTTACTTTGCTGCAAAAAAAGAAAAAAAAATCAAACAGTGACAGTGACCTAAAAGTAAGGGAAAGCAGTAAATTCTCAAATCCTGCTCCCAGAATTATACTTACTCCATCAAGGCTATACCTCCTAAAAGTTCATAACTTCTGCCCAAACACCCAGCCCCAAGTACCAAGTTTTCAAATACTTGGTCCCCTCATAGATATTTCTTATTCAAACCACAATAACACATTTTTTAAAAATTTTATGAGGCTTGTCAATTATATATTTACATTCCTAGCTAAATGAAATTTTATTTTCAATATTCAAGGATTCCAATAAAAGGAGTGTGAAACTTTCCACACAGTGAGAAGACTTAAGCAAGACAGAACTAAACACAATGATCTTGATATCATCTAAGAAAGATTCCAGCTTGTTCTAAGAGTAGAAACAATTTATTTCCCATTTTATGGATGCAAAAAGAGTGTACTTTGTAAAAGGAGCAATAACAAGATCTATTTACTGAAGTCAGCAATCAACTGTCACCAGGGCCACAAGGGAGAAACTAGGAGAAATATAACTTCCCAAATGAGGATAATATTTATATCTTCAAAAGACCTGATGGTCATAAAAAGAGAAAATTCTCATAACATCAATGCTTGTTATACAATTCCAAGTAAAAATTATATATTAATAAGTTATTTTATTCTTAATTTTTTAATTTCTTTAAATACATTCTATTCCTTTGTATTTCCTGGGAAGGGGATTTTTATAAACCTGTAATTAGCATGTGTTGTAGAAGCACATAATATAATTGATGGTAATTGAACTGAATTACTGGTTACCTCTCCCAAAATTCTCTCAGGGTATGTCAGAAACACTGTTGGAAGAGTTAGAAATAGATAAAACTCCAGAAAAAGTAGTTTCTTTGTTTGGGGCTACACAACACTTCAAAAAGCATACTATGCTTGTCCGTGACTTAGCCACTGAACCAGTCTGAAAGTGGGGCAATAGGATACTGGGAGTGATGTAGCTGAATAATAGTAAATTTATTTATTTCAGATTATTATTTTCAGATTATTTCAGCCGATTTATTTCAGATGATAATTTGGGTAGTACTATTATCCTAGGATTATCACATTCATTTTATCTTGGGAGTGCAATCAGTTTAATTCAAAACTTGCCTCTAACCACCCCCCCCCCCAAAAAAAAAGAGGACAGAAGCTGGAACTAAATTTGATATTAAAAATGAAACAAAGAGAAATATTTGATAGAGCCTCTTCGAAACATTCACCTATATGTGTTTCATTTTGTCCAGATTTGAATAGAGTAGAAAATGGAGGATTGAGAAATGAAGGAATTTGGGGCTTACCTTAGTGCACTGCAACCTACCTGAACTACCTTTAAATAGTGCAATTATCCTCTAGAGCCTAGTTTCTCTCCCTTCAAGTATAGGAGAAAAGTAAACCTCAACCCAAAGGAAGATGATATTCTCTACTTTCCTGTTATTCACCCCATGAAGCTAGAATATGACCTCTGGGAGAGCAATATGCTGTGTCCATGGAGTTTCCCTACATATCCATCACCAATAGTTAGGGCAACAAGAGGATTGGTTTGGTTTTGTATTATTTTTCCATAATGCTATTTCACTAAGCAAATTCAGAGATTAGAATGAGAAAGTAACAACAATAAGGCTGTTGCACCAGCTGTTACAGTAGAACTTTCAATTTCACAGTTCCTGTACAGAAACACTGGAAAGTGATTATTCTGGGTAGACCTTGGTGTGACAGGTGAGAAAAGAGCAACCAACTTGTACATCCTACCTGTGCACCAGCTGTGACCATTAGTTTTGATTCTGGAATCGAAATACTTTGTTGGAGAAAACAGAGATATCCATATTGCTTTTCATTCTATTTATTTTGAGTAAGCACCTCAATTTGTATCTCAGGCCAAACAGAAGCTCACATTTTTCAGCATTAATCTGTCATCCCAGTGTTGGGCAGACAGGTGTATACTACCACACTGGGTAAAGAAGTGTCTTTAAGAGGGAGAAAAAAAGGGTAGTTGTTGTAAAAGCAGTGGTCTTGACAAGAAAGTGTTAAGACATAGGTAGTTAGGTTTCCATGTAGTTTAACTGTCAGCGGCATGTAAAGTTTCGTGACCCACATATTGGAAGATAAAAGCCCTCATAACGATCACGGCATGCTACTGCCTTTGCTTAATGTAAAATCTTTTAAGATGAAGTGATGTGAACGTGGTGAAGCACTAACAACAGCTTTAAACAGACCACTTCAAATGGCTTTATTTTAGAGCTATGGATTTAGCAATCTAAAAAAAAAAAAAAAAAAAAAAAAACTCTCTAGAAAAAGGTTAAAGCATCCTCTACAAATCAATTTAAAATCTGTGTAAACCATTATGCAGACTGAGACATTTAAAGCATGAGCATGAACAGAAGAGATATAGTCAGACTAGTTAAGGAATACTGTAGAAAAGCGTAAATCCTACAGCTGTATCACTTATTGTCATGAAATTACAAGACAGTCTAATTTCCAAAGTAGCAAGTCTAAAATCGATAAATTAATTTTCTCCTTGAGGGTATAATGGAATGGTCTGTCACAGCATTACAGTACTGTCACTCAAAATTGGTAGGCCTTTGTTTTGTACCTTAGGATCATACGCATGCAATTTGCATGCTACCAGAAAAATCAGAACAATATGCCCAATGCAAAATTCTTTTGCCTCTTTGTATCAGACTTAGAAAAGCATTCTTGTAGCCTTATAATGCATTCTTGAGGATCTCTCCTTTCAGGCACTATATTTAAAGCACAACCTTTCATACATATGTCCAGATTTTTAATTGGGAACAGAGAGCCACCATTATTTTCAAACTTTCTTTACACTTGTCTGAGTGCAAAGTTTTCAGGTTTGCTTTAATAGCACTGATCTCCTTAACACAGCTGCTTTGCCCATGTTACCTTTTTCTGAATCTTTGAATTCATCATCCTTTCCTTCATCACCACATTGAAGATTTTTGGTATCCACTTCTGTGAAGTTTCCTACAGATCCTCATTGTAAATCTAAAAGCCACCAGTAACTAACATGCTACAGCTTTATTTAGCAGTCACAATAATCTTTTACCAAATAAATGAGGCTATTTTTAAATTTCAAAAGTCAAATTTGCATATCTGGAGAGAATACAATGAGACTCTCTTCCAGATAGCAATGCAAATTACCTCTAGACCAAGTTCCAACTCTGTCCTTTTTCCTTACTGGTGCACAAAGTTATTACTATGTGTGCTACTGCTGGAATTCTGGGACTTGCAACTCTTGGCAGAATGACTCATTTAACTGCCCTTAAACTGTTCTATTGTTTCTCTAGTTCTCATCTCAGACTCTTTCAAAAGTCTGGGAAACCAGATCTAAAGAAGCAATAACCACGTGGTTGAGTTTAGTAGAGCAACGTAAGTCTGTAGATACATCACAAATCAAAATGTACTATGTACAAAAAAAAAGAAACAAATTGAACTCTATTTTATTAAAAAAAAAACCCTCTTTTCTCACACAGGCAGGATTTCTTTCAATAATTTCTGAATAACAAACAAACATTAGATGATTAAAAACACAAAAAGGAAGTATTTTGACAATCTTTTAATAGTTTATAGAAATACACGGACACACACACATAATATATATGCATATATATGTATATACATATAAATATATATATATACACACACACACTATGCTGTTGTTTTGTTGTTCTAATTGATTTTTATTGAGCTCTACATTTTCCTCTGCTGCCCTCCTTGCCTCTCCCCTCCCCCATTCAACCTTCCCCCAAGGTCTTGTTTTTAATCAAGTTTTGGAGATTTGTGTCAACCTGGGTAGTAATTTGTCAGTTTGATACCAATCAAATTTCTCTAAACTATGGTGATACCTCGTTTGTACTCTCCAATAAAGCTTGTCTGAAGATGGGAGGGTAGAATTAGTCATTAGCTAACCATAGAAGTCTGGAGGTTTGTACAATCAGACAGGAAGTACTATGGCTGGTCAGGGAGTGGAAGTAGAAGTGATAAGGTGGGATGCACAGAGGAGCTCCTTCTCTTTTGTAGCTGAGAGTCTTAAAGGTAAGGTCTCTAGTGGCTGGCTGCTCTGCTTCTCTGATCTTTCTGCTTTCACCCTCTAATATCTGCTCCAGGTTATTATAAATGCCAATTAGAACGTATACAACACTAAACTAAGGTAATTATATCTTAATTAATAGTGCAATTGAGGCACCTCAATGGCTCATTAGCTGAGTGAACTAAGTTTCAATGGGAGAAAGTTCAGTTCTACACAGAATAATTTGACATCATCGTCATTCCTCTTTGAGAGATGTTTGTAATGTATGTTGCTACCGACTTCTTGACATACCTGAATATTTATAGCATAGTATTTCTTTGTACAAACACATACATTTATTTTGAGAAACCTTTGATTCAGGATGGGAGGGTAACTTTGGAGGCTTGATGTCTCGTCTGACTAATTTACTACTTGAGAAAACCATCTGTAACTAATACATTAAGTTTTCTGCCAAATTTGGATTTAACTAGAGTAAATTTGTTTTTAAACTTTACATCCTTAAGAGACACTGAGGCTAATATTTATTCTTTCTTTAACCTTGACTTAAGATTTTTTTTTAATTAAAGAAGGATGGTTTTTCTCTATTGCTGTAGTAACATATCAACCTCGATCGGCATGGCAATACTTCTGATTTGGAGTGGTTTCCTTATTAGTGATGTATACTTCAGATATATCCTACAAATTGAATGGACTCTACATTCCTTGTTTATTTCTGATAGTCAAATTGTTTTTTAAAGGAACATCTTTCTTACTGTATTTCCACTATATGAAATCTCTCAATACCATATTTCTTATAAGACATATCTTTCAAATGTTTGAATTGGATTATTAATTCATTCTCACTGCTCAGAGGCAGAGTTTAAATTTATATGCAAATGTCACAACTTCTAAAGGTCTAAATTCATCTCCTTTACTGAAGTGTGACTTTGCCTCACAGAACATGCATATCCTTCGGGAATTGGAGTGACTTTTCCCAGTTATGTTTAGCATAATAACTGAACAGAAGTACTTGAATAATTATTAATGTGTCAAATTGGCTTTATGCTTCATACATGTTCTGAAGAATGGTACCATATAACATGTATAATTCACTTTCAAGTTGATATCAGACTAAGCCAGATAAATATCTCTTCATATTTATTACTGAGGAATCAAAAAATTAGGATGTGAAATCTGTAAAAAGAAAAACACAGTGCTGTGTAAAAAGAATATCCTTGCACAATCTGGGGAGGGAAAATAACTATATACAAATTGAGTCATTTTACTTTGAAATAGCTCCAGAAATAATAATTGTGTACCCGACATTAACCTATTTTTTAGTAACAGCTATTTATAGACACACATTTTTCTTGTAGTGGCTTAATAGCCTTTTTAGGTTTTCAAAAAGATTGAGAGTACTTTAATGCCATGCCTTTCCTAACCTTTCCGTGATCACAGTCTGTTATTAAATCATCTCTAATGGATCTATTTCTCAAGCTAAATGCATCCAGATCTTTTTTCATAATATTTTTTTATTCTTACAGGTCAAACGGCCTCAACCACTAGGGTATGGAGCTACTCCAGGGCAGACACTAGGTCTTATTTATCATCACCATTTCTAATAACTCATATAATTTTCTTCTTTTATAGTAGGTACTTAAAAGTGTGTAGAGTGATTTTTTTTTCCAAAATCATCATCAGTACCCTGCTCAGCCACAGTTGTGTATTGTGAGGGGAAGCAGAGGGAAACAAGATTTAATAAGGTATTTACAACAGAAGGGTTTCTAACACAGACAAAGGGTGGTTATTAACAATGTGACAAGTGAAGTAATAGGAAGCAAGTTCTTGAGCTGAAATCATGTCAAGGAATTTTAGGCAAAGGAATTACAATATTTAATAGACTGCAAGTACTGCAGAGGCAATAAGTTCTCAGATCACATGTTGTAGACTGATATACTGACATCTGAAATCAAGGGGAGGTATTTGCTGGCAAATATGAATGGGACATGGGACATCAGTTGGTCAATTTTCCTCGTATCATGCTTTTCCCAAACCACTAATATCCCTACTACAATAAATTAAACCTATATTTTAATTAAATGTGTATGAGCGTACAATGCGTGAGTGTGTATGTGTGTGTGTTTTCTGTGCTGGTGTTGAAACATATGGAGGTCAGAGAACAGTCTTCAGGTGACAGTCTTTGCTTTTATTCCTATTTTACACCTTGAAGCAGATCTCAAAGAGGGCACTTAGCTTGCCAGCTTCTGGAGCCTCTCCAAACTCAGCTTTTCTTTCTCACATGGAACATTGGGGTTATAGACACCTGTGCTACAGTGCCTAGCTTGTATGGGGGTTCTGGGGATCCCAACTCAGATTTTGAATAGCAAGAGCATTTACCCACTGAACTGTCTTCCCAGCCCCAAATTAAAATTCTTACAAGCTCCTTTTTCTGTGTTTTTCACTGTATTAAAATTATTTGTATGTCTATTGTTAAGTTATTATATATACACTAATTCCTTCAGATTTTTATTTGATGATATTTGAAATGAGACTTATTTACTCTTATTTTAGTGGATTTTTCTAATGAGTGAAAAATATGGCAAGGACTATCTTTTCTAAAATATTTGAGCAGGGAATGAAATACCTTCTGTAGGCATAGAGGAAGAGGATATATTCAAGGTAATAAGAATTTTGAAACTCAGAATTGGTACACCAGCTAAAATCAGATGCCACAAAATGTAAAATTGCTTGTTGTTAAACTGAATGGTTTAACAATATTTGTACTCATAACTTCAGGTATAGAACTGAGCTCAAAATGCATGCAGTCATCTGTATCCATTGCTGAGCTGTGAAGCCACAATTAGACTGTGATATTTAGTGAACAAAAGGGAACATCTGCCTTTTGAACAGAAGGAACCACAGTAGGGGACTAGACTAAAGGAAAGGCATGGCTAAAGGAAATAATTATTTTTAATTTGTTTTCTGGGTAAAAGTAATTTCTAGAGAGAGGACTGATAAAATTGATATCGCCAGAGTCTATAGCAACCTGACGACCTCAGGAGTTAGACAATGTGAATCTTTTCTTTATAGACATTGAGAGCTCTCCTGTGGGGAGAATTTTGTTCTGACATATGAAGCAATTCTTTTCCTAGAAACTATTATAAACAGTGGAATCAGTAAGTCATAGTAATAAAAATAGGGGAAGATGGACTGGAGAGGGTCTGTTGAAAAGAGAGAAGGTGGCTGCAATTCATTTTGGAATTACTTGAACTCTATAGATAGCTTCATGATGGATATTAGAGAGGTATTGGAAAATACTGGTATAGAAGATCATGCCATGAGCTTAAAAGTTCTACCTAATTTGGCTTAGCAAGTCATGGTCATATAACAACACATGGTGATGTGAACATGCTGGGAGCCAGAACAGGAATAGATCACAGCAATGGAATTAACAAATAACATACATTTATAGGACCTTAAATTCAGTCTCCACCAGAAACACAAAAAAATAAAAAGTTTAAATTGGTAGCAAATACATTAATGCTATAATTTTTGATATTTTCCTAACTCATATTTTTTCCTTACAAGCCATTTGAAAATGTAAAAGTTTATTACCATAGATCTGGCTGCTGTTTCTACACTCTTATATATCTGATCAATTAAGTCATATTTTAAAAATCCATCGGTTTTAATTTAAAATCTTTCATATAATTCATTCTTCATTGAGAACTGAAAATTAATCAGTGTTCTCCAGAGACCTGTATATTGCTCCTTTCTCTGGTAGCAGACATCACTGAAGTATATCCACCTATATAACTCCTATGCCTGTTGAGTACTGTTGTTTAAGTTTAATATATTTAGAATGTATAAATACATGGATGTGGTTGATTTCTTTTTATTTTCCTTTTTAATCTTATGACGTTTTGTTCTTTCAAGACTGCCACCCAGCTTCCAAATAAATACATGGAGTCTTATTACTATTTAAAATGCCAGCTTTAGCTTTCCTTGTTTCTAGACAGCTTTTCTTAAATTACCCCATCTCCTAACATAATTTTCTTGTATTGTTGGTTATGAAGCTGAGTGGCTGACCCATGATATCCTTCTCTCCTTCTCTTTGCTCACTCTGTTATCTTCTCTTCCCAGATTCCTCCTCCTCTTTATTCTCCGTGCCTGTCAGCGGTTCATATCCTTTCTCTTTCCTTTCTATTGGCCATTAAGGTCTTCATTAGACCAACCAGGTGTGATAGACAGGCAAAGTAACACAGCTTCACCGAATTAAACAAATGCAACACATGTTTGCAGCATTAAACAAATGCTCCGCAGCATAAACAAATGTAACACATCTTCAATAAATATTCCACAAAATTTTCTCCTTGTTGTCTAAATAAAATGAAATGTTTTACTTTTAACCTAATAAAATTATATGCAACGAAATAGTTATATAGTAAAAATTACAATATTCAGTCCATCTGATTGTAGCAAATTTAGAGAAAATACTCTATTATTTATCTTATTTTAGTGACTCTGTTTTATACATAATTTACCTTTTATCATAATTAAGGAAAACTGCAGCTATAACTATCTAGTCTTCAACTCTATGAAGGACCCAAAAAGAATATAATATTACCTAACAATAGAGACATCTGGTTGCCGGATAGTCAACAAAACTTCCTCTGCAACATTTGGGAATTCTTTTTGGCCTACAGGCCTAAAATACCTGCTAGACTTTTCAGTAAAGCGGGAAATTTGTAGACCTGTCCTTCCTTGTATTGGAAAAGTTCACTTGTCATTTTCCTCTGTGTCCTGCAGAATATCTGGCAGACTCTTCTGTGAAACTGGAATTGTGAAGAACTCTTCTGCCTTGTTTTTGGCAATGATCAGCACTTGCTTCCCTATGGGTTCTGATGCCTATTCTGCAGAGCACACAATCATCAGTCAAGACAAAAGCAGTTTAAATAGGCAGTCCTTTCACATTGGAAGCAAACTCCATATGGAGTTTATTTGATGCCTGTAACCCCTTTGTGAAGTAAATTGGTGTTGCCAGGATCAGTGTGTTTCATTGTCATGAAAAAGCTTAGGTTATTAAGCATTCTAAATGTCATATTTAATTTAAAAAAATTAAAAGAAAGTATATAGGAGAAAATAGATGGCTATTTGATTAAAACGTTAGTTCATCAGCCAGATACTAAAAGTATAAATGATAATCAGATAAGAATGATATATTTTTAGATTTTATCAAAATTTTAATTTTGTTTCTGGGCAAAATACTCTTGGGAAGATTGAAAAGCAAGTAGCTGACTCAAGGGGGAAGTATTAACAAAATGCTTGATGAATGGCAGGCATCTAGAACAAACAAAGAACTCTCAAAGCAAAACAAAATTTACAAAGATAAGATAAATAATTGAAGTTTTATTAAAGATGTTTTGGAATGTCAACAAACTACATGCAAATATGCCCAGGCACAAAGTGATAACACAGCTGAAATAATAAGAGTGATTATTATTATAGGGAAGTATTGTCAGTGTCACAGAGAAACAAGCTCACCTTGACACTGATGGTGAGAATAGAAAATGATGAAATTATTTTCAAAAATTATTTAGGCAATTCTTGAAAACCTAAATATATAATACCTGTGTGTCCCAGATTTCACTCTTTCATTCTTATTACATAAAATGAAAACTTATATTCACAGTGAAATATGTATATGAGTGATCATGGCATTTTAATAGCCAAAAGTAAAAATGACCAACACATCCATCAACTTTTCAATAATTAAACAGATTATGCTTCATTCATGCCTAAAAATGGTAATTGGATAATTGGGTAAAGAGACATATTATTGCTACATACAATGTGGTTAGTCTCCAAAGAGTTATTCTGAATGAAAAAAAAAATAGCCTAATACAAAATGTCACAGACTAGAATGATTCTTTTTAAGAATATTCTTGAAATGTCAAATCCATAAGAACATTAACAGGGTCAGCTGTGGGACAGAGAAGAAAAGGATAGTCTTAGACACAAAGAGGGATCCCAAGGTGATGGAAATATTTTACGAATTTATCACAACAAAGACATGTTCAGTTGTGGCATTGTAAGATAGTCTTGCAATATGGTACCTACAGAAGACGAAACAGCAAATGATACTTAGGAGCACTTGATGTCTTCCAATTTTTTCACAATCCACAATTTCCAAAAGTTTTAAAGTATTGTAGGTAGTCAGGCTCATAACTGTTTCATTTTTAAACAAACTACTTGCAGAAGCACCATGGTCACACCATTCAGAAGCAGAGAGTGACCCACCTGCCAGTGGAATTGCTCCCCTCCCTAGATTCTACTTCCAAGAATCTTCCAAGAGCCAATGTCACCCCAGCTCACTACCTATCTTGCTGCTGGGTCCTGCAGACAACCCCAGTAGGCATACTGTAAACACGCATAGACCATATCTGCCAGAACCTCAGACTGCTACCACTCACATGTAGGCCACTACTTTTAGAACATGTAAGTGATCTGCCTGCCAGTCGAACTACCACCCCCACAATTCTGTTCCCTTAAACCTTCCCCATGGCCAAAGCCATCCCATCTCATCCTGGACCTTCTCTTGGGTCCTGTCCCCAAATGCAGCATATTTTTGTCACTCAGGTATAAGCCACAGCAGTTTGAACAGACTTTGCCTGCTTAGATGAAGGACTTACCAGTTGGTAGAACAGGTGCAGGACACAAAAATTAAAAAAAAAAGCAGCGACCCCTTTACCAAAGGCGAACCTAACTGTGAAAAAACCAACTTTCTACTTGGACAGACCCTGCCATCTCTGCCAGAGATCATACAAGTCATCAGAAATGCAGGCCAAAAAGACTAGAAAACCAAAGAGAAAATAGAAATCAAGGGACAAAACAACAATCCAAAGAAGACAAACTATTAAGTTAGGGACTAGAATTAATCACCAGAAACCCAGATACATAAGTGTCATTGTAAAAAAAAAAAAATCAACAATATCCCAGGCATGACCAGGGCCCAGCTATTCTATGACAACAAGACCTGAACATTCCAAGACAGATAAAACACAAGAAGATAACATTAAATACAACATTTCTGAAGATAATAGATATCATTAAAGTTGAAATGAGAAACTCCCTTAAAGAAATTGATGAAAAGTCAATCAAAAAATTGAGGAAATCAACAAATCTCTTGTTGAATGCCAAGAAAGTAAAGGGAAAACAAGCAAACAAACTAAGAGCTGAGGGCAACTATTCATGAAAATTGAAATAGAAGAAATAAAGAAAATACAAACCAAGGGAATTTAAGAAATGAAAACTCTGGGTAGTTGAACAGGAACTACAGACCCAAGTATCACCAATGGAATAAAGGAGATAGAAGAGAGAATCTCAGTACGGAAGATACAATAGAGGAAATAGATTCAAAGTTTAAAAAAATGCTAAATGAAAAAAATCCTAAAACAAAACATCCAAGAAATCTGGGATACCATGAACAGACAAAATATAAGAATAATATGAATAGAAGGAGAAGCATTTCAGTTCAAACACTCAGAAAATGTATTTAACAATATCATAGAAGAAAATTTCCCTAACATAAGAATGACATGCCTATATGGTTAAAAAAAAAAAAAACCTTATAGAACACCAAATAGTTTGGATCAGAAAAGAAAGTTCTCCAGTTATATAATAATCACAACATTGAACATACAGAACAAAGAAAAAATATTAAAAGCTATAAGAGAAAAAGGCCAAGTAACATAGAAAAGCAGAACTATTAGAATTATACCTAATTTTTCAGTGGAGATTGTAAAAGCCAGAAATGCCTGGATAGATAGCTTGAAGACTCTATGATTCTATGGATGCCAGTCCAGACTAATATCCCAGAAAAACTTTCAATCACCATAGATAGAGAAAACAAGATAGTTCATGACTAACTCAAATTTCAGTCTTACAGAAAGTACTAGAAGGAAAACTCCAACTCAAAGAAGTAAACTACAACCATTAAAAATAGGCAATAGATAATCTAACATGAAGAAATCCAAAGAAAGGAAATATCTCTGTCTCTCTCTGTCTTTCTGTCTCTGTCTCTTCCTTACTCTCTCTCTCTCACACACACATATTGCCACCACCACAATCAATAAAAAATAATAGGAATTAATAATCAGTGGTCATTAATAGAACTCAATATCAAATAACTCGATGTACCAATAAGAAAACACAGGATAACAGAATGAAAAAAATCAGCCATCTATTTACTCCCTACAAAAAACACGCCTCAATATCAAATATTATCATCACTTCAGAATAAAGGGTTGAAAAAAGATTTGCTGGTCAAGTGGATCTAACAAGCAAGCTAGTATAGCTATCCTAATATCTAATAAAATATTTTTCAAATCAAAATTAATCAATAGTGATGAAGAAGGGCATTTCATATTCATAAATGAAAAAAACAAAACACCAGGATGACTTCTCAGTTTTGAACATCTACAGCCCAAATGGAAGTACAAAAGCATTTGAAAAAGAAACATGGAATCCCACACATTAAAAGTGGGAGATTTCTGATGACAACTTATGCTGGTGGGAATGTAATATGGTACAGTCCCTCTGGATGTTAATGTGGCGATTTTTCAGAAAAATTAGGGAACAACTTTCCGCAAGACCCAGTAATCCCACTTTTGGGTATATATCCAAAGAATGCTCAGTCGTGCCACAAGCACATGTGCTCAGCTATGCTCACAGCAGTATTCTTTGTAATAGCCAGAACCTGGAAAAAACCTAAATGCCCCTCGACCGAAGAATGGATAAGAAAAATGTGGTACATTTACACAATGGAGTACTGCACAGCCAAAAACATAACGACATCTTGAAGTTTGCAGGCAAATGGATGGAGCTAGAAAACATTATTTTGAGTGAGGTAAGTCAGACACAGAAAGACAATTATCACATGTATTCAATAATAAGTGGTTTTTAAACATAAAGCAAAGAAAACCAGCTTAAAATTCACAATCCCAGCGAACCTAGAGAACAATGAGGACACTGAGAGAGACATACATAGATCTAATTTACATTGGAAGTAGAAAAAGATCTCCTGAGTAAATGGGAGCATGAGGACCTTGGGGGAGGGTTGAAGGGGAGGAAAGAGACAGGGAGGGGAGCAGAGATAAATGTAGAGATCAATAAAATCAACAAAAAGGTGGGAGACATCAACACCCTCTCTCACACATGTACAGATTATCCAGACAGATATGAAGCAGAGAAATTACAGAACTTATAGATTTTATGACTCAAATGGACTTAGCAGCTATCTACAGAATATTTCACCCAAACTCAAATGAATTCAACTTTTCAGCACCAAATGGAAACTTCTAAAAAACTGACCATATAGTTGGTCACAAAATGAGACTCAATAGGTTCAAGAAAATTGGAATAACTTTCCAGATTGTCAGACTACTGTGTATTAAAGTTGGATTTCAAAAAAACAGAAACAACAGAAAGCCTACAAACTCATGGAAACTGAACACTTCTCTACCAATTTTACCATTGGGTCAAAAAAAGAAATAAGGAAAGAAATTAAAGACTTCCTAGGACACAATGAAAATTAAAGCACAACATGCCTCAATTTATGGGATACAATGAAAGTAGTAATAAGAGGGTATTTCATAGCATTAAAACCTTGCATAAAGAAATTAGAAAATTCTCATACTAGTGATTTAACATCACAAATGAAAAATCTGGGACAATCTATGCAGAAACACCCAACAGGAGAAGGAAGGAAATAATAAATACGGGTTTGAAATCAATAAAATAGAAACAAAGAGAACAATACAAAGAAACAATGAAGCAAAGAGTTGGTTCCCTCAGAAAATAAAAAGGTAGACAAATACTTCTCAAAACTAAATAAAAAGGCAGACAGAATATTCAAATTTAAAAAATCAGAATCAAAAAGAGGGACAAAATGACAGACACCAAGGAAATCCAAGTAAACTTTAGATCATGCTTCAAAAATCTATAAACCACAAAGTTGGAAAATCTAAAGGAAATGGACAATTTCTCTACAGATAACACTTACCAAACTTAAATAAAATCATGTAAACAATTTAAATATACCTACAATGCCTAAGGAAGTAGAAAAGTCATTAAAAGTCTCCACACTAACAAAAGCCCAGGGTCAAATGGTTACAGTGCAGAATTCTACTGTATCTTTGAAAAAGAGCTAAGAATAATACTCCTCAAATTAATCCACAAACTCAAAACAGAAGGAACTTTGCAAATTTATTTTCTGAGTGCACTGTCTTCCTGATACTCAAACCACACTAAGATTCAACAAAGAAACAGAATTACAGACCAATTTTCCTCATGAACATAAATACAAAAATACTCAGTAAAATATCTGCAAATTGAATCCAAGAACACATCAGAAAGATCATCTACCATCATCAAGTAGTCTTCTTCCCAGAGATGCAGAGACAGTTCAACAACAACAACAACAAAATCAATGTAAACAAACTGAACAAAAAAAGCCACATCATTATCTCATTGGATGAAGTAGACAAAATTGCCGGGCAAAAAATTGGGATCTTGGGGGTGGGGTGGGATGGGGATAAGGGAAGATGGGGAAAGAAAAGTGAGAAGGGGAGGATTGGGGGAACTTGGGGAAACAGGATGATTGGGAGAAAGGAAGGTTGGATAGGGGAGCACGGAAGCATAAATCTTAGTTAAGGGAGCCACCTTAGGGTTGGTAAGACTTGAACCTAGAGTGGCTCCCAGGAGCCCAAAGCAATGTCCCCAGTTAGTTCCTTGGGCAGCTGAGGATAGGGAACCTGAAATGACCTTATCCTATAGCAATACTGACGAATATCTCGCATATCACCATAGAACCTTTATCTGGTGATGGATGGAGACAGAGACAGAGACCCACACTAGAGCACCGAACTGAGCTCCCAATGTCCCAATGAGGAGCAGCAGGAGGGAGAACATGAGCAAGGAAATCAGGACCACGAGGGGTGCACCCACCCACTGAGACAGTGGGGCTGATCTAGTGGGAGCTCACCAAGGCCAGCTGGACTGTGACTGAAAAAGCATGGGACAAAACCAGACTCTCTGAGCATGTCGAACAATGAAGGCTGATGTGAAGCTAAGGACAATGGCAAGGGGTTTTGATCCTACTTCATGTTCTGGCTTTGTGGGAGCCTAGCCAGTTTGGATGTTCACCTTCCTAGACATGGACGGAGTAGGGAGGACCTTGGACTTTCCACAGGGTAGGGAACCCTGACTGCTCTTTGGACTGGAGAGAGAGGAGGAGAGGAGTTGGTGGAGGGGGAGAAGGAGGAGGAGGTGGAAACTTTTTTTCTTTTTCTCAATAAAAAATTTAAAAAAAAAAAAAGAAAATAGACTTCGACAAAATCTAGAACCCCTTAATGATAAAAGCCTTGTTATAAGGGACATACCAAAACAATAAAGACAGTGTAAAGTAAACCAATAACCAATATCACGTTAAATGGAGAGAAACTCATAGCAATTCTACTAAAACCATGCACAAAAGAAGGCTTTCCATATTCTCCATATCTTTTTAATGTAGTACTTGAAAAAGTAAATGTATTACTACTTGCAGATGATATGATGGTGTACATAAGTGACCCCCAAAATTCTACCGGGGAACTCCTTAAGTTAATAAACTCCTTCAGTGATGTGACTGGATATAAAATTAACTCCAAAAGTCAGTATCCCTCATATACAAAAACCAAACAGACTGAGAAAGAAATCAGTGTTAGGGTTAGGATTGATATACTTAAGATGGCACAGAAACGGAACAAATGACCAACTAATGACTAGCCCAGTTGGAGAGCCATAACCTGAGGGTCAGGACCCACAAATGGGATACCCCAGAAAACAGGATTAAAATCAAACACAACTGACAAAAAGTCAATGAATCAGGTCTTCAATTTCAGCACTTGCGAGGCAGAGGCAGGTGGAGTTTGTGAGTTTGGGGCCAGCCTGGACTACTATCTAGTTCTAGGATAGGCTCCAAAGCTACAGAGAAACCCTTCTCAAAATAAAACTGAAAAATAAAAAAGTAAAATGAAAGGCCAACTGTCATCACAGAAATCTCATCAGGCAACTGATAGAAAAGGATCCAGATATTCATAGTCGAACATTAATTGGAGCTTAGGAAATCCTTCAGAAGAGGCAGAAGGACTATAGGACCCAGAGGTTTCAGGAACACCACTAGAGAACCCACAGAACTAACTGACTTGGTCTTATTGGGCCTAATTGAGACTAAACAGACAACCAGGGAGCCTGCATGTGACTGACCTCGGTTCTCCGCATGCATGCTCCAGTTTTGTAATATGGTCTCTTAACAGAAGGGTCTGCCTCTGACTCTGTTGCCTGCTTTTGGGAACTATTTTTCCTACAAGATTGCCTCACACAGCCTCAATAGAAGAGGAAGTGCCTACTTTCATACCAAATTGATAAAGTTTGGCTGACTGATATCAATGGGAGGCCAGCCTGTATATGAAAAGAAATAGTGGAGGAATAGTGGATTGGGAGGGGCACCGAGAAGAAAGGATGGAGCAAAACTTTGGTAGGTGTGTAAACACAGAAACAATAAAATAAATAAAGAAAAAAATAAAAGAAAGAAAGAAACCTCAATGGATCCTATCATTGATACATTGCCATTTACCAGCACTGATTTCTGGATAAATTTCCCTGCTCATAAATTCTATTTTGTTTGTTTTCTGAAATCCATTTTGTGGTTCAGTGGCTTTGATAACTACAGCATTTTTAAGCATTTCTCTTTCGAAGTTTGGCTTGTAGAAGATTAAACAGATTTGCCTGCTATTTGTCTCCATATAGAATGGAGCTAAATAACCCACTGTGTAACATAGGCTAGTTAAGGAACAAAGCATTATTTTTCCCCACAGCCGTTTAGCTTATGACTTCCAACTGTTTACTTTGTTTCGTTGTGGCTCTTTTATCTAAGCAATGCTGAGCAGTTTGTCATACATTAATAGGAGATAATAATAATTATCACAATGAAGGATGGACAGCGTTATAATTGACACTGGGTTGTTTACGTGAAGGATAAAGATGTTATAATCATTTGCAAAGTATAAAATCACTATATGTTAATTATCTCAGAGCTTTTATATGCTTGAATTATCTTTAGAATTAGTAGAAGGACACGCAAAATTTTTAAAATAAGGATAGATGTGGCCTCTGAAGAAGAGTGGAAGTAAATGGTCAATGGATTTTTTTTATTTTTTCTCACTGCATAGACATTATAACTAACATGAAATTAAAGTAATACATTTAAAAATCTATATTGTTTTATTCACTTTTCAACCTGTCTAATTAGATAACACCTATGTACAGTATGAGAGGTCAGTCTATTTCACACAACTTCCACCTTCCTGTGATCTTTCAGAATTAATCTGTAAACTTTAAGTCAAAGAAAAAAATATAAATTATATTCTAAGTATATGAATTAATACAGTGTCTTCCATGCATGCATAAGGCCTTGAATTGAGACTTGCTACATCTACACTGAGCAAGGTCTTCCTCAAAAGAGAATGGGCTTGATTGACTCTTAATCAGATTCATTATTTTCTGCTTATTCCATCTGCTTCCTGTTCCTTTATTTGTCTGTATTCATCCCCAAGGATGTTTGAAGTTTTAAAGATAATTTTATTTACAGTTCTTTTGTGTATCACTACTTAAGGCTGTTTGCTTGTTTGATTAGTTGGTTAGTTTTGAGTCATGTTCTTGTTTTGTAGGCCAGGGAGACATAAAAGCTCATAATCTTCATATTTCAGACTATCAAAAGCTAGAATTTTAAGTGTATAACAAGATGCCTGGCTTAAGTTTATTTGTTTTTTAGTTTGTTGTTGTTTTATTTTTTTTAATTTTTACTTTATTTAAATTTTATTTTTCATTCCAACTACAGTTTTTCTTCTTACCCCTCCCTTTGTCCCTGTCTTCCCCCCAGCTTGATTCACTTCTATTACTCCCAACCAGTAATGATTCCAATGAGGAATCAACAAATGCTGGCACATTAAGTTGGAACAGGAGCAAATCTCTCCTCCTGCATTAAGGCTGAGCATGTTTCCCATCATAAAGTTGTTAAGTTGTTTTTATATATCATTATAATATATTGGTAGCAATGTTGAGTATTTTGAGTAAAATCTAGGACAATTTATCTTCTTAAATCTTTTTTTTTTTTAAATCATATTTTTTTTATTTTATTTATTTATTTATTTATTTATTTTTTTGTCAAAGCCTCCGTTTATTAGGGACAGGGTAACAACTTATATACCCCCTGAATGAGGGCTTGGGGAGCAGGGCACAGGAGCATGGAATCTGGCCGCGTGGTCCCAGTCACGTAACCTACATCAGGTCAGGTAGGCCAAGAAGTCAGGAGTTGCCACACCTAGTTCCCTGGATAGCTGGAATTTGAGGCAGTTCCGCTATCAGATTAGGTTCGTTAGCAATTAGCGAATAGCTAATTGGGTGTGGGGCAGGTTTTGCCAATAGGACTATTCTTAACATAATTATGGGTTTGGGGTTCCCTGCAGGCTCCCCAAGGTGATGGTTTCTGTAACAATCTTTAGGGGGGGAAACGGCTCCCAACATATTCCTCCTTTCTTATATAAAGGCAAGTAGTTATAGGTGGAGGGCACCAAGACAGAGTCAACCATGGTGTCAGATCTAAAGGAGAAGGGACTGGGACAAGGAGAGACCCTCCTCTCGACTGGTGAAGCAATTTGGGACATAGAACTCATTTTAATTAAAATACTAACCTCTTCACTTAAGAAGGGGAAAGATTGGGGTTCCTGTGACTGTTGCTCAGAGTCTGGAAATGGTGGTATTTGACAACAATGTATGTCATTGTACTCTTACTGAAATTGATCTAATGATATTTGTAACTGCTTATAGATGTTGGGAAAGGTTTGACACATGCTGTAAAGTGTTTGGGTTTAATGCATATGTTAAGAATTTTAGATTTTGATCCCTTTTTCACCTCCCTAATTGATGGCAGGCAAGCACACGTAACTTTTTGTGGAGTAGGCATTTAGGAAGGAGGACATACCATGGGCCAGACTAAAAGGTGAATACTGGGTTTGGAAGGTGCCCCTTTCTTCTTGTCTGGAGATGGAGTTATTGGTGCCAAAATTATATCATATCTTTTGTTTAAGGAGCACCTCACAGATTTTTCATTAATGATAGATACAGGGGCCCAATGACGGGAGTTAGTGTGGATCCTCACCTAAATTTCAAACCATACAGAGGCCGTACAGGCCGGCTCAACATGGCATGGTTTTTAGGTACGAGGGTGCTCTCCACATAGCCTAAGACAGGGTGCCCTGTGACCTGCTTACTTTAATCCTACTAGATACCTTTTATTTGAGAAGCTCCAAGAAACTAATGCTACTCATAAGGCACCCCTCTCTTCCCAGGAGAGGTAAATTGCTTCACCAGTCAAGAGGAGGGTCTCTCCTTGTCCCAGTCCCTTCTCCTTTAGATCTGACACCATGGTTGACTCTGTCTTGGTGCCCTCCACCTATAACTACTTGCCTTTATATAAGAAAGGAGGAATATGTTGGGAGCCGTTTCCCCCCCTAAAGATTGTTACAGAAACTATCTTCTTAAATCTTAAAGTAAGTTGTTTAAAATATACTTCCTGTTTAGTGAAGTAATAATAGATCCTTCTGGAGTCTTTGATGGGATTGAAGAAAAGATGGTTATAATTATAATTTTCCTCAGTTATGATAAAATTAAAGTAGATATAAATATTATATAACTAATTTGTGCTTGATACCTGTCTTCTATATGTAATTATACAGTTAATGATAACCTTTCTTTTTATTTAAACAAAAAAAGGGAAAATGGTGTGGGAAATCCTTCTGTCTATGTGTTTCTTTTATTGGTTAATAAAGAAGCTGCTTTTGGCCAATGGCTTAACAGAATAAAGCCAGGCTGTAAGAGGTATAGAGAGTAGGCAGAGTCAGGGAGACACCATATAACTGCCAAAGGAGAAAGACATGAGCTGTCAGTTGGAACCTTGCCAGTAGGTCACAAGCCTTGTAGTAGAATATAAAATAATGGAAATGGGTTGATTCAATATGTAAGAGCTAGGTAGAAATACACTTAAGCTATTGGTCAAGCAGTGATTTAAATAATACAGTTTTTGTGTGATTATTTCGGAAGTCTGGGCAGCTGGGAACAAAACAGCAATTTCCACCAATAGATGGAGAGGTGGCCTTCTTCAGGGAAGAAAACATCAATTTACCAATTGATTGTCTAGTGCCAAATGGCCATCCTTTAAATTATACATACAAGTAATATTATGAGCAGAGTAACTTAGTAATATATATGTTTCTACATATATTTATATGCATTCATTAACAATTGGTGAAAACAGAGGCCATAGAAGAAGAGAAAGGGGGAACATGGGAAGGTTTAGAGCAACAAAATGTAAAGGAGAAATGTTTAAATTACATTATAATATAAAAAATGAAATATAAAATGAAAAATAATTTTCTCAATAAAACCATGTATTAAATAAAATAACATTTTAAAATACTTATGAAATTGCTGTATTTTTAGACTACAAACACACAGACATATTTCCTCTTGGCTTTTTGTTTTAATTCTTTCTTTCATGAGGCTAAATAATTACTCTTTTTTTTTTCAAGTAACTTCATCATTACTTATCAATATTTTTTCATGACAGTTGTTTTTAAAATTTTTCTCAGAAAGGGACTATTGGAGACACATAAAATCTCTCTGGAAGATTTTATGAGTAAAATGGGATTGGGGATGTGAATGAGTTGATCAAGTCAGTAGGGGGGTGGGGGGACGGGGATGCTACAGAGCATTTGAGGGGTGGTATGAAAACCTAGTGCAATGGCAGTTTCCTAAAATATATGGGAAATGATCCTAGTAAAGACTCCAAACAATGTGGGAGATGCCCCCAAATGAAGTTTCCAGTATATGAACTGAGCTATATATAATCGAACTGTTGGCCAAAGGGTTCTCAGGAAAATCTCCAGACAACCCATTTTGTTGCAAAAACAATAGGTTGTTCTACACAAACTAGCATCAAGGCCCCATTGCTAAAGACCATAGTCACACAACTTATTGATCATGAAGAGGTCAAGTTGGTGCCTACATTGAAACTTCATGCAGTGGGATAGTCTTTCTTTAGGTTGGATTATGTGTGTCTCTATCAAATAGCTCCTCAGAGCTCCATGCACAAAGAGATGGGAAGAGTATAAGAGCCAGAAGTGATGAAGGTCACCAGGAAAACAAGACCTTCCAAGACAACTGAGGAAAGTTCATATGAAATGACAGAGCCTGATGCATCAATTTCTGGGCCTACACAGTTTTTCAACAGGTTCTCTGAATATATATTAGAGCTTTTGGTTCAGTATTTTTATGGGAATCCTGGGTGTGTAAATGAGTGGTTTTCTGATTCTTGTGCCTGCTCTTGAGACTATTTTATCGTCTATTGTTTTGCCTTCTCCAATATCAGTGGGATGGTTTTTGTTTTATATTATGATATTTTGTTATATTTGGTTACTATCTCTTAAAATCCTGCTCTTTTCTAATGATAAATAGAAAGGGAGTGGACTAGATAAGAGGAGAGTGAATGGGGAACTGGGAGGAACAGAAAAAGGGGAAACTGTAACAGAATGTATTGTATGAGAAAAGAGTATTTTTAGTAAAGGAGAAAAATAAAATAAAATCTTCAGATTTATTATTCTTTTAACATCTATGTGTCATCTTTTCTCATTCATATTATGAGCTTTTTTTCTCTTTCTTAAAAAAGCAGATTATTTTGACCTTCATCTTTGTACATTCTGTATAAATCAGTTATAAGACCATGCACGTTACCTAACCAACATTTTTTTAAACAGTAAGTACCTCACTAGTTTGTCACAGAATGGCCAGATTGTTTATAAATTATCTTCCATCAATACCTTTTTTATAACATCTGGAATAACACTTATAATTTTTGCCTGCAAATGAAAGTGAGACTCTAAGAAAGTAGGAGCAGAAGGATAACTCCACCCAATTTTTATACTCTGACAGCAGAAGACAACCCACTGATGAGACCACTGCCTATTAAGTAGAAAAACTTCTGGGTGCTCATGGACGTAGACTGAGAGTTGAAGAGCCCATGTGGAACCAAACTAGGCCATCAGCATTTTTATTTTTTTGGCCTAGTCTATTTGTGCAACCCCTGGCAGTAAAATGAGAATGTATCACTGATGCCTGAGCTGGGTTTTTGAAGCCCATTTACTATGGTTGGATGTTTTGCTCAGTCTTGATGTGGTGGGGAAGGGGCTTCATCCTGCTTCTACTGCATGTGCCAGGCCTTATTGACTATCCATGGAAAGCCTTATCCTTTCTGAAGAGTAGATGGTGGAGATTGGGGGAGTGTTGGGAGGCAAAGGAGGGAGGGAGAGGGAACTGTGGTTTGTAAGTCAAATGAATTTTAAAAAAAACTACAATTTTCTGATACTCCAAGGAAAATGCACTTAAAGATAACTGTAGTAACTTAAGCATACCTGCTATATTAGTATAAAAACAGCAACAGTATTATAAGTGATAGAACAAAAGCCTATGTGGGAATAGACTGTGAGAAACCAAAGACAGTATTGACAATAAGTATATGCAGTAAGGCTGGATTATCAATGCCATGTGCCAAAAATCATGATGAAATCTACTAAAACCTTCATATTATAATAGATTGTCTTTGGAAACAAACAAAACCAAAATAGTAATAAAGAGAATTAAATGAAATCACACTGCAACAATTGGCATGCTATAAACAAAACAAAAAAATACAATAGCAATAGATTTTCACTAGAATATATGATAGTAAATACTCTAATACCACATATTTAATGTATAAAAAGAAAAAGTCTCTAAATAATCTGAAATTCTATAGAGAAAAATGTTGAAATTCATTATAGAAATAAAGATATTTTCAGATATCAAAATGGACTGAAAACATTAGAAAAAGAAAGATTATTAGTCAAGGTACACATGAATTGCCAGAAAAAATAAGAATATTGGAAAGTGTGGAATAGCTATTTAGAGAAATCTTTATATGAATTCCACCCTTCTTTTTAGGATAAATTAAAACAAAATTAATAGTATGAGGAAAGCCTATCAGTGCTCTGGAGCTTAGATGAACTCACCCAAACTCTTTTCTATGCATACTGTGATAGACAGCTTGCTAACATTTGTAGATTGCCCAGAATGCTGTCACTCTTGTGTACTCCATTAATGTTCAAAGTAACCAAACAATATCTTCATTTATCCTACCCAACTAATTGTGTTCCTACTTCCCTCCTCTCAGGACTTTTTTTTTTAATTGGAGTCACTAAGATAATATAAATAATTTCTTCTTATTTATCACTAAAATAACCACATGTTGAAATATCATTTTAGCATGTAAGTTAGCATATTCTTAAACTATTTTTATTAATATTTTTATGAGTTTTCCACTGTGAAAAAAAATACCCAAGGCAACCATAGAAGAAATCATTTAATTTAGGCTTATAGTTCCAAAGATATAGGTGCCTATCACAATCATGGCTGGAAATATGGCTGCAGGCAGGTAGCCATGATACTGAAGCAGAATTTGAGAACTCAAGTCTTATCCTCAAAAAAGGAAATAAAGAGTGCAGAGTGGAAATGGTGGGATGTATTTGAAAACAGAAGTTTGTTCCCAGGGACATGGTATAGGTATAAGTGTGTTGCTTTTATTGGTTAATAAATGAACTGCTTTGTGCTTATAGCAGAGCTGTATGGGAACAGATATAGGCAGAGAAAACTAAACAGAACGTTGGGAGGAAGAAGACAGAGACAGAGAGATGCCATGGATCTGCCACCAGAGACATGATGAAACTTTGCTGGTAGTCCACGACCTCGTGGTGATACACAAATTAATGGAGATGGGTTAAATTAAGATGTGGGAGTTAGCCAATAAGAAGATAGAGCTAATGGACCTAGCATTGATTTAATTAATACAGGTTCTGCGTGATTATTTCTGAGATAAGCTAGTTGGGCAGCCGGAATGAATAAGCAAGCAGCTCCCTGCAATATGGACATATCTCCTACAAGAAAGGCACACCTCCTAAGCATTCCCAAACAGTGCCAAACTGGGAACCAAATCTTCAAATGCCCCAACTTATGGAGTGCATCACACTCAAACCACCACAGTTTTTAACAACTCTTTTGAAAGCAATTAGTTCACCTATCACATTATTTGGAAAAATGCTTAAATTTGAATAATTGTTCAAATCAATAGCAATGTATCACACATTTAAGACTAAAGTGAATGACAAAGAGCTATTCAAAGAGATGTTACAATGTTCACATGCTAGTCTCATTACATGATGCCATATGATACCATCTGTTCTGAATTTCAATGTACATGGAAGCTCATTTCATTTCATGATAATAGAATGAAGTAATTCAAAGTACAGCACACTATAGCATGAATTACCTTATCTACAGTTTCAGGACACAAAACCCAAAATCTGAAATGAATGTAAGAAATTGATTCATTACAGCTTTGGAACTGTATAAAATAAAACCCATATTTAAATAAGCAATTAAATAAGTAGCCAGAAATATCTATAAATTTTGATTAAGAATCTTTTAAAATGTGTCCAACTAAGGTGTCCTGACTGAAAATTATTAAACACTCTGTACCTGCCTAGCAGGTCCAGTTATTCCAGGGTCTGAAGGGGCGCTATCTGAAAGAACATGGGCACGAGAGAGAAATGGAGACCAAGCAAAATTCTCTTGTCAAAGTCTCTGATTATTGAAGCAAGCCTTAGTCTTAAATACTCCTCAATGAGAAACTTGGGCAGAGGGAACTGGGGAAGGGGGAAGGGGGGACGGAGAAGGGGGAAAGAAGAAGGAGGAAGGCTTTTGCAAGGTCAGTGGCTAGAACACCTGCAGTTAGTGATAAGCATCAAACAATGAAGACACTCTGTGGTGCTTTCCAAAGCTTGAATCTCCAAGGTTAGCATGTAATGTTTTGGTTAACTTTAAGTTTTCTGTCTCAAAGTTTTTACTTCAAGGCCCTGTGAGAAAGGAGAAAACTGAAATGGCTCCTGACAACACTCCACACAATAATAGCAGAGGACATATTTTATTGCGTATCCCTGATACAGTCTCCAAAATAGACTATAATCTGATCATAAAACAAATCTCCAATTCAGATTCTTTGAGATATTATTTCTGACTAAATAAGATAAACAATAGAAATGAGTTTTTAAAAATGTTTACACACTGGTATGTAATGAAGACATTTTTAAGTAATCCATTCAGCAAAGAAAATTTTGACCTGAGTAAGAATGACAAGAGAAATGAATCAAAACGTAGATTACAATCCACTTCATTTCCATTGCGGGCAGATCTAGCAGCAGATAGTTCAACAAGAAATGGGTGAAAATCAACTATGCAAGAGAGAATGAAGAATGAAGAAAATACTAAACCCAAGACAAGAGAAAGTATATAATGAAGAACAGAATAAAATTTCATATATTTAATAGAAAAATGTAAAAATATAATAAAAGTAATGGAAAAATAATATGGCTAATAGTTGTTTCCTTTACAAAAATCAGCAAATTAGTAAGTGATTAATAATGTTTATTCAGATTAAACATTGGTCATGTAAAATTAAGTATATAAGCAATGAAATATTAGTGGTACACTTTCCAGATGAATTAATACAGCTATAAAGGGATACCATGTATGGGAAAATGACTTCATTTTATGAAACTGACAAATTACTTCACAAATTGTTTGTAGTGTTAAACTAAATTTTAATGAGTTATATACATAGATTAATGCACCTCTTACCCCTTTCCAGAAAAGCTTCTATTTCGAGTATATAGAGGTCAGTACAGAGACCCACAGCTAGGCAAGGTGAAACAAAGAAGAGACTCAGGAAATCTCAGCTCTAAATGGACAGTTATATCTTGTCCTTTCTCTACAAGTCTTAGAAGAAAGAGCAAGTGGAAAGAATGTCAGAACCAGAGGTGGCGGTTGATTTCCAGGAAAGAGTTTCTTCTGGACAGAACAGCACCACGGCCCTGCATACACTTGTCAGAACAGTTCTGACAGCATGAAAAAAGAACTAATAATGTTTTGTATTGATAAGAGTATGAAATGTTAATTACTAATGGCAGTGTTTCTTTTTGAATGGGTTGAACCAGTATTTTAGGGCCTTTGTTTTCCTCATCTAACCTTGAGTAAGTGGATAAATTAATTTAAGGAAAAAAAAAAGAAAAGAAACTAAGGCAAGTCCTCACCTTGAAAAGTGGATTACAAACAGAGTGGAGTGCCAGGGGTCAATAGAAAGAGTAATTCTGACTGATTCTAAAAGTCCTAGAAACCATTTCTTTGAGTCATTCTTCATTTATTCAGAGACTCACTAGAGGCAGTTCCCGATTCTTTGAAAACACTTGTAATTCCTTCATTATATGTAATTTTAAAGAAGAAAGAGAAAGGATGGTTTCATATATATTTTCTGGCTTTGATAATTGTACCATGGTTAAAATTGGATATAATTAGAAGGAAAAGACACAGTGAACTTTCTATACTTGGATCTAAAACATTCATTTAATGTCTAAATTTATTTCTAATAACATGTTTGTAGAAAATATATTTGCTACTGAAAGATATATCTTTATTTTCTCAGTTGTCTAAGTGTATGCAATTTTAAAGGAAAATCTGGATGGATAGTTCATATCATTACATTAAAGTAAAGTAAGGATACTTTCTGATTAACCTTCATTCAGAGATTTGAAAAGTGAGCTTAAAGGAACAAAAGAATCACTCCACATTGTACCTTCCTGTTGGTAGTTGTTCCTCCTTTGAACTGTTATGATTTTGGTGAGCTGTTTTCCCATGAGCATGAAGCTGATGTAAACTTAACATGATTTCAGCAAGAAGAGTGCACTCTTTATGACAGCAGGAAGAAAACACCTCTCCGTATTCAAGTATAAGAGCAGTCTGAGTCAGATCTCATATCCTAAAGGATTAAAAATAACACCACTTAAAACATAAACAACTAAAGGCATTCCAAATTCATATCATGACAAATGTTTTTTATGTTATATTGAATGGCCAGGATAGATAGATAGATAGATAGATAGATAGATAGATAGATAGATAGATAGATAGATAGATAGATAATAGACAGATAGATAATAGATAGATAATAGATATAAATATATGTACACATATATATGTACACACATACATATGTGTACATATATATATGTATATATGTATACCTTAGATCATTAATGTTGCACTGACCCCCATCATAGAACTTCCTTAATATAAATATAAATTCAAAATCCTAAGTAGAACTGCCTGCTCCTTTCAGGGGAGGTGTTATACTCAGTGAACCTAACACTTCATTTTAAAGTCATTACATGTTATATTTAGAAAATATAAATGGAAAATGCATTCAGTTCCTGAGATTTATATTAAGGTGATAATCGACAGTTTAAATTTGTTCTCTGAAGTTCTCATGCATGTGTATGCTCTTGGGTGGACCTAGCAATCAATCTAAACAAAAGCAATCAATCAGTGCAAAATTTCCCGACTAATTTATAAAAAACATGAACGTAACATGAGGGATCTTTGGGACCCCATGAAAAGACTCACTGATTGCCCAAGGAAGGGTTTTAGAGGGAAGAAAAGGTGAATGCTACCTGTGCAGTGAGCCACTAATCATTTCAGGGGCTTGGTGGAGGTAGGATGCTTCAGACAGGGGAAATGAGGAAGGCATTCTGTGCAACAGGGAGAAACTTTAGAGATCTGAGGGAGGGTAAGACAGAGGGTATCAGTGATATCAGTGCTTAGAACAGGTCCTCAGCTGGAAATCTTCGAGTCCTAGGGAGGGGGAAACAAACCAATGTCTGCTTTTTAAGTCTTGAAATCCTCTTATTTGCAATTAGCTAAAAGCTAGAAATTGTGAATGTTTTCTCTAGAAAACATAATTTTGTTTATTCAGCTGCTACGAAATCCTGCTGAGACTGTCTTCCTGTTACAAGAAAATAAAAATCTCCCCTTCACATTTTATTCAACAATGTAGTACCAAAGGTGAACAAGCATTTTCCATAGCCTAACTCTCCACTGGCTTAATCTGCTGTAATTGTGGATAATCACTCACTAAAGTAGATACAATACAAAACAAATCAATTAGCCTAACTTCTAAACTCACAGGATTATATACACACAGTTACAAAGGATGAATAGGCATATTGTGTTAGATGAATGATGCGTGTGAACAATCAATGGATCAGATCCAGAGGATAATCACAAAGTCAGGAAATTGAAGACTAGAAATTTAATTATAAAGCAAGTACACATATTTCCTTAACTAAAGAGCCAAGCTAAAAAATATATGCATGAAAAGAAAGAATCACAACAAAGAAACACTGACACATAAACAGTGTGACACCACAGCAATCAGTAGACTGGCTTGCTTACTTCTTATATTCAGTGAGGCTGGGCAGCTGATGTAAGGTGCTGTTCACTCATCAATGCGACTAAAAGGCTTCTCCCATATGCCTGGTGAGTAAGAAGCCTTCCCTAGCAAGCTTATTGCTCTGTCTCCAATAATGATTATAATTTAACACAACTTTCCTGAACCCATTTTTGAGACTTCATAAATCAGTATTTAACCAACAATTATTTCTGATTATAACTTCAATGCAAAACAAGCATTCCAGAGGCTACTCCATCCTTTCAATCTACGGCTATATCCTCCCTTTCCAAAGCTCACTGTTGTGTGAAAATGTACAATAAACATTGATTTTTATGTTCCATGTACATGTTCTCAGATCTATGAACTATAAAAAGCAAACAACTTCCAGGTGATGTTTTTAAGAATTTAGATTTTATGCTAACCATGCTTTGTTGATAAATCATTCACAGATGTTTTATGATCTTCCTTTCAAAGAGGACATCGTGCTTTAGATTTTATTTTAGATAGAGGATTGCAATGCTTATAATTGTCCTAATTACAGATCATACTCCAAGAAAATTCTATCTTTTAATAAAAACTGTTGTGGCCAGATCCCTCCAAACATTCAGAATAAGAATCGCTTGCTCATGGGCATAATAATTTTAACACAAATAATGTTGTCAAATTACTGTGTAAGTTGATTTGATTAGTTTTCAGCCCTACTAGCTTATCTTTAAGGGCTGGCTTTCTTCCATCAGATCAACAACATCTACTACTATGAGGCTTCTGAGATGGTTGCTTCACCAGTGATATGAAATATGCATTGCATCTGTCCCTACCATACTTGTTCTTTTCTCTTTGGTCCTTGCTTATTTTTAGTTTCCATTTTATTTGTTCATTCATGTAGGTATTGCTATTCAGACTTAGCCCAGGCTAGCTTCATATTCATAATCTTTCTACCTATACCTACACAGTGCTGGGATTACATGTGTACACCACTAAATCTGATTATAGTTGCACTAATAATTACCATGTTTTCATATGTAAGGTATTTGAATTCTCCCTTCAGTGAAATAATTTATCGCTACTTTACCACTTGAAAAAATTCCATGTCCTTGACTAAATCTAAGACTGATTTATTTGTTCTTTTCTAAATTTGTATTTTGAGGTATCTTTTATGATCTATGTAATTCCTTGCAAACTTAATTTAGGTGTCTTCATATAAAACTTTTATTGCTCTTGTTTTTTTGCTGCTCGAGACAGGGTTTCTCTGTGTAGCCTTAGATGTCCTGGAAAGTTACTTTGTTGACCTGCATGCCCTCATACCTCTATATCTGCCTCTACCACTGCCTGCTAGGATTAAAGGTGTATACTATCACAGACTGTCATGAATTTTTATTTTCAAACTGTTGCAATCAGTGGTATATCTTTTCTTAATGTTTTAGAGTTTAAATCAAGTTATGAATGTCTTGTTATATGTGGGTATGTGTACATCAGGCTGAGTAAATGCAGAGGCCAGAAAAGGATGGTGGATTCTATGGATCTTGAGTTACATGAGGTTTTAATTCGAGATGGGTGCTAGAGTTTTACTCCAATCTTTTAATTAGAGGTATGCATTCTTTTCTTTTCATTGAAAATATTTTTCATATAATAAAAGCTCATTATCATTTTCCTTCTTCCAAATCCTCCCAGACACTCCCTACTTCCTTACCATTCAAATCCATACCCTTTCTTCTCTCACATATTAAAAAAAATCAGAAGCTTAGGCACATCTGGCTTAAATCTACCCATGCCGTATGCATTCTGCCATATGTCTCTGAGCTCATATGTGCATCAGTACTATTGTGCCAATAAGTGTCTGTTTCCCAGGTACCTCAGTTCCCACTGTCTCTTACAACCTTTCTACCTTTTTTCCTCAGAGCTCCCAGTGCCTTGGGAGGAGAGATTTGATGGAGAAATCCTACTCACAACTGAGTGTTCCAAGGACACTCATTCATTGCATATTGTCCAGTTGTGGGTATTCTTGTTTTTTTTTTTTTTTCTATCTACTACAGAAAGAAGCATCTAGTGATAAATGAACAAGGTCCTGATATGAGTTAGCAAAATATCATTAGGAGTCATTTTATTGCTATGTTTCTTTAACAGAACAACAATATGGAGTTTCCAGTGCCCTAGCTAATCTCAGGTTCTTGGTCATCTAACCAGTGTTTAATAGAGGTTCTATCCCATAGAGTCGGCTGGAACTCAAATGTCATATTGGTTGGTTACTCTCATAAGATTATGCCACAATTAACACAAGCACATCTTATAGGAATGTCTGTTCTAGAATATTATTTGAAGATGTGTTACATTTGTTTATGCTGTGGGGTATTATTTGTTTAATGATGCAAAGCTGTGCTTCATACTTTATGTTATATTCGTTTAACTTTGTGAAGTGGTCTTACTTTGCCCGTCTAAAATACATGATTAATCTGATAAAGAGCTGAATGGTCAATAGTAGGGCAGGAGAAAGGACATGTGGGTCTAGCAGGCAGAGAGAATAAATTGAAAGAGAAATCTGGGATGAGATTAAGGAGCAAGAGAAGAAGGAGGAGGACTCGAGGGACCAGCCACCCAGATACACAGCAAGACACAGAATTAGAATATAGGATAGATAAAGATAAAAACCCAGAGACAAAAGATACATGGGACAATTTAAGTTAAGAAAAGTTGGTTAGATATGAGTCAAGCTAAGGCTGGATATTCATAAGAAAGAATACTCCATATGATTTATTTGGGAGCTGGGTGGTAGGCCCTCAAAAAAGCCAAAGGGTAAAAAAGTAAAAGACAACCAACAACACAAGTCACCATTGCAGACTGAAGGGATTTTAGCTGGGCTTGTGCTTACATTTCTTCTTTGGGAGCATGCAAAATACCTTCTAGTACAGTACACACTAGTCAGTGAGGTGAAGGCTTTAGGTATGCGCCATATGCTTTAGGTGTGAACTGCTCCATGTTCAATTAGTTAAGTATTCTTTTCAAAAACAGGACCTTGTTTTGAGAGTATAGAGGACAACCAATAGTCTTTGCAGTAGCTTGGCTTATTTGGGGGATTCCATGGGTGGACTTTTGGCCAAGAATTCTTTTAGAAGAACCCCATTCCCTGAGCTAGATGTCCTGTTTGTTGGAGAGGATATGTTGTGGTAGCTTGTATCTCCTGTTACCTGGTGATACTATTTACATTTCTAGCATACATATCATTATACTTTTTCAAATTCTCATATAACCCTTCAAATGCCCCCTAGTTTTAGTCATCCTTCATATTTCCTCACTTACCCACCTTACTCTATGTCTTCCCTATTTGATTCTCTCATCCAGTTCCATTCCAATTGGCCCATCCACAACTGTCTATTCTATCTCCCCTTCTTGGGGATATTCTTCTCTCTATACCAATCTTATACAGTCTAATCCAGCCTCTATGGTTATAGGAATTTAAACTTGTTTATAGAAGAACTAACATCTAGCTTCTGCACATAAGGGAGTATAAGACATATTTGTCTTATTGGGTCTGGGTTATCTATCCAGGATATTTTTTTCTAGATCCATCCATTTATATAGCAATTTCATGAGTTCATTATTTAACAGCTGAATAATGTACTATATATACCTTATCTGTATATATATATATATATATATATTACACATACATGAATAGACTCATTTCTGGATGTTATGAATTGAGCATCAATGAACAACTGTTTCTGTAGTGGAATGTAGAGTCTTTTTGCTATATGCCAGGTTTAGTTTGATCTTGAGATAGATCTATCCTATTTTGTTTTGTTTTGGTTAGTGTTTTTTTTTTTTTTTTTTTTTTTTTTTTTGAGACAGGGTTTCCTTGTAGCTTTGGAGTATGTCCTGGAACTAGCAAAAATCTCACAGAGATTAGCCTGCCTGTGCCTCCTGAATACTGGGATTAAAGGTATGAGATAGATCTAGTCTTAGCCTTATGAATAGCACACTGAATGTCATAGCAGCAGTACGAGTCTGCACTGTGACCAACAACAGATGAATATTTCCCTTATCTCCCATCTGCAACAGCATGACATGTCATTTCTTTTACTGATGTTTTTCATTCTGACTGTGTAAAATCAAACCCAAAGTAGGTTTCATTTGCATTATCTGATAACTATTAACCATTTTTTTCAGTATTTCTCAGCCATTTCTGTTTCATCTTTTGTAAATACATTGTTTAGATCTGTACCACAATTAGGGGGGTTGTTTGCTTTCTTTATATTCATTCAGCTTTTCTATTTCTTTATATAATTTATTCATTAGCCCTCTATGAATATGTAATTAATATATTTTGTAAATTTCATAGTATGTGATTTGGGCCAAATGATAGTATCCTTTGTCATACAGAAGCTTTCCAGTTTGACGAGGTCTCATTTATTTCCTGTGCTAATGACATTTTGTTTAGAAAGTCTTTTCTATGCAAGTGAGTTCAAGACTATCTCCCACTTTGTGTTCTATCATGTTCAGGTTTTCTGGCCTCATGTTTAAGTCCTTGATACATTTGGAGTTGAGTTTTTTACATGATGATAATTATGGATCTATCAATATTCTTTTACTGGAAGCTATCAAGTTTGACAGCACCAATTGCTGAAGATACTTTTTTTATTTTTCTAGTGTCTATTTATGACTTCTTGATAAAAAAGTAGGCATTCATAAGTGTGTGGACTTATGTATGGGTATTAAATTTAATTATAAGCAACAATGTGTCGACTTTTATGTTAATACCATCTTGTTTTTGTTACTATACCTTTGTAGTATAACTTGAAATTAGGAATGGTGAAATTTCCACCATTTTCTTTATTCAGAGTTGTTTTACCTTTCCTAGCTATTTTGTTGTTGTTGTTGTTGTTGTTGTTGCTTTGGTGGTGGTTGTTCTTTCGTTTTTTTTTTTTCATATGCAGCTGACACATTTCCTTTCAAGATCTGTAGAGAATTATTGGTATTTTTATTAGGATTGTATTAAATTTGTAGATTCATTTTGGTAAAATGGCAATTTCCCTATATTAAGTTTTGTGATCCTTGAGCATGGGAGATTTTTCCATTTTGCGACAACTTCTTCAAATACTTAGATATTATATTTTTTGAGACTATTTTCCCTCTAATTTCCTTTTCAAGAAAATGTGTTATTTGTATATAGGAAGGCACACATCCATCTCTCTGGCTCCAATATTTTCATTTTTATTGCAAATTTCATAATTTCATTCTTCTTACATTAAGGCTTTGATAGTAAGATGCCTGATCATATTCAATTTCCAGTCCTCCCAGGTCCACCCCTAACATTTAGAGCTTTCCCCAAAACAAAAGAAGGAAAAAATAAGAAAAAAAATCTAATTTTCATTGTTCATATACTCACTGGAGCATCGTCACAACTCAGTAGCCAGTGCCTTAAAGAAAGCCAGTACTTCCTCATCTCCATTCCTACCAGAAGCGAACATTTGTGAAGAACTACATTTCAGCATCACTATAACAATTTTTTAAAGGTTGTGTTCAATGACTTCCTGTTTAAACTCTTACTTCTGGGGATTATTCTGGGTGAAGAGCATGGGGGGAGAGAGATAATGTCACAGAATCCGTATAAGTCTCTTATTTTTGTCTGTGAGTTTACAGTCATTGGTAGATGCAATTCGTGTAAAAGAAACGTGCGTGCCCTCTGTAGACCCCAGCAGCAAGGTTCATGGACTTCCACATGGTTTTTGGCTACAGCATGGGCCAAGGACATCCACATGGTTTCAGGTGGCAGCAGACTAAAAAAATCCCCATGGACAATGAACACCAGCACGGCCCTCAGCGACAGCATGGTGCATGGACAACATAGCTTCTGGTGGTGCTCAGACCATAGATATCCTCTTGCACTTTTATTCATTGAGAATTTCATGTATGTATCATGAAATTTTGCTTATATTTATTCCTCTATTTCTTCATACCATATTCCTCAACCCCCAAACATAAACCCTGCTTCACATCCTCTTGTTTTCATTTATTTTTATATTTCACTGAGTCCACTTTATAAAACACAGGCTATCAGTGTCCTCTATACCCACAAAATGTAGCTTCTCTCCCCCAGAAGCTATCAGTTGCCAATATCTCCTCAGTCAGTATGGGACTTCAAGAGCTCCCCCCGTATTGATGATTGAATTTTTGTTTGAATCAAAATTGTTCAAGCCTACCTAATACAGGTAACCACATTTACCTGGAGGGTGTAATTGCCATGGCCATACCATGTGAGAAAGACAGCATTTATAGCCCTCTTTTCTGTTTTCTCAAAAATTCTCTTGATTCCATCTTCCATGATATTTTGCGAGCCATTATTTGTGGATAAAGGTTAATATAGATTATCTTATTTATGACTGAGTACTTTCAACCATAAATCTCAATGTTTTGGCTAGGCATGTGTCCCTGAACTGACCACTGCATAATGAAGCTCCTCTTGTCAAGGTTAAGAGCATCTCAAGCATGTAAGCATAAACAAATGGCAGTTTAACAACATGACTTTTCAGTTGAATAGCAACAGCTTCTCTATTTTTTTTTTATCCTGAAAACAAGCTTTTGGTGTAACTTTAATGTACCAAGCACTAATTCTTTTTTCTGATCATGCCTCAAATTCAATCAGAAAAGGGTTGATTGTTGTAACAACAGAAACTATTTCATCAGTGAGCACATATTTTGTAGTATATTAGTTCTGGATCATTCAAGGTCCAGAACTGTGTAAGACCAATCATGCCTTTTCACCCCTATTGAACTGAATAGCACCTACTGGCAATATTAAAGCAATCCAGTCAAGAAAAAAAAGTGTTCTGGTCAGTCTGAAATTTGATTTTCCTCTGACTTGCAAGGAAACTATATTATGTCTTCAGCAATAAGGTCTGATCATCTAATTACGATGTTCATCTAAAAGCAATGAAAATAGTTTGTGTTGTTTGCAGATTTCTGAAGCTTCCTAGACAAATAGCCCATAAAGAGGGGCCCATGTCCAATACTCACACTTACACTTAATATCCTGTAATTTGGGGGTGACATTGTTTACGTGTACAAAGTACCTCCATTGTAACTCTTTTAATAAAATAATTATACTTAGAATGCACACTAATGGTTTTCCATAAGTCTTTCACATGGTTCTTTTATTTTTCATTTAACCCATTTCCTGAGCTTTTAACTCATAGTATCTTCTCTGAGTCAGTTATATCACATGGGCTCTACAACCCTGTGAAATATATTTTCATTTGGTTTACAGGTTTATACATCTCCACATGGTTTTTTTCATTCAACTTCATTTTTATTCATTCTCCCCCTCCCTTATTTTCATATTATTTAACCATCTTAAGTGATTGAATCTTTGGCTCCTGAAGATTCCCTCCTTCTGTTTTATTTTACCTGTATTCCTATACATAACTTTCTATAGTATATCACCCAGTGAACACTTTCTAGTTCCCTAACCTTCTCATGTGCTGCAAGCTAAAGACACACACTAACACATAGATATTTGAACCTATGTGTTCCAGATCAGAGAGGTCATATAGTATTTGCCTTTTGGTGCCTAAGTTTCCTTACTGGGCACAATAATTTCCAGTTGATTTTATGATTTTTTTTGTTCATTGTAACAAAATAAAAGTCAATTGTGTATATGAACCACAGCTTTCTTATCCATTTATTTGTTAAAAGACATCTAGGTCAACTGCATTTCCTACTTTTTGTGACTAGATCAACAATGAGTATAAGTGTATATCTGTGATAGGATATGAAGTCCTATGATTATGTATCCATGAGTAATATAAATTATATAGATGGAATATAATGCTTCGATTTTTGAGATAAGCTAGAAACCTAGTGAAATGGAAACTCTCATGAATCTATAAAAGTGACTATAGTTAAGACTCCTAGGAATGGGATAAATAGAGTCTGAACTTTCCATCTTCTGAACCTGGCAAGACTACCAGTGGAGAGATTGTAACCCCAAAACAGTTACAAAACCTCTGGTCTATAATTTGTTCTACTTATAAGATATACTGTAACAAAATGGCACAGGATTTATGAGAATGCCCAACCAATAACTGGTCCAGTGAGAGACATATAATATGAAAAGAGCTACACCTCTGTCAATACCTAGTGGGCCAGGACCCAGAGGCTGGACAGTGCAGAGACTTAGAATACAACTAAGCCTGACAGGCAAAAAAGAAAGTCAATGAAATGACTCAATAATTCTTTTTATCTCCCCTTAATAATTCTTAATGATATGACATTCTGCTATACTCCTAGATTGTGCCTAGACAACTTGTCATCAGATACGCTTCACCTAGTAATTGATGGAAACAGATTCAGAGATGCACAGCCAAATATTAGGCTGACCTTGTGGAATTCTCTGTAAGTGGAGGTGGGAGGATTAGGAGAGCCAGAAGGGTCAAGGACATAACAAGAAATGCCAGAGAATCAACAAACCTAGGCTCAGAAGGATTCATAAAGAATAAACCTCTAACCAGATAACTTGCATGGGACTTATCTAGGTACTGACCCTCTGCAAATATGTGACAGTTATATATCTTGGTCTTCTTATAGGAGCCTCAACACTGGGGGAACAAGGGCTGTCTTCAACTCTATTACCTGCTTTGGGGACCCTTTCCTCCTACTGGGTTGCCTCACCCAGTCTTAATAGGAGAGGAGGTGCCTAGTCTTAGTGCAACTTGATATGCCATGGCTGACTGGTATATATGGGAAACCTGCAACTTTTGAAAAAAAAAAGGAGTAGATTGGCAGAGGCTTGGAAGGTCAAGGTAAAGGACTGAGAAAAAAAGGAGGCAGAGAAGTGACAGAGATATCTCACAGCCTGGACAGTCCCCCTAAGTTCTTCCATAACATTTCAGGCACCAATCTTCAGCCCACTGGCCCATAGTATCTGGCAGACATTTCCATGAAGCCAGAAATTTCAAATAAGTTCCACATGTATTGGCAATTTGTCAGTCACTTTCTTCTGTGTCCTGCAGAATGTCTGTCAGACTCTTTGATAAAGTGGGAACACTGAAGGACTCTCTCACTTGCCTTAAACTGGTTCAGAAGTCATCCTTCTGTGAGTCATGCATGTCCAGTTCATTCAGTATAACATCAAGCAGTCCATGCAAGAGCAGTTCTTTACCCAAATGGCTAGCATATTCCACAAGGAGATTCTTCAATGCCAATCATCCTCTTGAAGTAGACTGGTGCTGCCAAGAGCAGATGTGACTCATTGTAATGAAAAATCCTAAATTCTTAAAACATTTTAAATGCCATAATCTGAAGGTCCCTGAAAGATTTGAAGAGTACCTACCAATCTAAGTGAAATTAATCTCTATTTATATCTAGATAATCTAACTAACATGGCTATACAAGCTTGACTATTTAGATGACTATCTATTAACTTGTATTTATTAATTATACATTACATTTTCAAATGAATTGCACAAACACAATACTTTAATCAAGAGCAAAAATATACATATAACAAAATTGACTTAAAATTTTTATCAATAGATCAAGATCTACACAAATGCAAAGTATTCCTATCTATAGTATATCCCCCTTTAAATGCAAACAAACATTTATAAACAATATTTGGGAATTTGGGCATAGTTCTCTCTGATCTGCTTCATGTTTTTGTTGGGCAAAGTAATTGTGGAAGTGTTCATGATGATCTTTCAGGGGTCTTAGTCCATCAAACCACACAAGTCTAGAAGGAATACACAGGTTCTCATCCTCTGTAGAAATAAAAGAAGAACCCCTTTTTGATGGCAACATATCCTCAGATCCAAATTTTAGAGGCAAGATACCTTGAAAATACATATGTTAACTTAGCATAGCAGTCCATACTGCTCTATACTTAGCTTTTTCACAGTTTAAAAATTTAAAGAAAACACATGAGTATACATAATTCAAACTCTGTGTAAATTCCGTCTTTACGTGGCTTATTTTATCTTTACTCCTTTTTCCTATGACTGTTTGTACTCTGTCTCTTTAAAGACTTTTTAAAAAATGTTTTGAACAATTTATTGTTATAACTCTCTTGTTGGGGTTTCTGTCCTGCCCAGTCTTTTTTCTGCCCCTTTTCCAAAGTTGTTAAGTCCCAAAGAAATCACACAAAGGTCTACATTGACTATAACTTGATTGGCCCATTAGCTCAGGCTTCTTATTAACTCTTATAAACATACTAGTCCATTATTATTATCTATGTTAGCCATGTGTCTCCGTACCTTTTTCAGTGAGGCAGTTAGATCTTGCTTCTTCTGTGGTTAAATCAGGACTGCAGAGGAATGGACTTCCTTCTTCCCAGAATTCTCCTGTTCTCATTGACCCACCTCAACTTACTGTCTGGTTGTCCTGCCTATAATTCTTGCCTTGTTTCTGGTCAATCAGCATTTATTTAGAATATAATTGACAGAAAACATACCAATGTTCCACAACACTCTTTATACTCTTTTTCTTCTTTCTCCCAAGCCTACATCCATTTTTTAAACATACTGTGTCCTGTCCAGTGGCTTATTTCTGTCTGAATCTGTCTTTATTGCATATCTCTAATTATTTTCTGACCAGGAGTACATTTTTTTTAAATACTAAGTGGCTGTATCAAAGACTAAGGCTACTTTGCCTTCTGACTTTGCCCAGTCAAAGATTTCAGAGGCATGTTCACCACCTCTGCAAGCTGTGCTCACCATCCCAGTTCCAAGTATGCAGTGGGTCTATGTTGTACCATTAAGCAGTTTACAACATGTTGCTCACAAACCCCATTTAATTGTTTGGTCTCCTGAAAGATCCAGAGCTGTTCATGCAACTAGCACAAACCAGAAGGCCTTCTTAAACTGTCAATGCTGAGTCAGGAAGACCTCTCTTAAAGTCACTGCCAGCAGAGTCCATCCAAAAAAATTGCTGGCTGCCAAGAAGAAGCCATGTGTAACTCTGTTCCTTTGTGTCCAGAATTCCTTTCCAATATTTCTCAGGTTTTACTTGGATATAGTCAGCTTCACGTTGGGCTCCAAATTGTTGCTAGAGGCTGCTTGTTCATTTTCTGGTCACTCATATTTGAAACAACAAACAGAAATCTGTATTAATTGTAATACTTTTTGGGTAATAGTTTAAGTGTATTTCTGGCTAACTCTTATATCTTAAATCAACCCATTTCCATTCATCTGTGCATCACCACATGGCTGTAGCTTACTAGAAAATTTCTGGAGGGCTCCAGGAGAGGTGTCTTTCTCTGGCAGAGGGTACATGGCTTCTGCCTGACTCTGCCTACTCTATATATTTCTGTCAGCCTGGCTTTACTCTGTTCAGTCATTGGTTGAAAGTAGCTTCTGTATTAGCCAATGGCAATAAAATATATTCACAGTATACATCACCTCCCACATCACACCATATAAATAAACTGAAGAAATAAAATATGATCATCTTATTAGATGCTAAAAAAAGTCTTCTACAAAATCCAACACCCTTTCATGATAAAGGTCTTGAAGAGATCAGGGATACAAGGAATTTATCTAAAGGAAGTAAAGAGATATCTTAATTGAGTGAGCCATTATAGGGCTGGAAAGAAACCTGGCACCAGGGAAATTTCCAGAATTCTACCAGGATGATTCCAGCTAAGAATCTAAGCAATAGTGGATAGGGTGCCTTAAGTGCCATTCCCCTGTAATTAGATTGATAACTATCTTAATTGTCATCATAGAACTTTCCTCCAGCAGCTGATGGAAGTAGATGCAGAAATGAATAGCAAAACACTGGATGGAGCTTGCAGAGTCCAGTTGAAGATGGAGGAGAAATAATATGAACAAAGTGGTCAAAACCATGATAGGGATACCCACAGATCAGCTAAACTGAGCTAGTGGGACTGACATCAAGGAACCTGCTTAAGCCAAACTTTGCCCTCTGAATGTGGGTGCCAGATGTGTGGCTGGGGCAGTCTGTGGTGAACAGGATTTAATCCTAGTGTTTGACTTGGCTTTTTGTAGCCCGTTCTCTTTGGAGAGATACCTTGCTTAGCCTAGATGTAGAAATGACGGCCTTAGTCCTTCCTCCAAATGATGTGCCAGACTTTATTGACTACACAGGGCCTCACCCTCTCCAAGGAGTGGATGCGTAGTGCAGTGGGGAATGGGGGAAACTGGAGGAGTGGAAGAAGTAGGAACTGGAATTAATATGTAAAATCAGAAAAAATATTGTTCTACTAATAATAAAAATCAAAAGATAAAAGAGACAGCAAACAGAAAAAATATTTTCCAGCTATTTTTATCCTTCTTTATAATGTTATAAAATGTTAATATATTAAAATTATTTTATGAGAGAAAAGTAAAAGATGGAAGTTATTTTTGACACATGGATATTCAGTTGGTTACCATTATTAAATTCTCCTTAATTTTTCAACTGGCATTCAATGCTATCTTACTCATAGTCTAAGTGTCTGCCTCTTAAGAGTTTGCTTAAGGCCTCTTTGCAGGTTTCAAGTATTTAATATTCCACCATGACCTAATACATACTGTCTTAATTATAATTTGAATACCTGATAAGGAATAGTCCATTATGTTATTCAGTTTTAAAAGATATATCAGCCATTCCTGCCCCCTTAGAATCTTCCTATCATTTTCCAATTATTGATGCTTAATATATTTGCATTTGAATTAAAAAAGTTTGTGTCCAGCACATTTTCCAGTTTTATCTTTTCTCTTGCTTCAGAATTTTCTGCATGAATGCTAATATCATTTGATTAGATGAAAACACATTTCTAATTAGTGCTTTAATGTAATCATATAAGTCTTGACATATAATTGCTTCGATTCTATGAAATGATAAATATTTCATATTTCTCCTTTTATTCAGTGTATAACTTGAAAATTTCTTTTTAGCTTCTTGAATAATTACAAGTTATCCCAGACAATAGCTGTCCTTGTTACACTAAACCTCAGGGTTCATTGCTGTGGTTGGTTACCTTCATAGAAAGGCCACCTGAAGTCAGTCTCCTACACTCACCTTCAGGTGACCGTGTTGTGTTTTTAGTTTCCTCTGGGTTGGCAATATTATTTTTGTAGTGAGTGGCTGCAACTGTTATCCCATCATTAGGCCCTCACAACCTGGGATTCTTAAGTCCCTTTCTCACTCCTACATGAAGCATAAGTGATAAAGAATTATGTACTGGGAATTGAGCTCATAGTGTTCTTGCTTCCTAGTTGTCAATGTTTCTTTAGGTAACCATGTCCTGCTCCTGTAAGTTGTCCTTCCACTACAGGTGTGGAAGTCATCTCAACAAGTCTATTAATTCATTAAGATGGACTTGGGTAGAATCATACATTTGGTGTGTTGTTACTATCTCTAGATAGGGTAAACAGAAATGGACTGCTTAGAAAAGCCACTCAACTGTGGGCTATTTTCAATTTTTTTCTTTCTCATGTATTTGTTACATTTTTGTTAACTGAGTGGGATTGAAAAAACGCATCGCTATATTTTAGTTAGGTTCTAGACAGGATAATTAATTACTTTTAGTATAATGTTGATAAAATTAATGAAGTGTACAATTATATTGCAGTAGAATGCACATTATTTTTATTTGAGGGGTAGAGTATTGTTATAAACATATTTTAACATATATATGTATATCTTTTTAACAATTTAAAGTGTATTTGAAGCTTGTGACAATTTATCTATAAAATCATGTATTACATTTTAAAATGTAGAAGAAATAATGAGAGATGGGAAGATGTAGTGGAATCAGAGATATAAATAGTTTCCATAAAGGAAGTGTGGTATTTACCTGTATCATGTAAAATGTGTCACTATATTTCTGTCTATAAAGAGCAACTTGAGAAAACGGTAATACTTTTTGACAGTCTTTAGTTTTCTCAAACAGACTCTGTAACTAAAACTAAATTCACTCTTTGAAGGAGGTCCTACCCCTAAAAAGTTACTGTAATGTTCTGTCAGTAGAAGTTGGGTTAAGTTTAAAAAGTAGCAAATAAACAAGCCTGTTGATCTTTGGTCAAGAAAACAATCATTTCTTCTTGTGGATTATGTTGTGCTTCTCTATTTTCTTTAATCATCATATCTTTTCTCTCCATGCTAACTCAGAACTTCATAACTTTTTAAGATATTAGAGCTAATGGAAATAAGAGATTGTACCTCAAGTACTGTTATCCTCAATTACTGTGTTTGAAGTACTTATGAGTCTATTTTTCTCATAAATTAATCTATTCAGAATTAGACAGGATAGCACCTTCTCAAAAGTCATTTGAATGTGAAATTTTTCATCACAACTCAAAATAATAATTGAGCACCCCATTTTCAAAGCATATGAGGCAGAGATACTGTAGAGTAGAAGAGAGTCATAAAGGATAATAGAGAAAGGGTCTTCAATGTGGTACTTTCTTTTTGTTAGCAAACATAAAGTTGTCTTCTCAAACACCCCAACTGTTGCTCTTTTGCAAATTGGGGTACATGATTATACCTGCTATGAAGGAATCAGAGACTGTTAATTTTATCCACACCTTATAGGCTGAAAGCTGGAACCAGTAGTACACCTGATCTACCTACCAGTGTTTTCCATAATCAATTAACTTCTAGTTAGGTAGTGTAGTTAAGTCCAGCTATGTGAGTCACAGCTTCTGCTCTTACCAGCAAGATTGTAGTCAGTGGGTGCTGACTATTGTTTCAGAGTCCATTGCCATGAAGTTCAAAGAACTGCCTGTAGTTTACAGACTGCTTTTAAGTTCGTCTACTCCCTATGCATCTTTCCAGGTGCCCCATGGTCTCAGTCTCCAGCATCAGCTTTGTAGACAAATCGTCCACAAAACACTTGTTCCATATAACAACTGTAGATGACTAAATCCTGCCACTGATCTTGTTTTCTCTTTCCTCCCAGTGATGCTATACAGAAGTTTCTTGTCTTAATACTTAGATAAAACACTGTGACCAAGAGACATACAGAAGGAAGGGTTTACTTTTGGTTTATGGTTCCACAAGGACAGTACATAATGGAATGTGAGGCATGGCGGCAGAAGAGACATAAGAGAACACAGTTCATCGCCAAACTGGAAGCAGAGGCAGAAAATAGTTTTGGGTGATAATTTTTATTCAGATGACTACTACTGTCCTGTTCTAATAAAATCACCTTAAAAGAAAAAAAAATGACTATCTTGCTCAACCTATATATAGGGGGAAGGGCCTTGTTCTTGTGTCAAAATGATTTGTCAAACTTTGCTAACTCCCCATAGAAAGGAAGTCTTACTCTCTGAGGAGTGGATGGAGAGTGGGGTGGGCGGAAGTGAGGGGATCTGGAGGAGGGAAGGGAGTGGGAACTGGGATACGTATGTAAAATGAGAAAATATTGTTTTAAAATATTTATTTATAAAAAGAAAATACATAAATTGAAATTCATTTTATATTACAATAAATCTACCATAAAAGATTTTAATGCAAATTGAATCAACACATGTCAATAGCAATTTGTGTGGGTGAATATGTATGCTCATCTATGCATCGGCATCAAACCTTATTCTGTTATAGTCGTCACCTGAAAGAGATGAAACCCATTCACATTATAGAGGGTAATTTTCTCACACTGATTTCCACGTTAATGTCATCCAAAAATGCTCTCAGAAAACCAACAACAAAAATTTACCCAATTACCTTGCACTGCTGCCCAACAGAACTGACACAAAAATTAATTAATACCGTTAATAGTGTTCTACTGTTTGTTTCCCAATTAACTTTAGGCAGGGTCTCATATATCCATTGAACTTGTGGTCTTTCTGCCTCTGCCAGCCAAGTCCTGGGGCAGAGGTTGTCATACTGTGACTACTTTTTCTAATATTTAATTTTCAGATGTTTAATGTTATTGGTAAGTTTCTTATAGAGAAATGTTTGTTATTTATTTTTGAAATTTTTGTTTTCCTTTTAATTAGTAATTTTAATTAAGTAATTTAGTGTGTGTTTATGTGTATGTATATGTTTATGTGTCACTGAAGCTGCCATATCTTGTCTCCAAGAATCTCAAGATAAGATGCTATTGCTGAAGACATCAACTCTTTGGACAAAGAAGTTGAGTAATTTGAGCTGTAACTGACTGGAAGCGTCCTCTCTGATGACTATCTTATATTGTACCAAGAGGATATAGCCAACCTGCCAAGACAAAAAAGAGCCCTATTCACCTATGGACATAGTGACTAAAATGACAAGCTATCCCATAAGTTATGATAGTGACACTCATATTCTAGGTATAACAAACAGACAAAACTATACTTAATGTCCACTTAATTGCAGGAAATGCATGCCAGGTAGTATAAACATGGCTGACTACCATTGGCTGGTAAGGGCATGAAGCCTAGAAGAGAACTTACTACTGTCACTTCCCTAAACTAATATAATTTTTAACTTCATCTTAAATATTTGTCTTTCTATCTGCAGATATGTATAGTTCTTACGTCTCATTAAAGAAACTTCTTTTCACAAGAGAGACACCTATGGAAAGCCACAGCTGGTTGAAGATGTGAAGAAGAGTTGATTATGTGGTGCCCAGGCCTAGTTAACTATATATATGGGAGAGAGAGAGCAACAAATGGAAGGAGTTTTCCCATGCTTTTTACCGGCAAACATTGTATATTCCCTCTTATTTATAGAATTATCTCGGCATCTTTAGATACAACTATATTACCTGGAGTAACTGCAGATATCAGAAGAATAAAAAGGGAACATGTGTGCTGAGTTGGAGGAGAAGAAACCTTTCTAAGGCAGGAAATAGCACACAAGTTCTAAGGAAGATTGTTAGGAACAAAGTTCTTAGGAACAATGGCATAGTGCAAACATAGGCAGAGAAAAACTGAAGAGAGATAAGTAACACTAACAATATATGAAAATATGTTAATTTATGTTTACTTAAAGTATATATATATATATATATATATATATATATATATATATATATTCACTCATGTATAGATATATGACCAAATGATAAGAGTGGTGCAACAATAAGACTAGGAATGAATGATCCCAAAAGTTGAGCATTGAGAACTTCATAGTCTATTGTTTTTTAATGTGAAATAAGATTATGTGGAAACATGCTTGGTATATACTTAGAAGGTAAGAAATGGTGTGTTTAATGAGATATAAGTAGATGGATGACAGAGAATTAATATGAAGCTACTCCTACAATATTTTCATCACAGATGTGACTCATAACAATAGAAACATTTATTGTGAATTCACATTTAAAAATTACAATGTACAATATAATATATACATTGTAATTCCTTACATGAATGTTGTGTTACATTATTTCTACCCATTTCTCTATCCTCTCCAACTCTTCATCTGTCCCCCTGATTCTCAAATCCATGAGCTTTTCTGTAATTATTAATGTAACACATACACGAGACTTGCTGAGTCACTTTTTACTGTAGATGTGTGTGCTTAAAGCTAGCCAATCAGGACTGGGTAAAACCCAGAGAAAACTCAGTGCTCACTACCAACTTTATTTAATTTCATTTATATAGATTTTGGATTGTTATCCTTCAATACCTTCTGCTTTTAAACTATGAATTTCTCAGCATTTGTTATAGTGCCAACAAAGAACTAATACAGTTCCTAGAATTATTTTTGAACAAAATCCTATAAAAACATTGAATGTGAAATGAAGCCATTGAATTGATCCCTTCCATTCCTCCTTTTATGACTGATCACAAAAAGGGATTACATGGATTCTAAAACATTACAATCAGTTGATCTCAATACTTGATGGGTTGGCTGTAAGTCTCGGGTTTACTGCTCTAAGGCTAATGGTTTATGTTTAAACTGTGTGTCTCTACATATGGACTCCTTTTCTAATTTATTCTGTTGGGTCAACATAACACAGTAGACAATGAAACATATGCACAGCACAAAGCTGTTATTGCCAACAAAGTCATTTCTGTGTACACATGCTCAGTAATGAGCATTTCCTCTCATTTGTTTGAGAAGAGCAATAGAGACACTCCTTTACTCCTTGGGCATATTTCCTCAGCCAACTAATCAAATTCTACTCGTCTCTCCTAGCTGTTTAATTATTTTTATTGCTGGCTCTACTCCTCTCTCCAATTTATTTTTTGTCCATTTAAAATAGGAAAATTAACCAGTGAATTTAGCCCACATTAGTGTTTGCCAGCACCATACAGATGAAGCACCTAGCTTGGCTAATATCATTGAGAAGTTCTTTATTTTACTTTGTTTGATCTGTAATAGGATGTGGGCTTTAAATAATCATCATAAGAGACACATTGCCAGACATGCTATCCTTTAAAGTGGTTACATCAGGCTCATTGCTTACTCTGATGCTGCTGTACTGCTCACAGCAATTTCATAACACTTTGCAGCAATTTCCTTAAGAGACAGTTTCCAGGTTTAAAAAGAGAATGAGACTAGGCTTAAGGGCAAACAATAATTCATGCCAATATGGACAAGACCAATAGAGAACAATTTTTTCAGTTAGGAATATTTGTCCTATTGTAATAAATTAATCGGACTCCAGGAATTTATATTTCTCACACGGACATCTTTTAAATAAGTCTTTCATCTCAAAAGACACTTAAACTTCCTTCTAGTAATAAAGAAACAAAGTTGTACTAGTTCTTCAGACCAAAACCTTGTTGCACATTTCTGATATCAGCACTGTCGAGACTGAGACAGAAGGATTGGTGTGACTTTATGGCCATCAAAGCTACATATTGAGTTTGAGATAATCATGGGCTATAGAGTATTCTCTCTCTCTATATATATATATATATATATATATACATATGTGTGTGTGTGTGTGTGTGTGTGTGTGTGTGGTGGCCTGGAACTCAGAGGGTTCAGCTTAGACTGTCAGTGTGTTGATGTCATATTATTTAGGTGTCTGAGGTGACACAAACCAGGAAAAATGAAAATTATCTTATTGCCTCACTTTTGTGACAAATCTACAGTAGTCAAACTCAGAAGTGGTGTGTAATATGGTGGCCTGAAGCAAGGTTGGAGGAGGGGTGAAGTGGGTTCAAGGGTGTGGTCTGACTCCCATAGTTGGAATAACTTCCAGGCACATTTGCCACAGCATTAGCCATTATTAACAACGTACCATAAATTTCACAAGTGCTTAAAAGAGGATTCTAAATGTTCTTACCATAAAAATGGATGTGAGGCAAGGATAATGCTAGATACTTGAGTCAATCATTCCACAATACATTTTAATGACTTAATTTTTAATACTAATGTCACAGTACCTAAGGCTGGAAGCAGTTGGCCTGTCAGCTGAAGAAAGCTGGAGACTGGAGTCATTTTCTGTCAGCACAAACTACATAGCCTTGAAGTTAACAACGAATTCTCAGAACCTGCTAGCAAACTCTACACATATGAACTAAAGTTTCCTATAAACTGGAGATCTACAGGCTAGTACAGGCTGATAAAGATACCATATGCATAGGAAGTGACACTATGGAAATCTGATCAGCATTTCTACTTAAAAGAAAAAACACTCCTCTAGACATCAGGAATGAGGGAAATAACAATAAAACCATTATATCACTAGTTCAAGTTTTCTGTTTCTTGCTTATTCTAAATGTGGATAGAGTAATTGGGCAATTGTATACTGCTTAAAAGGCATTGGAAAATTAATAAGTACCTAAAAATTTAAGTGCTGTATAAAACTAACATATCCTCTATAATTTGAGACTAAATAGAGTGAAATATATCTAAAACATAAAGGGTTTATATATCCATACTTAAGCAACAAAGAAAAGAGGAAAATGTGAATAGCAAAAATAAACAGAATCTACAATTTTTGGTGAACATTGTCATTCAGTATGTGGGCACACACACACTCGCACACATGCATGTGTGTATCTGCAGTGAACACCTCCCACAATCCTTGGTTGTCACAGATTCACAGAAAAATGTGATGATAGTTTCCTCCGTTCTTACACCTTTCTGTCTTTCCTTTTCTTCCCCACTCCTAGACTTATGTTTTAGTATAAAAATTACAGTATGCTATTTCTGGCTTTATTCCAAATTTGAGGGGCAAGATCTGGCTTCTATTCTATGAACTCATCCTGACAGAGTAAATGTTCATATTTACATTGAAGTTACATTTTGTCTCAAGAATTTTGGTATCAGTTTGAGTTTGGATTTATGGTAGTCTATTTGCTGTTACTGTAAGAGCATGCCACTGGATGAGTAAATTATGAAGTAATGGGATCATTTTGCTCAAAGCCATAGAGCATTGGAAGCTCAAGATTGTATCTTCAACAATGTCTTTGACTTTGGCCACAGAATTACTACTCTAATTTTAGAGAAGCCAGAGAAACAAGTAGGTATTATTCATGTGGGTTGAAATCCTATGTTCCAAATAACCTTCCATGCTCTTATACTAGGAATATAACTGGGTCTTGGGTGGAGTCAGCCTTGTGGATTCCTGGGAATTTCTCTAAAGCCAGTTTCTGCTAATCTCATAATGACTCCCTTAATAAAGATATCTCTTTCCTTGCTCTCATCTCTGTCTTTCCTCCATCTTGACTATGCCATTCCCCGAAGTTCTCCTTAACCCTTCCCTTCTCCACTCCTCTTCCCCTTCCAGTCTGTCTTCTACCCTCACCTCCATGCTCCCAATTTTGTCAGGTGATGTTGTTTGTTTCTAATTTCCCGGTGGATCTATATATGCTTTTCTTTGGGTTCACCTTATTACTTAGCTTCTTTAGGATTGTGAACTATAGGTTCAATGTCCTTTCTTTATAGCTAGTATCCACTTATGAGTTAGTACATACCATATTCATCTTTTGGGGTCTGGGTTACATCACTCATGATAGTGTTTTCTGATTCCATCCATTTGCATGCATAATTTAAGATGTCGTTGTTTTTTTACTACTGAGTAGTACTCTAATGTATAAAAGTACCACACTTTATCCATTGTTCGGTGGAGGGACATCCAGATTGTTTCCAGGTTCTTGCTATTACAAATAATGCAGATATGAACATAGTTGAACAAAGGTATTTGTAGTATGATTGAGCATCTTTTGGGTATATGCCAAAGAGTGGTATTGCTGGATCCTGAAGTAGGTTAATTCCCAATTTTCTGAGAAACTGCCATGCTGATTTCAAAAGTGGTAGCACAAGTATGCATTTCCACCGGCAATGAATGAGTGTTCCCCTTATTCCATATCCTCTCCAGCATAAGCTATCATTCTGACAGATGTAAGATGGTATTTCAGAGTCATTTTGATTTGCATTCCCTGATGGCTAAGGATATTGAACATTTCCTTAAGTATCTTTTGGTCATTCGAGATTTTTCTATTGAGAATTCTCTGCTTAGTTCTTTACTCCAATTTTTAACTGGGAAATTTGGAACTTTAATGTCTAATTTCTTATATATTTTGAAGATCAGTCTTTTGTCTGGTGTGCCTACTCTACCTCCCTTTAAACACACAGACACAGAAACAGACACACACATACACTCCTTGTTGATATGCAAACAACTTTTAAGCAAGAAAAAGTATACACAGACAGACCTAGTCCTTTAAAATTATGGGAAGATAAAAGACTATAATATCTAAAAATGTATGCAGTTTCAAAGAAAAAAGACTTTTAAAATGTAACAGAATAAAAATCCACTTAATTATATTTAGCTGAATTCTTAATATGGAAAATGCCTACTATTCTCCTGGAGGGAATAAAAACAAGTGACCTTTCTTAAAGTTATATTTGTCCCTTGACAATGCCATCATAGTTCTTTCATAAAAATATTCTAAATTATGGGAAATAACCATAAAATTATAGAACAGCAGCGACATATGCATATTAAAGTGTTTCTATTTTATATGAAACACCATTTTAATAATTTCTTATTCTTAATAAAGCTGAACTAACTCTACGTGAGCAAATGCACTCTACTTCACATCAATAAACCCTCAAGGGGGACATGAAACTTGACAGTGATATAAGTAGCAATCTACTATCTCTTCCTGGAAAGTCTGTTCTAGAGTATTAATCACAGTGTTGATATTTAAAGGGTTGCAATGAACATTCCCATTGGTATTCTATGGCAATTTAATCACAATCCCAGTCATCAGTAAGTGTTACCCTGTGGATAATATCATTCATCATACGGCTGATATTATGATACACTTGGGGACTGACAGCTTTGTCTTCATTAGCTGAGTTACGTGGTGACTTGTACGATTAAATGTCACCAGTGACCTCCTAATTGCCAAAGCCATTGGCCTCTTTAAAACCCTCATGTCATTTCTTCTTTCCCAGTATTTGACTCTGTTACACACTACATTCTTATTATATTCTCTCTCTCTCTCTCTCTCTCTCTCTCTCTCTCTCTCTCTCTCTCTCTCTCTCCTCCTTCCCTCCCTCCCTCTGTCTCTCTCTCCCTCCCTCTCTCTCTCCCTCCCTCCCTCTCTTCCTTCCTCCCTCTCTCTGTACTATGGTATTTTGGTGTTTATAATTTTATTTTTCTAAAATGTCCCTCTTTGGTTTCCTTTAAGAATTTTATTTTTTCTCTAGTATTCTATTAAGACATCCCCAAATTTCTTTGCTGGAAATTTAAATTTTGTTAACAGGCAAATCTACATTATATATAATCACTTGAAACCTTGTACACAGTATGCAATGTTCACAATATCTTTTTTCTGAAACATTCTCTGTGAGAAACTTTTCTCTTCAGTAGGTTTATTCTGCTTCCAAGAGCTGAGTCTTTTTTCTAATGTTCAAAGTCATGTTTTCAAACATCTGATAAACCTAGCTGGGTCCATAGGGAGAATGAAGAATGAATAAAAAAATAACTGTAGTGACAGCGAATTCTTCAGTTCCTTTTTGTTCTATATTTCAGTGCCAGTACTAGAAATAAGGGTGCATATATTACACCACAAAATTTTCAGGTAATATCATTTAAAGTCTCTTTGTATTGAAACATAAACTGTGTTTATCTGTACAAAAACACATGCTTTCTTGACCAAAAGATGCCAAGCTAAGCTTAGTTAAAATATAACAAATTCTTTTTAGATTATCAATATTATTCTCTGTCAAGAATATTGAGGAGTCTAGGAACATATTTTGCTAATAAGCTAATAATCTAATTTGATAGAGCTTGGTGAATGCTAGAATTGTTGAAACTTCTAGGACAGGACAGAAGGCATGGTGTTACTCAGACTAATTGTATGTAACAGCTGATGTATGAGAATTTATTGTTAGCTTACATACTCCAAATCCTGTAGTACTGTGAAAAGCATTAGGAGACAAAACCATTATAAACTGAAATAATGTTTCGCCAGTGGAAGACCTCATCATCTTTGTACAAGACAGTAAACAAACTCAGTTGTTGTGCTGGGGTACACGAGTGCAGGAATGTGGAGAGGACACAGTCTCTAAGCTCATTCACTATCTAGAGTCCTTTGAATACCAGTGTGAAACACCTCACTACAGACACTGGAGAAGATTGTGGTCCATGATGCATAGAAGGTGATACTATGACACTAGTGTTTTAAAAGAGTAATTTCATTGTGAGTTGCCAACAAGGAGCCCAGAGACACACATACCTTTCAGTCTAGTATCTCATTGAAGGGAGTTTAAGGATTTGGATATTGTTAGTTTGATAATATCTGTCTTCACTGGGCAGAGTTGAGTCTTTCAAGATCTTCATTATTTTAGTCCTATGCTTGATCATATAGTTAGCACCATTGGTTGCTAATTTTAGCCCAATTAGTGCCCAGTTAAGAATATAAATTCCTACTGATTGAAGACTTTCACTTCTTGTTATCCAAAAACCATCAATGGGTCACATTTTGAAGCATGTCACAAGACAGCAAGCCATCTACACAACAGGTGAAAAGGAGGAAGTACTTTTAGATTCCTACATTAGAGAAAAAAAACTTATCTCCATTCTGATTTAGAGTAAAAGGGGAAGTGGAGAGGCTCAGTGAGGTCAGGGAAATAAAAAAGAGAAAGTCTCACTTACCAAAAATGAAATTATAACTTCTTTGATTTTCAGAAATTGTCAACATTGTGTCTGTCTCCGGTGAGATCCCATTTGGCTGATGATTGAACTTTGGCTCTTTCTAATGGTTCTTGAGGAAAGTCTCTGATGTAAGAAATAGGTTTTACAAAGGTAAGCCTGCTTTAGGAAATCACAGGATGAATGGAGGCATGTTATGTATGGCATGTTCAGTTTCCCAGTCATTCCTCACAGGTAGAGAAATGTGACACATCTATAGATAATTTCCTCCCGGAAGTGTCTACCCCATATTTCCATGCTTCCTTTACTCTAAAGAATGAGTCTCCCAGCTCTTTGGCAATTTTGTTTAATCTAACAATGAAAGGTCAGCATCAACTTCAATTAATGTATGCAGATATTCTGTAATTAACACTATTTTAAACAGAATACCAAGTAGAATGGTGAGTGCCTATAGTTATTGTCTGTGGTATCTTCCACAATATAGTATAAATGTGTAGTTATAGTAAGTCAATGAAAATAGCCTCCAAAATTTTTTTGGAGAATTCTGGAGCCTCCATGACTATTAACTTGTAAGGGAGTATTCCATGCCTTGTACCATTGTTTTAGCTAAATAACACGAGTTTTCTGAAAGCAAAATTATCTACCCATACATTACAGTAATTATTTTTAAACATTTTTTAAAGTTGTTTTTTTAATTTGTTTACCAGCTTGTGAGTTTCCATCAAGCCTTTTCATAGATCCTTAGTTTATGTTAATTCTTCTGCTATAACCCTGATTCTCCCCAATACTCCGCTCCCCACTTAAGCCTTTAATCCTCAGTACTCTATCTTTTTGTTCATTTCAACTTTTTCTGACTTTCCATTTTTTTTTATTTTTAGTTTAGTTATGAGATAACAGGTTTCTTTGTGGCTTTCATACTCCATCCATTTTTATTGGCTCTTTGTTTCCTCTCTGGATTTAACACATACCTGTATGCCCCTCCCTGATTACTTTAAGCTCCCAGTATCTAACCTCATCATTTTTGCATTAAATATATTTTTCTTGTTTAATGCATTCTACTAAATACCAATTTCTAGTTTGTGGGCCTTTACTTGTACCCATGTTTAGAATAAAAAATTATTCTGAGCCAGAATTAATGCAATTCACTATTTTTTTTTTAGTTTTATCAGTTTTCCTGTGAATTCCTTGATGTATTTATTTTTTTTCTGCAGCTGAGTAATATTCTACTGATATTTACCACATTTCCTTGAACTTTCATTCAATGCTGACTATGGAAGGTGATTCTATTTCCTAGCTGTTGTGAAACTAAGATGATATGAACATGGATATGCAAATGTCTCAATATAAGATAAAAATTCCATTGGGTATATTGCCAGGAGTGGTATATTGGTACATCTGGAGTTCTCCTTCTAGTTTGAGTATTCACTAGACTGATTTCCAAAATGCGTACTCTAAATTATATTCCCATCAATGATATGAGTTCAATTTTCAATGTATGTGTGGCTGCATTTTTGCCATATGTATTTCTAATCATGGGTATTTTGGCTTTGACAATATAGAAAATTCTTTAAAAGATCAATTTGTGTTATATTTCCCTTCATATATTTCCTTCTTAGTATTGTTTTCCCATCTACCCCCAATTTAATCCTTCTCTATTAGGTTAGTCTTTATCTTTTCATAAGATTGTATTTTATTTCCCTCTCATTGGAAGATATCCATGGCCCTGTTTCCTACCAAATGTTTAAGCTCTATGGTTATTCAGATTGTAACACATATGTCAAAAGATTAAAAGCCATCATCCCATATATAAGAAAAATACAATGTCTGTCGTTTTGATTCAGAGTTACCTAACACAGGTGAATGTTTCTAGCTCCATCTAGAAATAATTTTTTGATATGTTCATTTAGAAGAATAATATTAATATGGTTTTCCTTAGACCAGTATATGAGGTTCTTTATCATTTGGCATGGTTAGCTATGGCCTCCAACTTATGGCATGAACCGTATACTGAGTCAAAAATTGTATGATACACTTCATAAGATTTTTGCCTTGATCATATTGGTATAACATGCAGAAATGTCTTTATTGTAGGTCACATGACTTATAGCTGAGTGATAGTGATGATTACTTTTCTTCTCCACAAACATTTAGAGCAATTTCTAGCATCATGAACACTAAAAGGGGTGAGGCTTCTAACTGGGCATCAGATCAACTTCTCAGTGTAGGATAACGAAAGTAGATGTTCAGGTTTAACCACCAGGTTGAGGAATGCAGCAACTACTCCTAGTAATAGTTTGTGACCTTGTGATAACTAGAATGTTCCATGGGGCTTCTTAACCAGTATTTCAAGAAGGTGTAATGCATTCTTCATACTGGAGCTTCTACCAGGTCATAGTAGGTGTCTATTTAGGGCATAATCTTCCCTACTCTTCCCTATTCATTAGTACCTGCACTGAAATTCCTTTTATGTGCATATATATTTTAGGAAACTTCTAAGACAATGTGTTTCTGTATGTAGAAAATCTACAACTGCACGTAGAAAAATCCAAACAGATCCATATCTATCACCATATATAAACTCAACTCCAAATAGATCAAGTACCTCAATGTAAGACTAGAAAACTTGAATCTTATAGATTCACATAAAAAAAAGGTGTTCTGACTAGTGCTCCGGTAGCACAAAGACCAACAATTAATAAATGGAACCCCATGAAGCTAAAAAGTTTCTTTATTATAAAGAGCTGCCTACAAGATAGAAAAATGCCTTTGCCAATTATATATCTGGCATAGGATTATTATCTAGAATACATAAAGAATGATAAAGATGAAACAAAGAAAAAGCCCTGAACACCATGAAAACAAATAAGATAACTTAAAATGCAGTACAAACTAAAGAGAGTTTTCAAATGATGAAATCCAAATGACAAAGAATCAGTTAAAGAAATGTTCAACATCATTAGGCAACAAGGGAATGGAAATTAAAACTGTTTAGAAATTTTATCTTATACTAATCAGAATGGCCAAGATCAATAAAACAAATAGTGACACATGCAGGTGATGATGTAAGGAGAAGGCTTATTGCATGTGGGAGTGCCACTGCTATAGCCGCTATAGAAATCAGTCCGAAAGAATCTCATAAAGCTGAGAATCCATTAGCTTCAAGACCCAATTATGCTGCTCTTGAACATATACTATATATACATACACACACACACATATATATGAACTCACAGAATATAGGAGGTATATTGATTTTTTGAGTTGATCTGGTATACTGTCATATTGCTGAAGGTATTTGTCAGCTGTAATAGTTCCCTGGTAGAGCTTTTGGGGTCACTTATGTATACTATCCTATCATCTACAAATAACAAAAGTTTGACTTCTTCCTTCCCAATTTGAATCCTCTCCATCTCCTTTTGTGGTCTTATTGCTGCAGTTAGAACTTCAGCATTTATGTTGAATAGATATGGAAAGAGTAGACAGCCTTGTCTTGTTCCAGATTTTATTGGAATCACTTTGAGTTTCTCTCCATTTAAATTGATGTTGGCTGTTGACTTTATGTATATTGCTTTTGCTTTTTTTATCTTTACATACATTTCTTGTATCAATTATCTCCCCAAGACCTTTAGCATGAAGGTGTGTTGGATTTGTAAAAAAACTTTTTCAGCATCTAATGAGATGATACTGTGGGCTTTTTTTTCTTTCAGTTTATTTATGTGGTGGCTTACATTGATAGACTTTTCTATGTTGAACTCTCCTTGATCTCTGGGATTAAATCAACATGATTTTTTTTTGAGAGTGAACAAGCTAGTATGCATGATGTTGGGTTCTTAGGAAGGTAGAGAAAGTTCATAAGGAGTTGTGGGAGAGAAGAAGCATCACCAAATTATAGTATAGGAAATAAAGTTTAAAATTTGGTGCTGATAATTTAATCAGGGATATTACACTTTTTAGACAAATTTTACCACTTACTTATATCCATAGCCTTTTTATATTTTATTTTGTTTGAATCTTGAAGCAAAGTCTCACTAACTTGTCATAACTAGACTTTACTTTGTAGTCCAAGCAAGCTTGAATTTGTTGTCTTTCTGTCTTGGCTTCTTGAACAGCTGGCATCACTGGCCTGTGCAATGAAGCCCAGTTTGTATTACTGAGAACAGGAAACTGTCAACTATGTTTTTCAGTAATGGTTAATTTATCCATCTAGGAAACTCCACTGAATAATAAACTTTTAATTGAGCTTGTCTATTTCAGGGAATTTTATGCAATCCTGGGAGACCTAAGTGATTTACTTCTGGTATTTCCATAACACAGATGGGCAACTTATCACACATCTAGGATATAATGCACAGAATTATTAGAATAGGATGAGAAGAAAGGAAATAAACTTGAAGCTACACTTCATACAATTGGAACGTACCTATGGTACGCCAAGAAATAGAATGTTTACCGTTTCAGTGATTGAAAAATTGGGCCTGGCCAGTTACATGAACTAAAGTTCCCTACACCATAGCTTCATAGACAACTAATAGTTCTCAGGGTATGTTCAGCTACTCAAGTATTCCCCCATTAACAGATATGCAGTAGATAATTATTTGTGGGTTACTTATAAGTAAAGTTTGTGAACATGGTCACCAGTAATTTCTGGGAACTATTCTTATGTCTCCCAAACAACATACTAACTAGACTATGTAAGAGTTGCTGACAATTATTATGCTCCTCTGTTAGGAAATATAATGTACGTATCTTCTAGGAAATGCTAGAATGATAAAAAATTGCTACTACCTAAACCTGCCTGTGATGACTAAGAAGCATTGAGAATTATTATATAAGTCTGGTGTTAGCTTTAATTTTCTTATACAATCCTTTTTTAATTTTGTAATAATCTTCTTTTTCTGTTGTTTAACTTTGGGAATTGTCTTAATCCATAATGTTTCCTAAGATAATTAAGCAAATAATCTTGTTTATGTTATTTTAATTCTTCTACTTTTGTGTGTTTTACACCATTTTTGCACTTATTAGCTAACCAATTTTATTTTTAGTATGTGAACTATTGATTTACATTCAATGTCCACTAATCTACCAAACTTTTGAACTTCTCATTGAAGCCATTATTAATTTAAATAAATTTGCCCATGTTTATTGTATATATGTACTTAAATAAATTTTCCAGAGGCTTGTTAATATATTTCATAAAACAATTTAAATGTTTGGAATTATCTTAAAAACTACATTATCAGCTTCTAACTCTTTACCTCTCCAAGAATTTAACTTTCTTGATTTTATTTTGTTTTGTTGCATTGCAGAGTCCATGCCCTTGGTTATCTGAGATTAGAATTGAAAGTACAAAGTCTTAAAGGATATAGAGCAAATCTAACCATACCTATTAAAAAGTTAAATTTCCATACCATGAAGCAAATAAGTGAGTATAAAATTAATTAAGTTGTTTCTCCTGGAACTGTAGCTGGTAACACTCTCTAATGGACATCCATTTGTAGACATGGTGCACACAATTGCTTTTTAGTTAGTTAAATAAACAGTATCTTCTGGTATTTAAGCCTAGAGAGCAGGAATTTATGTTTTACAATATTGTTCATGTTGTCAGCATCCTTTAAATAGACAAACCCTTAGCAAAGTTTTCTACCTAAAATGACAAACATTATTTCCAAGAATTACTCCTCTTCCCATTTTTATGTTTTCATCACTCCATTTTTACCTGCCAAAGATTATTTGCCTTAGTGTTCTATACCCCTTTACTCTGGAAAAGAAGATATAGTCAATTCCATTAACACATTTTATGAATCCTTGATAAATTTTGAGCCATAAACCTAGGTGAGTCTTTTAGCATGGTTTATTACTTCTACTATACTCAGGAATGTATAGGTCAGAGATTTATAATGTGCTGCTATTATTTTGTCTTCAGACAAAGACCTTTAACAGAATTGCAGAATAATCACTAAGTAGATAATCTATTAGTGATTGTCTCAAAAACGTAAATGACCTTTGGTTGAACATCATTTTAATGACCAAAGAGAGGTCAGATATGGAAATGAAATTGGCAATAGTTTTATAGAGGTGAATACCATTCAGCATGCCTTCAGTACCAGCAGATAGAACAAAATGGAGTACCTCTGAGCATATTACTGATCTGCCAGTCTGCTTGGCTGTCTTTTACCTGAGATTGACCCAATAACAAGTATTTTGCCAGAATCTGGGTTTAGAAAAAGCAAAGTTAGAAATAAGTTCGATCTTTCCTGGACTATTATGTGATTATCACTGAATTTATCTATACCAATTAATTATGCCTCTTAGGTTATGTTTTAACAATGCATGTGTCAGTGGAGTTATTATCAAATGAGTATACATAAAGTCAACCCAATTACTCCAGCCTAACCATGAATCCTTGCAATAAGTCCCCTTATGTAACAACAAAGACTGAAGGTGTACATTGTTTAAGGATATTAAAGAAAGGACATTGCCCTAAATGATGTATGTGTGTCCAAAGTAATCTCCAGCAGTCTCATAGAAATGTTTTCCTGAAAATAAAGAACAGATGATGGAAGTAATGCTGCAATGAAGTGGGTAAATGGCCAATAGCAGATGAATATGAGCAATCTTTCATAACTGGGGAAGACTAAGTTAGCTCAAGGCTCTTCATGAAGAACACAGTTCTGCTTATCCCTGATTCTATGCCACAAGATACAATTTGGACATCAGACTTTCAGAACTCTGAAATAAAATAATCGTTTGGCATTGAGTTTTTGCTGATTCATTACAATAGCAGCATAAAAGTAATATACTGCTGTGAAAATATATAATACTATCACTGTGAACAGTTTTTCTAAATGTTACTATTGTTTATGTGAAGTTTAAGGCAGAATAAATTGTTATTAGTTGTCTTCATGTACCCCCATGACTTTATTAAAACATACTTAGGTGTACTGATTTTTTAGCAAAGCATCCAGTCCACTTATACCTTAAAATATAATGAATAATTTCATTGCCATAACATGTATACAAGTGACCTTGGGATAGAATATTTTAAAAAATAGAAGATAATATGAAATTATTGAAACATTCAGTCCTTATCATTTATAAAGCCAAAGCATCAGTCCTAATCCTGATAAGAGAATGCTTACACCAAATGACAAAAAAAATGGGATTACTTGACAATGATAAGAATAGTACTGAAACTGAACTAGTATGTGATATGATCTCTCCTATTCGAAACCCAGTGTAAACAAGCAGCAGTGCTATTGCTAAAAAATATTACTGCATATTTTCTGAGAGAAATGGCTACAGTGCTAAAGTATTCCTGATATAAATATTGCTATTTCTCAGTTTACTCATCTGAAGTGGAAGGAATATTTTATTTGATGGTAGATCACAAATATTATATTAAAATATAAAATATCTTTAGTAATTTTACATTTATTTTTCATATTGTAATATAATTATGGTATTTCTCCCTTGCCTTTCCTCCCTTAAAATACATGCTGTCATTTTTTTACTGATTGTTTTTACATATAATCTTTGTTATATATTTCCTTTTCCCAGGAAATTCCTAACATTCCCCCATGAAACCTCCTTTTTACTTAGCCTCTCTGGGTCTGGGGATCGAAACATAGTTAATCTTTATTTTACAGTTAATATCCACTTATGAGTGAGTACACACGATGTTTGTCATTTTCACTCTGGGTTACCTCACTCAGGATAATATTTTTTCTATTTCCATCCATTTGCCTTCAAATTTCCTGGTGTCCTTTTTCTTTTATAGCTGAGTGATACTCCATGTGTAAATGCTCCTCATTTTCTTTATCCTTTCCTCAGTTTAGGGAAATAGAAGAGATTTCGTGAGTGGAATAAGGGCAAGTGGGGATACGTACATGAGTGATCAGGTTGGGGTGGGGACAGAAGGGCAGAGTAGTAAAAGACACCACTGGAAAGGAGACAGTTTGGGTCAGGTAGATACATGGCACAAGGAAATATTCCAGTAATCTACAAAGATAACCCTGGCCAGCTAAGACCCCTAGCCATAGTGCTCATCTACTGTGACCAGATTAGTGCCTAGCCTAATTGCCATCCAAGAGGTATCAGGTAGTAACTGATGGACACAGACAAAAACCCACAGTCAAACATTAGGCAGAGTTCAGGGAATCTGAAGTGGGGCAGAAAGGACTTCAGGGGCCAGAGAGGTCAAGGACTCCACAGAAAACACGTAAAATCAACTAACCTTGGTTCACGAACACTAAATCATCAGCCAAAGTGCCTGCATGGGACTGACGTAGACACTCTACATACATGTGATAGTTGTGTAGCTTGGTTCTCTTATGGGACTCCTAAGAGCAGCAACAGGGACTGTCTCCAACTATTTACAGTCTTTTGTGTTCCTATTCCTCATTCTGGGTCACATTGCAGCCCCTTAATAGGTGGGGAAATGCTTAGTCCTACTGCAACTTGATGTGCCATGTGTTGTTGATACTCAGGGGAGACCTGCCCTTTCCTAAACAGAAACCAAAGTAGAAGGATTGGGTTGGGGAATGGGAACAAAGGGAGTCAGGAGAGGGTTTGGGAAGAGAGGAGGGAAGGAAAACTACAGCTGGAATATAAATTAAATAAATAAATAAATGTATTAAATGTATATATTATATATGACATAAATGTGTATTCCTAAATCTAACCTGTTCAGTCCATTTATGTTACTAGTATTATGTTTTCAGTGCTAGCTGTTTGTCATTGAACATTCAGTGTGCTCTTCAATGGGAACACTACCGTTCCTGCTCCTAGCTTCTTTCCTCAGGTATGTTTAGTTCTTTGTGTACAGTTTAGTCCTAGTGGGTTCTTTCCACACACTTTGGAATGTCCATGGTTATCATCCTCATTTAGCTTATATTTAGGCAGTCATGTTGATGATACTTTATGAGTGTAGCTTCTGACTACTAAGAATCACAACGCAGTCTCACAACAAACTCTTTGATCGTCTGGCGCATAATCTTTTAGCCTCCTCTTCCACAATATTCTTTGAGTCTTGAGATTTACAGATGTCCCCATTAAGACTGGGCTCCATAATTCAGCATTTTGATTGATTGTAGGTTTCTGTAGTGGTCTCTGTTGTAAAGAGAAGATTCCTTGATAAGAGGTGAAAACTATATTTACTTATCCATAGTGTTTATGCTCAGCAGTTGGAGTCTACCTAATAAAGTTAGTTTTACAACTAAAATTTTGTTATTTAGAATCTAAAAGTTGAGAACAAGTTTCATTTTATTAGACAATACACAATTATCACGTGAATCACTTTCTATTACATTAAGCACTTAGTATCAAATAAATAATTGCCATTCCCTAGTGTAATCTAGGTATAACCTAAGTACAAGTGTTTAAGTACATTTGACAAGCTGTCAGCAAACATTTTCCCCTAGAGGGGAATTTTACTGATTCATACAACTAAAACATCAGACAGATTCAGCAGCAGGACAGGTGTGCAGGGATTAGTGTCCCTTCAGAGCCTCTGGGTCCCTCTGCTTGTGTTGGGGATGATGGTGCTGAAAATTGTCTTCAGCTTTTTCTTATTTTCTTGTTAGGCATGTAAGGGCAGTCCTCAGCTTTCATACTTGGATAAGTAACTTGACAGCTCGGGACAGAGAAGCTTAGCTTTTTCAGGAAGTTTTGCCCATCCTGTCCTTATTCTCAAGGTTAGAATACTATGCTCAATTCCAGTTCTCAGGGAGAGTAAAGAGTGTAGTAAATAGTGCAGTTTCAACCCAATCTTCAGTGCTGGTGACCCTGCCAAGGCAGATTAAAGACAGGCAGAGGGAGACTGAGCTTTTGGTCCCAGAAAGAAAAGGCTGACTGTGGGTTCAGGTTCCAGAAAGCATGCATAGGGGGGCAGGATCTTTGTTCCCCCACTCAGTCTCTACCTTTAACTCCGGCAGGAGCACCAGAAACTCCTGCCTCAATCGGTAGATGTGGCACTGACCACTGGTCGCCCATCCGCTGGCACTGGCGAGTGAGAATGGCACTGTGGAGTCCTTTTTTCTCAAGAACTGAAGTTGTGGTTGGGGATAGGCCTTACTGATGTTGGATGTGTTGAAAGTGTACCTCTGCTCCTCTAGATGGTATGACTGGGCATCTGCCACCAGGTCCAAAAGGAGCTTGGTCTGCAGGGAGAACTGGGAGACTGAATCAGGTTTTAAGGCATTGTGGCAGATTTTTGAAGAGGAGAGAAGGAGGAGCCAAGGGTTTCACAGGAGTCCTGCCCCGACCATATGTAGGGAAAACTACTTAACATCCTCTTCTACCTGGTCTCTTTCACCTCCATCCCAGTACTGGGGAGAAACAACCCTGTACAGGGAAAAGGTGGCTGAATATGGGAGGAGGAATATAACATTGAGTTCTTAAAGGGGATGGGGACTGAAAAGGCGGCGGGGGGGGGGGGGAGCTATGGACTGGATGCCTCGGTACTGAGCAGGAATTCAGTACACATCTTTTATCATTAAAGTATGCTTTTCCCTTTAACTATAAAAAATCTTGTGATCATAGAAAAATTTCAGAAAGAAGAAGGAAGTTCCTGAATGCAGGTAAAAGGTAAATTCTTTTTTTGTCAAATCTTGAAGAAATTAGATCATCTGATTTTTGTATTTAAATGAATCTAGGATGCTAATTATAAAACATAAAAATTGATAGTAACAAATAAATGAAAAGAAAAAATGGTTAAGAAAAGTTGATATGTCTCCTCCTTAGTCTTTCAAAGTTGGCAAATAAGATAATGAAACAAACAAGAGACAGAAGATCTGAACAATGTTAAATAACCTTCTGCATCCCCCAGAGTTCAGAGAAGATGGTTTCTGCTTATTCCTTTAAATAAAAGAGATAACTTCATATTGTAAGGGATCCCTTCTTAGAGTGTGGTCACCGTCTCCCAACTCATCTTAAATAGTCTCTTACCAACTGATTTTAAAGCAAAACTTTACTTGCTACTTAGACTTTACCTGAGGGATATGATTTAGAGATGAGTCAAGTAGCCAATTTCTTTGAAGTTGGACCCATTTCAGGGGTTGCCAGCCTGAACTGCATCAATGGATTAGAAATTTTTGCACAACATCTAATGAATGATTGGCACAAAGGGTGCAAAGGATCTGTTGGAAGCATCTATCATACCATAGAGTAAGGAGCAGAGAGGTGAAGTTCAAGAGTGGGAGTTGGAAGACTGAAAACACAACCAAATGTTCATTCAGAAGCCTGTCTAGGTTGCATTCAGTAGTATTTTCAACCCCAAACCAACAGGCATGGTGTCATGAGTCAGGGCATAGTTGCTTCATTTTGAATCAAGGATGTTTTTAGATGATAGTAAATTTTTGCAAAATTTGACAAAAAAATGCCCACAGTTTTCCACAAATTGAATGGTAAAATTATAAAAAACACATTATTGAATAAAACCATTAACAGAGGCAAATTAATAAATTTATTGTTTAGGTAATTTTATTCATTAACATAGAGGGTAAAATTTAAAAAGTTATAATCATAAAAGTAATGAAAGTATTGTTTTGGGAGGTGTTGAATTTTATTTTTATACAATCTTTAAACTTTTGGTAGTGGAGCACAACTAAGGCTGCTCTCAGACTTGCTATCCACTGCCATGATCTTCGCATATGATAAGATTATACCAAATTGCCACAAAGTCAGTTGGTCATTTCATTTTAATTATGGTATTATGGATTCTTGCTGCTATTAGTTTTTTATATAATAGGTATCATATCATACAATAAGCACATAGATCATTTTCTAAGCAAAATTTTCAATAGTATGTTTACTTTTAAAATCATGTAAAATGTTTTTCAAAATGTGGGCCATTTGAATTAGATTTACTTAAAAATTGCAAACCAAGAGCAGACAGAATGACAAAATGAATAGCATTTAAAAAAACTCTTGAAATTTTATAATATAAAAATTAATTATGAAATTCAATGACTTTTTGTATTCATAGTAATAATAAGCAGAGAACTATCATGAGCAAAATGTTCCTGTGTTGAAAACAACTAATTTAATAAAATATCAATAAATATTGAATAGATAACTTAAAATTTATACAAATATCTTGACAATAGTAAAAACATTCAGTAGAATGGAAAAGCATTCTATTGGTTGGGAATTTTGACTACTATGATTTTGTAAAAAATGCCATCATTTAACTAGTGTGTTTCAATCTTTGTCAAATTCATGTGGCTATGCAAGTGTGGGCTTATATCTCAGTCCTCAGTTCTATTTTGTTGATTAATATTCCTGTTTTTGTGCTAGTACTATGTGGCTTTTATTATCACAACTCTAAAATATAACCTATTTTTAAAAAAACAACAATGATTTGAAACCATCTGGTCCTGGGCTTTTTTTGGAAGAGAGATTTTTGATAACAGTTTCTAATTCTTCATGACTAACAGGTCTATTTAGATCGTTCACCTGGTCTTGTTTTAGCTTTGGTATATGGTATTTATCTAAAAAAATGTTCATTTCTTTTGCATTTTCCAGTTTTGTGGCATACAGACTTTTGTAGTAAGATCAAATGATTCTCAGAATTTTCTCTGTGTCTGTGGTTATGTCCCCCTTTTCGTTTCTGATCTAATTTATTTGCTTTTTTCTTAGGACCATTTGCTTGAAAAACCTTTTCCCAACCGGTTACTCTGAGTAGATGCCTGTCTTTGTGGTTGAGATGTGTTTCTTGCAAACAGCAGAATGTTGGATCCTGTTTTCGTATCTAATCTCTTAGTCTGTGCCTTTTTATAGGTGAATTGAGACCATTAATATTAAGTGATATTAATGACCAGTGGTTGTTTACTCCGGTTATTCTTATTGTTTTTGGTAGTAGAGTTTGTGTGTCTCCCTTCTTTGAGTTGTGCTGGTGAAGGGTTGCTAGATGCCTGAGTTATTGTATGCAGTGTTGGCAATGTTGGATTCCTTGGGTGGTGATTTTCCTTCTATTACTTTCTGTAGGGCTGGATTTGTGGCTACTTATTGTTTAAATTTGTTCTTGTCCTGGAATGTCTTGTTTTCTCCATTGATAGTGAACAATAGCTTGGCTGGGTATAGTAGTTTGGGTTTGCATCCATGGTCTCTTAGTTTCTGCAGTACCTCTATCCAGGACCTTCTGGCTTTCATGGTTTCCATAGAGAAGTCAGATGTAAGTCTGATCAGTTTACCTTTATAAGTTACTTGCCCTTTTTCCTTTGCAGCTCTTAATATTCTCTCTTTAACCTGTATATTTTGTGTTTTGATTATTATATGGCGAGGGGATTTTTTTTTATCTAGTCTGTTTGGTGTTCTTTATGTTGGGAAAGTTTTCTTCCATAATTTTGCTAAAAATATTTTCTGAGCCTTTGAGCTGTGACTCTTCTCCTTCTTCTATCACTATTATTCTTAAGTTTGGTCTTTTTATTGTGTCCCATATTTCCTGAATGTTTTGTGATGAGAATTGGTTGGCTTTGCTGTTTTCTTTGATCAGTGCATTTATTTTCACTATGGAAAGCAGTGTGGCGGTTTCTCAGGAAATTCGGGATCAACCTACCCCTGGACCCAGCAATACCACTCTTGGGAATATACCCAAGAGATGCCCTATCATACAACAAAAGTATATGCTCTACTATGTTCATAGCAGCATTGTTTGTAATAGCCAGAACCTGGAAACAACCTAGATGCCCTTCAATGAAAGAATGGATGAAGAAAGTATGGAATATATACATATTAGAGTAATACTCAGCAGTAAAAAACAAGGACTTCTTGAAGTTTGCAGGCAAATGGATGGAAATAGAAAAGACTATCCTGAGTGAGGTAAGCCAGACCCAAAAAGAGGAACATGGGATGTACTCACTCATATTTGGTTTCTAGCCATAAATAAAGGACATTGAGCCTGTAATTCATGATCCTAGAGAAGCGAAATAAGAAGGTGCACCCAAACAAAAAACATATAGGCATCCTCCTGAATATTAACCTTTGTCAGGCGATGAATGGAGACAGAGACAGAGACCAACATTGGAGCACCAGACTGAAATCTCAAGGTCCAAATCAGGAGCAGAAGGAGAGAGAGCACGAGCAAGGAACTCAGGACTGCGAGGGGTGAACCCACACACTGAGACAATGGGGATGTTTTATTGGGAACTCACCAAGACCAGCTGGCCTGGGTCTGAAAAAGTCTGAAATAAAACTGGACTCACTGAACGTAGCAGACAATGAGGACTACTGAGAACTCAAGAACAATGGCAATGGGTTTTTGATCCTACAGCATGTACTGGCTTTGTGAGAGCCTAGGCAGTTTGAATGCTCACCTTACTAGACCTGGATAGAGGTGAGTGGTCCTTGGACTTCCCACAGGGCAGGGAACCCTGATTGCTCTTTGGGCTTACGGCTGACGAGGGAGGGGGACTTGATTGGAGAAGGGGGAGGGAAATGGGAGGCGGTGGCGAGGAGGAGGCAGAAATCTTTAATAAATAAATAAAAAAACAATGATTTATCTAAATCTCTAAGTTTGTGATTGGAATTACACATCCTGTTAATATATACCACTATTTTTAAAATTAACTTTTACTTTGTCAAATTCATGTGTGTATATCATTAAATAAGGCCAAACTCATCTTGTACTTACCTATACCTTCATCTATATCTTTGTTCTTCTCTACAAGTCCCCATTCTAGTATGTGTGTATATATATATATAGTGTGTGTGTGTGTGTTACTGTTATTTTGTGATATGCTGAGTTTATCCAAAGCCACTTGAATGTGTACAACTGTGTATCATGGGTAACTTACTGTTGGATACAGTACAGAAGACGATGACGATGTATGAATATAAATATTTAGGAGGCAGTTTAATTACCATTTTGGAAAACAGAAATCAGTAGTTCACCCTAAGGTCTATGTCTGCTTCAGCCATGGATCATTAACCAACCTCACAGTCTCAGGCATAAACTACCTCCTAATTACTGGACCTGAGATACTATCACAGTTTATAGGTCATGATTGCCTCCTGGAACTTGATAATAAGACCCTATTGTTGCTTGATGTTAGGATTCATTCATTATGCTAGCCCCAGTTGTTGACAGAGGTTTTCTGTCTCACCTGGTCCTGCAGCCGTTCAGTCCCATAGAAATACACAAAGGTCTACATTAATTAAAAACTGATTGGCCTATTAGCTAAGGCTTCTTATTAATTCTCATAAGTTATACTAGCCCATAATTCTTGTCTGTGTTAGCCACATGGCTTGGTATCTATTTCGGTGAGGCAGTCACATCTTGCTTCCTCTGTGTTTGGATGATGACTGCAGACTGAATCTTTTCTTCTCTCAGAATTCTCCTGTTCTCATTGCCATGCTTGTACTTCCTGTCTGGCTACTGGCCAATCAGCATTTTATTAAACAAGTATAAGAAACAAATCCTTACAGGGAAAAAAAAAAACACTGTCCCACAGCACCTGGCAGAATGCACCCAGGAAGTACCCCAGTCAGCCCATGGCCCTGACCTTTGTCAGTCAGGGAACCAATGTTGAAATTGAGAAAAAGCAGACACACAAGAGAAAGAGATGCCATGAGACAGCACTCAGGTGGAGGTTTGTTTTTTTTCTTGTTTGTTTTCTATTTCTGGGAAAGTTAATGGGAAAAGAGAAATGAGGAAAGGAAAGAGGAGAGACCAGCCTCTGAAGACAGGAGTAGCAGACAAGGAGAAAGATAGAAAGAGGGAGAGACAGAGAGATAGAAAGAGAGTTAGACAGAAAGATACTGCCTGCCCCCTTCCTCCTTGGAAAGAGAACAGGAGTAGGCAGAGCTTGACTTTTTTCTTTTCTTTTTTCTTTTCTTATTTTTTAGTTATAGATTTGGTTTTGGTTTTCTTTTTCTTTCTTTCTTTTTTTTTGACAAGCAGTAAGCGTGGTTTTATTAATTTGACCAAAGATACGTTTTGTATGTGGCATAATCTACAGAGGAAAGATTATTTTTATAAAGAGGCAGAGGCACCCTAAATAAGCATTTGGATAGATGGAAGTCTTGATTGTTCTGTTGCTCGTTGTGTGTTCCACCACATTTTACCCTTACAAATCTTTTTTCTTTTAATTGAAAGAAAAAAAAAAGAAATTCCCATCTCCTCCCAGCCTCCCATTTCCCTCCCCCTCCTCCCACTCCTCTCTCCCTCCCCCCACTCCTCTCACTCTCCAATCCGAAGAGCAATCAGGGTTCCCTGCCCTGTGGAAACTCCAAGGTCCCTGCCCCTCCATCCAGGTCTAGGAAGGTGAACATCCAAACTGGCTAGGCTCCCACAAAGCCAGAACGTGAAGTAGGATCAAAAACCCTTGCCATTGTCTCTGGCTTCTCATCAGCCCTCATTGTCTGCCATGTTCAAAGATGATGTGGGAGTGACTTCTTATCAATAAAGAAACTGCCTAGGCCCATTGATAGCCCAACCCTTAGGTGGGTGGAGTAAACAGAACAGGATTCTGGGAAAGAGAAGCTGAGTCAAGGGGTCGCCATGATATTCCCACACCAGAGAGACATAGGCTAGAATCTCCCCGGTAAGCACACCTTGGGGTGCTACATAGATTATCAGAAATGGGCTAGTCCAGGTGCAAGAGCTAGCCAATAAGAGGCTGGAACTAATGGGCCAGGAAGTGTTTAAAAGAATACAGTTTCCATGTAATTATTTCGGGGCATAACCTAAGGCATGCGGGTGGCCAGGTGCGGGGAGGATACAGCCCAGCTGCTCCTCTTCCAACAGATTGGCGCACAATGTGGGGCCAAAAGTGCTAATGAACTCCACGTAAAACCTGAGAGGGCTTAAAAAGGAGAGAGAGACAATTTAAGACAGATTTTTTGCTGTTTCTGGGTTGCCTGCCACAAAGAAATTGTCCTGACTCAGCAATAGAAAAAACTGGCTGTTTTAAAATGCCGGCTTTCTGGGCTATGCCGCCTTTACGATCTCTGTCTGGCTTTTGCGGGAGACAGAGCTTTTGAATGGAATATTTGAAACAAAATGCTACAGCTTGCTTGATGGCAATGTGGACTGCTATGTGCCTGGAACTGTGTTTGGCTCAGGGGCACCAAATGGCTCTGAGGCAGGAGCGGCTCAGCTCCTCTATGCTGAACTATGCTGGTCTCAAGCAGAAACTACCATAGTTACCGTAATAACAGTGCACTTAAGGTTTAGGCTGAGCAAAACACAGACGGTACCGTATTACCCCCACATGGTGCAACTTAAGTTTTTAAGAAGTGCTTAACATTTTAAGAAGTGCTCATGGACAATAAAGAATTACAAATTCACAATGGAACAGATTCAGACATAAGACCTCTAAATGAGTCACAATGTTGGATAAATGTACATAGGCTTGAGAGAGAGAAAAAAAATATAGAGAAAATAAAGTTAATGCCCTTTAAAAAAGGGAGGGTAAAGTCTTTAAAGAGACAATACAGATAGTTATAGATTAAAAGAAATAAAGAAAAATAAGCCATTATTGTACAAGATTGTTTTGGCTATCCTGGGTTTTTTGTTATTCCATATAAAGTTGATTATTGTCCTTTCAAGATCAGTGAAGAATTTTAATGGGATCTTGATGGGGATTGCATTGAATCTATAAATTGCCTTTGGTAGGATTGCCATTTTTACTATGTTGATCCTCCCAATCCACGAGCAAGGGAGATCCTTCCATTTTCTGGTATCCTCTTCAATTTCTTTCTTCAATGCCTTAAAGTTCTTGTCAAATAGATCCTTCACTTCTTTGGTTAGAGTTACCCCGAGATATTTTATGTTGTTTGTGGCTATCGTGAAAGGTGATGCATCTCTGATTTCCCTCTCTGCTTCCATATCCTTTGTGTATAGGAGGGTGACTGATTTTTTGGAGTTGATCTTGTATCCTGCCACATTACTAAAGGTGTTTATCAGCTGTAGGAGTTCTTTGGTGGAGTTTTTGGGGTCGCTTAAGTACACTATCATATCATCTGCAAATAACGAAAGTTTAACTTCTTCCTTTCCAATTCGAATCCCCTTGATCCCCTTATGTTGTCTTATTGCTATTGCTAAAACTTCAAGCACTATATTGAAGAGGTATGGAGAGAGTGGACAGCCTTGTCGTGTTCCTGATTTAAGTGGGATGGCTTTGAGTTTCTCTCCGTTTACTTTGATGTTAGCTGTCGGTTTGCTGTAAATAGCTTTTATTATATTTAGGTATGACCCTTGTATCTCTAATCTCTCCAAGACTTTTATCATAAAGGGATGTTGAATTTTGTCAAAAGCTTTTTCAGCATCTAATGAAATGATCATATGGTTTTTTTCTTTCAGTTTATTTATATGATGGATTACATTGATAGATTTTCGTATGTTGAACCAGCCTTGCATCTCTGGGATGAAGCCTACTTGATCATAATGGATAATTTTTCTAATGTGTTCTTGGATACGGTTTGCCAGTATTTTGTTGAGGATTTTTGCGTCGATGTTCATGAGTGAGATTGGCCTGTAATTCTCTTTCTTGGTTGAGTCTTTGTGTGGTTTTGGTATCAGAGTGACGGTAGCTTCATAAAAGGAATTTGGCAATGACTCTTCTGTTTCTATATTGTGAAATACCTTAAGGAGTATAGGTATTAGGTCTTCTTGGAAATTCTGGTAGAATTCCGCATTGAAACCATCTGGTCCTGGGCTTTTTTTGGTAGGGAGGTTTTTGATAACAGCTTCTAATTCTTCGCGACTGACAGGTCTATTTAGATTGTTCACCTGGTCCTGATTTAACTTTGGTATATGGTATTTATCTAAAAACGTGTCCATTTCTTTTACATTTTCCAGTTTTGTGGCATACAGGCTTTTGTAGTAAGATCTAATGATTCTCTGAATTTCCTCTATGTCTGTGGTTATGTCCCCCTTTTCATTTTTGATCTTATTAATTTGCAAATTCTCTCTCTGCCATTTGATTAGTTTGGATAGGGGTTTAACAATTTTGTGGATTTTTTCCAGGAACTAGCTTTTTGTTTCATTGATTCTTTGGATTGTTTTCTGTGTTTCTATTTTGTTGATTTCAGCCCTCAGTTTGACTATTTCCAGTCTTCTACTCCTCCTAGGTGAGTCTGCTTCTTTTTTTTCTAGAGCTTTCAGGTGGGCTGTTAAGTCTCCAATGTATGCCTTCTCTGTTTTCTTTAAGTGGGCACTAAGGGCTATGAACTTTCCCCTTAGGACTGCTTACAAAGTGTCCCATAAGTTTGAGTATGTTGTTTCTTTATTTTCATTGAATTCAAGGAAGACTTTAATTTCTTTCTTTATTTCTTCTTTAATCCAGGTGTGGGTCAATAGTTGACTATTCAGTTTCCATGAGTTTGCAGGCTTTATGGGGGTAGCATTGTTGTTGAATTCTAACTTTAGTCCGTGGTGATCTGATAAGACACAGGTGGTTATGGATATTTTTTTGTAACTGTGGAAGTTTGCTTTGTTCTGGAGGCATTACCATCCCTGACTTTAAACTCTACTACAGAGCTACAGTAATGAAAACAGTGTGGTATTGGCATAAAAATAGAGAAGTTGACCAATGGAATCGTGTAGAAGACCCGGATCTTAACCCACAAACCTATGAATACCTCATTTTCGATAAAGGTGCTAAAAGTATACAATGGAAGAAAGAAAGCATCTTCAACAAATGGTGCTGGCACAACTGGATGTCAACTTGTAGAAGAATGAAAATAGACCCATATCTATCTCCATGCACAAAACTTAAGTCCAAATGGATCAAAGACCTCAATATCAATCTGAACACACTGAACCTGATAGAAGAGAAAGTGGGAAGTACCCTACAATAGATGGGCACAGGCGATCGCTTCCTAGGTATAACCCCAGCAGCACAGTCATTAAGGGCAACACTGAATAAATGGGACCTACTGAAACTGAGTAGCTTCTGTAAAGCAAAAGACACTGTTACTGAGACAAAAAGGCAACCCACCGACTGGGAGAAGATCTTCACCAACCCTGCAACAGACAAAGGTCTGATCTCCAAAATATATAAAGAACTCAAGAAACTGGACTTTAAAATGCTAATTAACCCAATTAAAAAATGGGGCACTGATCTGAAGAGAGAATTCTCAACAGAAGAAGTTCAAATGGCCAAAAGGCACTTAAGGTCATGCTCAGCCTCCTTAGTGATCAGGGAAATGCAAATCAAAACAACATTGAGATATCATCTTATACCTGTCAGAATGGCTAAAATCAATAACACCAATGATAGCCTTTGCTGGAGAGGTTGTGGAGAAAGGGGTACCCTCATCCATTGCTGGTGGGAATGCAAACTTGTGCAACCATTTTGGAAAGCAGTGTGGCGGTTTCTCAGGAAATTTGGGATCAACATACCCATGGACCCAGCAATGCCACTCTTGGGAATATACCCACGAGATGCCCGATCATATGACAAGGACATTTGTTCAACTATGTTCATAGCAGCATTATTTGTAATAGCCAGAACCTGGAAACAACCTAGATGCCATTCCATGGAAGAATGGATGAAGAAAGTGTGGAATATATACACATTAGAATACTACTCAGCGGTAAAAAACAATGACTTCTCGAATTTTGCATGCAAATGGATGGAAATAGAAAACACTATCCTAAGTGAGGTAACCCAGACCCAAAAGGATGAACATGGGATGTACTCACTCATAATTGGTTTCTAGAGATAAATAAAGGTCAGTGAGTCTATAATATGATATCCTAAAGAAACTAAATAAGAAGGTGAACCCAAAGAAAAACATATAGCTATCCTCCTTGTTATGGGAAGTAGACTAGACTGCCGGGCAAATAATTGGGATCTTGGGGGTGTGGTGGGAGGGGGGGTAAGGGGAGAAGGGGAGAGAAATGTGAGAAGGGAAGGGTCGGGGGAACTTGGGGAAACGGGATGATTGGGATAAAGGAATGTTGGTTAGGGGAGCAGAGAAGCACACATCTTACTTAAGGGAACCATCTTAGGGTTGGCAAGAGACTTGGATCTAGAGGGGCTCCCAGGTGCCCAGGGCAATGTCCCCAGTTAGTTCCTGGGGCAGCTGAGGATAGGGAACCTGAAATGACCCTACCCTGTAGCCATACTGATGAATATCTTGCATATCACCATAGAAACTTCATCTGGCGATGGATGGAGATAGAGACAGAGACCCACACTGGAGCACTGGACTGAGCTCCCAATGTCCCAATGAGGAGCAGAAGGAGAGAGAATATGAGCAAAGAAGTCAGGACCACAAGGGGTGTGCCCACCCGTGGAGACAGTGGGGCTGATTCTTTGGAAGCTCACAAAGGCCAGCTGAACTGTGACTGAAAAAGCATGGGATAAAACCGGAATCTCTAAATTTGGTGGACAATGAGGGCTGCTGAGAAGCCAAGGACCATGGCACCGGGTTTTGATCCTGCTTCATGTTCTGGCTTTGTGGGAGCCTAGCCAGTTTGGATGTTCACCTTCCTAGACCAGGATTGAGGGGGGAGGACTTTGGACTTTCCACATGGCAGGGAACCCTGACTGCTCTTCAGGCTGGAGAGGGAGGAGGAGGAGTGGGGGGAGGGGAGGAGGGGAGGGAGGAGTGGGAGGGAAATGGGAGGAGGGGAGGAGGCAGAAATTTCTTTTTTTTTCCAATAAAAAAAATAAAATAAAATAAAAATAATAAGCCACGTAAAATGAAAATTTTACAGAGAGTCTGGATTATGTACAATGTGTTTTCTTTAAAATTTTTGACTGTAAAGGAGCTAAGTACAGAGAGACATTTCATTACATGGGCTGGCACGCTAAACCAGAATGGATATAAGGGTATTATGATTTCAAAATTTGGGTCTAAGGATATGATGCTTTGGAGAGGGTCTTCTTTTATTTTCACAGAGGACCAGACCCTGTGGATTTCTTCTATTCCAATTTGGTATGATAGACCACGCCCTCCTGAAATGTTGCTGTGAACACCCTCAAAAAATTACTCAACTGCCAACTGAGATGACCCTGGTACACAGGTTATAGCATGAAAGACCTAATTAACGACTCCCCCATTCAGCAGGAAGCAGTTTGGAGAGAAAAACCTGCGCCCATTATCCCAAATATTGATTATATATGTTCTTTTACATTTAAAGGGGGAAATGATATAGGTATAAATAATTTGCATTGGTATGGATTTTAAGGTCAATTTTGTAATATGTATATGTATTTCTGATCTTGATTAAGGTATTGTGATTGTGTAGTTCATTTTTAAAATGTAATGTATAATTAGGAAATATAGGTTGTTGTTGAATAATCATAAATAATAGTCAAGCTTGTAGTCATGTTAGATTTTCTAGATATATAGAGATATATTTCAGTTAGATAGACATTCTTAATATCTCTCAAAGATTGCAGAATATGGCCTTTAACTATTTTAACAACTTAGGGTTTTTCATGACAATGAGACACGTCTGCTCCTGGCAGCACCAATCTACTTCGAGAGAAGATGGGCATCGAAGAGGATCCTTATGGAGTTTGATAGCCAGCCATTGGGCAAGAGACTGTTCTTGCCTGGACTATTGCATAAACTGGACACAAAGAACCCGCAGAGAGAGGACTGCTGAACTTGCCTAAAGGTGAGATGATCTTTCAGGGTTCCTGATTCATAAAAGAGTCTACGAGACATTCTGCAGGACACAGCAGAAAGTGACTGAATTGTCTTTGGAATTTCCTGCTTCATGGAAATGTCTGCTGGATACTATGGGCCTGGAGGCTGAAGATGGATGCCCCAACGGTACAGAGGAACTCCAGGCAGCGAGATGTCTCTGTCATTTCTAGAGTTTTCTTATTTCTTATTTAGTATTATATCCTTCTGGAGTCTTTGATGGAGTTGAAGAATGGATAGTTATAGTTTTCCTTAGTTATGATAAAAGATAAAGTAGATATAAATATTGTAACTGTAATTCTTACTTGATAACTGTTTTGTTATATGTAATTTTACTATGTTAAAGTTAAAGCCTTTCTTTTTTGTTTAAATAGAAAAGGGGGAAATGATGTGGGAGTGACTTCTTATCAATAAAGAAACTGCCTAGGCCCATTGATAGCCCAACCCTTAGGTGGGTGGAGTAAACAGAACAGGATTCTGGGAAAGAGAAGCTGAGTCAAGGGGTCGCCATGATATTCCCACACCAGAGAGACATAGGCTAGAATCTCCCCGGTAAGCACACCTTGGGGTGCTACATAGATTATCAGAAATGGGCTAGTCCAGGTGCAAGAGCTAGCCAATAAGAGGCTGGAACTAATAGGCCAGGCAGTGTTTAAAAGAATACAGTTTCTGTGTAATTATTTCGAGGCATAAGCTAAGCCATGCGGGTGGCCGGGTGCGGGGAGGACACAGCCCGGCCGCTCCTCTTTCAACACAAAGAGTCTGGTCTTATCTCATGCCTCTTCAGTCACAGTCCAGCTGGCTTTCTAAGACAGAATTTCTCTGTGTATCCCTGGCTGTCTGGGAACTTGCTCTTGTAGATTGGGCTAGCCTCGAACTCACAGAGGTCTGTGTGTCACTGAATCCTGAGTGCTACAATTAAAGGCATGCACCACCACACCCAACTGGAGCTTGACTCTTAAAGAGACCTTTGCACTAGCATACAGAATGTGTAGTGACATAGCAGCCAATGGAATGGTGTGTTCTGCCAGGTGCCAGGGGCCAGCATAATGTCTGAACACTTAAACTCATATTTTGTATGCATAACACAGAACAATCAAGATCTCTCTGTCTCTTTGTCTGTTTGTCTTACTCTGTGTTTGTATTTGGGAAAAAAATATAAAATTTTTGCATCAATTTTCATTTGAACCTTTATAATTTCCTTTTAAAACTTACTATTATATCAGCAGATAACTAATTGCGTGCTTTATAAAAATTAACTATTTACCTAAACACTTACATTCCAAAAATTAAACATTCCTAATTATTTCATATATGATTGTTTATTTTGGTTTTTCCTGATGATACTCACTGCCATATCTATAAAATATAAAATTTTGTGTGGGCTTAAATTTGCAATTCTTATTTATTCCATTTAGTATCTTGATATTTTATTCTATTTTTTTTACTAGGTGTTTATAATTTGGAAATAAAAATTACTTGCAACACTTTTAAAGGGGAAATAAAAATTTTCACATGTCTATTTTCATAGGTATGCTATGTCATGATTTTGACTCAATGAAAATTGAAATTACACATAGATATATGAAATACATACATATTCATATTAAGTAAATTATTTTCTTTCCAAAAATTTGGTATGTTTTGTTATATGTGGAAATACCCCTTATGAATAAATATTTCAGTAAATAAATTTGCAACTTTTTTCAATTTTAATTTTATTCCAACAAATATTTCACATTGTATGAATGACTGTCCAAAATAGTTCCAACAGTATGAATTTGATGCTTGCTTTGTGGCTTTCTATCATTTTGCATTTTATGAGGAGGACTGCCACGAGTTCACTTTTAAGATTTTCTACAATGTGTCTTGGTCTTTCTTCTCTCCATATCTGATTCAATTTCCTGCAACCAGAGCATGTGTAGCTCCCCATTAACAAATGAATGAGGCAGTTTTAAGGCTGCCCTATTTTCAAGGGTCCTTAATAAGTATGAACAAATTGTTTCCATAAGGACATCCTGCCCTGTTTTCCTGTGATGCCAAGTTAGCCAGTTCTAACTACCATCTCCTCAGTGATAGTTTTTGGATTAGTTTTTTCAATAGTAACAAGTAACAGCATAGTTAGTTATAAGAAATACAGAGAACCTTATTCCTTTCATTTATTCTTATGTCTTTAGAAAAGTATTAAGTGTTATCTGTAATAAATACTTACTCTATTTTGCCCAGCCAGTGGTAATGAAAACAGTACAGTGGTAATAATAATGAAACGTGATTGGATGGATTTAATCCAATTTAAATTCATCAACCATGAATTTAATGGTTGATAAAATTCACAGATATTTTCTGAATCATAAAGTGGGTTGAGCGAGTCCAGCAGTCCTGTTTCCACAGATATACATGAACAAATATAACAAAATCAGTAGCTACATGCAATGAATGAGTAGCTCTTCTTTTGTTCTAGGTACTGTATAGTAAAGTATAAAGTGAATCTCACTTGTAACTCATAAGAACAAAGTTACCTATTTAGACATACCAGGCTATAATGGCAAGGTCCTGGAACCTATGCCAGTTTGCTGTCTAAAGATTTTTTATGTTAAACTAGTGGATAACAAATATATTTAAAAATAAAAAATCAAAAGTATAATTATGTTAATTTCCTTTGTCACCCTAAATTCTATTTCCATGTAATATACAAAATTATACTCAACTTTGTAATGCAGAATTTTTCAGTTCTTGTAGCTCAAGATGTAGAAAGAATAAAACTAAAATAAGAAATAAAGCAGCTTATGGGAAACTGACCTTGAATATGTAGGACCATCACACAAAAGCAAATGGTACTGGGTCATTAAATATAGCCACAGGGAACAAAATTAACTCTGCCTTGATGAAAGATGTGACTTGAGGTCGCCTCAGAAGAGAAGTTAATTAGTGCAATCTTACTAGGATGTATTCTGATCTAAATTAATTCAATGGTATCAGTAACCATTCAACTACAATTAAATGTTCACTGATTTTTATACTTCACCCTATAAGAAAAATCAATTTCCAAATATAAATATGAGTAATCAAATAAACTTTGAAAGTTAATAAAAGATGAAAAGTGGGGTGGGGGGAAAGGGAGGGTAGAAAAGAGAAGGGAGAAGAGGAGGGTTGGGAAGAGTTTGGGGGAGTGGGATGGTTGAGATGCAGAGAGGACTGATACGGGAGCAGGGAAGGAGATATCTTAATTGAGGAGCCATTTTGGGTTGGCAAGAAGCTTGGCTCTAGAGGGGTTCCCAGGAGTCTACGGGGATTACCCCAGCTAGGACCCTGGGCAGTGGAGGAGAGGGTGCCTGAACTGGCCTTGTCCCATAATCAGACTGATATCTATTTTGAATATCAGCATAGAACCTTTGCCAGGAAATGGATGGAGACAAGACAGAGACCCACATTGGAACACTGGACTGAGCTACCAAAGTTCAGTTGAAAAGCAGAAGAAGGGAGAATATTAGCAAGGAAGTCAGGACCAGGAGGGGTTGTTCCACCCACTGAGACAGTGTGCTTGAGCTAATGGGAGCTCACCAAGTACAGCTGGACTGAGACTGAACAAGCATAGGATCAAACTGGACCCTCTGAATGTGGCTGGCAATTGGGGCAGACTGAGAAGCCAATGATAATGACACTGGGATTTGTCTCTACTGCATGTACTGGTTTTGGGGATCCTATTCTATTTGGATGCATACCTTCCTAAGCCTGGATTGAGTGGGGGGTTGGACTTCCCACAGGGTAGGGTACCCTACCCTCTCTTACAACTGGAGAGGGAGGGGGGAGGTTGAGTGAGGGAGCAGGAGGGAAGTAGGAGGAGGGGAGGAAATGTAAATCTTGATTGGTATTGTTTATAAAGTACTAACCCCCAAAAAAGAAAGTGAAAGACAATAAAAAGAAATAATAAACTCTCATAAAGAGAAACAAAGATTTAAGATATGTATGACATAAATCTGATTCTCATATTAATTTTTATTTCAAAGCTGTATTAATAGTAAATCTGAAAAATTTCAATATTGCAATTAGTTTTGTTGTTCAGATATGTCCTGAAATTTGCAGAAAAGGGTAAAATACAGTGTGAGGATAATAAGGTCCTGTGATTTGGGTATTTAAGATGAGGCTTAGTGATTAAGGCCAGGTTCATTGTATCTTAAACGTCAAATTGTGGAGAAATTATTCAAGTATTTATACTAATAAAGTTTTCTTGAGAAATTTAAAGCTTCTCTGAATCTAAAAGAGAAGATTATTAGGCATGTAATAATCAAAGGCAAAATATTTTAAGCAGTATATTGTCCATTTATAGTAACTGGTCCATCATGCTACAAGTGTCTGTAGATATAATTTTTAATTTAGCTGAAAATTGAATGCAGTATATTAAAAAGTCAGTTATCTTATTTAAATCTAATAGCTTTTTGCTACAATAAGTGCTGAAGCAACTGTTGATGAAAGTTTCTGTCTAGTCTGATCCAGCAACAATTCAGTCCCAACAAAACACACAGAGGCTATATTGATTGCAAACTGTTTCGACTATTAGCTCAGGTGTATTATTAACTAGCTCGTACAGCTTAAATTAACCCACTGGTAAGAATGGCCAATATAAAATACACTGATGACAACTTATGCCAGAGAGGCTGTGGGAAAAAGGGAACACTTATGCATTGCTGGTGGGAATGTAAGTTGGTATAGCCCTTTAGATGTCAGTGTGGTGATTTCTCAGAAAAATAGGAAACAACCTTTCTCAAGACCAATAATTCCACTTTGAAGTATATATCCAAAGGATACTCAATTGTGCCACAAGGACTTGTGCTCAACTATGTTCATAGCAGCATTTTTTGTCATAGCCAGAACCTGGAAACAACCTAAATGTCCCTCAACTGAAGAATAGATAAGGAAAATGTGGTACATTTACACAATGGAATATTACACATCAGAAAAAAATAATGACATCTTGAATCTTACAGGAAAATTGATGGAACTAAAAAATATTAGTTTGAGTGAGGTAACCCAGACACAGAAAGACAAATACAAACAGAACGACAAATATCACTCATAAGCAGTTTTTAAACATAAGTTTAAAAAAGAAAAGCCTACAAACCACAATCCCAGAGAACTTAGACAAGAGTGAGGACACTAAGAGAGACTTACATATAGATAATCTTCATGGGAAGTAAAAAAGACAAGATCTGAGTAAATTGGGAGCATGGGGACCTTGGGGGAGGATTGAAGAGGGGAGGGGAGAGGAAGAGAGGGGAGCAGAGAAAATGTAGAGCTCAATAAAAATCGACAAACAAAACATAAAAACTGGCATCTAATGATAATAGTAATAATAAAATAAAACAGAAACAAAGAAATCATAATAAGACTGGACAAGCAAACAGAAGTAAAAGAGTCAAAAAAGGAAGAGAATGGGGCTGGAGAGATGGCTCAGTGGTTAAGAGCATTGCCTGCTCTTTCAAAGGTCCTGAGTTCAATTCCTAGCAACCACACGGTGGCTCACAACCATCTGTAATGAGGTCTGGTGCTCTTTTCTGGCCTGCAGACATACACACAGTCAGAATATTGTATACATAATAAATAAATTTTTTTTTCAAAAGGGGGAGAAGAAAATGATGAAATGATGCAGAATCACAAACATTAACATACACAGAAATCCCATAAAAACACAAAAGGAGAAACCATATTATGTACCCAAAGACCTGTAAGATTTCAAGAACAAACAAACAAGAAACAATGAACAAACAAACAAAGCAGCTTGGACAGAACATTATGAGGCAAAGAACTACTAAAGATGCCATTGAGTTTGTTTTGTGTAGTGATCTACATATGTGCATGGTGTATCTTAGAGTGGTTTGTTTTTTTAGTGAAATCTCTTGGAACAAACTAAATTGTCATTTGTAAGCAGTTAGCAATTGGAGATATTGTGTGGCAGCATACACATATCTGCATCAGATAAGGTCAAAGAGTTGAGAGGAAAAGCAGAGGAATGTCCCCATCCCTAACTAAGGAAAAAACTTTCTTTCTTTATTGAAACATAACACACTTTTTAATTTTTTTGATTTTTTGTAATCAAACAGAAAAAGTTTCTACACCCTCATATTATAATCACATGGTTAAAAATAATTTCTGATCTTTGTGTTTTCCATTTTTTAAATTAAAATCTTCACATGGCCTAAATAAATGTGAATTGAGATTATGTGTGTACAGAAACTATGACTAGTTTTCAAATGTAGACTCTTGTTAATACTTATACTTTATCTGAAAGATTTTCAGTCTTTTGAATGTTTTAGGGTAGCACAAAATTCACAAGTTTCATTATGACTATTTCAAACATAGTCATTATAATTTTATTATTTTCCACTCCACTGCCATCTTCCTGTTCATCTTTCTTCCAAGTTAGTTTTCATCTTCCTCCACATTACCCTATTGCTGCCCACATAGCATGTGTGTCCATTACTTTGTGATTGTGTGTGTGCACAAGTGCCTGTTATCTCTTCTATAGGTTACGTTTGTGTGTGTGTCCTTCCCTAGCAACCTATAATTATTTTAAGTTTATATTCTTCTTTTCTCATGATCATCTTTCCAAAATCAATATACATGCATCTTTATTCAGAGATAGCAGAACAGAGAGGGGTGGAATGAATATATAGGAATATGTAAATCTGAAGTAGATATAGATAAAATTTAGAATCTTAATATAAAATAAACAGGAATTGTTTAATGTCACAGTCTGGTTTATTTTGTTTAAAATGATTTAATGTTATAACCATTTTCTTACACAGATAATAATGTCAATATTAGAGGTAAATAAAACTCCATGGTGTCCACATAAATTTTCTTTATCTATTGCTATCTGAAAAATAAGTTTTCCAATTTCTATTTTTTGCTAATTTATCCTTGCTTGAGTAATTATAGGCTTTCTGTTTTCTTTTTCCTTTGTCTGAAATGATCTGAAGTACTTTAAATCCCTAAATAAGATCTTTATTGTATAAGATGAATATTAAAGAAGGTTATAGAATCAAACACCTTCAGGTTTTGATCCTAGACTGTTATTAGATTTTGTTATTCAGCCCAAGTTTCATGAATCTCTATAAATCTTCTTGTAGCAGGATTTCGAATCTTTTCATTAAATACTCAGTTCTGATGTTGCTTGCTCATGTGGTCTTTTTCTGTTGTAACGTTTTGTAAGAAAATTCTATATGATTTTACAGAATATGCAAAAGTTTTCATTCCCAGCTGCATAAATAAGGGTTTGTATTTCCTCATATTGTATCAGAACATGCTAGTGTTAGCCACCTAGGGCCCACACAAATTCAAGCCAACAGGGTCCAAGCCCTGAGAGACTGGAATGAACACAAATTCTCACACCTAAATAAGAAGCTAATTGCAGTTAATTCATGGTAACACAGGGAAACACATATTTTTCAGTGGAATCTCCCTGGGTTCATCAAACACACTCCTCATGCCCAGGATGGAGTACTGAACCAACACAGAATTCAGCATTATGTAGGCTTTCAGATATTTGCTTTCTTGTTGATGCCATTCTGACTGAGCTGAAATGCACTCTCAAAGTAATTTTAATTTGTTTTCCCTGATGAATGGGGCTCTAAGAAAATTTATGGGTCATTTTTACTATTTCTTTTGAACAATTTTTATTGTTCTTATCCCACTATTAGCCCATTGTTGATGAGAATAGTAGCTTTATTAGTGTTTAATTTTCATAGTTAATTATATATTTTAGATATTAAGGCCCTGTCTGATGCACAGTTAGCTAGTATTTTTTTTTCTATCCTATAAATTTCCCTTCAGTCTGCTGGTGGTGGTGCTTTTGGTAGAGTAGCTTTTAAGTTTCTGCAATACTTTAAGCTAAAGTATATGTTATTGGGGCACTTTCCAGGAAATTCTTTAATTTTTCTACTTTGATAAGTGTCTTCCATCATTTCTATTAGAAATCTCAAAATGTCAGATCTTATACTACTTATATCTTTGACCCTCCTACAGTTGAGTTTGTTAATAGTGAGAATTACTGATCCATACATACGTCATACTTTCACATAAGGATATACAGGTTGGCTAACAATATTTGTTGATGAAATTTTCTCTTTTTTTTCTTGTCAGTACAACATTTAGTTTATTTTTATTTATTTTTATTTTTTTTTAGTTGTTGCAAAAAAAAAATTCCCATTACCCTCCCCCTCCTCGCACACATCGCCCCCTCCCCCCACTCCCCTCCCCCTCTCCCCCTTCCCCCCACTCCATTCCCCCTCCCTCTCGAGAATGAAGAGCAGTACAGATTCCCTGCTCTGCAGGAGGTTCCAGGTCCTCCCACTTCTATCCAGGACCAGGGAGGTGAGCATCCAAACAGGCTAGGCTCCCACAAATCCAGTTCATGTATTAGGATCAAAACCTAGTGCCATTGTCCTTGGCTTCTCATCAGGCTTCATTGTCCGCCACGTTCATAAAATCTGGTTTCATCCCATGCTTATTCAGTCCCAGTCCCGCTGGCCTTGGTGAGCTCCCAATGGATCAGTTCCACTGTGACATTGGGTGGGTGCACCCCTCGTGGTCCTGACTTCCTTGCTCATGTTCTCCCTCCTTCTGCCCCTCATTTGGATCTTAAGAGCTCAATCCGGTGCTCCAGTTTGGGTCTCTGTCTCTATCTCGATCCATCGCCAGATGAAGGTTCTAAGGTGATATGCAAGATATTCATCAGTATGGCTATAGGATAGGGTCATTTCAGGTTCCCTCTCCTCAGTTGCTCAAGGTACTAGCTGGGGACATCTTCCTGGACACCTGCGAGTCCCTCTAGAGTCCAGTCTCTTGCCAACCCTAAGATGGCTCCCTTAATTAGGATATATATTTCTCTGCTCCCGTGTCCACCCTTCCTTTCCCATGTCCAACCATCCCATTCCCCCAAGCTCCCCAAATTCTCCCCTTTTCACATTTCTCACACCATTTCAGCTTGAGGGGGCATGGGGCTAAGGGAAATTTTTCTCTTTTTATAAAATTTATTTTTGCATATTTGTGAAAAATTAGGTGGTTATTTGTATATGTGTCCTTCTCTATTGCATTCCATGGAATTTTTTTAACCAGGATCATGACAGCTTTGTTACTATGCTTCTGCATTTGAGACCAGGAATTGAGATATGTGCAACACTGTGTTTTCAGCCTTGCATTATTTCAACTACTTTGTGTCTCTTATGCCTTTCCAGTATTTTAGTGTTTTCTTCAGTTTCTCTATTTATGGTGTTAAAACTCATACTGTAGAAATCTTTCACCTCTTTGCTTAGGTTCATTATTAATTTTTAAGCTAACCTTAGTGGAGTAGTTTTTTCCTAATTTATTTTTTCAGCATGCTCATTATTGATACAAAAAGCTACTGGCATTTGGATGTTGATTTTATATCTTGCTTTTTTGGTGGAAAGTAGTTATCACACCCCAAAGTTTTTAACCTTTATGATTTTATCACTTACTACTTTTTCTGCTATAACAAAATATGCCACAAAAATCACTTAAAAAGAGAACTTTATTTTTGCTTACAGTTCTATGGAATATAGACTAATATGGCAGGAATAGTGATGTGACAGGAACAGAATGTAGTTATAGACATTGTCTCAACAGTCAGCCAGTGGGCTACAGAAGAAAGTAAGATTGAGTGAGGAATAAAGAAGTGTTAGTAGCACCTGGATTCATGCTAAACTGCCTATGTTCCAGAACTTGGAAAGACAAGATGACCAACTTTTTTGATACTTCATCATGTTTATTAATTTCAGTACCATTCATGGAATGGTACTATCCACATTTGAGCTGGGTCTTTCCTAGTTTAAATACTTAACAGGTTCTGTCATATGTCAAAATTATCTAGATAATTACTTCATAAGATTTTTCCCTAGGAATATCTAGATTGTATCAGTTGACAATTAAAGCTAACATACCCAAAGGTTTGTTTCCATAGTGATAAAAAAATTCCATCATATTTATGATAAAAACTAGCTATCACAGGTATTTCAAAATATAGGTCCATTTTTTCTACAAATATGGGTTGTCTCCATCCTTACTTACTTATGTTTCTTTGTTTTGTCTTGTTGCTTTTTCCAAACTTTCATGTACTATATTGTAAAAGATTGGAAAAAGTATATCATAAATTCTGAATTCTGGAAGACATGGTGTTAATTTTCATCATTATTGAACTGTTGGTTACAAGTTTATAACAGTAGAGCCTTTATTACAATCCATGCATTCCTACCTTTTGACACAATAAAATAGCATGTAAAATATTCAGGTTTCTTCCTCCAAAGCCATTGTTTCTTCATAATAGTATTAAAATATACAAAAATACGCATTAAAAATAGTTTGTACATTTCTGATACTTTAAAAAGTATTATAGTAATAAAAGATAAGTATCACTAAGAAACTCAGAGACAAGGAATACTATTTATAAACTAAAACTTTCATGCTGAAATCCTACAGCTCAAGCATTCTAGATAGGGTTATTATTGCTGTGATGAAACAATGTAACCAAAAGTGACTTTGGGAAGAAAGGTTTAATTTTTATTATATATACTGAATAATAGTCTATTAAGGGAAGTAATGATAAGAACTCTAATAAGGCAGGAACCTGAAGGCAGGAGCTAATGCAGAAGCCATGGAGGAATGCTTGTTCCTCATGGCTTTCTCAGCATACTTTATAAAGAACTCAGGACAATCAGCCCAGGGGTAACCCCACCCACAATGGCCTAGTCCTTCCCATCAATCACAGATTAAAACAATGACCTACAGGCAAATATTTGATGGATCCAAGTTTTCATTTGATGTTCTCTTCTCTTCCATGCCTGAGGCTCGTATCAAGCTGACATAACTAGACAGTACATCAAGCTGACAGCTGTAAAATACAAGATCTTGGGGGTAATTTGAGACTGGATTCTGCCTAACAGAGTTGTAGGTTTTAATAAAATGATGAGAATATTTTCAAATTGTCTACTTACCATATGAGAGTACAGGAGAAGGATAACCAGAAACCTTTACAAAATCTGCCAGGACCATATTTTATATCTATATATGCTCTAGAATTCAGAATAATGAATTTTTGACAATCTATCCCCAAAGCTATGTTACTTTTGTTACAGAATTTGGTTTCAGCAAAGACAGAGACTAAAGAAAGTCAACAAGTGTATGCATTTTGTGGCAGGACTGTGTCCTAGAACGTAAGAGGGATGTTAGCCAAAATTACTTTGGCAAAACTGAAATGCTACCAGAGATCAAAATATTGAAATAATATAGGACAGATATTAATTTGGTTTTGATAAATACAGCATAATATATAAGATGATAACATTAATGTAGGTTGTATGAAGTGTTTATAAAAACACTATTAGTTAGGTAACCCAGTCCATCTAAGTTCTTTGGCATTTACCAGGGGCCCCAGACCTGACTCTTCTAGAATATTTACAGCTACTACATTAGAAAGGGACTCACATGGGGTAACTATGCCATTCTTTCCCTCACCTATCCTGTCTTACTAGGGTCTCCTAGATTCTGTCACTGCCCATTTTAGAGTCTCCTTCCAACCCATGTCTCTTCACATGGAACACACCACTAGATGTGAGATGGATCTAGGATACCCTTCATTCCTCTTCCATTGCACTACGTGTAGTGAAGCTTTCAACTGTATTTAAGTAACTATAGAATCAGCGCCTTTCCTCTACCAGTTATGATGTTTATTTCTAGGTCCGTCCATTTGCCTGCAAGTTATATTTTTCTTAAGAGATCAGTGATATTTTATTGTGTTGCCATACCATTATTATCCAATAAGAAGTAAGTGGACATATAGAGCATTTACAAATTCTGGTTGTTGTGAATAGAGTAGCAATAAAAAGGATGAAAAAGAATATAACATTATAATTTAATTTAGAGTCCTTTGGGTATATGCACAAGTGTGGTATACCGAGATCTTGATGTAGATCTAATCTCAGCTAGCTAAGGCAACTCCACATTGTTATCAGTGGTGACTGTACCAGTTTGCATTTCTACCAGCAATTAATAACATTCTCATTCCACAGCATCTTCACTGGCATCTGCTACTATTTGTTTTTATTAATTTTGGTCACTCACTCAAAATTAGATAAGAAAAAAATCTCAAAGTAGTTTTAATTTTACAATTCCCTTAGGGCTATGGATTTTCATTTTCCAGACAGGATTTCTCTGTAGATTTGGAGACTTTCTTGGAACTAACACTTCTAGATGAGGCTGGCAAGTAACTCACAGAAATCGACCTGTCTTGGCCTCCCAAGTGCTGGGATTAAAGGTGTATATCACAATTGCCCAGCTAGGATCTTGAAGATTTAAAAGTATTTCTCAGCGATTTGTGTTTCATGTTTTGAGAACCCTGTACTTTGCTCTATTTCCAATTTCTAATTGAGATTTTTGTTTTCATAATGCTCAGCATCTTATTTATTTGTTTTTTCTTCCATCATTCTTTCATTCATTCACTCATGCATTCATTGTTTCTTTCAAGACAGGGTTTCTTACTGTCTTGGAACTATCTTTGTAGACCATGATGGTCTTGAACTCAGAGATCTGCCTGTCTTCAAGTGCTGGCGTTAATGGCGTGCACCACTACATTTGATTGATCTTTGGTTTTTCAGTTCTTTTCCTATTCTAGATAATATTACTCAGCTAGATGTGCAATTGCTAAAGATATTTTTCCCATTCTATAGGTTGATTCTTTACTTACATAATGGTGTTCCTGATTATGTAGAAATTTCAGTGTCATGAGATAGCAACTATCAAGGGTTGTACTTAATGCCTGCTCTATCAGGGCATAATATTGTTTTCTGTCCTTATGAGTTCAAGTATATTTCCTGCTTTAAATTCTATCAGATGTAGGGTATTGGTTCATGTGTTGAGGCCCCTTAATCCACTTGGAGTTGGGGTTTTTGCAGAGTGGAAGATATGGATATAGTTTCATTTCTCTAACTGCAACTATTTAATTCAACTAGCAACATTTGATGAGTTGGCTATTTTCTCTAGTGTATATTTTTATCTTTGTTGCAAAAATTAAGTGTCCATAGCTGTATGAACTTATTTCCATGTCTCCTGTTCTATTATGTTAATCCATGTCTCTGTGTTCAAATACCATGCATTTTTTTATATATATCCTGACAGCTCTCTATAGTACAACTTGAAATTTGGAATGGTGAAATAGCCAACACTTCATTGTTCAAGATTATTTTAGGAATTACAAAGTGTATTTCTTATTTTTAAGATTTTTATCAGTTTCTGTGATCAATTGTGTTATGATTTTGACATAATGCAATGGACATTGCATTGAATCTGGATAACTTTTGGTAACCATTTTTACAATATTATTCCTACCGATCCATAAGCATAAAAACTCTTTTGATTTTCAGACATCTCTTTCCATTTCTTTCTTCAGTGTCCTAAAGTTTTTATTATAAAATTCTCCACTTTCTTAGTTGGAGTTTAGCCAAGATTCTCTATTTTGTGAGGTCATTACGAAAAGTATTATTTGGCTGATTTCTTTCTCATTTGTCATTTGTATGTAGGAAGACTATTGATTATTTTGTTCTAATTTTGTATCTGGATGCTTTAGTGAAAGTGTTTGTCAGCTGTGGAATTTTCCTGGTAGATTCTTTTGAGTACTTTTTGTATAAAATCATATCCTCTGCAATTAAGAATACTTTAAATTCTTCTTTTACTATTTGTATCACCTAGACATCAGTTGTCTTATTAGTCTAGCTAAAACATCAAGCATTATTTTGAAAATGTTTGCAGAGAGGAGACATCATTGTCTTGTTCCTAAATCACTGGGAATTCTTTGAGCTTTCTGTTTAGAATGTTGCCTGATGTGGGCAGGCTATAAATTACTTTTTGTGCTGAGATAGTTACTCACATCCCCAGTCCTTTTGTGACTTTTATCCTAAAGAATTGTAGATTTTTGTCAAAGGCCTTTTCTACATACAATTGGATCATCATGTGACTCCTGTTTATTTGTTTACATATGTTGTATGATCCCTACATCTATGGAATGAGGCCTACTTAATCATAATAGCTAATCCTTTAAATATTTTATTTAACTTGTTTTACAAGCACTTTATTGGGAATTCTAATATATCTGTATAAAGGAGACTTTGATCTCTATTTTTTCTCAGTCTTAGAGTTGTTGAGATGGCAGGATAATGGTGGCTTCATAGAAAGAATTTTCACTCATGTGTACTATCATATCACTGGGCAAATAGCAAAAGTTTCACTTCTTTCTTTCCTATTTGTATCTTCTTGATCTTCTTTTGTTGTCTTTTTGCTCTAGCTAGGACTTCAATGACTGTATTAAATACATATGCAGAGAGTGGACAGCCTTGTCTTTTTCTAAGTTTAGTGGAATTGCTTTAATTTTCATTTAATTTTATATTAGTTGTTGGCTTGCTGTATATTGCTTTTATTATGTTTAGATAAGTTCCTTGTATCGCTGATCTCTCCAAGGTCTTTATCATGAAGTTGATGTATGTGTGTGTGTGTGTGTGTGTGTGTATATTATATGCCTAATTTATATATGCCGATTTTAGTACCTCATATAACCCTAGGTTCCTGAATATGAAAAAGAGCCCTATTACAAAGATTATAGCAACAAGAAGCAGTTGATCGATGCACAAGAATCTAAAATGCACTTTTACAAAAATGTGTGTACAAACCATTCGGTGGAAAATTCATTAGTGTTGACATTTGGTAAGAGTCTTGTTTTAAAATCAAATTTTAATTGAAACAGAAATACATTACTACCATTCTCAATAACTCATGTACCCTTCAGCCACTCATGTATCCTCCCTCCAATTCTTCCCATAACCTTTAACTCTAAACTGAGAGACATTTTCTTTGATTAATATTGTTACATGCATCTATACGTGTATTTGTATGTATGTGTACAAATATATTAATAAATCCTGTTGAGTTTATGTCTGTTTTTATTTGTATATGGTTTCAGAGCAGACTAATCTGCATTGGACAACCAATAAAAGGGCCCATCCCTGTGAGAAGTTAATTCTCCTTTCCCATGAATTATTAACTGCCCGCAATTCACAGTCTATTTGTGGGGCTCCATGAAGTTTTCCACCTTCCACAGTAATGTATCTATTGATATTATCACTATCCAGATCTTGTTTATGCAATCATTTCAAGGACTGACTGTTTAACAGTAAAGTTCCTGATATCCTGGCTTTTACAGTTTGAGTTCCCTATCTAATCCAAGAGAAACAGATGCAGGAGCTTCGATATAGATTTATCTATTGGAGTGAACTTGCCAAAATCTCTTTATATTTGCATTGTGTCTAGATGTAGCTTTCTGTGATGGTCTGCATTTGGTGTAATGAGAGTTGTTTTGGTGTAAAGCAGTTACAGTTATACCTTAAGGTTTTCAGGTAGGAACTACAGATAAGAGAGAACATATAGTGTTTGTCTTTCTGCATCTGTATTACCTTCAGAATAGAATCTATTCTAAACCCATATAAACCCATGTTTTTTTTCTTTACAGATGAATAGTATTCTATTGTGCATAATTACCATTTTTTCATTCAGTTCCTCTGTAGAAATACATTTAGTGTACATCCATTTCCTGGATATTGTGAATTCTTGTCAATGAACATTGCTAAGCAATTGTTCTAGTAAGAGAATCTCAAGTTCTTTGGACATATGACAATGATTAGTATCTATACAACTTATTTATGTTTTATTAATTTATTTTTGGATTTTTTTTGAGGATTCTCCACATGGATTTCTGTAAGGCTACACCAAATTGTATTCCTACCAACAGTATATAAGACTTTCTTTTACCAACTACTTTGCTAGCATTTGTTTGTTGTTCTGTTGACCTTAGTCATTCTTTCTTGGTTAAGATGAAATTTCAACATGGTTCAACCTTCATTTCCCTGTTGCTAAGGATGATGAACAATTTTTGTGGTATTTTTAGTCATTTTCATTTCTTTTAATGTAAACTCAGTTTTGATTCCCAATTCTTAATTGGGATATGTTTCTTTGACTTTAATTGATTCTGCATTTGTTTTGCTATTGTTTGTTTGTGTTTTTTATTCTTTTGCTTTGTTCTTTTTATATTATGAATATTAATCTTCTTTCACTGCATAGTTACAAAAATTCTTTCCCATTCTATGTATTTCTTTTTCACTCTATTAATTGTTTCATTATAATATACAAGCTTTTTAGTTTCATGCGGTCCTACTAATAAATTATTTGTTTTAATTCCTGGACAAATTCCTGTTCAGAAAGACCTGTCTTACACCTAGGTCTTAGAGATACATAAAGAGCTCTTACATTAACATTACCTGGAGAACATTTTGCTTTCTCAATCAAAAGTAGATACTTTAGAAAAAATGATTGAAGACATAAAGTTTTGCCTAAATGGGGATTACAAATTCCTCTTGAAAAATACAAATAGGAGATTCTTTCAATTAGCTAGGTTATAAATAGGTTTATTGAAAATTAGAACTCAAAAATTGCAAATTAGGAGAGATTAACTGTGGACTCTTAATGACTTTCAAAGATTTCTAGGGTACATTTCCAGTCTATGAGCCACTTCTGGGATAACACCAGATCTCAAAATTCATTTAAACAAAAGCTTAGATGATGGCAAAGGCTTAAATAGTCCCAGTGAATTAAAAGTTGAAGCTGAGAAAAATTAAAAAAAACTAACGTAAAAATAAGATTAAAATTTAAAGAATGCAAACTACCCAAAAATATTGAATAAAATCAAATATTTGAAAGAAAGATGTTTCTTGCTTTCAAAATATATCAGAATGCATGTATTAGAAATATTGCAGAAAGATAACTGTAGACATACAGGTCAGTGGAATGAAGCTAAGCATACAGCTACGTTCTCTTAATTTTGCAATGTATTAGTTCATCTTATTGTTATTGTGATAGAAATGGCTTAAATTTGTAAATATTTATTTCCTTCAATTTTCAGACATTTCAGTCCTTCATGGCATAAAGGATGAAGCAGAGAAATTCTCATTTTGGCAGGTGATTAGAAGAGAATAACCATAACAGAAAAGAGGCAGGGTAGCCATTATCATAGTTCCACCAGCCCACAATGCTGTATTTAAATTTTGCTTCTATCAGCAGATTAATGAATTCATTTTGTCTTAGCCCTCATGAACTAATGTCTGTGGAAAGCCCCCTTATCATACCCTGCATAGTGATTTACCACTACCATAGGCATTTCTCAGTCCAGCCAGGCTGACTGATAATAGTCTTCTTATTTTCAACAATGGAACAAAAACCATTTGCTAAAGAAATAGAAAATTTATGTTTAGTCTCAAGAATTTCACACAGTTATACTATAAAATATGAACATATTGACCATTCATTTCCTCTCTTTATTTCTTCAACTTATTCCACCTCATGTGTTTCCTTTCCAAGTTCAAGGACTTTTAAATGTTTTAAGTTTTTATTAATTTTCTGAGAATTTCATAAAATTTATTTTGGTAATATTCATCACCTAATGAATATTTTAAAAGAGTCTTTCCAATCTCCACCAAATTTCATATCATTACCGCCTTTAACACAATTGAGTATAATTTGTGTTGGCCCCACTACTCCTGGACATAGAGCCATCACTAAAGTTTTGATATCACACCAATGAAGAAAACTTAACTTTCCTTCTCCAAGCAGCAATTAAATGTCAATAACTACTCAGAAAGAGGTAGGATTTTTTTCCTCTGACCCCCTTTTATGTATGGATTTTGTGTGGTTTGATTTTGTAAAGGTTCTGTGTATTGTTTGGTTTGACTTGGATAGACTTGGATGTTTAAATACCTAGTCCCTGGGTAGTAGTTGTGTTTGGGTATGTTCAGTAGGTGAGGCATTGTTCAAGGAAGTGTTATTGTGGGAGGGCTTTGAGGTTTATCCAGTTGTCATTTCTGATCAAATCTGATTCCCACTTGTGGATTTTGATGTAAAGTCTCAGAATACAGATTCCAACTCAAGCCATCATATTTTTTCTCGTCCTGCCATGCTGTCCCCATCAGTACAGAGCATAACTGCATAAATCCAAGAGCCACAATAAACTCTATCTTCTTTTAGTTGTTTTGGTCATTATATTTAATCACTCCTATTAAAAAGGTAGATAATATACCACATTTTTCTTGTCCATTCTTCAGTTGAGGGGAATTTAGGTTGTTTCCAGGTTCTGGCTATGACAAACAATGCTACTATGAACACATGTCCAGGTGGTACAACTGAGCATCCTTTGGGTATACACCCAAAGTGGTATTGCTGGGTCAGGAGGAAGCTTCTTTCCTAATTTTCTGAGACATCGCTATACTGATATCCAAAGGAGCTGTACCAATTTATACTTCTACCAGAAATTTAGGCGTGTTCTCTTTCCCCACATCCTTCCCAGCGTAAGCTGTCATCAGTGATTTTGATTTTGGCCATTCTTTTTTGTTTGTTTGTTTTTGTTTTTTGAGACAGGTTTCTCTATAGCTTTGGAGCCTTTCCTGGAACTCACTCTGTAGACCTGCTGGCCTCGAACTCACAGAGATCCACCTATCTCTACCTCCCGAGTCCTGGGATTAAAGGCGTGAGCCACCACCACCTGGCCGGATCTTGGTCATTCTTACTCATAAGATGGAATCTCAGAGATGTTTTGATTTGCATTTCTCTGATGGCTAAGGATTTTAAGCATTTCATTAGGAATCTTTCAGCCATTTTAGATTCCTCTATTGAGAGTTCTCTATTTAGGTCTATACTCCATTTTTTATTGGATTATATGCTCTTTTGATGACCAATTTTTTGAGTTCTTTATATATTTTGGAAATGAGCTGTCTGTCAAATGTGGGGTTGGTGAAGATCTTTTCCCATTCTGTAGGCTGCTATTTTGTCTTATTGACCATGTCCTTTGCTCTACAGAAGCTTTTTAGTTTCATGAGGCCCTATTTATTAGTTGTTTTTCTCAGTGTCTGTGCTACTGGGGTTATATTTAGGAGGTGGTCTCCTGTGCTAATGCATTCAAGTGTACTTCTCACTTTTTTTTCTATGAGGTTCAGTGTGGCTGGCTTTATGTTGCAGCCTTTGATCCATTTGGACTTGAGTTTTGTACATGATAATAAACATGGATCTATTTTAATTTTTTCTACATGTTGATATCCTGTTATGCCAGCACCATTTGTTAAAATGCTTTCTTTTTTTACTTTATACTTTTGCTTTTTTGTAAAGTTTTCATATGTGTGTGGATTAATATCTGTGTTTTTAGTATTGTAACTCTGTAGCAGTGTTTGAAGTCAGATATTGTGATACCTCCTGAAGTTCCTTTATTGTACAGGATTGTTTTGGTTATCTGGATTTTTTGCTTTTCCATATGAAGTTGAGTGCCTTTCTTGCAAAGTCTGTGAAGAATTCTGCTGGAATTTTGATGGGCATTGCCTTGAATCTGTAGATTGCTTTTAGTAAGATTGTCATTTTACTATGCTAATTCTACCTATCCATGAGCATGGGAGATTTTTCCATTTTCTGGTATCTTCCTCAATTTCTTTCTTCAAAGTTTTAAAATTATTGTCATACAGGTATTTCACTTGCTTGGTTAGAGTTTTTCTGAAGTATTTTATGCTATTTGTAACTATTTTGAAATGTGATGATTCTGATTTTTTCTCAGCCCATTTATCATCTATGTAAAAGAGGGCTACTAATTTTCTTGGAGTTAATCTTGTATCCTGCCACATTACACAATGGAGTTATACAGCAGAAAAAAATAAAGACATCTTGAAATTTTCAGACAAATGGCTGGATCTAGAAAACATTATATTGAGTGAGATAACCCAGACCCAGAGAGACAATTATGATATGTACTCACTAATAAGTGGTTTTTAAAAATAAATTGGAAAAAAACAGCCTACAATTCACCAGAGATACTAGACAACAATGAGGACCCTAAGAGAGACATACATGGATCTAATCTACACTGGAAGTAGAAAAAAAACAAGATCTCCTGAGTAAATTGGGAGGGTGGGGACCATGGAAGTGGACTGAAGTGGAGGAAAAAACAAGTGAGGGGAGAAGAGATAAAAAAAAAACATAAAAAATGTTAAATAATGTATGCTGTCACAGTCTTTTTGGTTCATGTGTGTATGTGCTGTTATGTTAGGAGAACACTTATCTTGAAGTTATCACCGCTCTTTGTCTTATATTCTTCCCATCTTCTCTTGCACATAGGTTCCTGATCTTTGAGAGGAAGGGTATGAAATGACTGTCTCCTTTAATGGTGAGCTTTCCCATCACTTTTGTCTGTGTATTGATCAGTTGTGAGCCTCAATGCTAATTACTATTGACTGCAAGAGAAAGCATTTTTGATGAAGGCTGAGTGATACACGACCTATATGTTTAGTATAGGGATTCAATCCTTGTGACTGTCAAACAATACTTTTTTTTTTGCTTTTATACAAGAAATCAGTCTTCTTTTATTTGTTTTATTTTAAGAAGTCTGACTTACTGTAGAGTGAGAGTAAGCAGCAACAACTTTGTGATACTGTGGGGTTGAGCAGCTTCCCTAGTGGAAATTTCATTCTCACTTCATATTGGATTCTCTGGGTAAGGAAGAAGGAGATTAGAGGAAAAGCCATATCCATCCCTTGTCATTATGATTACACAATGCAAGAACATATGTAATGTGATAGACTATTATATAACACTTCAGTTTTACTATACAAGAAAATTTAATCATATTTATTTTAAAACCTTATTATGCTTTCAAAATGACAGGAATTATATAAAAGATGGATTGTTAAATTTTAAAAGGTATAATAACTATATCCCTATACATTTGACAAATCTGCACAGTGGGAACTGACAGACTGGCAATTATTGTTAAATATATAGTAATTTCTTACAAATAGACTTAACCCACTGAACTGTATATCATTGAAGTAAATCTTTCTGCCTCACTATGTCTTCCTATGTGTTATCCTAAGCTACCCCTTTCATCTTCCCTCACCCTTCTAAGACTGTGGACACTCCCATTTGGATCTATGCATATTATCCATGTTCTGAACTATCTTACTGTTTCTACTGACCATACAAATATTTGTGGCAGACAATAAACTTTGAAATAAGACAGATTGAGAGATACCTCAGCAGAAAGACACATATGAAAATATTTTTAGTCATATTGCCTAAATGTATGTAATGACTTACTCTAGTGTTAGAGAACACAGAGCAAACATGTTTCCCCACATCCTCTGGAAAGCTTACATAAAATGAACAGCAACTTTACATCTTTTAATATAGAGTTTTTTGACGAATATTGCAGAAAGTGATGTAGAAAAAATATGAAAGAAAAATCTAATTATATTCCTTGTTTCTAGGCAGTGTTTTTGACTGTATCTTAGCAGTTGATTCATAAAGACATAGATTCAAGCTCCTAAAGAGAGCTCAACTTGTATGAAAAAGTTGTACCTTGAAGCCTAGAAACAGGGAGTCAAATAATCATGGTAATGGGGGTGATGAGATCACCCATGGTTAAAAAGTTTCTGCTCTACACCTACTTAACATTTCCATGTCAGACCTAGGCATTTCAATATCGGGCAGATAAGGTGCGTATATCTGCTCTAGGCACTGCTCCTATCAAAAATCTGACCATACTTACATATGTTGGATTCATATAGATGTAATGACCCTTAGAGAACTGGCTGTCATAAGTTATACAGACAGTTGCAGCAAGTACTTTTCAATATTCAAAAGTTTGATGCAAAAAAATTTATACTCCCACCAAAACACAAAGTTATGTAAATGACAGAATCTGGTATCACTATACAAGGACTCTACAGAGACAGCAGAGGTGATGTGCATACTTATGAGTGTAGATTCTAACCTTGATGGAAATGGAAATTGAGCAATAATTATCTATCTATCTATCTATCTATCTATCTATCTATCTATCTATCTATCTATCTATCTATCTAATCTATCAATATATCATCATCATCATCTGTCTGTCTATATTTAAATAGAATTATGCCACATGGGATGATAATATTTCTTGATAGAGTCATAGACATCAAACTAAAACTACAATGATTAAGAATAGGAAACTTATTTTCAAGTTTTCCATCAAGGGTATCCAAGACATTTCCCAAATGGTATAGGTTATTGCTATTACTCTTCATTGTATCCCTGAACTTTAAGATAAGATTCATTTGTTGAAGACACCACACACTTTGGACATGGAACTAGGAAAAATCCGTCTGAAGCTGACCTGGAAACCTCCATGAAGACTGCCTCTCATAGTTATAGATACCAAAAGTGCTATGGAAGGTGCCAATGGAGTGAAGACGTAAACGACCCTGCTCATTTGTAAAGCCTATGAATCAAAACAATAAGTATCCTGGCAAGATAATGTTGCAGTAGTGATTCTTATACCTTGGAGTAATCAACAGCAATTTAATTGGCCTTAAGAATGCTGAATAAGAAAAAATTCATGTCTCATAGTGTAAACCTTGCCAAATTCCTATGGCTAGATATTTCATAGCCCATAGAGAAGGGCCCATTTCTGGCAATTTTTTAAATAAATGTAATTGTATTCTAGGAAGTTATGCTTATATCAACATATAAGTGTGACTTTCACCACACATCCATGTACATATAAGTAGCAAAAGTTGAATACTAGGTTATTAAAAATGAACCTAGTTCATTGAGTTTTAAATAAAGGGAAGGAAAGGAGTAAATTATGTGATTATATTAAATATATATACATATATACATACATATGTATATATACATATACATATATACATACTATATGTATATATATACATATAGTATGTATATATATTTTAAAAGACTCAAAGTTCAGTGAGTGTAGGAGTGGAGGTGAAATGATAAAATGCATTATACATATGCATGGACTTATCAAATAATAAAATAATACATTTAAATAGAAATTGGCACCTGAGTTCTATTATTCCCCTCTGTAGAGTCCCTTCTTACCTTCCTGATGTATCTTCCAAAGAAAAATGCAATCACACTAACTTTTCAATATTCTAAAAATGAACCTAATGTAGCAATATACAGATTAATAGAAATGGGTTAAATTAATATAAGAGTTAGCCAATAAGAAGCTAGAGGTAATGGGCCAAGCAGTGATTTAATTAATATAGCCCGGAGGCTTGGAAGTGGCCCCCTCCTACCAACACTTTTTAGATTTATTAGAGGGGCTGTGTGAATGATTCTGTAGTTAAGAAAACTTGCTCCAGCAGAGAACTTGGGCTTGATTCCTAGCACCCACATGGTAGCTCATTGCTTGTTCATTTTCCAGCCACCCAGTTTCCTGAAATAACCACACAGAAACTGTATTAATTAAATCACTGCTTGGCCAATCACTATAGCATATTTCTAGCAAGCTCTTACATATTAAATTAACATGTTTTCATTATTTTAAATTTTATCACAATGTTCCTGGCCTACTGACAAAGTTCCAGCTGGCAGCTTTCATCTTTTCCCTCTGGCTGCTTCATGGCATCTCCTGAATCTGTCTTCTTTTTCCCAGCATTCAGTTTAGTTTTCCTTGCCTAGATCTACTCTACCCTATCACGGGCCAAGTCAGAATGTTTATGTATTAACCAATAAAAACAAGACATACACATAAAACCTTTTCACACCAACTAATAAATATGTGTAACTTCAGTTCTGGGACCTTTGACCCTTTTCACTTACAGAGGCACCAGATAACTAAGTGACTCATGAACGAACAATCAGGCAATATGTTCATATATACAGAACATTTTGAAATAAAAAAGAAAAACAAGAGATCTATGAGGAACTACCAGAGAGTACTTAGTCAAAAGATGTTATTTTTGTCCTTATATCTCATGCAAGATTTTTTCAAACACAATTTTGATTTTGAAGTGTTCCATAATACACATTTTAGGAGAGGCTCAAGGATTTTTCTTCTGAAATTATTGGAGGGGATTTCTTCCGAGCATCTACAGTCCTTATATATGTTCTCTGGTCTCTCTGATGGTTTACTGCTTGCTTGAGTCCAATTTATACTTCCACAGCACTTTCTTCATTCATTTCTCTATTTTCCAATACTTTGATCTATAAAATATAATCTCTTTATTTCAACAGCCATTTTTCCATCAAGATATTAGCTAAAATAGATCTGGACTCATCGTGCTTGTATCAGACTGGGAACTTAATGTGGTTTTGTACATGGTATGGTTAAATGTTTGAGGAATGAAAGTCCTCATGGCAATCTGAAATATAGCCATTATAGCTTCATGCTCAAAGGCCACTCTACTATATTAAATCCATCTTTGTTCTTCACATGTGCATTTACTGAGTGGAAATTCAATACAGCATCCCCTACTTCCCCTCCCAGAAAAGATATCTTTTTTCTTTATTTTATTTTATACACCAACCACAGTTTCCTAACTCTCCTCTCCTCCAGTTCCCTCCCCCCAACTCAATATACCTTACCCCGTCCACTCCTTCTCCATCTCCATTCAGATGGGGTAAGGTCTCCCTTCAGAATCAACAAAGCTTGGCATATCAAGTTGAAGAAGGATCAAGTTCTTGCCCCTTGCATCAAGGCTGAACAAGGTATCCCATCATAGGGGATAGGTTTCAAAGAGCTAGCTCATGTGTCAGGTACAGGTACTGGTCCCACTTCTAGATACCTCCAAAAAGACCGAACTACACATCTGTTACCCAGATACAGAGGGTCTAGGTTGGTAACCATGCTGGTTCCTTAGCTGTCCACCTAGAGTCCCTGAGATCCTACAAACTCACGTCAACTGTCTCTGTGCATTTCCCCATTGTGATTTTGATGCCCCTTGTTTGTATAATCCCTCCTCCTTCTCTTAATTTGGGATCCCAGAGCTCATTCCAGTGCTTGCTTGTAGAATTCTGCATCTGCTTCCATCAGGTAGTGGATGAAGGCTCTATGATGACAATTAGGGTGGTCACCAATCTGATTACAAGGACAGGCCAGTTCAGGCACCCTCTCCATTATTGCTAAGAATCTTAGCTGGAGTCAGCCTTGTCAATTCATAGTAGTTTCCCTGGCACCAGGTTTCTCCCTAACCCCATATTAGCCCTTCTATCAAGATACTCTCCCACTCAATCTCGTCTCCAAGTCAACCATCCATATCTTCCTTGTTCTCTTTTCCCATACCCTCCTCTCTACTCACCCCTGCCTCCAGGGAGACCTGGTATATTTCCCCTTACTACGGTGATGCATGCATATCCCTCTTAGGACCCTCTTTGTTAACTACCTTGTTTGGGTCTTGGTTTTACAGCCTGATTGCCCTCTGCTATATCTAATATTGATTTATGAGTGAATATATCATGCTTATCTTTCTGTGTTTGGGTTACCTTACTTAGGATGATTTTTTTTTCTAGTTCCATTCATTTGTCTGAAAATTTCATGATGTCAGTGTTTCTTTCCACTGAGTAATAGTCCATTGTGTAGACATACCACATTTTTATTATCCATTCTTCTGTTCAGGAACATTTTTCTTTCCATGTTCTGACTAATATAAATAATGATGCTATGAAAGTAGTTTAGCCAGTAGCCTTGTGATATGGTTTAATATTCTTTGAGTATATGGCCAAGAGTGGTATCATGGGGTGTTGAGGCAGATAGTGTCCCAATTTTCTGAAAAAAAATGCCATGTTGATTTCCAAAACAGTACCAGCATTAGAGGAGTGTTCCTCCTACTCCACATCCTCTCCAACATAGGATATTATTAGCATTTTTGATCTTCACCATTCTGATAGTATAAGATAGTATCTCAGAGTCATTTTAATTTTTATTTCCCTGACAGCTAAGGATGTCAAACACTTCTTTATGTGAATCTTGTCCTTCTTCTGTTCAGAATTCTCTGCTTAAGTCTGTACCCCATTTTTTCATGTGATTATTCTGTATTTTGAGGTCTAGTTTCTTGAGTTCTTTATATCTTTAGGATATCAGTCCTTTGTAGATGTGGTACTGGTGAAGAACTTTTCCCATTCTGAAGATGCTGGCTTGTCTTATTGACAGTGTCTTTCACCTTATAGAAGATTTTTAGTTTCAGGAGGTCCCATTTATTAATTGTCAATCTCAGTGTCTGTGCTCCTGCTATTAAATTCAGGAAGTAGTCTCCGGTACCAATACATTCAAGGCTACTTTGCACTTTCTCTTCTTCAAGGTAACTGGATTTATGTTGAGGTCATTGATTCACTTGGACTTGAGTTTTTGGCAGGTCAATAGATGAGATCAACTTGCAGTCTTCTACATGCTGCCATCCATATATGCCAGCACCATTTGTAGAAGATGCAGCCTTTTTTCCATTGTATATTTTTGACTTCTTTTTTAAATCATGTGTTCATAAGTGTGTGGTTTATTTGAGGATCTTTGGTTTGATTCCATTGATGCACATTTCTGTTTCTATGTCAATACCAAGCTGCTTTTATTAGTAAAGGTCTATAGTAAAACTTGAAGGTAGGGATGTTAATACTTCCAGAAGTACCTATATATACAGAATTGCTTTAGTTGTCCTGTTTGTTGTTGTAGTTGTTGTCATTGTTTTTCCATATGAAGTTGAGTACTGTTCTTTCAAGGTCTGTGAGGAATTGTGTTGGAATTTTGATAGGATTGCATTAAATCTGTAAATTGCTTTTGGTAAGATTGCCATTTTTAATATGTTAATCCTATGAAACCATGAACATGGAATAAATTTCATATTCTGATCTTTTCCTGAATTTCCCTCTTCAAAGACTTAACATTCTTGTCATATAGGTCTCTCACTTGTTTGGTTATGTTACCCCATGATACGTTACATTATTTGTGGCTATTGTAAATGGGTGATATTTTTCTGATTTCTTGCTTACCCCATTTATTATTTTTATATAGGAGGGCTACTGATATTTTGAGTCACTCTTTTATCCAGGGACGTTACTGAATGTTTTTTTTATCTGTTTTAGGAGTTCTCTGGTTGTATTTTTGGGGTCACTTATGTATACTATCTTATCATCTGCAAATGATGATAATTTGACTTCTTCCTTTCGAATTTGTACTCCTTTAATCTCCATTTGTTGCCTTATCCCTCTAGTTAAAATTTCAAGTACTATTTTGAGTAGATATTGAGAGCGTGGACAGACTTGTCCTTTCTCTGATTTTTGTGAAGTCATTTTCAGTTTTTCTACATTTAATTTAATGTTAACTGACAACTTGCTGTATATTGACCTTATTATGTTTAGGTATGTTCCTTGTATCCCTGCTTTCCCCAGAACCTTTATCAAAAAGGGGTGTTGAATTTTATCAAAAGCTTTATTAGCATCTAGTGAGCTGATCATATGTCATGTGTTATTTTTTCCTATAGTTTGTTTATATGGTGGATTACATTGACAGATTTTTGTATGTCGAAAAATTCCTGTATCCCTGGGATGAAACCAACTTGATTATGACAGATGATTTTTTTAATGTGTACTTAGATTTGGTTTGCCAGTGTTTTCATTCAGTATTTGTGCACCAATGTTCTTGAGGGAAATTTGTCTGTAATTCTCTTTCTTTGTTGAATTTTGTTTCATTTCAGTGTCATGGTAACTGTGGCCTCGTTTGTTGACAATAAATGCTGCACTCTCTTGCACATAGATATAAACTGAATTTTTCATTATACTTGTTTCTCTCATCTGTAGTTTGGGCCTGCTTTCATGGGTGTCCTCGTCCCAGGACTATTCCCAAAGTGATCAGTGGCCTCAGACTGTTCCTGTGAAGGTTGCTGAATTGGGCCTGCTCCAGAGGAAGTGGCTTGCTTGGGCCTGTTCCTGTGGAGGTCACTGGCATAGTCCTGCTCCAGTGCAGGTCATTGACTCAGTGTAAAGAACTTTCTTTTCCATTTGGTAACGCTACTGTGAAATTATAAATGTTGTGTACTTAAATAATGCATTTTATTTGACATTGGAAATTAATTTGTTCATAGGAATAATAGCTAAGAACTTTGCAAAAGAAATGCCAACATGAAGCACTGGTGTTTAAATAAAAGTTGCTATTCTGATATCTATATATAATTCTGTTATTTTGGTACCATTTAAGATACAGGCATGTGTTTAGTTTGCTCTCAAGCCTTGCTGTTCATTTTTGATGCTCTTTTTGAAAATCCTTTTAAAATGATTGGTCCACAGAAATACTAGGCAGCAGTTCCATCTCTTCCCTAACATTAAAGAAATGCTGTGAACATTCTTATACCAACTTTTGATTGCCTTCTCCATCATTTTATTTAAAAAATAATTACAGAAGCAGGCTTAATGGACTAGAGTATATAAACATTTTTAATGATCCAGATAAATATTGCCAAATTGCTTTCCTCAAAGCTTGCAGCAAATTAAGCTTCTAAAAGCATTATATACATGTTGCTTCCTAGACATTTTAGAAATAACAAAAGTTTAAAGCACATATTTATGAATGGTATTGATTATTTATATTTTATTTATACTGTTTAATTTTTTAAAGAAAATATGTTTATGTGTATTTAACCCTTCATTTTCATAAACTTTCATTATAATATGATACTTAATTATAACTGTATTCAAGTTGATTGATTTTAAAAATTCATAATTATTGATAATTAGTCAAAATTATATTCCAAATATGTCCCATTGCTTAATTTTATTATTCATATTAAATTATTTATTTTTTACTAATTTTAAAATTTCAGAAAAGTATAATTATAGTACATTAAATGATGTTCTCAATTTCCCAGATTTCAATGTGGCTAATTTGCCCCATTGCCTCTATAGATTGATAGACATATTCACATGAGTAATAGATAATACATTTGATATGTCAAATAATCAAATACGCATCTTGAGTTCTTCCTACTACTATCAAATAGCTGACTGCTGTTGTAGTACTCAGCATATCTGTACGTGCTGCCAATTTCTTTCACTATCACTGAAGGGTGATTAAATTCAAGCCACTTAGTATTAATATTTAGTTCTTCATTTAAACTTTGGTTCTTCCACTTCTCTTAATCAAGAACATATCTAGGTTTCCTGTCAGTTCTCCACAGCATATTTTGTAGCGTTTTACTTTTCTCAAAAGGCTGTTCCCATTTCTTTGGAATGCCTTAACAAGAAATAGTTCTGTTATCTTATTTTGTCTTTCATAGCACCCACATTTTAAAGTAGGGACCACTTCTTTTGTAGATTGTCTCTCAGTATGAGTTGTTTTGTGTTGTTCATGTGAATAGACTCAGTCTCCAGCTACCTTGGTGAACTCTGAAGGCAATTTTACATCCTCTGGGCCCACTGAGTTGCATAACAGTTATTTTTCTTGACTAGTTTGATGACCTTGTCAAGATTTTCAATGTATTCTTATTGTTGAAAGTATTTGCTGAACTGTATTTATAGTATTATCTGTGACAAATGGCACTCGGTCTTTACAGATAAACTTTCAGATTATGCAAAATCTTATATTTTAATCAAATTAGCCAACTAAGTATTAATGATTCATTAATGTGTCGCAATTGTAGATTTAGACCATTTAGATAGGAATCAATAGTTTTTAATTACCCCTAACTTCAGACAATCCAAATAAAAATCTGATATCTATGCATTTTAATATGTATACTTGAGGTGTATCATAGGAGTTGAATTTATAGCTCATTGCAAAATTAATAAACAGTTTTGAAACTATTTTATTTTTATACTTTGTGTGAGTACATATGCATGAAGTTACAAGAAACTTGAAGGAATTGTTTCTTTCCTTTGTTTATGTGAGTCCCAGGAATTAAACTCCACTCATCAGGCATGGCAGCCAGTGTTTTTGCCTCTGAGCCACTTCCCTGGACTAGTGCTACAACATTTTCATAAATATAAAATATTATATAAACACATGACATTGCCTATTGTCATACTCTTTGTTCCTACAACAGCAGCCTGCACAGCACAAAACAAAAGGCTAAGTGAGCATACTGCATATACCTCAGCATCTTTTCCCTCAATTTTTACACAGCAATATGATAAATTACTTGCATATTAATATTCTGTATAAGCCTAATCATATGTCATTTGTCCAAAAGCGTTAAATATTCTTAGCTGAATAATTATACCTTTTCAGATTTTTTTTTGTTTTTGTTTTTTTGAGACAGGGTTTCTCTGTGGTTTTGGAGCCTGTCCTGGAACTAGCTCTTGTAGACCAGGCTGGTCTCGAACTCACAGAGATCCGCCTGCCTCTGCCTCCCGAGTGCTGGGATTAAAGGCGTGCGCCACCACCGCCCGGCACCTTTTCAGATTTTTATTCTTAAATAATATTTTACTAATCTAACCATCAGAAATTAAGCTTAGAAGGTAATAAAATTTTTGGCCTCTTAAACTTTTTGGTCAACTATTGTTTTGTTAGTCTGTCTATATAATACCCCTGTAAGCTCTTAGAAGGACAAGTATGTCATGCGGGACACTTCAGAGTTCTTCTTCTACTTATGTAATTTTCATATTATCTCAAGACAGTCTTTAAGCTGTAGGAGACTTGGAGGTCCCAGGGGAAAATTGTCAGATACCATTTATATACCCTTTATCTCCCATTTATCTTTTTATATATCCTCTTTATGTGTATTTTATGGTTTTGTTGTTGTTTTGTTTTGCCTCTTTTTTATTTGGTTTTTTTGAGACAAGGTTTCACTGTAGCATTGGAGCCTGTACTTGAGCTAGCTCTTGTGTACCAGGCTGACCTCAAACTCACAGAGATTTGCAAATTTGCCTCTGCATGCTGGTATGAAGCCATGTGCCACTACTGCCTGGAAATAGTAATTACTATTGTAGGACTAAAGTACACGTTTAAGTTACAAGATGTGTGAGCATCTTTGCACTGAGTTGGTTCAGAGTCTTGAATATACAGTTTTGTTGCTAAAAGTTCCCAGAGCATGTACGACTAGAGGGTTTTCAGCTTCCTGTTCAGACATGTCTGAGAATATAGATCTTGGCAAAGAATCTCAGTTCAATCAACACTTATTTTGGTCTTTCAATAACTGGAGCAATATTTTTCCTGCTCAGTAATTTCATAAATAAAATGGAAAGCTCCAAAGTTGGGAATCAATAACTATTATATGATGAAGAGTGGACTTGGATCAATGTACATTTAGCAAATTCAGGCAGGACAACCTTCATATTTTGTCGGCTGATAGCTAAAATTGTCTGAAGGTTTAAGCATAAAATCGTAGGGCAGTTGAATATATTTTGTTATCCTTGAATGGAGACTCCATTGTATTAGTCACTTTGCTGTAATCTTAATATTAAAAATCAATTCACAAAATCTCAGCATTATCCACTCTAACTCATCTAGCTATATTGCAGAGCCACAGCATGGTTAGTGTCCAAATTTGTCTCATTAAGTAATTAGAAAAAAACAACAGAAGGATACTTACAGTCACTGTCTAATTTGGACCCAAAGTCAGATGAGCTCATTTGTGAAGCACATGTCCAGAATCCTTTTCTAATGATGTCGCAGCTTTATGGTTCTTCATTTCATATCTTAAGCTGTCTGTGTTAATGAAAGCGTATTATATAGATTTTCTTCACATTAGTGCTGTCCATTTAAGGAGAATGTTGTTTCAGTGCACAATAGAGAACATAAAATAGATAGACTTGCCATAATTTAATCACAAATTTAGGCCGTTTTGCTATTTGCAAAATAGATATACTTTTGAGCACATTTTCAAAAGCTGAACTGACATTGAGTGAAAAAAAAAAACATTTAAAGCACTAAGCAAGCCATCACTGGCATGTGTTTATTCCAAGTGATAAATTTTCAATTAATTCCCTCTGAGTGGTTTTCCCGTTACATAGAATGTATTTCATGGTAAATTTATATATTTCTTCTATTTTTCAAATAATATCAGTTATCCAACCAAATAGGCGAATCATGTTTAAAATGTTCACAATGTTCATTTAAGTCAATAATCTTTTTCTTTTTAATAATTCTGTTTTAGAATGACTATCCACACAAATTGTTAAAGTATGTTTTTGACAGGAAAAGAATTAAATAAAACAGGTATATGTTTTTCTCTACAGAAGTTAATGCTTAGGATTCGTGAGGAAGGCAACCCCAGGATTCCCAATGTATGAATTAAATCCTGCAAATGCTCCTATCCTTCACATAAAGTGTGACAATATTTGCCTGTAACATATGCACATCTCCCTGTATGCATTAAGCTCCCTCTAACTTAGACTAATAAACACAATAAAATGCTTTGTAAATAGTAGTTGTACCACATTATTTGGGGTGTGACAACAAAATATTTCTCCATTTTCGTCACAGATTCAGGACAGTTATGAATGCTTTGATCACTATTTGATTGAACCTCTAGATGCCATGCATAATGTGTGTGTGTGTGTGTGTGTGTGTGTGTGTGTGTGTGTGTGTTACTGGGTAATGGAACTTTTGAACAATAGATTTGATATTGAGATTATCATGAACAGTGTTGTAGAAATGGACAGAGGAACACTTTTGCAAAGATTGTTTAACTGAACAACATTAACAAAATAATTGGGAGAGGGGAATCTTACATCACTTAAGCTTTAATGATAAAGCACCTTTTAAAGAAATAGACAATAAATGACCAGAAATCTAATAGTAGCTGCAGTGAAAATAAGATACACTTTTGTAGTTAGGACTGAGCAGGCCCACCTGAGGCCTCCTGCCATGATGGGTAGGAGAAACCATAGGCAACTTACGATGAGCAAATATACAATGGGATATGAAAGAGAGAAAAAAATGATTCATGTCCTATGGATAGAGATAGTTTTGAAGAGGTGAAGGCAGTGAGCTATAGCTCGTGGCCTGCTTGCCACCTGGGGCCATAGTGACATCGAGGCCTGGACTGCTGCCCAGGGCCAGGTCTGGGTCAGTGGCCCTGTTGCAGTTCTGGTCTGTGTTGATGCCCATGGCTCTTGTTACCACTGAAGGCCATGAGGACAGAGCTACACAAATTTGATCCCAACATCACTGGCTGTGGCACTAGGGAGAGCAGGCCCCGCCTCTCACCAACTGCAACACTCAGTAGAGTAGGCCCTGCCCCTTGCCTGAGAAGCATTGTAGAGCTGACACCTTTGGCAGAGGGCACTGGTGAGTCAGACTGGAGGGAGCGAGAGGGAGAGCTGGCCCGAGATCGTGAGTGCAGGAAAGCAGGCTATGGAGCTTGTCAGACAGTGGACAATAGAGCTCACCCTGTTGGTGGTGAGCCAGCCCTGAGGGGGTAAGAGCAGAAGAGCTAACACAATGCGCCTTTTCTCTCATCTGGTGGTGGCATGAGTGGGGGAAGGATACCACCTCCTGCTCCTTGCCATGTGGAGGAACAGGCTTCAGGAGAATGAGAGAGGGAGAGCTGATCCTGACCCTCACCAGCTGCGGAATTTGGGAATGTGGGGCCTGCACCTCGCTGGACAGCACAGTAGAGCTGGTTCTAGTCCAGTGGATGCTGGTGAGCCTGTTCTGGGCGTGTGAAAGCAGGAGAAATGGTCTTGGCCTTTGATTTCTGCTGCATTGGGTGAGATATATAAGGGCCAGTGCTGGAGAGAGTGAGTGAGTATGAAGGAGAATGTATGGGATGACCAAATCAGCTACTACCCAGGCCCAGAACAAGGCTATGAGATCCCTACCCTAACATCCATTCCATCTATAAACTGCTGGATCATATAAAGTGGCCAGCTCTTCATATCCAAAGCTACAGGTTCTCCACAACACAGAGCAACAGCAAGATATGCAAGAGTCCCAGTTAGAGGCAAGGATCAATAGTGTAACAGGAGCTAGAAGTAATGAACAAGAGCAATGACTGATTACAATGAACACATGCAAGTATGTATGGGCTAAATGGTACACTGTATGACTCACTGTGTCACACTACAGCTTTCTTTTAATTTTTTTTGGGGGGGATCAGGGGGCGTTGCAAGGATAGAGGATGGAGAAGAACAGATGGGGAGATGAGTGGGATCAGGATGCATGTTGTGACATTCACAAAGAATCAATAATTTTTTTTAAAGAAACAATTTTTTCAAAAGCTTCTGAAAATCTTAGAAGTGTTTACATTTTGAGTCATAAATTCAATACTAATTACCTTGAGAGTTTGTGAATCAAGATTATGTTCATTGAAAACATTGACTGTTATAGTAATAAAGATAAGAACTGCTGCCAATAGCATTGTTTTTGAGGAGTTAATATGTACAATAACACTTTTAACACTAGATAAGGTATAAGTACAGAAAATTAGTCATTATTACCTAAATAAGATAGGTTAGAGAGAAAGATCAGAACTTCACTGGACTTATTTTTGTAGAGGACTACAATTTAGCTCTGAGCACCCACATGGAAGCAAGCAATCACCTGTAACCCTTCCAGAGAATTTTCTATCCTCTTCTGGTTTCTTCAGAAAGTGTATCCACTGGTGCAGAGATATGCATGCAGTCAATAATCTCTATACATAAATTTTTTAAAACTAATCTTTAAAAATATTATATTAAAATGTATCATTAAAATTATTGACAAATTCAGAAATTAACAGAATACAAGTCTAAATAACTTAAGGTTTAAATTATAGCCATGACATACTCAAAATAAACCAGAAATAATCAATTATTAATTACAAAAAATGAGTAAAAATAATAATATTCTAAAAACGAGATGATCAGTTTTATTAATTTCAAAAACAAAAAGTCAGCAGCATACTAATATAATTCAAATGCTGGATATTGGCTAAGAAGAAGAATGTAGAAGTAGGTGACCACTCAGTTTTCTTTATACAAAGAAAAAATAGCATCCTTTGTTAGAAAATAGTTAACTTATGTTGGCTGTGTATGACTGAAGGCAGTATCTTACTTAAAACTGCACGATGTTAATTCAACTATTTAAAATAATAACTATTTTACTTTTCCACTCCATAGTAAATTTTCATTTCCTGTAATATAGCTGCATTTATCAAAAAAACAAATATGCTATTGAAATTCAATTTTATATATTGATTAATAGACACTTATCCCTGCTATGAAAGATCATGAATTATTATTCAATATATATTCTCTAAAGTGCTGCATGGGAACAATATAACAAAAGTAAGTAGTAATGGATCATAGTAAAATGGATAAATAGGGTGTCCCATGTGGCTCTGGGGAAAGCAATGCCTGGTCTTTCCATGGAGTCAAACCAGAACAGAATTTTGTTTTTATGTTAAATTTTGACTATTGTTTAACCTGTTACATCTTATAGCAACAAAGAAAAATGGCAATGTGTTTGTCCCATTGAGAAGAAATTGTAAAGTTCTGTTATATTCTTACTAAATATATGATGAATTCTGCCTTATAAATTTTAAGTTTTAAGAATTTTCCCCATGTAAATATAGTTGAGAATGATGAAGTGTTTAAAGGTCAAAAGCAAGATGGTTTTCTCACATAATACAAATGCAAAAGCCATGCTGACAGGGATTATCATTATATCTTGTTCTAAAGCAAAATAATTTGCATGAAGTTTCAGGAGTAAAATAGCTTAGATTTTAAAACAGCTCAGAGAATAAATATATGTGGGTTGTCATATTAAGTGTTAGGGGAAGATGTGCCTCAAGGAGCAAAAGGCTCATTTTTCAAGGCCTTTATTTACAACAGTGTATAGAAGAAGGTAGTAAGTATATTTTATAGCCTATGTAGAGGCTATTTTATGAAAATAAATGCATCTTTTGTTTATAAATATTACTAGCTTGCATTATAAGACATTTAAAATATATAAAACATGGGAGAAGAAAAATAAATTTTTTTTCATATTTTGAAAAATTCATGTTTTAAAATGTTATAACTATATTCAATAATGATTCCCCTCCAACTGTCTTTAGATTCCTGCAATATACCCCAAGCTAACTTCATTACTTCTTCTCCTCCTCCTCTTGCTCATCCTTTTTCTACCTCCCTCCTTCCTTCCTCCACTACTACTCCTTCTTCCGTCACTTCTTGTTCTATAACCCATTAATTTTAGTCCTTGCTGCCTGTGGGTATATTGGCACCAGTACACCCATTACAGCATTAGAAACTTATCAATAGCTACTTCCCCAAATAAGAATGAATTTTGACCTCTACAATATCAATAGCCAAAAGCTCTACACTACAAAATGGGTCCTTTCAAGGTTCTTTTTATTTCGTCCCAGCAATTGAACTGGCTTGACCTTGGCATATTTTCTTGTATTTGTATGGGTACATTAATGTCATGTCATGCTGTGTCTGGAAGGCAGAAATGTATAAACTTCGACCCCTATATTTTAGCTCACATGTTCCTTTCAAGACCTCTTTCATGATATTTCTTGAGTCAAGTTGGGGAACTTGATGAAGATGACCTGCTTAGGGCTCATAATTGCTATAAGCAATCATAATAATTTTTTCTAACTACTCTAAACAAATATGAATTATCTTCATATTCACTAGTTCCAAGTAAGAGTAGTTGATAGTAACCTGTATCTATGAGCATAAACATAAATTTTAGAAGGGAGTTTGACAATGTGACCATTTAACCAAGTAGAAGTAGTAAATTCCGCCTTACAGATTATGACTACCACAGCCATGGAACTGACTAGGTTCCAAGTATGAATTTTCTCCGATAGAGCATGTTTCAGATTCAGCCAACAAGCCATGGCTTAACTGTCATATCATTATTCTACCAGTAGTGACATTTTGCTTGGTATTAAACATTATAATGTGCAGGGCTTAGTTCTGGGTGAGACTAGTAAAGTCTTTTGTATGTTAACACCTTGCATGGAACCTTCTACCCCTTTTAAAGATAACAGTCAAAGAGGAAATTTTTAGAGATCTGATGAGTATCTAAAAGTAAGAATAATAGTCTGTCTTATTTTTGGAGAACACTGTGGCTCTCTAATCATGATTATTCCATACCAGCAACACAGGCTTATTTATATATCTTCTGAAAGTAGCGTTACACAAATATGCAGGATTCCTCCATTCAATTTTTTAAACATAATATGTATTTTAAAATTAGCTTAATAGAAAGAAGGTGTCCATGAAACTATATAATATTTTTTTTGTTTAGGTAAACACATTGTAAACGGAGGCTGTGCTTATGTTTCCTGGATGCCCATACCTGAATAATCACACAGATACTATATTAATTACAACACTGCTTGGCCTATTAGTTCAGGCTACTTATTGGCTGGATCTTACACTTTAAATTAACCCATTTCTACTAATCTGCGTAATACCACAAGACTGTGACCTACTGGTGAGATTCCAACATCTGTCTCCTTTGGCAGTTACATGACATTTCCTTGATTCCATCTCCTTTCTTTATTTTCAGATTTCCACCCTGGCTTTATTCTGCCATAGGTTGAAGCAGCGTTTTTTATGAACCAGGCTAATAAAACATATTCACAGCATACAGAGGGAAATCCTCCATCAGCACATCCTCTAGATACCAGTCTTACCCATTCCATTGCATCAATTCCTGCTAAGTCTTTACATGTCCTTATCCATCATTCTCACTTTCCATACTGGTGTGAGATAGTTCTGTATTCTGTCAATTATGTTTTAAATAAACACTGATTGGCCAGTAGCCAGGCAAGAAATATAGGTGGGACAATCAGACAAGAAGTAGAGGTCGGGCAATGATAACAGGAGTATTCTGGGAAGAAGGAAGCTCTTTCCCCAGTCCTGCTCAGATCACAGAAGAAGCAGGATGTGACCTGCCCCACTGAAAAAGGTACTGAGCCATGTGGCTAATATATACTAAAATAATGGGCCAAGCAATGTTTTAATGAATCCAGTTTCTGTGTGATTATTTCAGGGCTAAGCTAGCTGGGCAGCCAGGACAAACAAGCAGGCCCTCTTGTTACACCATACCACATGTATTTCATTATCTTATTTAATTATATTTAATTGACCTGTGGGAAATAACGTTTTCATTTCCATTTTTACTGCATCCTTCCTTTTATGTAACCCTGCCCACACCCTGATGTCTTTCAATCCAATCCATATTTTCCTCCCTATCTAAACCTTTTCCAGCCCCAAGATTCTGCAACACTATTTTAATTTTACCTATAATCTGCTATCACTTCCCATTAATGTAACTCCCTCCCCTCAAAACTTCTTTCTAGATTTTTTTTTGGCTTTCAAAATTTAAATTGTGCTCCAATTTAAGCATATTAAATAAAATATTTAAAATGAATATTCTATATAGGAAAAAAATACAAGACATTCACATTTATGATCCAGAGTTACTTGGTATAATTTTCCTAGTTCCATTCTTTTGCCTGTATGAATTAAAAAGCATGTTTCTAATTATCCATCTGCTGCCTATTTAAAAAAATAACAGTCATCATTTTACTCCCTTTTCTCATACTTAAACTGGCTCATTTTATGATGATACAGCAGATTGCCAATGACTCACAGCCCTGGAAAAGCAGGAAGACCAAACACCAATGGAATAGACATTATGAACGAGTTGGGAGATGAGATCATATAAGTGTACTCTGAGTATGTTGCATGAAATTTCTTTTCAAAAAATAAAGATTAAAGATCAAGGCACAAATTAATAAAAAAGAAAGGCTAAAAGAATCAAGTGATGAGTAATATATTATGTACAAAGTTACCACATTTTTTCCAGTCTTCTGTTAAGGAACATCTAGATTTTTTCCAGATTTTATCTATTCTGAATAAAGATATGATGAACATAGTTGAGTAAGTGCTCTCATGGTAGGATTTAACATCCTTTGCATATATGTTGAAATAGATAGAAAGACACAAATTTCTCAGAAACCACAATAATGATTTCCATAGTGACAGAGGGCTGTTTTTACTCCCTACTTGCAGTAGAGGAGTCTTCCCCTTGCTCCACATCCTCTACAACATGAGCTGTCACTTGTGGTATTGAATTTAGCTCTCTAGACAGGTGTAAAATGATATCTCAGTGTAGTTTTGATTTGCATATTTCTGATGGGTAGCGATGTTGAAACATTTCAAAGTGTTTTCCAGCCATTTGGTATTCCTCTATTGAGATTTTCTACTTGATCTGTGCCCCAGCTTTAATTGAATTATTCAGATTTTTGATATTTATTTTCTTGAGTTCTTTTCAGATATTTGCCCTCTATCAGATGTGGAGCTCAAAAAAGTCTTCAAATTCTATAGGCTGCCTCTTTGTCCAAATGACAGTGCCCTTGGCCTTATGAAAGGGTTCAGTGCCCTGATGTCCCATTTATAAATTGTTACTTTCAGTACTTACACTAGCAGTGTTTTATTCAGAAAGTTGTTTCCTATGGTAATTGTTCAAGACTGTTCCCCACTTTCTCTTCAATGAGGTTCAATGATTCTGGTTTTATATTAAGGTCTTTGATCCACTTGTACTTGAGATTTGTGCAAGGTAGGAAGTATAAATCTACTTTTATTTTTAAATGCAAAAATCTTTTTTGACTAGAACCATTTATGGAAAATGCTGTTTTTTTCATTGTGTCCTTTTGGCTTCTTTATAAAATATCAGGTGTCCATTAGTATGTGGATATATGTCTGTGTCTTCAATTCAATTCCACTGACAAATGGAATCAATCTGTTTCTATGCCCAAGCTGTAATATTTTATTACTATAGCTCTGTGGTAAAGCTAGAAGTAAGGGATTGCAAGACATCCAAAAATTCTTATATTGTTCAGGATTGCTTTATCTGTCATGAGTAATTTTTCCCATACAAAGTCTTTTCTAGGTCTGTAAAAAAATTTTGTTGGAATTTTGATGAGGATTGTGTTGATTATGTAAATTGATTTTGGCAGAATGGCTATTTTTTATTATGTTAATTCTACTGATCCACAAACTGATATCCTTTTTATTTTTTTCTTCAAAAACTTGAAGTTTTATGATAAAAATCTTTTACTGGCTTGGTTAGTTACCCCAAATTATATTATATTAATCGAGACCATTGTGACAGGTTTTAATTTCCTAATTTCTTACTCAATCCACTTGGCATTTGTATGTAAGACGGCTGCTTTTTTTTTTTTGAGTTACTCTTCTATCCAGACACTTTGTTGAAAGTGTTTATTACCTATAGGATTTTCTTGGTATAATTTTTGAACTCAATTATATATTATATCTTACCATTCACTAATAATGATACTTTGACATATTCTATTCCAATTTGTATTCCTTTGATCTCCTTGATTTTCATTGCTTTAGCTAAAACTTCAAGTACTATATTGAATGGATACAAAAAGACATCATGAAATATGCCAGACAATGGATGCAAGTAGAAATAATTCATCCTGAGTTAGTTTACCAAGGATCAGAAAGATGGACAGAGTATGCATTCACTTATAAGGAACTATTAGATGTTAAGTAAGTGATAGTCAAGCTATAATTCATAGAGCCAGGAAGGAATTAGTAAAAAGAGGCTTTTAGGAGGGGGGGGGATTCTCATGAGCATGAACTTCCCTAGGAAGAGGAGGAAGTAGAATAAAATATGTGGATGTACAGGGGATGAGTGTGGACAGAAGTGATAGATCAGTTTGGAGATAAGAGATGGAGGGAGAGATTATTGAGGAGACATCTTGAATTGGGTACACTTGTGGCATAGAAATTGTGGGAGTGGACAACCAATGTTTGTTTTAACTTGACGCCTAAGCCTGGAGGTCCAAAAAGAGATCCCATGCTCTGATCTTAGTGGCAGCAGATGGGAGCAGGTACAAAAACCCACAACCAATCAAGTAAAGAAAGTGTCTAAACTGAAGGTCTCCTTGAGGCTCCTTCCCTCTGAGACCAGAGAACCATACAAAAGAGGCAGAAAAAGAATGGTGGGAGTCATAGAGATGGAAGACAGCAGTAGATCATAGACAACAACAACCAAAACACGTAAGCAAGGCTCTCATGGGCTCACAAAAACTGATAACTGCACGGTTCTGCACAAGGTAATCTGCGTATGAGTTATGACTGTTAGCTTGGGTTTATGAGACTCCTACAATACCAGTAGGTATGTCTTTGATTCTTTTGCCTAATATTGAGACTCTTTCCCTCCTTGAGTTGTGTAGTCCAGAATTGATATTGAAGACTTTTGCCTTGTCTTATTGTGTATCTTGCTTTGTCTTGTTTGGCTATCCTCTCTTGGAGGACTGTTCATTTCTAAAGAGGAAATGGTGGGGTATGGATCTGAGGGGCATGGAAAGTTGAGCTGGGAAAAGTGAAAGAAGGGGAAACTGTGGTCCATACGTATTGTATGAGAGAAGAGTTTACTTTTAACGTTGAATAAATGAAAAATGAATGAATGAATGAGAATTAAGTGTAGACTTTCTGTTGTTGAAATACAGCTTTAATCTGTGGTGGTCTAATGAGACACAGAGGGTTATTTCAACTTTTCTGTATCTGTTGAGACTTGCTTTGTAACTGAGCATACGCCTATTTTGGAGAAGGCTCTATGAGGTACCAAGATGGTGTATTCTTTGGTGTTGGGTGAAATGTCAGTAGAAATCTGTTAGGTCCATTTGGGTCATAAATTTTTTTTTTTTTTTTTTTTTTTTTGGTTTTTCGAGACAGGGTTTCTCTGTGGTTTTGGAGCCTGTCCTGGAACTAGCTCTTGTAGACCAGGCTGGTCTCGAACTCACAGAGATCCGCCTGCCTCTGCCTCCCGAGTGCTGGGATTAAAGGCGTGCGCCACCACCGCCCGGCTGGGTCATAAATTTTGTTAGTTACATTGTTTAACTGTTTAGTCTGTCTGTCTATATGAACTGTCCATTGGTGAGAGTGGGGTGTTGAAGTCTCCCACTATTATTGTATAGGGTTTGATGTGTGATAAGCTTTATTAGTGATTTTTTATAAATATGGGTGCCTTTACATTTCTTGCATAGGTATTTATAATTGAGACATCATCTTGGTGGATTTTTTTTCCTTTAGTGATTATGAAAAATCCTTCTCTATCTCTTTTCCTTTGAAGTCTGTTGTTTTATATATTATGATAGGTACACCAGCTTACTTCTTAGGTCTGTTTAAGTTTCTGTAAGGGAAGGGACACCATTACCACAGCAGCCTATCAAATGGGAAAATATCTCCATCAACCCCATATTTGACAGAGGACTGATTTCCAAAATATATAAAGAACTCAAGAAACTAGACATCAACAAAGCAAACAATCCAAATTAAAAAAATGAGGTACAGATCTAAAGAAAAAAATTTTTCAGTGCTCATTCCTAGGAAAGACTCTCTATCCCTCTACCAGTACCAGTAGCCAATCTTTGCCTGGTGGTCATCGTCTAGTAGGATATGTGTGTGTGTGTGTGTGTGTGTGTGTCTGTATGTGTGTGTGTATTTACACATATGCAGAAAATACAAGCAAAAGTAAATAGGCTATGAACTTGAGTGGTGGTGTAGGGAGAGGTTGAGGAAAGATATAACTGGGAAGGCCTGGAGGGATGATAAAGAGGAAGTAGTATAATTCTATTTCAATTATAATATTTTAAAAGCAAATTAGCATATTTTTTCATTGTAGTAAAAAGACAAGCAGAGAAGGAAACCTATTCTCTATACCTTGAGTGTACAGTGCAAAATGGGTAAAATTCAATCTCATATAAATAAGTATCCCTGAAATGTTCAGCCTTCCAGCCCCTGAAAACAGTTTCCATTCTCTGATTCTGAGTTTGAATACTTTGCAAACTTCAAATAGATATTCTTCTACATTATTTGTGCTGATTGACTCCTAGAGACCCAGCATCCATACTCTTGTTCTCTCTCACCAGAGTGCTTAAATTATTTTCACTTTAGTATCTCAGCATTGTTCTTCAAGGTTATGGTTATTTGTTTGTGCAAAGATGAATTTATTATGATTTTTCTTACTTCTATAAAAATTAAATCTTTGTAAATTTGAAAAGTGAATTTAACCTGAAGAATTATTTTAGCGGTAAGGACATGTAAACAATAGGTGGTCTTCTAACCCACATTCCCTTATGTTTCTATTTCAATTTCTTTCCTTCATTTATCACAGTTTCAGTGTACAAGGCTTTCGTTTTGTTCTATACTGTTAGTAACTATTCTAGTAACCACTCAGTAGTTAGATGATAGAAATGCAATTGATAGCAATTTTTGGATTGCTATATATATGTATGTATATATATATATTACCTATCCACTTTATTTATTTGTAGAGACTTTAGGGTTTTTGAAAACATGAATATTTCTGAAGTTATTTCTCTTAGATCTGTATGTGATTCTTTTTTATGACTACTCCCTCACTATAAAACTTTCAATACTGTTTAAATGTGAAATGAACCAGGTCAATAACAGGTGTGATGATGACAGGCATAGGCCTGTAATGATGTATCTCTACAAAAAGAACCTCTGACAATGAAGGGATACTGAAAGTAGCAGAAATAATCCTCCCAACAAAAAGTACACAAGTTAGCTATCCAATACCAAATTTCAGCCCTGAAAACAAAGCACAATTAGCATTACACAGATCAAGCACATCATATTTATATATTTATAATTAGATTATTATATACTAACATACGTGCAACAACAAGTGGAAAAAAGAGGCTATAAACTTGAAAAAGAGAAACATATATGGGAGGGCTTCACTAGAGGAAAAGGAAGGGGAAATAATATAATCATATTATAATCTCAAACAATAAAGGAAAGAGTTATAAACCTTTCATTGTTCATGAAAGTAGCTTTTTATTTGTGTCGAGGGCAAACATTAAGTGTCGTGTGACTGCATTAGACATGACTTATGGGATTTACATAAACAGTCTTTAGCATGTTGACAGAACTGTCTTCAACACATAACTCACAAAGAGTTTTTAATCACAAAATAATGCTCAAATTGAGGAATACTTTTCTGTATGAATCCATATAGTCATGAGATATTTACCTTGATTTTTGTTAATGGGAAACTCTGAACTATTCTTCTTATATTGAAACATCTTATTTTATGGATACATTTCATTTGGTTAATATATTTGCTACCTAAGTTCATATTTTGAGAAAATTCTCATTGTATATCTCAGGAAGTGATTTATAGGGCTTTTTGACTCTCTGGTATTGTCCCATGTATCAGTTCCAGTGATGATTCAGGTTCACTAGTATTCATGTTAGTTCTTTTAAAAGCCTCCATAAAAGGTATTCTGTTAGAGTCTCTAATTTTGTTTAATGAAAATTGGCACATGTTGCTTATTAGTTGAGTTAGGGAAGGGGTGTAGCTATTCATTGCTACATCAGACAACAGCGTTTTGGGTACTGAATCTTTATTACAGAAGCAATCAAGAGGTTGCATTCTCAAGGTCATTATATCTAGGGTTTTTTAACTACCCAGCAAGACATTACCTCAAAAAATAAAACAATAATAATAATTTATTAAAAGCATCCAATCAATAATCAAACAGAAATGTACAATCACCATGAAAATTATTCCCTTCTAGAAGGATTTTATTGATGCTCTCAGATCCAAACAGAATCCCATATCCTCAAGTTAAGCAGAAAGACCCAGACATGCACTTTTAATGATCTTTCACCCACACTTGCGTGAGTTTTTCAATGATAAAGGTACCGCTGTTTTATTTGCATTCCTGTAAATATTGCTAACTACTAATTGATTCATTAAACTCCATTGGGGCAAGATTGTTACCTTGGTGTTCTGGCAGTGTATCTTATTGAGTATATAAACATTATTATTGTCTCTGATATGAGATACATAAACATTCTTTAGGACTCCACATTGGGGAAGAAAGAGGAATGCTAAAGTTATGCATCTCTTTCCTTCCTTGTGGAGAAGCCACAGGTTTGAAACTTTTCTCTGACCATCTCACAGTGGATCACAGACAGATAAAATAATTAAAATGTGTGTACAGATTCTCTAGAGAATTGCAAGTGGGCAACTAATTTTCATCCAGGTTGCATAAGCATCTCAAATAACTAGTGGATATTTTCAAAGAGAGTATATACAAAAGTTACAGTGTATTTAATACTTCCATTAAGAGAAGTATGTACCATGGCTTCCTAACTTATATGGAGAATGTAACTCAAATAGCCCGTACTGTGCTTTATATTGTACTTATTTTTCATTGAATTACATTCTAAGTTCTGAATTTTCTGTCCTTTGCCTTATTTAGGCAGATAGCAACTACAATTTACATTTGTTTTCCTTGCACCTAATACAGAACTAGAGTACAGTTAAAGCAAAACCTGATAAAATTTCTATTTACTAAATAAATAAACAAGTGAATTAATAGATTAATTCAGACTGTATAGGGATTTTGTTTTCTTGCCAGGATTGTCATTCTTTGCCTTAAGGAAATCTTCTCCCCATACAAATTTTATGAGTGTGCCAGTTAATTTATCTCCATTGTGTATGAATCCATGGCAATAGCACGTTCACAACCCTTAAACTGGGAAAGACCTATATATCAAATTAAATGTGCTTAAACTAAACAAAAAAAAAACTAATTTGAAGTTAAAATCATCTAAAGGAGCAGATAGTGATCAAAAGCTGCTTATGATTGTGATATCTGATCTTCAAAGACAAGAATGCCCTATGCATTCAGAGGGCATGGAGACATAGAAAACCACATAACATTGAAATAAAAAATTGTGTCTAGTTGGCCACAGAAAAATAAATTTCAAATCTGTGAAACAGGAGAATCAGGCACATACATTTATAAAATACCTTTATCTAATATCACAAAGGCCTCTGTATTAGATTTTTTTATGTATTCTCAAGTCTAAGGATATAAGTAGTTCCTATTCATGCTGGGAAGGTATTCACCTGGTGTAAATGAGTTATGGACTAACTTGGATTTCTCTCTGAATGTCAATATCTTCATTATCTAGCATTCCACAGCACATAGAGAACTGAGAAATGTTACAAAGCAAGGTGTTGTTCTGCTTTCTCTTAAAGATACATGTTTACATGAAACTACATCTTGGGCTTTTTTAAGTTTATGTTTAATATGATATCCTCAAATGAGGGCTAACAGTGTAAGAAATAAACACAAGTAATACATTTTACTATATCAAGAAAATATTTAAAGGAAAGATGCAAAATAATAGTAAACATCTATATTTTAAAAGTAGTCATTTCATATAAACTGTTCAAGACATGAAAACAGAAATATAATCAATAAAGAAAACACAAACGTAGGTAATCCTGAAAATTAAAAATTTAGGAATATAAACAGGAACTAACAGGCAAGTTTCATCAATAGAATACAAGAAAAGAACAACAAAATCTCAGGCATTGAACGTATGCTTGAAGAAATAGATACATCACTTAAAAATGTGAAATCTTAAAATTTCTTGATACAAACATCCAAGAAATGTGAGATACTACTAGAAGACTGAACCTTTGAATAATAGGAATGGAGCAAGGAGAGTACAGCTCAAATCCCAGAATATATTTTCAACAAAATCATAAAAGGAAGTTTTTCTAACCTAGTGAAAGAGATGACTACAAAGGTTCAAGAACAATACAGTACATCAAATGGATTGAGCCAGAAAAGAAAATAATCACAACATTAAACAAACAGAATAATGATAGAGTATTAAAAGATACAAAGGAAAAGGAATAAATAACGTATAAAGGCAGATCTATTAAAATTACAAATGACATCTCAATAAGATTCTAAAAGAGAAAGGGACCTGGACAGATGTGCTACAGACTTTAAGGGACAATAGATGCCAGCACAGATTACTAAACCCAGCAAAACATTGAACCACTATTAATAGAAAAAGTAAGATTTTCAACAATAAAGTCAAATTTAAACAATTTCTATCTACAAATCCAATGGGTGTTAGCTAAACATATTAAAACACAGGAAATAAGGTAAGGAATCTCACATTTGCAAAACAGAAGTAGGGAACAACACAGAGACCCAATAAAAATATCAGGAATTAACAATCATTACTCATTGATATCTCTCAATATCAATGGCCTCAATTCTTCAACAAAAAAGACACAGATTAATAGAATGGATATGAAAACATGATCTATCCATCTTATGCATATAAGAAACACACACAGCAACATCAAGAATAGATATTTACTCAGGGTAAAGTGTTGGAAAAGGATGTTTCAACAAAATGGGCTGACGAAGCAAGCTGCTGTAGCAGTTTTAATATCTAACAAAATAGATTTCAAAGAAATATGAATAAAAGACATAGGGACAGATACTACATATTCATCAAAGGAGAAGTCCACAAAGAAGACATTTTAATTCTTAAAAACTATCTCCCAAACCCAAGGATACCCAAAACTGAAAAAGAAACAGTATGACAGCTAGCTTCATTCACATATTGACCCTCAAACGCTGGCAGTGGAAAACTTCATTACCCCACTAATACCAATGGACAGGTCATCCAAACAAACACTAAACAGAGAAACACTGGAGTCAACTGACAACACTCTTTAGGATAGAATAACTCTACATTTAGTGTATGGTTATGTGGCACTATTTCTGAAACACTTTTCCTGAAGAGAGCACCAATGAAAGAGCAAAATACATATACTATCAAAGTCCAACATGGTAGAACAATTTTATTGTATAACTTATTCGAATATGATTGATAGGTTACTTACAAGAAGAGAAATGACTCCTCAAAGACAGTTGTGTCACCAAAGCCCACAGCAATGTGCATGACAGATGACAAATACTGGAGACCAAGACTAGAGTGCACAGCCTGCAGATAGCTCAACAGCTTGGTGAGTGTGTTATCCAGGTTGTTCTGAGCCAATTTTAGGCAACTTGACTGGTCTATTTATCTGTGCTAGGCAGTTTCCTTGCTCAGAGCTTCTAGGAAGAAGCTCAGTTATCTCATTTTCATCCAGGAGGGTTGGCTGATTTCTGTTTCTTCCAGATAGTTCCAGACTGGTCTGAGTCTCTTTTGGGTAACTCAACTCTTCTCACAGTGTCTTCCAGTCATCCTTACTGACTGTATTTGCTTGGGGATGCACAAGCCTAGGGAATCTAATACTCCTTTAGGGACTTTCTGAAGCATTTTTGTTGTTTACTCTCTGTGCTTCAGGAGCTAGCATGACATAGAGAATATTTTAACCTCTCCTTAAAAGGGCTTGTGTATTATCTTCTTTGTTTGATGGAGTGTTATCACTCTTTAGAACATCTTAGGTTTTATAGAGCTTTCTCCAAGGACAGAAATTTTGTCTCAGGGAAGAAGTGTTACACAACATTTCTCTAACAGTCCATCATTCACTGCTCTGCAGACCTTTACCTCTGTTCATTACATGTCTGCTATTGTGACTAGAATATTAATAAATATAGGAATTCAGTTAATTTTGATTTGATAACTTCTTATCTGTAGGAAGAGACTTCTGATTTGATTCCAAGCTGCCCAGATGTGAATAACAACACAGAAACTTTATCAATTCCAACACTTTTGGCCAATAGTTTGGGCATATGTCTAGCTAACTCTTACATCTTAAATGAACACATTTCTATTCATTTGTGTATTGTAACGAGGCCATAGCCTACCAGTAAGAATCTGGCTGGTGTCTGGCATCTTTCTCCTTCAGCAGCTACATGATGTCTCAAACTGTGCCTACTTTTTCTCTATATCTCTGTTTGGATTTCCCAACTGGTTTTACTCTGCTAGCCATTGGTCGAACCAGCTTTATTCATTGACCAATAAAAGCAACACATACAGAGGGGAATTCTATATCACTTATCCTTCAGTTATGCACTCTAAAGAGGGACTGTAGGATTTTATTTGTAATTTACATATTTAAAGTTATTGAGAAACCTTTACACTCTTCTCCATAGTGGCTGAACTAATCTTAATAACCACTAGAGTCCTGTTTTGTTTTGTTTTGTTTTTTTTTGTTTTGTTTTGTTTTGTTTTTTTCCCTGTTTGCTTCACACTCTCTCATCACTATTTGGTACTTGTTTGGTTGGTTTTTTTTTTGTTTGTTTGTTTTGTTTTATTAGATAGTAGTGATTCTAACTGGATTGAGCTGGTTACCCATTTGCAGTTTTTAATTGCTTTTACCTGATTAACCTATGTCTAATTAAGTACTACTTACTATTTCATTATACAAGCCTATTAAAATTTATTCTACAACTCCTTATTCTGACTGACAATAAAAGTTTTTTTTTGCATGCTTTCTCATACTAGTTATTGTCAAGTGAAATTTCATGTCATATGCACTTCAAAACAAAAATCTGTCTTTATAAAGGCCTCTATGCACATCTATACACTATGTATCATAAAGTTTAGTGGTTGAATCAAGCAACAATGATATTGATGATACCAAATTTTGTCTTAAAGTATTCAGGCAATGTTTACTAGCCATGAAGATTTGTCAGAGCATGTATGTGAAGAGACTCACAATGAAATAACAACTATACTAACTGAGATTTTGAGATGCAGAAGAGGTACTGGAAACCTTCTGTGCATCCCTTCTATGACTAAACAGAGAAGCTTTAAAGAATGAAATTATCATTATTCTCCTTCCTTGAGGAAGCTTCCTCCCAGAGTACTTACTGAATGAGAATACACAAAGGTATCACATTACAGAAAAGTCCTCCACGTAATGTACCTATCAGTCCCTGTAAAACTTAGTTTACCATGCTACTTCACTTACTTTTTTTTCTTTCAGTTGTTGCATAATTATACTCAGTTTTTGGTGACCTGATCATCTGAATGATCACTCTATACATAACACATTATTTTCTGTATAAGTCACACCCACAGACTCAAGATAACTTGGATTTAATGTTCTCTGCTTATATTTATGTAAATAGGCTTGCCATATTTGGTGAAAACTAATATCAGAAAAAAATGGTACTAGTAATACACAGAACCTCTATGAAAAATAATAATCACTCTAAAGTTTTCATTAGAGCAATGCAGTTATAATTTCTTTCATCTCACCCCTGAGAAAATGGCTTTCATCAAGAAATCAAATGACAACAGTTGCTGGTAAGGATTTAGGGAATGAGGAACACATTCACTTTCTTGGGAATTTAAAATGGTGAGACTACTTTGGATGCCAATCTGAAGGTTTTTTAAAGCACAAAATTAAAATTATTATTAATTCAAGTATATTACTCCTCAGTACATACTCAAACGGCTCTAAAATTATACAAAGATACTATTTTGGCCCTGTTTGTTGCTAGTCTGTTAACAATAGCTAAGACATAGAATTTACATAGATATCAATCAGCTAATATACAGATGGATAATGAAAATTCAGAGTATGTAATACAAATGGGTTGATAACAAGTAGAAAACTGTTACACAACTAATGCTCCTTCTGTGGAATTTTTTCAGCTATTAAGAAAAATGAAATAATTGATTTCTAGGCATATATAAAGGACATTGAGCCTATAATTTGTGATCCTAGAGAAGCTAAATAAGAAGGTGAACCCAAAGAAAAACATATAGTCATCCTCCTGGATATGGGAAGTAGACAAGATTGTTGGGCAAAAACTGGGAATTTGGGGGTGGGTGGGTAGGGGGTAAGGGGAAATGGGCTGAGAAAAGTGAGAAGGGGAGGATGGGGGGAGCTTGGGGGAATAGGATGCTTGGGATAAAGGAAGGGTGGATATGGGTGCAGGGAAGTATATATCCTAATTAAGGGAGCCATCTTAGAGTTGGCAAGAGACGACTCTAGAGGGGCTCGCAGGTGTTCAGGGAGATGTCCCCAGCTTCTATCTTGGACAACTGAGGAAAGGGAACCTGACATGACCCTATCCTCTAGCCATACTGATGAATATCTTGCATATCACCTTAGAACCTTCATCTGGCAATGGATGGAGATAGAGACAGAGACCCATATTGGAGCACCAGACTGAGCTCCCAAGTCCAACTGAGGAGCAAAAGGAAGAAGAACATGAGCAATGAAGTCAGGACAGTGAGGGGTGCACCCACCCACTGAGACAGTGGGGCTGATCTCTTGGGAGCTCACCAAGGCCAGCTGGACTGGGACTGAATAAGCATGGGATAAAACCGGACTCTCTGAGCATGGCAGACAATGATGGCTGATGAGAAACCAAGGACAATGGCACTAGGTCTCGATCCTACTGCGTGAACTGGCTTTGTGGGAGCCTAGCCTGTTTAGATGCTCACCTTCCTGGACCTGGATGGAGGTGGGAGGACCTTGGACTTCCCACAGGGCAGGGAATCCAGACTGCTCATCAGACTCAAGAGGGAGGGGGAGGAGGAGTGAGGAGAGGGGGAGAGGGGTGGGGGAAGGGGGAGAGGTCTGGGGTGAGGGGGGAAAGAGGGAGAGGAGTGGTAGGAGGGGGAGGGAAATGGGAGGCGGAGAGGAGGCAGAAATTTTTTCAACAAAAATATAAATAAAATTTTTTAAAAAAAATGTAAAAAAAAAGAAAAATGAAATATTGAAATCTGAAAATAGATAAAAGTTTTAAAAGACATTACTCAGTGAGGTAATTCAAGTTCAAAAAGACAAATGTGACTGTAGATCCTAGCTTGAAATATTTGGGTTCATGAGTTTGACCAGGAACGCCTGTAGAAATAATGAAGCTTCAAGAAGGTCATTGGTATGGGATTGCTTTAAGTTGTGTATATGGGTGGGGAGTGGGCAGTAGAGTATAGATGATATACAAACAAAATGGAAGAGGTAGAAAATTTAGGGAAAAAATGGTGATTTCCTCTTCTATCTCCCTGAAGTGCTAACTTCTGGATATAGCAGAGGTAATTATGATATGACCCCACAGAAGTAGTGGCTTTATTCAAATCCTGTGCCCATCAATCACAGATTAGGAGAGAGCAATGGAACCTTTTCTACTAAAATATTGGATGCTGATAGATTATGGAAATGACCCACTATCTTATGTTGTTTATCTACTGAGGTTCTAAATTCATGGTCACATGGGGGATCCTGGTTAAGATTGGTGTGTATATAAACAAAATGACAGGAACATTTGAAATGGAATGGCAGGATGGATGGGAGGAAGGAATATTAGAGAAGGAAAAGGTTACAGTAAATCAGAATTTATTTAATATATGCATGGTAGTTTCCCTTTTAAATTAAAAATTATATTTCTATGTGTGTGTATGTTTTGTCTGTATGTTTCTCTGTGTATCACATGCATGAGTGTTGCCCTCAGGGACTCTAGCTACAAAGTGTTGCAATATGCCTAGATTGAACCTAGATCCTCTAGAAAAGCAGCTAGGGCTTTCGGTCAATGTAACTCTCCAGCCCCATGTATGATATTGCTAATGAGTAAATTCAGCTCTGTTCATAGCAACATTATTTGTAATAGGCAGAACCTGGAAACAATCTAGCTGCCCCTCAAACAAAGAATGGATAAAGATAGTGTGGCACATTTACACATTAGAGTACTACTCAGCAGTAAAAAACAATGACATCTTGAAATTTGCATGCAAATTTAATAACAGTTTAAAAACATATATAAAGTGAGGGAGGGAAAAAAGGTTATTTTAGACTCCAATTTAACTGTTCTCAGGGACCTTACCATGAAAACACCAGAAATTCCTACGTTCTAACAGGCAATATCAATTAACAAGAAACAAGCGCTCTTAAACATATCATAACATATAATATTATACCAAAAATCTATTTTTGATTGGTTTATCTAATTTTAAAATCAAAAGTATTAGTGAATAATACTGAAGTGCTAGTATATTTATTGTAGAGCTCTGGGGCAGTATGTCCAGAGACACTGAGTACACTTTGCTTTGAGGGTTGTAGCAAGCACATTTATAAATATTGTAGCTCCTTGTTGACTCTTTTAAAGCCAGTTCCCAGGAAATCTCATAGAAAAAATTCTATTGAGGATATCTCTCATTACTAAAATCACCAAGCACACTATGAGTGGGCAACCCTCCCAAATGCTTTAGGAGTAGAATTATCTTCTAATATTTTAGATTAAGATAAACTAATTATATTTATACTTTAATTTGTTGTTTTTTTCTTTTAGAGGATTATTATTAGCATATTTCATGAATAAAAGAATTTAATAAGATAATCTGAAAATTAAACAGACCAAACGAACTTTCCTTAGATATATCAAAATAAAACCTTGTTTGATGTAAACTAGACAGATCAGCACAATAAAGTCAGTAAGTAATGTATCAAAACTACCGGAATTGCATCCACAGAAAAAATAGGAAACCACTTTTCTTATGCTTTAATGGGAGAAGTTTTTCAAAAATGTAGACAGCTGTCACCTGCAGAAGTTTTAGGATTGACCAGGTCTTACAGAGAGGTATTTAAGCATGGAAACTGATGTGCCATTCATGATGAAGTTCTAACCAGAAGTGTCACTTGTGTACCTACGAAATTAAAAATTCCTAACAACATCCTTATCAGCAGAGGATGCTAAAGCTTACTGGTCTTCTTGTGAATTGTCTATATTTTACATTATGAAAGGGCCATGACATCCAAGCAGGTAATTCTTCTAAGACTATACCTCTCCATGTATGGCATTCTAATCCCCTTACAACCGTAAATGCATTCAGAATGGATGTGATCAATGAATCATTTGTTAATTCAATGCTTACTTGGTAAAGAAATTATTCAAGAGGAAAATGTAATTATTCTACCTAGAAAGGGGATCATGTCTGATTTTGCAGATTATGAGTTTTAGTTTCTATTTTGGAAAAATTCTTTTTATAATATTATACAATAATTATTTTCTAATTAAAAACTATCCAAAGTTTTATCAAACAATAAGACTAATATACTTTTGATTATTCTTTATTAACAATCCCTCACAGGTGTACATGCAAACACACACACACATACAGTATAATAATAGAAATATGCTGTGCTACAATATCATCAAGAGCTTTTCCAGATTCTGTACTCATTAAAAGATTGTTTATCCTAGTTTTAATTATTCCACAAATTTTTTTATAATTGTGCTCATAATGTTTATGTTGGGATCTGCCCTTATGAAGGAAAACAGATTTCTGAATTTGAATATATTAAATATTTTTGATAGGGTTTAACTTTTTTATTAAAGGCTTTATAACATTTTGGCTTATCCAGGCTTGTATGAAAGATAGGGTATACTGCATTTAATAACCTTCACAATTTACTTGTATGTATCATTTTACAATAATAGTTCAGAGAGTTAAATAATTGGAAAATTTTTAATTAAAAATAAAATCTATGTGATTAGAACTGGCTTAGCTGTCTCAAACAGGAGAACTGAACCGGTTATTTACTAATTTTTATTTTTTTTTGTAAAACATTCGATGTCAGAAGCTAGGCACATTTTGTCTCAACCACATGGCTGCCTAAAGATGACCTGAACAAGGACAGCACCAATAGACATTCTGACATGGAAGGGGGAAAGTTCAGGAGGATGCAACTCTACACACACACACACACACACACACACACACACACACACACACAGAGGTGTGCACTCAACAACAAAAACTCTGCAGAGAGTTAAGGAACACTGATAATAGAAAATAATCTTCCCTACAGAAGAGTCTCACAAATAGTTGTGTAATACCAAATAGTCAGTCCACCTGCAAATAGCTTTATATGGACTGAATAGGTCGCATTTATCAGTTTAGGAATCACATACATCTAGCAACATTTAAGGAAAAGGTCATGAATTGAAAGAAAAAGGTAAGAGAATGTATACAGAGGAGTGTTTGGAGGGAGGAAAAGAAAGGGGAAATGATATTTTAGCCTCTAAAAAGTTTTAAAAAGTTTTGAGGTTAATTATTTTTGTTTTCATAAAACTCTAACGTTGGGATGGCTCTTTTTTCATTGAGCTCTCATCCCTGGAATAGATTAGGCCCTGTCCTTCATTTGTAGCATTACAGAATTTTTTCTTTTTATTGTTTTCATTGAGATATACATTTTTTCACATGTCCCTTCCTTCCTCTTTCTCCCATTGTTCCTTTCTCCATGCTCCCTATTTGCTCAGAAGAATTTATGCCTGTTTTAGAGTCCTTTTTGCTGTGTGAATTTTCTGGGGGTCTAGACTGTAGGCTGGTTATCCTTTGCCTTCTGTATAATATCAGTTTATGAATGAGTAAATATTATATTTGTCTATCTGATTCTGGGTTACCCCACTCAGTATGTTTTTTCTAGTTTTGTCAATATGCTGCAAATTTCAAGATGTCACTATTTTTTACTGCTAAGTAGTACTCCATTGTGTAAATTAACCACATTTTTCTATCCATTCTTTTGTTGTGGGGCATCTAGTTTGTTTCCAGGTTTTGGTTGTTATAAATAATGTTTCTAAGAACATAGTTGAAGAATTGTCCTTGCGGTATAAATGTGCATTCTTTAGGGATATGACAAAAGTGGTATTGTTGAGTCTTGATAGAGACTTATTTCCAATTTTCTGAGAAACTTTCATAATAATTTTCAGGGCAGCTGTACAAGTTTTCTTTCCCACCAGCAGTGGAGAATTGTTTCCCATACTCCACATCCTTTCCAGCATAAGTTGTCATCATTGGTTGTGATCTTTGCTATTCTGACAGTTGTAAAATGGTATCTCGGAGTTGTTGTGATTTGTATTTCTCTGATGGCTAAGGAAGTTGAGCATTTCTTTAAGTTCCTTTTGGCCCTTTGAGAGTCCTCCCTTGAGAACTTGCTGTTTAGGTCTGTATTCTGTGTTTTTGTTGTTGCTGTTTGCTATATTGTTTGTTCTTTTTATGTCTTGTGTGTTGAGCTATTTGTATATTTTAGAGATCGGAATCCATATATATGTGGGGTTGGTAAAGATCTTTTCCAACTCTGGAGGCTACCATTTTGTCTTGTTAATCATGTCCTTTTTCTTTACAGAGGCTTCTCAGTTTTAGGAGATTCTATTTTTTAACTGTTTCTCTCAGTGTCTGTGCTACTGGAGTTATATTTAGGAAGTGGCTATCTGTGCCAATGTATTCAAGACTACTTCTCACTTTTTCTTCTACGTGATTCAGGGTGATTGGTTTTATGCTAAGGTCTTTGATTTATTTAAACTTGAGTCCTGTGCCTGTGGAAAGATATGAGTATATTTTCATTGTTCTACATGTCAACATTGAATTATACTAGCAACATTTGTTGAGGATCTTTCTTTTTTCCATTATATAATTTTAGTTTTTTTTTTTTTCAAAAATCAGCTATTCATAAGTGTGTGGATAAAATTTTGGGTCTTTGATTCAATTCCACTAGTCCTCCTGCAAGTTTTTATACCAGTGCTAAGCTGTTTTCATTATTGTAGCTCTATAGCATAGTTTAACGTCAGGGATGTTGATGCCTCCAAAAGTTCCTTTATTGTACAGGATTATTTTTTCTATCCTGAGTTTTTTGGTTGTTGTTTTTCTTTATGAAGAACAGTATTTTTCTTTCAAGGTCACTGAAGAATTTTTTTGCCAATTTAATGGGTATTGCATTGAATCTATAGATTGCTTTTTGAAGATTGCCATTTTTTTTCTGTTAATCCTACCTACTCAAAAACACAGAATAAATTCTTACCATTTTCTGGTGTCTTTTTGATTTCTTTCTTCAAAGAGTTGAAGTTCTTGTCATATAGGTCCTTCATTTGATTGGTTAGAATTATCTCAAGATATTTTATGTAATTTGTGGCTATTGTAAATAGTGATGCTTCTCTTATTTCTTTCTCAGTCTGTTTATCTTCTGTATATAGGAGGGCTACTGATTTTCTTGAGTTAATCATCTATCCTGCTACATTACTGAAAGTGTTTATCAGTTGTAGAACTTCCCTGGTAGAATGTTTGGGGTCACATATGTATACTATTTTATTATCATCAAATATTGAAAGTATAATTATTCTTTTCTAATTTATATTCCTTGATCTCCTCTTGTTGTTTTAATACATTATCTGGAACTTCTAGTACTATATTGAATAGATATAGAAAGCGTGAACGACCTTATCTTATTCCTGATTTCATTGGGGTCACTTTGAGTTTCACTCCTTTTAGTTTGGTGTTGGTTATTGGTTTGCTGTATACAGTCTTTATTGTGTTTAGGTATGTTCTTTGTATCCCTGATTTTTCCAAGACCTTTATAATGAAGGGGTGTTGTATTTTATCAAAAGATTTTTAGCATCAAATGAGATGATTGTGTGAGATTTTTTTTTCCAGCTTGTTTATATGGTGGGTTACATTGACAGATTTTCATGAATTGATCCATCCCTGTATCTCTGGGGTGAAACCTACTTGATCATGGTGGATGATTTTTCTGATGTGTTTTTGGATTTGAATTGCCAGTATTTTATTAGGTATTTTTGCATCAGTGTTCATGAGGGAAGTTGATCTGTAATTCTCTTTCTTAGTTGAGTCTTTGTGTGATTTGGATATCAGGGTAACTGTAGTCACATAAAAAGAGTTTGGTATCTTCTTCAATTTCTTTCTTTAGAGAATGACAACCTATGCTAGAGAGGTTGTGGGGTAAAAGGAATATTCCTGCACTGCTGGTAGGAGAGCAAGCTGGAACAGCCCCTTTGGATATCAGTATGATGATTTTTCAGAAAATTAGAAAACAACCTACCTCAAAACCCAGAAGTACCACTTTTTAGTATATACCCAAAAGATTTTCAATTGTATCACAAAACATGTGCTCAACTATGTTCATAGCAGCATTGTTTGTCTTATCTAGGACTGGAGACAATATAAATGTCCCTCAACTGAAGAATGGATAACAAAAATGTGGTACATTTACACAATAGAATATTACACAGCAGAAAAAAATAATTACATCTTGAAATTTGCAGGCAAATGGATGGATCTAGAAAACATCATATTGAGTGAAGTAACTCAGACCTAGAAAGACAAATATCACATGTACTCAGTCATAAGTGGTTTTTAGACATAAAGCAGAGAAAACTAGCCTACAAATCACAATCCCAGAGAACCTAGACAACAGTGAGGACCCTATGAGAGACATACATGTATCTAATCTACATGGGAAGTAGAAAAAGATAAGATCTCTTGAGTAAATTGGGAGCATAGGAATCATGGGAAAGGGTTGAAAGCAAGGGGTGAGGAATAGAGGGGAGCAGAGAAAATGTATAGCTCAATAAAGTAATTAAAAAAGAAAGAGCAATGACAAAAATGAGAGTTTGGTAATGCTCCCTCTCTTTCTATTTTGTTGTACAATTTGAGAAGTATTGGTATTAGCTCTTCTTTGAAATCCTGGTAAAATTCTGCACAAAGCAATCTGGCCTTGGACTTTTTTTTTTCGCAGACTTTTGATGGCTGTTTCTATTTCCTTAGGGGTTATAGATCTAATTAATTTGCCTTTTGTTTCTGATTAAACTTTAGTATGTGGTACTTATTAGAACATTGTCCATTTCCGTTATGTTTTCCAGTTTTGTGGAGTATGGGTTTCTGACGTAAGACCTGGTGATTTTCCGGGTTTCCTCTTTGTCTGTTATTATGTTCCCTGTTTCATTTCATATTTTGTTAATTTAGATATTCTTTTACTACCTTTTTGTTATTTTGGATATCTATTTTGTTGATTTCCTTTGGCTCATAAAATATTTGTATTATTTGCTTTATTTTTATTTGGTTGATTTCAGCTCTCATTTCATTATTTCCTGTTATCCAGTTCTCTTGGGTGAGTATGCTTCTTTTGTTCCAGAGCTTTCAGGTGTTGTTTGAATCTGCTACTGTAGGATTTTTCCGTTTTTTATGTAGGTATTTATTGCTATCATCTTCCCTCTTAGCACTGCTTTCATTGTGTCCCATAAGTTTGGACATGTGTGTTCATTTTCATTGAATTTTAGGAAGTCTCTAATTTCTTTCTTATTTCTTCCATGACTCAGTGGTGCTTCCATTGAGCATTATTCAGCTTCCATGAGTTTGTGGGCTTTTTGAAATTAGTGCTGCTGCTGAATTCTAACCTTAAGCCATAATGAATTGATAAGACCCAGGGGTTGTTACAATATTTTTTGTATCTGTTGAGTTTTTGTTTGTTACGCAGTGTGTGGTCAATTTTAGAAAAGGATCAATGAGGTGCTGAGAAGAAGGTATATTCTTTTCTATTTGGGTGAAATGTTATATAGATGTCTGTGAAGCCCATTTGAATAATAACATCTGGTAGCTTCTTAATTCTCTGTTAGTTTCTATTTGACAGACCTGTCCCTCGGTGAGAGTGGGTTGTTGAAGATTTCCACTATTAGTGTGGGGCGTTTGGTGTGTGGATTAAAATTTAGAAATATTTCTTTTACAAATGAGGGTACCCTTGTATTTGGGGCATAGATGTTCAGAGTTGAAATTTCATCTTGATGGATTTTTCCTATGATAAATATGAAATGTCCTTCATCTCTTTTAACTAATTTTAGTTTGAAGTCTATTTTGTTAGATATTAGGAAAGCTACACCAGCTTGTTTCTTAGGTCTGTTAGATTGGAAAATCTTTTTCCCATCACTTTACTCTTAAGTCATGCCTGTCTTTGATACTGAGGTAAGTTTTGTCTATGTAGCAAGATTGGATTCTGTTTTTATACCTCTTTTGTTATACAGTAGATAACATTATTGATTAGTATAATAGTGGATTGTCAATCCACTGCATGTTATGAAAGCCACAGTAGATTGGACATATTAGGATAATAAAAGTGACAATAAATAATTTATTTTAGCCATGTATAATCTAACCAATAATAACTTGATCTATAATTATTAAGTGACTTTTTCAAGAAGTTTCTTTTGTACTATAACACTTTCTGTTAAAATAAAAGGGTATTATACTTGATTACTTTCAGTTCTTGTTGAAGAATATTGTTGTATGTTTAAAGATGCCTTCTTATTCCTGTGTCTGAAATGCTTCCCCTTTTCCATAAACTCTTTCAGCACTCTCTCTACAACCTCCCCAACCTGATTGTTCATGTTCCCATTTCTACCTGACCTTAGTCTATTCATGAAATCTTTCCTATTCCCTTCCCATAGAGATCTGGGAGTTGCCCACACCCATGAATCCTCCTTATAACCTGGGCTCATAGGGGCTCACAAAGACTAAACTATCAACAAGGGAGCTTGCTTGGGGCTGACATAGGCACTCTGCATATATGTTACAGTTATGTAGCTTGATCTTCTTGTGGGACTCCTAACAGTGGGTACAGGGTGTCTCCAACTCCCTTACTGACTTTTGGGACCCTAGACCTCATACTGGTCACCTTTTCCAGCCTTAATACACGGGGAAGTGCTTAGTCTTACTGGAACTTGAAATGCCATGTTTTGTTGATACCCATGGAAGAAATGCCTTTTTCTAAACAGAAAGGGAGGATGCGTAGATTGGGGAGTGGAAACAAAGAGGGGGTGGGGGAAAAGACTGTGAGGGAAGCATGGAGGGAAAAGTGTTGCAGGGATATAAAATAAATAAATGTATTTTTAAAAGGATACTTTCTTATAGAATTAATTAAATTCCAGATGTCAGTTTGTTAAGTTTAAGTTAATATTAATAACAAATGCATTATGGGTTTCATAATATGTTCAAGGTCTGTGAAATATAAATAAAATTGTTCATAATAATCACAAACCGCTTTGTTCATGATTGTTTTTTCATATTTTAGTTCTAAGGAAAACATTGAATATGAGTAAATATATAGAGTAAAATGAGTTATGCATAATGTAGCAAACAGATTAAAAACCTTCATTTTCACTACTAATACAAATTGACCTGAAAATTCCAAATAGACACTATAACAGTGATTTAGTATTATATGGTATGACTTATTCATTCCATCTTATACTAATGGTATGCTATGAGTTCTGGAGTTCCGTGTTTATGTCTATTGTATACTTCCATGGGGTAATAAAATTGAAGTAACAAGATTTGGAATCTATTTGAAGATAATTGTTTTCTTTCAGATTGTGTTATGAATGAAGAAGCATCATAGTCAAGCCAAAATTAAGAATCCAAGTGTATTTATTTAAAAAAAAACTAGAAAGTAACACTGTTTCATTTCTTTCAACTATGTTTTCTAATTATTCAACCTAGCAGATGAATGTATAAATGCATGTTGACCAAGGTTTCTGTCCTGCTCAATCCTGCAGCCATTCAGTCCCAGAGAAACTCAAAGAGATGCACATTAATCATAAACAGGTTGGCCTAGTAGCTAAGGCTTCCTATTAATTAATTCTTACATCTTACATTAACCTATTATTCTTGTCTGTTTTAGCCACGTGGCTTGGAAACTTTTTTGGCAAGGCAGTCACATCTTATGTCCTCTGAATCTGGGTGATGATTGCATAATGAGCTTTTTCTCTTCCCAGAATTCTCCCTTCTCTACTTCCTGCCTGGCCTCTGGCAAATCAGGATTTTATTAAAATACAATTGACAGGATACAGACCTTTGTCCCACAGTACTTCCTTCCTCCCTTTTTTTTTGTTTTAAAAACAAGAATTATGAAAATAATCTCCTTTGGTTTTTCTCCTGACTATTATCCATAACAGCTTATAATCAACATTCTAAGTAAAGGCAAACATTCATAATCCAATCTTTTTTTGGTGGTGGTGGGGGGGGGGATGTGGGCATAGTTTTCCAGACTACTTCCTGCTGTTTGGGGGCACTGATAATCTTATAGGGACCTAAAGAAAATTTAAGATTTTGTCAAGTCCTTCCTGATAAATTGTGCGAGGCTTGATCATCTCAGCCAGCAGTTTTGAAACTGTCTTGGCTGCAGAACTCAGAGAAAACTCCAACAGATATCTTCTGAAATGTTGGATCACCTGGACCATCTGCTCTAACTGGAGATTCTTCAGGGGGTCTTCCTTGATCAGATATGATTTTTCTTAGCTCAGAATTAATCCACAGTCTTTAATTTCTGGAAACAAAACAAAACCTCTTCTCCAAAGTACTGTATCTGTTGATTTAAATTTTGAAGGCATTATATATACATGTGCATATATAAATGTATGTATGAATGTATGTGTATGTGTGTGTGCGTGTATGTAGGATTAACCCAGGAGCAATTATAATCAAATATCTTTTAGCAGCTTTGGCTCCTTCCTCAGCCAGCAAACAACTTAAAGACAACACAATAGCATACAGTATCCAGACTCTCTGTGTAGTTTTCATCTTTACGTGGCTTTATTTTAAACTCTATTTTTTTATTTTTAATTTTTGGCTTTTCGAGACAGGATTTCTCTGATATCTTTGGCTATCCTGGAACTCATTCTATAGACAAGGCTGTCCTTGAAATCACAAATATCTGTTTGCCTCTGACTCTCAAGTACTGGAATTAAAGGTGTGTGCCACCACACCTTGAACTCACAGATATCTGTCTGCCTCTGTTGTGCAAGTGTTGGGATCTGTTGTGTATCACAACATCCAACTACTCTTTTTGTTTCTTTTTTTATTTTAAAGACTTTATCCTTTTTCTTTTCTTTCCCAAGCCCGCACACACACACACAGATATATACATACATGTATATATGCATAACTGTAAACCATTTAGGGGCTTTCTTTCCGAATGTATCTTTACTCTATGTCTCTCTTTTTCTGACCACATGATCTTTAATTTGCTAAATGATATGGCTAGTATTAAAGCTCTGGCTCTGACAGCTGGATCCAACCCATTCCTTAGATTTCTGAGAGCCTAACATTATGACAGAGGTAGTGGATGCAGCCATGTTTATTACCACAACTCTATGGAGTTTCAAGGTCCCTTACACTACCAAGAAGCATGCTGTTGGCAATTCATAAACACCATTTAAGTGTTTGGTGGCATGGTCTATTAAAAAAGCTGCAAAGTTTCTTAGCTATGTCAAGAAGCCTCTCTTAAGTGAGATGTGCTTGCCTCTAGCAAAGAACAAACCTGAGAAAGTGCTGCTATCAAGAAGCCATGCTTAATGCTGTTATTTTGTGTCTAAAATTACTTCCCAAGCTCTCTCAGGTTTTCTGTGAATACATTTGTCCCCATATTGGGCAGCATTTGTTAACCAAATTTTCAGTCCTACCTGATCCCACAGTCGTTCTGTCCCAAAGAAACATGCAGAGATCTACATTAATCATAAACTGGTTTGTCTAGTAGCCCAGGCTTCTTATTAATTAATTCTTACATCTTATATTAATCCATGATTCTTGCCTGTGTTAACCATGTGGCTTGGTACCTTTTTCAGTGAGGCAGTCACATCTTGTGTCCTCTGCATCCGGGTGATGATTGCAGACTGAGTCTTTTCCCAGAATTCTCCTGTTCTCATTATCCTGCCTCTACTTCCTGCCTGGGTACCCTGCCTGTACTTCCTGCCTGGCTACTGGCCAATCAGCATTTTATTAAAATACAATTAACATGGTACAGACCATTGTCCCACTGCACTTTTACACATATGTGAATATAGGTATATACACCTTTTCAGAAAATATACACTAAACTGAAGAAATAGTTTTAGATAGTCGCCTTACCATTCTTTCATAGTGCTTTTAGTGAAAATGTAACGTTAGTTTGAATTTTTACTTTCAGATTTAATTTCTGAAATTCTACTACTTAAAACTGTCAAAAACTTCACTTCTCACTAAAGATAATTATTTTTAATTATGTAAATACATTTGTGTCTGTGTGTGATAATGTGAATATCAATGAATGGGTCCAAGGAGAACAGGAGACTACATCAGATCTCCTTTGTCTGGAGTAGCTGGTGCTTACAAGTCTTTTGACAGATGTGACCACATTCAGTTCCTCTATAAATACAATAAATGCTCTTCTTAGCTGGAAGTCCATCTCTACATCCCTAAAATGTTTGAGTCATAACAATGAAATAATTATAAAAAATTACATACATGTTAATTTTAATAAATAGTAATTTTCTCAGTTAGCTTCAATGTATGTATAGTAAGCAAATAGCAAAACCATAGTGGTAGATAATAGGATTAAATGTGCATGCTGTGTTAGTGTTTACAAAACTACAAGTACAGCATAATCATTCTAGCAAGACTTGAATATTAACTTAAGCACTTTTTAAAAATATATGTTGTGATAGAGACCACTGTATGAAAACAATCAATAAAATGTGAGTTGTAGAGCCCAGTGGCAACTTGCACATCTATGGCCAAACCCTTGTACATAAAGCTCAGGGAAGAAGAGGCAGAAAAAAATTGTAAGAGACACAGAAGCAGAAGATTTATTGTGTTTGTGTCTCCTAGAAATGAGAGCAGCTAAATCCATGATGTTTTAATATGCTTTAATATGACCCGAAAAGGGACTGTACCAGAAGACTTGCTAACACAGACAAGGGAAAGTTCACAAGGCCTCAAACACTAAAAATGCATGATCACAACTGAAAAATGTTGAGAAGTAGAGAAAGTCTTCCCAGGAAAGTGCGTGCCAGGTGTGATGGAATGCCAAATAGCTGGCCCTTAATATATGTGTATGTGTGTGTGTGTGTGTGTGTTATATCATATATTGTTATAGTTATAATTTAACAGGCAGAACAGGTTGCATTTATATATTTACAAATATATATTATATATATGCATGTAACTACATATGCAATGACAGTTAAAGCGAAAGAGGATATGGATTTAAAGGCGATATGGGTGTTTGGGAGATTTTGGAAGGAGGAAGGGAGCACATAAAAAAGTGAAAAATGAACATTGCAAATTTTAAAGTAAGCTTAAGGAAAAACACCCGAATAGATAGCAGACTATTTCAAGGTTATATCTTATTATAAAGTGGTATCTTTTGAAATTCACTATAAAATAGAACGAATGTGAGAGCAGAGGCAATGTTGAGCTGACAAGTAAGTATGGATCCACACTCAGGACTCTATGGAGAGAGGAACTCTTTAATGTCTGGGGTCACCAGATTTGGTGGTAGAGTGGCATTATGATTTTCTTGCATGCAAATAAATGAGTCAGAAGTGTGAAAGCTGAGAAAACACTGTCAGTGCAATTGATGCAATCAAAAGACAAGCATTATTCATTTACATATGCTTATCTCCATGTTTAGGACAAATGATTATTCAAAATTATGTGCTGCTCATGTATTCTGTGCAGATTTGCCCTTGATAGGATATGGTTGAGCCAAGAACTCCTAGTTGCTAAAGAAAATGAGTTAAAAACAAATTATATAGAATAACCTAGACTTCTCTTTTCTTTTGATTTTAGTTTTATGTTTGTTTGATTCTAGATCCTCATATTGGACAAGCATTCTACTGTTCAGCTGAGTTACCAGGTCTGAACCACCAAAATGCCTCATTATGACTAAATTTGGCTGGAGATTGTCCAAAGGCTTTGCTTTCTGTTTAACTGCAAGCTGTAGGAGTTAATGAAATTATGTTCTCAGTGAATTTGGTCTTCTCCTTGTTAATCTGCAATGAAACAGTCAGAGAAAGCTGATAGATTTTTTTAAGAACCATTCATGGACATCCATGTATTTTAGCAGCTTTTGGAATTCCCCCACATCCTTTTTCCTTCCCTGATACTTCTAGAATGCTTCCTCTCTGACATCTTGCCTCAGGCTGTTTTCCAAGTTATCATTCTCCAGTATTTCTCACACCTGATACGAGGATCCTTTTTCCCCAGTGATTTCTGATTTCAGTAGAAATTCCCAAGATGTATATTTACAGATCCTTTATAGCTTATGGTGTTATGTAGTCAGTGTGTCATTGTTCAGACCAGTGTAATTTTTACCCCCTTAATTATTTTACTTTCTTTTTTACAATTTGCTAGATTTATACGTTTTATTTTGTGTAATCATTGCAACCGTTACATTTTTATAAAACAGACTTCCTAAGGGTGCAAAAAAAAAAACAACAACAACAATTTTATTCAACCTCTTGTACTCAGATGTTGAGTCTTTGCCCATTCAACTGATTAATAAGAAAAGAGTGATACAAACTCCACTCACTCCAAATAGTTTCATTTGTATATAGGCCCTGATGAAATGGCATGAGGACCACAAAAGACAACATGTCTGAAATCTTACATGTCTCTTTAACCAAGGCTGGCATGTGGTCGAGACGGGGAAATCATTTAGTCCTCTATGGTACACACAATCTGGGTTGTACGTCCATGGGTAACTGATAGAATAAAATTACTATTTAGAAGCATTGTCGCAGCAGCAACTTGATGCCTATTCCCCTTCTTCTTCAAGACCCTAAAACTCTTCTGAGACCACAGGTTCATAGTATGCAGCAATTCTCAAATGTTCCTACTTTAGTCTGTCCAGAAGCTCTGGAATGATCTTTTTCACATTTATCTCAGTTACCTCTAATTCAATACGATCAATATGCCAAAGTAACATTGTTTGGTGTAGCATATCTTTAACCACAAAACTCAGAGAAATAAAGTCCCTCAGAAGACTAGGTAGTAAAATTTTTCATAGTATACAGTCAGCAGAGAATTTCTTTAAACATTTTCTATTCATCTAAAAAATTACATTGATTTAATAAATTAATCCCCTCTTTACTAATAGAAAAGATAAAAGAAAAACAAATGAATGATCTATATGTAATATATATATATACGTATACCAATGTATATGTATACTTAAGTATATTATTAGGGTATATATACACTGCATGAGTATGTTTATATACTGTGTTTTCAGTATATCGCAAAAGTCTTCAGAGGATTAATTCACCATTAGTCTCTTGCTTGGCAAAGGTAGGCACATCCCAGATTCTGTAGTTCCTTTCCTTCATTTGTACAATGTTCTCAGGACCAGGATGGCTCCAAAGAAATTTAGCCCCTAATTCTGGTCTCAAACCACAGCAACTCACCACATTGACCAGTCAATTCAGGGTTAAATGTGTGTAAAATAACCCAATATAGCACTTTTTACTGTGTTTATGAGGGAGGTATTGTAATTAAGGTACAATTTAAGATCATGCCTTGGACCCTGAAGTTCCTCAGCAGTTCCCACCAATGAGCAGTTTTCTTGGTCCATTCTTGTCTTGAGAGCTATGGAGCACAATAGGAGCTAAATGACCTTGCTGAAGCAGTGGGCTGATGGTAGCCCCAATGTGGAGGCTAAAGAATGAAATAGACAATGGAAACGGAAGTAGAAGAAGGGAAAACAATGAATGGAAAGATAGTGGTGGAGAGAAGGGCTCAAGGATGACAGTACTGGGAATACATGCTATTTGCATGACAAAGGTTTCTGAAGCTTAGCAGTTGAATATCAATTGACAGCTTATTATATAATTCTTTTATGCACCTTTTCAACAATTATTTATCCAGTGGAAGGTACTGGGCACTTTGCCAGGTGTAATGTTAAACAAAAGAAAAATAGTCCCTGCTGTCAAAGTCTTTTTACATATTAGTGAGAAAGTTAAGTGTCAAGAGCCATGATAGGCCTGCGATTAGACTCTATTCTGAGATAAAACAACTTACCTTGGTATCACAGATGCTGGCAGAGCAGTGGAGGGCATAGCTCACAAGGGAAGACTTTGACAACAAAAGCAACAGCTGGACCGTCAGCATGTGTCTGGTTTCCTGAGGCCCAGCTCACAAGACTTAGTAAGGTTATATATGCGGAGTGGATTTCTGCAAGTTCAACAGAGGAACTTGTTTATAACTGACATTAAATAAGGTTGCTAGGTAAAGGTTAGTGCTTTAGACTGAATGAATTGCCAAAAAAATAATAGTAACAACAAACAAAACTGTAGATAACTATTATATAGTATTACACACACATGGACTAAAGTTCAAGTTTATCTGAACTCTGCATGTGTTTTGACTGGTAAATCTGTTCACTATAGGCCAATGTGACTGCTGTCCTTATGGTAGGTACCATCTCCATTCTCCAATCTGTTCATTCTGCAAGCATCCTTTTAAGGGTCATCTAGAATTACGCTAGCTGGGGAATCTTGATCAAAAGTTGTGCTTAAATGCAGTTTGATGGATAGCTGCCTTCTAATGCCAATGTGCATTTAATTAGTACCAAATTATATGATTTTAATTTTTAATAAATGACTTAAAGAGATTGTGGAGTACTGTTAGAAAATGAACCTGAGCCCAGAATAATAGCATAGGTCTATAATAACAGACACAGATCCCCAATGAAAGACTGAACAGAATAAACAATACAAAACTGTCTCAAAAAAAGCAAATACACACACACACACACACACACACACACACACACACAAAATGTTCTAGATTTACCCCAACATTCTGAAAAATTTTAAAGAAAATGAAGCTTCACAAGTAGTTTCTTCTTGTAATCAGTTCTTAGCTAAATGTTAACACGGTTGTCATAGGAGCAGATGTCAGCTTCATTTATAACAGTAACACGCAGATACAGTGCTACAACTGCAGGGTTTATTCAACACAAAGACACCTTTCCTAGCAAGGCAACTTTGAAGGCTTGTTCAGAGCTTCCTGCTCTTTCAATAGTCTGATTTGCTACTATTTTTCACAGTATGGTGTTGGTCTGTCTTCTGAACTGCTACTTTCTCTAAGGAGAGTTATGCCTTGATTACTAATAGAGTACATTGAGAACTCCATCTCTCTTTTGGGTTTTGCATTTGAGCATGGATGCTGGAGATGAACCAGGAACTATGGTGAGTTCCAATGTGAGTTATTACTTACAAGCTCTAAAATGTCATCAACTGTTGTGTTTAGAAATAATGAGCACACAAATTTCTATTCTCATTTTACATGTTTGTGACAAGATTAATATATTTTAAATACAAGCCAACACAATTTAAATGACCTAATTAGTACATCAAACACATAGCAATGAAATCTACAGTTTGGCTTGATTTGTTCATGATGTTAATTTCTATTTTGTTTTGTTTTGTTGTTTGAGACAGGGTTTCTCTGTAGTTTTGGAGCCTGTCTTGGAACTAGCTGTTGTAGACTAGACTGGCCTCTAATTCACAGAGATTCCCCCTGCCTCTGCCTCCTGAGTGCTAGTTTCTATTTTTTTTAATAATGCAAATGGCCTAAATGCCAATGAATCATGGTGTTCCATTTTCTAAGGCCCTTTAGGTCTTGACTAACTAAATCAAGTGTCTATGTGGTTGTATGTTTTACTAACAAGTTATGCTTATTTTTATATTCCTTTCCCAAATCGAAACTCACTGTCTACAGAAGGAAGAATTAGAAACATTGGACATTCATCTATCTAGGAATAGCATAAAGGAAACTACCTGTAACTAAAATAACATCTCCTTATTATAGTTCCTAATGGAACTGTATAAACACTACTAATACTGATTTTTGATCCTGGATTTTAATATACTTTAACTTTTAGGATACTTGTAAAACAATGGTTGAGTACAATTAGAAAATTATCAGTAGAAAGAAAATATTGGATCTTCTTTATTTATTATTATTATTAATTATTATTATTATTACTTTGGTTTTCCATATTAAACTGTTATGCAATTGGGCAAGACATTATTCTCTTTTGTTCCTTATTTTAATGCTGATATGCATGAGTGCCCTCAAAACTGTAAACATCAAGGTCCGAACGCCTTTGTAATGGAGGCCCCAGGCCGCCCATTTCTCTGCCATTGTTGTGTTTGCAGATTAATTCATTACTCTGTTTCTCTCACAGATGCTCAATGGCTCCTATGGGTATTTCATGTCTCATATGTATGCATACACACACACACACACACACACACACACATATATAAAGTTGTGGAAGCTTGTGACATCGCCCTTGTCTTATTTTTTCTTATTTGTGTCTGTTTATTTAAGATTTTTTTTTTGCTAGTGGTTATTGTTCCTGGACACATCTCTAACAGTCAGTGTGATTTTGCTTATTTTCTAAAGTGTTCCCCTACTGCAGTGTATTATTTTGTAGGACTCCATTAATATAATTACATCCATTAATCCATTTCTATTATAATTATAGCACTGGAAAAGTTGTGCTCTCAGGCAGAAGCTTGGTATGTAGCGATAGAAGAGCAATCGGTTCTGTAGACCAGGCATGGAAGTAGGTGGATAGTACAAGGGCCTGTGTATTAAAAAGACTCAGCGTATTTAGCGATTTGCTACTCTATATCAAATCTGAAATTAACTCAGTTGGAAATAGAGACATCCTCATTTTCAGGGATAGCTGGCATTTTAGCCAGTTTCATTTACTACCATTTGCGTTTTGTATGGGTGCCTTTGATTCACACAGGACTCATTGTTGTACTTTATACAAATCTACCCAAAACAATCTAAAGAAGCCAGAAAACCCATCTCTACTTGTAAATGAGACAGGCAGAGAGGTCACTGTGGTTTCCATCCACATTCAACAGGTTTTTGCCTTCTTGCTCTCAGGTAGCTCAGTCTAACTGAAAGTCAGGCTTGCTCACCCCTCTTTCCCTTGTGGCTTCCTTTAAGAGTGCTTTGACAAGTAAATTCTTGGGTGGATCTTGTGTGTTGACTTACACAGTTCTCAGCTGACAGTTCCAGAAGGAGGGATGGAGAGAAGACACAATATTCATGTATGCCAGCAGGGTTAAAAAGGCACAATTAATGTGCATCTCTTTATGAACTGCTTCAGTTGATTTAGGTCTAAGGCACAGAAATCAGAATAATGGAGCTAGAGGTCGCTTACTCGATGATGGAACAAGGGCTTAAACTATGTGAGGATATGCAATCAACCCCAGCCCCCCCCCCCCCAAAAAAAAACAGCTATTTTATTTTTGTTTTTGAAACAAAATATTGGCCTAACTAAAACAAATTGGAAAATATAAAACTTCAATTTGAGGCCAAATGGATCTCATACTACTCTTTCAGACATTTTCCTCAGTATGAAGCCATTCCAAACAACTTAGGAAGACACCAGCTCTGCAGGATAGAAAACAGAGTCCCTACTCCTATGGCTAAATGCTACTGCCTAGCTTCTGGGACAGTAAGGTACATTATACTGCCAGAGAAGTGGCCAAAGTTCAAACTGGAGTTTTGAATTTGGTCTTAAGCACACCCTTTCTCGACCATTGTGACTTGGAGATTATCTGAAACTGAAACGTCTGAGAGAAGGAAGTTCTATTTTTTTCCAGGGATATATGCCTTTAAGTATTTCTTGCTTGTCCATAGTATCGAGAGGAGAGAGTAATATGATTACTAATGGGAGTGTTAGCCTCATCCAAGGACATGTAGTTTCACAAATTCATGCAACCAGACATGAACACATAGCACCCTCATTGTGTCTTTTACTTTTTCTCTTCTCAGCAAATGAATGATGAATGCTTACTTGGACTTATGTATTTGAATGATTGTTCTCAAATAAATATAGAAAACTATAATAAAAATAATTAAGGAAAGAAGAGGTCAAGAATTTAAAAAAGATCAAATAAGGGCTTGTGGGAATGTTTGGAGATAGGGAAGGAAAGGAAAATGTAATTTTAATTTCAAAAAAGGAATAATGAATAAATAATAACTAGATATAACTTTTTAAAAAATTGATCATGAGAGTTGATGCTGAATACATTGGTGAATCTCTGTCAGATTCCAGAACATCTTGAACCTCTGACATATTTAATTTTATTCCAACAAACAATCATGATAAAGTGACTCTTTCAAAGCACAGCACAATAGTACTGATATGGAGAGATTTCAAAAACACGAAATTTAAAATCAACCATGTTACAATATCTTATTGAAGTGACTAATGTGTTATGAGCATACAATTAAAATCTTTCTCTCAAAGTCATTTCATGACCTTTAAGTTTTAAAAATTTCACTGGTAAACTAGCTAATTCTGTGTTGTTGCTGTCCTGTCAGTGAGCTAGTTGGTTTCTATGTTTATTTTTGAGATTATAATTTATATGCAACATTTCTCTCTTCTTTTCCCCCTTCATAGTTCTCCCATAAATAATCTTCCACTCCCCTCCAAAATCATGGTCTCTTTTCATCATTAATTTTAATTGTGTGTATGTGTGTGTGTCCACGCGTGCATATCTATTTCTAAGAATAACATATTGAGTCAATATAATGCATCCCATGTGTGTGGGTATTTTCAAGGCTGACTATTTGGCACTGGACAACCAGTTGGTATGCTCCTCCCTGGTAAAAGCCTCATCTCAGGTACCAAACTTTGCTCCATTCCTTATACTCCTTTGTGTTGACTTAAGACCTTGTGCACATTTTCCCATCCAGTTTGGTATTCAACCTTGTTCAGTTCATTTTTGAGTAGTCATGTTGCTAAAATTTTAAGGTATAACATTTGGTATTCATTGGAGATAAAATATCACCAGCAAACTAACTACTTGATCCTCTGACTCTCTTGCCCCATCTTCCAAAATGATTCCCGAACCTTAGGTGTGGGACTATTTTGCATTCTTTTCCTTTTATGTTTTTATTTTATGTGTGTTTTGTTTTGCCTTCATATGTGTCATTAAGGATATTGGAATCCCAGGAGTTAGCGACAGACACAAGCTGCCATGTGTGTACTGGGAATTGAACCTAGTTCCTCTGGAAAAGCAGTCAGTGCTATTAACCAGTGAGCTATCTCTCCAGCCCCATATTTTGCATTCTTTCATTATTAGCAAAATGAACTTCCCATTAGTTTAAAATGAAGAGTAAATATACAATCATTATTACACTTAGGTTTGCTTTCTGATATCTCAGACTGTGTAGACATGTTGTCAATAGGTTTCCTTTTTTATTGAAGATTTGAAATATAAACTGTCCAAAATACATAGACAAGTAAAGTCTTGTGGATACCCCTGTCACTCCAGGTACTTCAAAGACTGAAGACATAATGTCATAAGTTCCAAATCTGCCTAGGCTACTGATTGAAGTCAAGATCTCCCTGCTCTATCTAATGACACTCTATTTCAAATTCAGGAGTAAAAAATAGGCTTAGAAAAAAGCTCAATGTTAGAATACCCTGAAACCATAGGTATAATCCTTAGTACTAAAAAATGCATAAGTGACAATCTTACATTTCTATAGGTGTATTCATCTTTAGGAAAATAGATTAATATATTTGGAGCACCAAATTAATGTTTTAATGAAAAACTTATTGAATATATTTTCTTTAGTTTCTCATTCAACAATGTTCAATGATGAGTGATCATGACTATGAAAATATACATCAATACACAGTCACTACCAGCCAGTTCCATAGATTATAGTTATTAACCAACTCTGCATTGACTATTAAAATGTGATTGAGCTGCTAGTATTCGAGCAATGGCTGAGTGTGACAGTTTGAGTACACACACACACACACACACACACACAGACATATATACATATATATATATGTATATATATATATTCATTATCCATTTATTTGTTGATGAATAACTAGGTAGATTCCAGTTCCTTCCTATAATGAACAAAACAAAAAACAATCATGGGAGAGCAAATATACCTTTTTATCTAGTAACATAAAAAGTTCTTTGGGTAAATGTTGAAGAGTATAATAGAAGATTCATATGGTAGTTCTAGTCTTAACATTTTGCAAATACTCCAGATTGATTTTCACAATGATATATTACTATAGTAGGCTCCCTCTCTCATCATTTCCTCTTATATCCACAATATAGATAGATGGATAGAGATAGATAGATGATGATAGACAGATGAAAGATAGATAGATAGATAGATAGATAGATAGATAGATAGATAGATAGATAGATAGATATGTGTGTATTTTATAAATTATATCTCATCAAGAAAGTATAACACCCAGTGTAAAACTCCACAGCTTCATCATGGCTCTTTAAATGTGCACAGGGTCACTGAGCAGTATAGTCATTGGGTCTCACTAATTTCATTAGGTAATTTTTTTCTTTGTTACTTTTTATAATATATTTTATTAAGCAGTGATTGAACATAACACATTACTACTTTTGTAACATAAATTTTAATGCAGAATACATTGTAAATTTTAAAACTTAGAATGTAATTGTTTAAAATGAGACAAATAAGTCAAAACAAATCTGTTGAAATTCTCTAAAAGCATTACTGTGTAACATATTAAGACTAAAATATATTTAATCTACTCAACTTGCATAATCGTTGAGTCTTTTTAGTTTTTAAATATTAATGTATTTCAATTATGAACGAATAACTAACACTTAAGTTCCATGCTCTTAATTAGATATATGCTGAATCAGTGACATACAATTTCAGAACACTTAGTTCAGGATAGAGAGACGACAGATGGGTCAAGGGATAAAGTGCAACTATAGCATGAGGTCCAGCACTCAGATCCTCAGCCCCCACATAAAAAAGCTGGGTTCGCTAGCATGTTTCTGTATTATCAGGGCTTAAGATGGAGAAAGGTGTAACTCGGGAACTCAATAAAGAACTCCTGGTCTACTGGGAAGTATTAAAACAATCTCTGGGTTTTACATTTGTCTATAAAGACTGTTAGAACTTTAAACAAGTAAACACTTAGAACACAAGCACATGCATGTGCATGAGTGTTCACACACACACACACACACACACACACACACACACAGATTAAATAATTCAGATCTTTCTCCAGTTCCCCTAATGCTGGTTTCATTTCCTTTTCACTATTGTTATCTCCTATATGTGTTTTATAATACCAAATAATAAGAATAATATTAACATAGAGTTATGATATAAATTAATCTTATATAGCTCTCTCATTTTATAGTGTTCTATAAAAGAAATTTGAAGAACAAACTCTAAGTAGTGGAATTCTATGAATTTTCTAATCAACAGATCTAGATAATCCTGAAGTAAGTCTCTAAGCAAAGTCTATCTTGACACACCCCACCCCAGTTCAGAGTTTTGCCAGGATAAAACCTGTCTTCCTACTTGCATTTCTGACAATGCTATTAACCTCTAAACTTTAAAACAATATTTTTCCCTAGCCTCGCCTGAATTCAGCACATAAACCAACCCCAAGGATGACAAGGTGATGTAATGAGTGTCTTCAAGATAATTTCAGTAATGACTGGAAAACACATGGCCTGCAGTTTGTCATGTTTATGACTGACAATGAGAAAATCAGAATGTGGTTTCTAGCATTACTCTCAAGTGGAAAGAGAATGTAGAACGAATGTCAGCAAGAGTCTGAAATTTGGTGTCATTGAGGGAAATTTTATTTGAAAACATACCACTTTCAAATGCCTACTAATAAGTCAGATTGTTTCAAAATTGATCAATATTTTAAAGATACTGAAGGACACTTGGAAATTAGCAAGCCACTAAGGAATTTTCCAGATGCGTTCATAAATAGATTCTTGAAGCTATTTAAGTAAATGAAAAAAAAATGAAGTTCCATGTGTCTGTTGAAGTTTGACATGTAATTATTAGACTTGTGCATTTGAGGAGGGTGCTGCGCTCATGAGCAGTACAGCAGAGGACTGTTCTCTCAGCAGAACCTCATTATAGCTGAAAGATGACTCCTTGGAGGTGAAGGTGAGCATAGACCCACAATGACAAATAGTGTGACTAGGCATTCGGGGACAAGATTTGGAAAAGAGGAAGACTGAAATGATGAATTAGAGTCTGATTGAACAGCTAGCTCTAAAGAAGTGATTAATGAGTAGATTTCCATATATAAAGGTGGTTTCTGGTAGAGGCCTACTGGCTTTACTTTTTCCTATATTCTTTCCTATACCTTGTCAAACTTTCTGGACAAAAACACAAAAAGCATGATCATCTTATTGATTGTGACTAGTAGGTAAATTGCATAGCAATTACACTAAGTGTTCAATTCTTAGGGTATTCAGAGAATTCCTTAAAAATCAGCTGAGGGATATAGCTGGCAAAACAAAACAGAACAACAATGGAGAAACGATTGATGTCACACTCAGCAGAAAGGAAGGATATGTATATACAAGAAGGAAACGAGCAGGCCTGTTAAATCTTACTGTGATTAGAAAATATTTTGGAATTAGCTTGGATTTGTCATTTACATTGTAAAGAAAATATTAATTGAAACATACTGAAAATGGAGAAAAAATGGGAAAATTGTAATATTAAACACAGATTTTTTTAATTAAGGTTTTTAGCCAGATTTTACAGTTGGCTCACAGTAAGGAAATGGGTGGCCTAGTCAATTATGGTTTATGTTTGATATGTCCCGATCTATAGGCAGAATGAAGAATCATCAGAAGGAATTACTGCAAAGAATGTTTATTTTCCAGCAGCTGATGGATAGAAAATGAACTTGATTCCACAAGCTATAAGTCCATTTATATTTATGTTCAAAGATGTTACATAATGATTTGGGTCAGGAGTTGTATCCACAGGGAACCTTGAATGTACATTCGACTTCTGGGTGCTTCTCATATATTATTTTCAGCTGTAACACCAGGTCACACATAAAACGTGAAAAATGAAAGCTGGGTATCTGAGCTCTATTTGAAAAGAAAATATAAGCACCATCTTCGTGGCAGGCAATTCTTGAAACTATTTCCTGCTTCTACCAGAAAAGACTGAGAAAATAAAAGTTTTGATGGAGTTGCATTTTAAATACCCATTAGTTTGCACTGAGACATGGACTATTTAAAAAGCAAGAGGCAGACCATGGTTCACCAGATTTCAAAGGGCAAGCAGCAGAAGTCTATCTCAGTCCAAGTATAAACAAAGTTGTAAAAGAAAATATTTAAAAAGGAGATATTCACCCCAGGCTTTGGCAATCCAACTAGTGAAGCAACATAAATCTCATGCTAAGAAGTAAATGCTTAAAAATTCTGGTGTGATCAAGGGGAGAAATTTGTATTTGAGGAATATATTTCGCACAGCTATGCCAACTTGTCAAATTTCCTTGCAAAGCAAACTGGAGTGAATCTGTAGTGTTTGAACAGCAAGTCAAATCACACCTTGACCAGCACTGTGGAGTTATAAGTATATCTTGTTTTTTTCTTTAAGCGGAGCCTATGTCAATATCTAGAAACAGACTTGTGGGTCACTGTACCATTCACTTGTTTCTCTTCCTGATGTGGCTCTGTTTATCACTTTTTCCTATCTCCTTCATTGGCATATTGGGGATGGTAGCTGAGGCCTAATTGTTAGGTCCTGTAGAGCCTAAACTAAGATCCAGTACTTTTGGTTCAGCAGGAGGAGTATCAGAGCTTTGTTTCTGCTGCTGTGGTGAAACACTCAGACTGAAAGCAACTTTATTGCTATTATTTTATTCTTCTCCCATACAATATACTCTGACTTGAGTTCCTCCTCCCTCTACCCCTTCCAGCTCTTCCCTCAGTTCCTCTTTCCCCCAGATCTAACTTCCTCCGTCTATCTTCAGAAAAGAGCAGACCTCCCAAAGATATCACAAAAAAATTAAAAGAAAAAACAAAAAAAATCATAGTATGTTTTAATAAGACTGGGTACAAACATCCATATATGAGCTGAATGAGGAAACTCAGTAGAACTGAAGAGGGTCCCAAGAGCAGGTGAAAGAGTCAGAGACAACCCTACTCCTGATGTTATAAATCTCACAATAACACCAAACTAACAGCCATAACATATTTGCAGAGAGCTTTGTACAGACCCATGTAATCTCCATGATTGTCTCTTCCGTCTCTATAAGCACCTATGAACCCTACTTAGTTGATTCTGTGTGCCAGCTTCTCATTTTCTTGATTCCTCTGACTCTTAACTATTCTTTGTTCGCCTTTTTCCTCAGGGTTCACAGAGAGTAACAAACCCATTCAGATATCCAATTTAGGCTCTATCTCCACCTTTTATTTACCTGTAAGTCTTTGCATCTGTGACCATGAGTTGCTAAATAAAGCCTCTCTGAGGACAGTTAGGCTAGGCTCAAATCTATGAGTATAACACAATATCACTAGGAGTGAATAACTTTGTTGTTTTCATTTGTTTGTTTTGTTTTCTCTATCCCAGATCTCTTGGCTATCCAGCCTCAGGTTCCTTGTCATTCAGGCAGTGTTGGGAATGTGCTCCTGTTCATGATGTGGGCCTCAAATTAGACCGGTCATTGGTAAACTACTCCCACAACATTTGCACCTTCATTGCCCCCACACATTTTGCAGGCAGTACAGATTATATGTTGAAGGTTTTAAATCTTTGCTATGTCTCAATCCTACTACTGGAAGTTGTCTATTTAGAGAAGATGGCCTATTCAGGCTCCATATCCTCCATTATTAGTACCTACTTACCAAAGCTAAATCAAGATCAGATAAATAATGTAATAAACCTATAACCTCGAAAAAATAGAAGCAGTAATTAAAAGCTCCTCCCTCAACAAAATGAAAGAAAGAAAAGACCCACAGACAGACAATTTTAGCACAGATCACTTCTAGTCTTTCAGAGAGCTAATACCAATATGCCCCAAATTATTTCACAAATAGAAACAGAAGGAACATTGCCAATTTAATTTTATGATTACACAGTAGCCATAACACCCACACTACACAAATATTCAACAAATAAAGAATGCAGCCCAATTTCCCTTATGGACCTAGATACAAAAATACTCAATAAAATACTTACCAATCAAATCCCAGAACATATCAAAACCCTGACCAATTTGGCTTCATCCCAGTGATGCAGATATGACTCAAAGTACAGAAATCAACCAACACTACCCATCATGTAAACAAATAGAAGAAAAAAATTCACATAATATACTCATTAGATGTCAAAAAAAGGTGTTGGACAAAATACAGCAATACTTCATGATAAAAGTCTTGGAGAGTAAAGTTATAAGAAAGTATCGCTCCCTGTACTCTTCTCTCTACCCCTGCTTCTAGATCCCTTCTGTTTAAATTCCCACCTGCAACATACTTCAATATGATAATTCAATTTACAGAAACCCTATAGCACACATTTTGAAATAAATTGAAATAAATGAATAAAAATGAAAAGCAATTAGATTTAAATCAGCAAGAAGAAAAGGCTGTTCACTCTCCGTATATATTCAATATAATACTTGAAATTCTAGCTACAGCAATAAGATAACTAAAGGTGATCAAAAATTCAAATAGGAAAGGCAGATGTCAGTGTATCACTATTTTCAGATGATAGGATATGATACATTATGACCCCCAAAATTCTGCCAAGAAATTCCTACAGGTGATAATCACCTTCAGCAAAGTAGATGGATATAAAATCAACTAATATATAATATATACATAATATTATATATGCACAAATGATAAACAGACTGAGAAAAATTGATTAAAGGTTGGAATAAAGAAAATGAGGTACATTTAGACAATGTAGTATTACTGAGCTGTTGAAAAATGACATAATGAAGTTTACAAGAAAATGGACATATCTAGAAAAATAAATTCTGACTGAAGAACCCATATCAACAGAGATAAATATGTCATGTATTCACTTGTAAGTGGATATTAACTGTTAAGTAAATGATAAGCATGCTATAAACCATAAACCCAGAAAGACTAAGTAACAAGTAGGATTATGAGAGGACCCATGAATCTCTGGAAATGGAAAATGGAACTGATTTTGTGGGTGGAGTGGTTGCAGGTGGGGGGCACAGCCACGCTGCTCTGTATTTCAACAAATTGGCGCCCAACGTGATGGGCTAAATCCACGTAAAACCTGAGAGGGCTTAAAAAGGAGAGAAAAAAATTTAAGACAGCTTTTTGCTGTTTCTGGGTTGTGTACTGCAAAGAAATTGTCCTGACTCAGCAGCAGGAAAAGACTGGCTGTTTTAAAATGCCGGCTTTCTGGGCTGTGCCGCCATTATGATCTCTGTCTGGCTCCTGGGGGAGACAGAGCTTTTGAATGGAGCATTTGGACTAAAGCTCTATGGCTTGCTTGATGGCAATGTGGACCTGCTATGTGCCTGGAATTATGCGCAGCTCAGGCACACCAAATAGGTCTGAAGCAGGAGCGGCTCAGCTCAGCCATACTAAACTGTGTGGTCTCAGGCAGTAACTACCGTAATTACCATAATGACAGCACATTTAAGGTTTCTACTGGGCAGAATGCAGGCGGTACCGTATTAACTGTACAAGAAGCAACTTAAGTTTTTAAGAAGTGCTTAACATTTTAAGAAATGCTCCTGGATAGTAAAAAAATTACAGATTCACAATAAAACAGATTCAGACAGACCACTAAATGAGTCACAATGTTGGATAAATGTATGTGGGCTTGAGAGAGAAAAAAAATATATAGAGAGAGAATAAAGTTAATGCCTTTAAAAGTAAAAAGGTAAAGTCTTTAAAGAGACAGAGTACAGATAGTTATAGATTAAAAAAAATAAAGAAAAATAAGCCACGTAAAAATGGAAAATTCACAGAGAGTCTGGATTATGTACATTGTGTTTTCTTTAAAATTTTTGACTGTAAAGGAGCTAAGTACAGAGAGTCATTTCATTATATGGACTGCCAAGCTGAACCAGAATGGATATAAGGGTATTATGATTTCAAAATTTGGGTCTAAGGATATGATGCTTCGGAGAGGGTCTTCTTTTGTTTTCACAGAGGACCAGACCCTATGGATTGCATCTATTCCGATATGGTATGATAGACCACGCCCTCCTGAAAGGTTGCTGTGAACACCCTCAGAAAATTGCTTCGCTTAACTGCCAACTGAGATGAAACTAGCACACAGGTTATACCATGAAAGACCTAATTAACGACGCCCCCATTCAGCAGGAAGCAGTTTGGAGAGAGAAACTGTGCCCATGTTCCCAAAATATTGTTTATAAATATTCTTTTACATTTAAAGGGGGATATGATATAGATATAAATAATTTGCATTCGTATGGATTTTAAGGTCAATTTTGTTATATGTATATGTATTTTTGATCTTGATTAAGGTATTATGATTGTGTAGTTCATTTTTAAAATGTAATGTATAATTAGGAAATATAGGTTATTAAATAATCGTAAATAATAGTCAAGCTTGTAGTCATGTTAGATTTTCTAGATATATGGAGACATATTTCAATTAGATAGGCATTCTTCATATCTTTCAAGGACTGCAGAATATGGCGTTTAATGTTTTAATAATTTAGGGCTTTTCATGACAATGAGACACGTCTGCTCCTGGCAGCACCAATCTACTTCGAGAGGAAGATGGGCATCGAAGAGGATCCTTATGGAGTTTGATAGCCAGCCATTGGGCAAGAGACTGTTCTTGCCTGGACTATTTCATAAACTGGACACAAAGAACCCGCAGAGAGAGGACTGCTGAACTTGCCTAAAGGTGAGATGATCTTTCAGGGTTCCTGATTCATAAAAGAGTCTATGAGACATTCTGCAGGACGCAGGACACAGCAGAAAATGACTGAACTGTCTTTGGAATTTCCTGCTTCATGGAAATGTCTGCTGGATACTATGGGCCTGGAGGCCAAAGATAGATGCCCCAATGGTACAGAGGAACTTTGGGTGACTGTCCAGGCAGCGAGATGTCTCTGTCATTTCTAGAGTTTGGATTTCTTGTTTGTTTAAAGAATTTTATATCCTTCTGGAGTCTTTGATGGAGTTGAAGAATGGTTAGTTATAGTTGTAGTTTTTCTTAGTTATGGTAAAAGATAAAATAGATATAAATATTGTAACTGTAATTCTTAACTTGATAACTGTTTTGCTATATGTAATTTTACTATGTTAAAGTTAAAGCTTTTCTTTTTTGCTTAAAAAGAAAAAGGGGAAGTGATGTGGGAGTGTCCTATATCAATCTGTTGATTTCATTGGTTAAAATAAAGAAACTGCCTGAGCCCATTGATAGGCCAACCCTTAGGTGGGTGGAGTAGACAGAAGAGGATTCTGGGAAAGAGAAGCTGAGTGAGGAGTCACCATGATGCCCGCATTCCAGACAGACACAGGCTAGAATCTCCCCGGTAAGCACACCTTGGGGTGCTACACAGATTATCAGAAATGGGTTAGGTCGATACGTAAGAGCTAGCCAATAATGGGCCAGGCAGTGATTAAATGAATACAGTCTGTGTAATTATTTTGGGGCTTAAGCTAAGCCATGCGGGCAGCCGGGTGCAGGGAGGACACAGCTGGCCGCTCCTATTACTACAGGATCTAGAAGGAGGGGTAGAGAGAAGAGTACAGGGAGCGGTACCTAAAATTAGAGGGCATTTGGGGGATATGTGGAAACCTAGTGCAAAGTAATCTCCCTCTGTGTGAGTGACCAAATGAAGCTTTAGAGGAGAAAATGTTTATTTGGATTACACGTGCAGGTTATAGACCATCATTTCAAAGCAGTCATGGCATGAATTGAAACAGCTGTCATATCACATACACCATCAAGATCAGCAAGAAATGAATACACCTATGATACTGGCTTAATGGCTTAGTACTTGATTACATTTTTCTACTCTTATACTAATGCATGCAATGATGAGGCTCACATTCAGGGTGGGTCTACCCATGCCAACTAACAATCAAGACAAGATACCAAAGACATGCCCAATTGCCAATGTGATTTAGACACTACCTCCATCAATACTCACTTATCAGATGATTGTAAGTTGTAGTTGTTTGACTTTTAAAAGCCTCTGTCACAGGGGCATGCCTTCCATGTCCTGCTGAAGGGTGATATCATTAAAGGAGAACACAGCACCATCTGCAAAATCAGATAATGGCATAGTGATGGCAAAACATCTTGCAAAGGTATTGTCTATTTCCTGTATGTCTAACAATAGCACATCCCATTACCCCCTAAAGGAATGTGATTCCCATATCTGTCTGACAAGGTTTGGTGATTTCTGCAGAATGTCTGCTTCTGTTTGTTTCCAGTGGCTTTGTTTTCCACAACCTCTTTGTATAGTTAGAATGCTCTGTGATTCTATTGAATATTGAGAAGATGAAGTGTTCAGGATGGTTTTTCATTACAGGTCATTATGTGATACTGACACAGCCCCAGAAACAGGAGAGGGGAAAGAAAGGAGGTGTTGCTAGAATCTTCCACTTTCCTGAGGGTTGCATGTTCTCTAAATACAGTTTAGGAAACTGGATTTAATGTGAGAAAGACAGAGATATAGTGTATGTTCACAACAGAAGTATTCTTTCGCTTCATGGAAGAAGAAATATCTCCTGTCCCCTATTACTCTGGTCAGTGAAAATAAATGCAGGAAATTAGTTTTCTTCAAGAAGGAAGATTCTGAAGCATTCACACCCCTCCCCCATGTCCATATCCTGGGCCACACTTCTAGCTGCTTTACCTCTGACCAGACCAGATCTAGGAATTAAGGTTATGCTAGCTCCTTACTAGTCCCGCTTCTGGGTTCTGCCCTCAACAGGAGATTTCTGCCACTCAGTCTCATGCCATACCCCTCAGAACTATTGAGTGACCCACCTGCCAGCAGAGTTGCTGCCCTCCTTCAATTTTTTACCATAGGACCCATTCTACAGTCCAGATAGTCACCCGCCCTGCTGCTGAGTGCAGACAGAAAGCTCAGTAGACTCTTGCTGCTCAGGCACAGGCCATAGCAATCAGAACAGGTGAGTAACCTGCCTTTCATTTAAATTGCCTTACAATCCTAGATTCTGTATCATATGGCCCTCTCTACAATCCAAGTCATCCCTTATCGCTAGTTCCTCTACTGAACCTTGTCCCCAACCTCAGTGGACTTCTCCCGTTCAGACACAAGCACTCTGGCACTAGTGACTGGCCAAAGGATAGGGTGTCCAGAAGAAAGCTAAACAGAAAAACAATGGAATTAACAGACCTTGTGGCTCAAATGGACCTAACAGATATCTATGGAATATTTCACCCCAACACAAAAAATATGTCTTTTTCTCAACACCTCATGAAAGCTGACAATATACACAATACACCCAGTCACAAAACAAGTTTCAACAGATAGAAGAAAATTAAAATAACACCCTGTATCCTATTTGAACATATTGGATTAAAGTTGAATTTCAACAAAAACAGAAAGCTTATGGAATCATGGAAAATGGACAATTCTCTATTTAATTGCTATTGGGTCAAAAAAGAAATGAAGAAATTAAAGACTTTTAGCAATCAATGAAAATGAATGACCACATACCCAAAGTTATGAGACACAATAAAGGTAGCATTAACAGGAAAGTTCTTAGCATTACATGCCTGCATAAAAAATTTGGAGAAATCACATACTAGATACTTAACAGCCCACCTTAAGTTCTAAAACAAAAAAAAAGAACCAAACATACTGAAGAGTAGTTGAAAGTGGGAAATAATCAAGCTGAGGACTAAAATCAATAAACTAGAAAATCAATGAGTCGAGAACTAATAAAAAATGTTTTGGTTCCTTGAGAAAATAACATGCACAAAAGCTTATCCAAACTAACTAAAAGGAAGAGGGAGAATATCAAAATTAACAAAATCAGAAACAAAAAAGTGAGGTACTCTTTAAAAGTCTCCTACCCCCCAAATTAGTCCTGGGCCATATGGTTGTAGTATAGAATTTTACTAGACTTTTAAAGAAGAGCTAATACCAATGTGTCTCAAATTGTTTCAGAAGATAAAAATAAAGGAATATTTCCAAATTCTTTTTGTGAAGGAAAAGTCTTCCTAATATACAAACCACACAAAAACTCCAAAAGAAAGAGAATTACAGACCAATTTCTCGCATTACCATAGATAAAAAATTTCAAAAATGCAAACAGAATCCAAGAGAATTTCAAAACTATCATTCCCATGATTAAGTAGGCCTCATTCCAGAGATGAAGGGGTAATTCAACATACAAAAATGTGTCAATGTAATCCACACACACAAACTGAAAGAAAAGAAAACACATGATCATTTCACCAGATGCTAAAAAATCCTTTGACAAAATCCAGCACCCTTTCATGACAATCGTCTTGGAGAGATCAGGAATACAATGGGCATATCTAAACATAATAAATGTAGTATATATCAAGCTGATACCCAGCATCAAATTAAATGGAGAAAGACTTAAAGCAGTTCCACTAAAATTAGAGTCAAGACAAAGCTGTATGTCCATTCTATTCAATATAGTATTTGAAGTTTTATCTAGAGCAATGAGACAACTTGAGATAAAAGAGAATAAAGCCAGAAAGGATTAAGTCAAAGCATCACTATTTGCAGATGCTATCATATTATACTTAAGCAACCCCAAAAATTCTGCCAGAGAGTTCCTATAACGGATAAATACCTTTATCAAAGGATTGCATACAAAGGGATAGATGAGCTGAGAAAGAAATCAAGGCAAAACAATATTCACAATAGCCATAATTAATAAAAAAAATCTTGGAATAACTAGAACTCTGTAATGAAAGACCTGTATAGCATGAACTTCAAGTTATTGAAGAAAGAAATTGGGGGAGTTATCAGAATATACAAAGGTCTACCATGCTCTTAGATAATTAAGTAAAAAGTGTCAGCTTACCAAAAGCAATCTACAGATTCAATGCAATACCTATAAAAATTCTATCACATTTCTTTACAAGCCCCAAAAGAAAAATACTCAACTTCACATGGAAAAACAAAAGTCGCAGTATAGCTAAGACAATCTTCTCCAATGAATAATGAATATCTGCAAGTATTACTATCCCTGATTTCAAGTTCTTCTACAGATCAATAGCAATAAAAACCACATGGTATTGGCATAAAACCTGACATGTTGACCAATAAAATCAAATCCAAGTCCTAGAAGTAAATTCACATAAAGGAATGGAAACTCATGAAACTGAAAAGCTTCCAAAAAAGGACAAAATAACAGTTTACATTGTGAGAAAATATCCTCACCAGACCCACATCTGACATAGAGCTAATACATAAATATATAAAGACCTCAAAAACTAGACATCAAAAAAAAAAAGACAATTTTTAAACTGGGGGGGGGGGCATTTAAACAGAAAATTTCCAGCAGAGGATTTCTCAAACAGAGGTATCTTGAATGGCTGAAAATCACTTAAAATATGCTCACCATCCTTAGCCATCAAGGAAATGTAAATCAAAAGGGCACTGAGACTCCATCTTACACCTGTCAGAATGACAAAGGTCAAAACCACAGTGGTAGCTTATGTTGAAAAGGATGTGGAGCAAGATGGACAATCCTTCACTGATGGTGAGAGTGTAAACTTGCATGGTCTCTTTAGAAATCATTTTGGCAGATTCTGAGAAAATTGAAAATCAATCTACCATGAGATCGAGCTATACCACTTTTGGGCATATGATGAAAAGACACTCTACCATACAACAAGGACACTTGTACAACTATATTCATAGCAGCTTTATACTCCTCTGTTCTTTGTTCTCAATCAAGGACAGATGCACATGTACATAACACACACATACACACGTACACACACATACACCCTTTCATTACATTACCCTGAGAAAATCAAAGCAGATGAGTATTTTAACTAATTCAAAAACATAAGGACCGATTAAGCAAAAGAACATACTTGGTGAAATAAAGCAACATTCTTAAGTAATATTATGTTGTATTGCATAATAAATGAGAAAGATGTATTCATTGAATTCCTTTTATATATAAATTAAAGTAATATTAATCACTAGTTATACACTTTTTACCATTAGTACTATTATTTCATATGATTATAAATTCTGATTTTGTATATAATGGGTATTGATAAAAAATCAGTTGAGGTTGTTATAACATAGAAATTTATACGGAAATATAATATAGTGAATTACATTCTACAGATCAATAGCAAGTAAGTATATATACAAAGGGCCAAATATAAGATGGCCAAAACCTGTTCTAGAACTGACTGGAGCATGCTAGAGGTGATCTCTCTTTATTACTGGAGTGGCATTAGCCTCAGCAAATGTTGTGAATCCAGGAAGAGATGGTCGGAGGGCTAGAAACTGGTATATAAATTGAGATATTCATGTTATCTATACTGAACAGTCTCTGTGCCATGTAGAAAAAAACTTCAGCAGAATTTATTCTAACTTACTTTTTCTCATGAGTTACCTTATAGCTCCCAAATCATTACACATAATTTGGCACATCACCATAAGCTATCCAAATATGATCGATTAAATCCTAGCAATTTCTATCAAAACTTGAAGGTTATGATTAAATTTCAAACTAGTATTATGAAGATGTAATTATTCAAATTATAATTCCTAGGATAAGAGGAATCATTTTGCAATGAATGTAAGGTGAAGTCATCATTTTTATGTATGGACGCTATGTGGTAGAAATGCCAAGTAAATGAAGATTTTAGACAATTTCTTTCTTTTCTGACTTTGAGACCGTGTTTACCCTTTGAAATGAGCATTTAAGTCTGCAAAGATGAGAAATACAAAAAAAATTCAAATTTAATTTTATTTAACTTTCTAAAGTGCATGACTATTTCTCACTGATTATCAAACCATGAGTTCAGGTGTCTAATGTCCTCATAGCCTGTGTCATAACAAAAGTTACATTTTCTAATTTCTCCTATGAGTGGAACTTCCGTACAGTCACAGTCCAGTCTCCAAGAAGCATTCTTCATGTTGCATAGAAGAAGGTAAGAAGGTTGAAGCTTCCCAACAGACTGAAAGTAGAAAAAGAAGCAGAAAGATGCCCAGAGATGTCCTTTGCTACTTCATAGAGATAAATCACTAAATCAACCCTTAGATAACATCTGGTGAATGTCTACATAACAGTAGCCACCAAAGTTGCTGTATTAAAATTTCATAAATAGAATAAGCCAGACACCAGAATTTTACTTTTCACATCCCTAGAGCAGTGATAAACCATTGAGTCACCTTGAGATCCAATGTCTCAGGAGGTTCTCCAACAGGTTTCCAATGAGTCTATCACCATGTTCTCATGTGAGGGAAAAGCCATTGTGTCTTTTGTTTTGTTTTTAACTTCATTTTTGAGGTTATAATATAATTACAATAGTTGCTCATTGAATTTCTTCTCTTCAAGGCTCCCATTATATCCTTCCCTGCTGTCATTCAGATTGATGACCTCTTTTTTCACTAACTATTTGTGTGAACGTATGTTCCTAAATAGAGACATTCCTGTCCATATCTAATGATACTTGTATGTATATATGCATGAATGACCATTTGGAAATAGAGAACCAATTAGTGTGAATTTCCCTGGGTAACACCATTTCTCCATCTCTTATTTCTAAATTGCCTATGTCCACATCAGCAAAGCAGTATACTAACTTACTTTATTACTTAATACAGGACTCAGAAATCTCTTTATTAAAATTTTCTTTAGTAAATTTCTTTAATGTGTTTGTTTTAAGATTTATTTATTATGTACACAATGTTCTTCCTGTATGTATGTACACCTTCATTCTCCATGCCAGAAGAGGGCACCAGACCTATTAGAGACAGTTATGAGCCATCTTGTGGTTGCTGGGAATTGAACTCGGGACCTCTGGGAAGAGCAGCCAGTGCCCTTAAACTCTGAGCCATCTCTCCATCCCCCAAAATTATGTGTTTTGTAAGACATTATAATATTTCTTATAATTGTATTGCTATGAGAATGTTTTAATAGTAGCAGAAACAGATTTCTGGCTTCATTTAGCAGGGGAAACAAAGGCACATTGGATGCACATTGGAAGTATCAAGACTGGTACTCAAAATTTCTTTAAATCATCCAAAATAAGGTTTCTACTTCCAATAATTTCAAAGCCTGTTTTATCCACAAACTGGGAAGATTTTTTTTGTTCTCAGTTTGATGCTGAAATAATAAGAATAAAATTCAGAATGTGGTAGAAAAGAACTGGGGATGTATTAGCTGTCCAATTTGTGTTGAAATAAATATGAATTAAGGTAATAGTGGAGATAGTGCATGGAAAAAGCAGCAAGCCTGGTTTGTGAACTCCTTAGGATGTTTCATTTTCTCATCCTAACACTTTGCATCTTCCATCGTCCTTTTCACAAACCATAGAATGGTTTATTTCTGGGGTCACACAGGGTTTGGAGGTAACTGTGCTGAGGACATATAGCTAGATCAATGTCATGCATGGAACAGTCACATGAACCACATGATCTTCTCATCCTCTGTGCAGCCCACACATACTTCATACTTGTGTGACTTTAGGACCAGGACAGTTGGTGGCACCCTGGTAGAGCTCTTGTACAGAACACTGTGTGTGTGGGGGGGACAGAGACAGAGAGACAGAGATAGAGACAAAGACAGAGAGACAGAAAGACAGAGAGACCAGAGAGAGAGGCACCTAGGATTCAACATCTACACTGACCTCTTCTGAGAGGTTCTGTGCCTGACCTAAGCAAAGAATGCCTCTTGGTTATTTCCCAACAACAGTCTGCCAAATGTTCTTCCATGTTAGCTTTATCACAACCTCTCACATGTTCAAGTGGTGTCCCAGTGCTGGCAGGCCTCTTGCAGCTATATCTCATCTACCTCTTGACAGCAGAACTGTTGCAGTTTTCCTCATGGAAACCAGGAGAAATATACCTGCATCCAATATTTATTGCTAGACTTAAATAATTTGTTCTATATTTTGGATGATTTCTAATTCATTTGTGTGGTGTGTGTGAGGGACGTGTGTGTGTGTGTAAATTTTTACTTATTTTAACTAAAAAATGTCTGTGCACATTTATGGAGCAATGAATATTATTTGATGCATGACTGTATTGTAGAATAGATGATTCTAGCTAATAAGCAAACCTGTTGCCACACCAACACTACTTTGTGGTTTAAAGTCTACTCATTTAATAATTTTGTAATACACAATATAATTTGTTTGTTTCAATAGTAGCATTCTTTTACAGTAGTAGGTCTGAGATTATCAGAACTTGCCTTTCTGCCTTTTGACTGACATATCAGTCCCATCCCCCAATCTACTCTCTCTATCTCAGCCTTATTCTTAGACTAAAAATATTATTGAGATCATGTTTTATGTGCTTCTATTCATCATTTATTTAAAACTAGTATAATATCCTACATATCATTTATAGTTGCCACAAGTGACAAAATGTCATGCTTTCTGAAAGAAGAATGACATTATGTGCATACAATTTTCTCTGTCCTCACTGATTCAGTTAGAGGTTCTGAGCTCATGTCCACACACTGACTACCTATGACTAACACTGGGTAAAAGAGATTACAGTTGATTTTGGGGTATGTTGCATCATTCCTTCTGCATGTATGGATGTAGGAATTTCTGATTCCTACAACTCTATATTCCGTGGTTAGAACCTTACATACTGTTTCCCATAAGTGACTTAATATTTCTACAAACAGTGCATAAGAGCTCTCCCCACCTCCCCCAGATTCTTATAACAATTACTGCATGACATTCTGGTACTAACTGTGGTAATAAATGTGAGGCGGTGCCTGCTTCTGATGTTCATGTGTGAAACTTCTAGCATCAAATACCTTTCCATGAGCCAATGTTCATCTTCAGACTAGTGTTTCCTTTGAAAAATGTCACCTGTCACTTTTAATTATATTTAGATTATGTTTCATTTGTTTTTTTTCTTACATTGGACAGTCTTTTTAATATGTTTTTAAATTTGAGCTCTTAATCATAAAAGTTGTGAAAATATTTTTCCAGTTCCAGATGCCCACTTTTCTTTTTATGTATTTGCTCCTTTGCCATTGGAAAGTTTTGATATGGTGTTTATATTAGTTTCTTTTTCTTTCGTTCATTTGTTTTTATACTTCTTATTTCAGTTTATATTGTGGTATCCAAATAGGATGATTGTGATTAAATAAGATCTTTTGTTTTCTTTCTTGCCATCTAGGTAAAATGTCTTATCGCAACTTCAAATGTTCTCCCACATCTAGGATATTATCAGAGATTGTGCAAATATGCAAAGTAACCATACATTCAAGTTCATTCGTGGCTGTTATGAGTACAATTAGTATACACTGGGTTTAAATAGTAAATGTGCCATCTGCACTTTCCCTATTAAAACTGACATGATATGCATGAAAAATTATATGGGCACTGCAGACACAGGAGTCAGGGATTTTGAGTGGGAAGGAGATGCAATATAACTCGCATCAACACCTTTAATAGAGATTTACTAAATATTGTGTGAGGTGACCTTCAGACTGTCTCAGTGTCACTGAGTGAGCAACACTCTAAACTCACATTTCCTATAGATGAAGGGGATTAACTATACCTCATACACTTGTTTCATGGCTTAAGATGAATTTTAAGTGTCATCTTCCAGCAGTATTGGTAACCAACAGACATCCATCCATTGCTCCGTGTTTCACTGTTTCAAAGAAGGCAACTTTGCAAAGACGGTGGATCACAGAAGCTTCATAAGGGAGATTGCGTTCTCTGAGTCTTGATGTTTGAGTAGACATTGCCTAACAAAAGATAATGAGAATAGAGAGACTCTGAGGAAAGGTAAAATAAAACACACAAATGAAAACCTGAGTAGGAAATGTCTGTGTTCATGTAAGAGAGAGAGAACAAACTATTAAAAACAAAGATGGAGAACAAATATAGACAGTCTCATACAACAATCTCAACATTTTGTAGTTAAATATCAGTATGTCAATTCATTATGAATTTACAACAACCACATAGTAAAGTATAACCATGGTGTTAGGAAATATTGCTGGTGAGGAGAGCTACTGTAATGTTATGTTTATGTGTGTTTCTCATTTTTTGCAATGGTCAAGAATTGTGAAACCCTTATTGCTATATATATTTTTTTTATATTTTAGAGATTTGTCTTAGTCACTTTCACAGTGCTATGAAGAGACATCATAACGAAGGCAACTCATAAAATAAGGCATTCAATTGGGGGCTTGCATACAATTTCAAAGGCTTAATCCAATGTAATCATGGCAGGGAGCATGGTGGCAGGCAGGAACACTTGCTGAGAACTTTGCTATAATCCACAAGAAGAGAGAGAAACTCAGTCTAGCATGGGCTTTTGAAACTACAAAGTCTATCCATCCCTAGTGATATCCTTCCTCTGAAAAGGCCACATCTCCTAATCCTTCTAATCCAACAAAGAGTCCACTCCCTGGTACCAAAACAGCCAAATATATGAGCTTATGGAGCTATTCTTGTGTAAACCACCACAGGAATCTTTCCTTAAAAGGTTGTAGTATAAAGGAACCATGTAGTGCCATACAAATCCATACTGAAATTTTCTTGCATTTGTCTAAAAAACGCTGTAAATAACCTATTTAGCATATGTTATAATTCATGTCAGTGACCTCTAGTCTCTAACATATGGCCTTATCTTTAAAATGTAATCTTCTTTAAAATGTAGAAAACAATTTTATATATCCTACATTTTGTAAATGTGGTCACAGATAAGTAAACTCTTATTAATAACTGATAACATATATACTAGATGGTTAAATATAGAATAAAAACAAATATCACCAGTATTTTTACATATTTCATATTCATGCTTAGAAAAGACTAGGTATTTGTACACTAACTTCACACACAAAGTGAGGGGGTTGTAATTTTTCCATGAAGAGATTTTCAATTATACACATGTCCTCATTTTTAAAAACTTTTATTTTAATTTTCCAATTATTTTTATTATATTTTATTATTTTTAGACAATGTCTCAAGTATCTCAGGCTAGCTAAAATTTATAATGTAGCCAAAACTGCTCTTGAATTCATGATTTCCCTGACGCTAGCACCGAAAGACTGAGATTCCAGCAGGTCCTACCACATTTACCTTATCTTGTTTCTAGATTGATAGACAAAACTGTTTGTATAGAATGACTAAATCTAACTGATTGACAGATGTACCATCTCACATGAGTACCATGTTTGTGATGGAACCTTCTACATCCACTTAGCATGTCTCAATAATAATATCTACAAAATATAGTCAAGCTGTACAAAAGGTATCTTATTATTATTCACCATGTCCAACTAGAATTTTCTACCATCAGATCAACCTGTTTCTAAGCCCTCAATCCCCAGGCTTTTAGTCTCTGTTTGTCATGTTTCTCTCTACTATGAGAACACCTTTTATAGGATCCACACATAAGGAAGATTACAAAGAATTTGTCTCTTTTTGGCTATGCTTACTTCACTTAGGAGAACAATTCTCTTCTTTGTACATGGCTTCCTTTCTATTCTAAAAGTTTGATCTCGATGTGGCGCTGCTGTATCATCAAGGGTTAATTACTATAAAACACAAAGTTGGTCATCTAATTTACTACATTTTTGCAAAGTAAATAAAAGTAATCAAATAAAATTACTGATTGTAGTTAGGCTTATGAATATTTCAAATCAAAATTCCTAAATTAATTTGCTTCAATTTCACATTTAGAAAGCAGAATATGAAATTGCCTTTGCTTTTTCTACTAGTCAGAGCTGGAAACCAATAAGAAAGGATGGGCAGAAGGAGATTTATTTCCTACTGCAGAGATGAGCGGATACAGTAAGAGTTCATGGCAGTTATGAGGTTCTAAAGATGACAGATGGAAAAGATCTGCTCACCTTGCTGAAATGGACCATAAGAGACAGTAAGTCATTGATTTAGATTACAGTCTGTTTAATTAAGAAAGAGAACTCCAAGCATATTTGCTAAACTATTTCCCTAAAATCTAGGAAAAAAATATTTCAAGAAAAAAGTAATAAATGTTGCATAGAAAAAGTAATTGAAGATGAAAACAACCATTAGGAAAAATATATATTTTTAGAAACCCACAACATTTAATTTCTTTTAAACAAAACGCTTCCATTAAGTTAAAAGGTACAAAGTCTTTATCCACTACTTCCATTGTTGGAAATTAGATATATTCATGAAATTTGTAAGCCTAAATTAATTGTACTAGATACAGTGTTGCCACATCTATCAGATTCAAAGTGTGGAAAAATTCCACAATGGATTATATAACGATGAAATAGAGGAAGCAAGCAAAGAAGGGAGGAAGGAAGGGAGGGAGGGAGGAAGGAAGGAAGGAAGGAAGGAAGGAAGGAAGGAAGGAAGGAAGGAAGGAAGGAAGGAAGGAAGGAAGGAAGAAAAAAGGAAGAAAGAAAGAAAGAAAGAAAGAAAGAAAGAAAGAAAGAAAGAAAGAAAGAAAGAAAGAAAGAAAGAAAGAAAGAAGGGGTGGGTGAATAGCATTTCAGCAAGGCAAGAATGTGGAAGGAGAAAGGGAATACATCTTCCATAATTTGGTATCATGTAACTGAGACACAGCAGTCCCAGTTCCGGAATCCCACGATATCAATCAACATTACAATGTTTTAATTAAACCACACAGCTCATTTTACTTTGTGGCAGAAGATCTGTGAGCTATGGTGTGGGAAAGCAAACAGTTCTCCTTCAGACCCTTGGATCCCCTGCAGACCAGAAAGGAACACAGTATCCACAGAAGCCTCCATCAGTTCCAGTTGGAACAGAGCCGCAGCTCTCACCATCTAACCTTGGGTTAACATGATGAACCGCAGAGGAATTTTTGTTAACCACAAAGACACATTTGACAAAAACTGATTAATAAAAAACTAGCTAAAATTTAGTATAAGTTGTTGGAACCTGGTCTTCTTAGATGGCACTGTTCCAGGCCTTACGGGCTTCATCTTTCCACATCAACCTGAGACTTTCATTCTCTTTTTCTTTGATTTTTGAGATTAGATTATTATTATGGCATTTCTTTCTTCCTTTTTCTCTCTTACACCAAAGCACTGACATATAACCCTCCCTGCTCTCTTTCATATTCATGGCCTATTTTCATTCATTGTCTTTTTTTTAATGTTTAATATGTGTTATTTATTTAAGTTTTTAAATTGAAAATAGTTTCTTAAATATAATAAATTCTGATTATAGTTTCCACTTCCTCGCCTCCACTCAAATCCTCCCTACTTCCCTACCTTCCCAAATCCACATCTTTTCTTTCTCACTCTTATTAGAAAACAAACAAGCATCTAAAAATAAAATAAAATATGAAACAAAGTGTTGGGGTAGACCAAAGAAATAGCTCATAAAGGACATATATATTCTAAGACACAAACATTCCCATCATAGAACACCCATAAAAAACAAGACAAGAAATTTCACCTATATAAGCAAAACAACATGTCAGTAAAAAAACAGTTGCTCATACAAAGCATTATAAGATAAAAATGTTCAGAACTACCACTACAATAATTTTGTATTAGTTATCTACTTCTTGGCAAGGGGCCTACCTTTAAAGTGTGGTTTGTATGCCTAGTAAAAAATATGTTGGAGAACAGTTTCCTTTTCTTTGAAAGCAGTTGTCCCTTGGAGATAGCCTCTGGTGTTAGGGATGGGGTCATGTGTCCACTTCCCCTTTAAGGGCTGGGATCCCTTCTGGCTTAGACCAATGCAGGCCACATGCATACTGCCACAGTCTCCCAGAGTTCTTAAGTGCATCAGTCCTTTTGTGTCTAAAAGACCTTGTTTACTTGGTGTTTTTTATTCACACTGACTCTTATAATTCTTCCTCCTCTTCTGCAGAACTACCTGAGCCCTGAAGTGAGGGATTTGATGGAGATACCCCATTTAGGACTGAGTGTTTCAATGTCTCTCACTGTCTCTCATTGCCTAGTTCCTGGTCTCTGCATTGATACCCTTGTACTACAGGATGAAGCTTCTCTGATACTGGCTGAACAGGATACTGATCTATGAGTACAGCAGAAAGTCTTAAGAGTCATTTTGTTATGATTCTTTAGCTGTACAGTAGTATTATTTTTCCCTAGGTCCATGGTCTATCTAGTCTTAATTTCTTGAACATCCATCTAGTGTCGGGTATGGGTTCTATCCCATGGAGTGGGCCTTAAATCAAATCAGAACTTGATTGATTACTCTCACAATTTTGGTGCAACTATTGCACTAGTATGTCTTGCATACAGGTCACCATCGTGGGTTGAGGGTTTGCAGCTGACTTGGTTGCTTTTTCTTCTGCAGGCCTGCAAAATAACTTTTATTATCATTATTTAATACTAGCCAGTAGAAGTGAAGTCTTTATGTACTCACCAACTTGACTTCTCTGGGTTCAGTAAATTATATAGGTGTTGTTTTCAGCAACAGGGACTGCCTTACCATGACTTGATTAGATATGATCCATTCCCCACTCTGGCAGTTCCATTTGATAGCAAGAGATGTCTAGCTGTGAATTAGTTCCCTCATTACTTAGTAATGGTAAATGTGTGTTTGTGTATTTTAAATAAAATAAAATAATGTGTTTTCATATGACTTTTTCAAAATATACATAGTATTATTTAATCCCCATCCCTCCTATATTCTCCTTCCCCTATATCTCTTTATACTTCGTTGGTTTTTGTGGTTGTTCCAGGCTATATGTAGACATCTAATGATTTGGAGTCATGACACAATAAGAGAAAAGATGAAACATTTTTCTGAGTGTGGATTACTACATTCAGTATATTTTAAGTTCCACCCATTTACTTGAAATTTTTATAAATTTCATTTTCCCGCATCTGAATAGACATATTTTGTACATGTGTCCTGTATTTCTTTTGTTTTGTTTTGTTTTTTTGTCAGTTTTACATAAGAATGATGTGGCAAAAAGAACCACAATCAAGTAAAGGGCTCTATCCAGATGGCTTGTAGAGCATTTTCTTGATTAACGATTGATGTGCAGAGGCCCAGAACACCAGGGACCAGCGCCAACCTCCCCTGGGTGGTGAGCCTGAGCAATATTGGAAGGCAAGCTGAACAAGGCCGAGAAGAGAAAGTCAGCAAGCATTGCTCCTCTGTGTTTTTTGCTTCATTTTTTATTTATTCCTTGCGAATTTCACATCATGCATCTGGATCCCACTCATCTCTCCATTCCTTCAAATCTGCTCCAAACTTGCAAACCCCCACATCCATAATGTTTCAAAATTTATAAAATAATAAAATTGAAAAGCATGGGAAAAAAAAACTCACCATGGAAGCTGTGGCTTGACACAGTGAGTGACACCGTATACCTTTCAGTCCATATATCATCACTTGCAAGTGTTCATTGCAATGAGTCATGTTCTGGCTCGAGGCCTCCAGTATGGTCTACATCACAGACCCTTGGTTCTCACTGGGACTCCTTTTGGATGGATATCCTGTTGTTGTCCTATGTTTTAGAGATCCTGTAATTTTGGGTCTGCAGGGTTGATCCCTTCACGTGCATCAGCAAATCATAGATTGAGTGGATGATGGGAAGGGACAATTCCGAGCCCTGGTTTTGGGTTTAAGTGGTAGCTAGGTTGCTACCTGGCCAGCTCTCCCTTGTCCTCAAGACCAAGGTGAGCTCTCCAGCACTGCCCCAGCTAGCTTATGCTATGTAGTAAGCAGTAAGAAGAGAGGCCTGTTTTCTTGTTCTTGTGTCCTCTCACACCTCCACCACCAAGGCCAGCTCTACTATGTTTTCCAGAGGAGGTGTAGGGTTCCCTCTGCAGACTGCTGCAGCTGAGGACAACACATGCCTTGTGCTTACAGTCATAGCCACTTGGAGTTCATGTGTGAATGGAACCATAATATCTGGGGAACTCTACAGCATCTGACTCTAACAATGTTTCCTCTTTCTCCTCTATGATGGTCAGTGAGGCAGCAGAGATGATATGTAGATGTTGTTCCATTTATAGTTCATCACTTGATAGTCATTGTATTTTCTCCTTATTAAGCATTTGTGTATCCCTGCATTAATTATCATTTAATATAAATAAAGAATTTTTCTAATGAGGGTTGGGAGATGTACTAGTTACCTGAAAATTTCATTGCTTAATATTTTCTTTACAGATGAGAATATCCCATAGTGTATATATACCATATTTTCATTGTCTACATATCAAACTGGTGTAGCCACTCTCGAAATCAGTGTGAAGGACCCTCAATGCAAGAAATTGATGTATCAAATGGATCCCGCCACATCATTTCTTGTTATACTTATATAAATTCTCCATATCCTGGTTCAGAGATGGTTGGTCATCAATATTCATTGCTGCTCTTTTCACAATAGCCAGCAATAAGAAACAGCCCAGCTATCCATCACTATTTTAATTTCACTTTCTGATAATAAGCTCTTCTCTCTGGCCCTTATTTATCTATATTACTGGATCTTATATAGGCTAAGTCGTATGCTGACTCTATGAAGGCAATTATAACTGTTGTGATTTAATGAGCCTCATGGTCATATCACGCCTATTAGCATTTCAGAGCCAGACTTCTTGGTCTCCTTTTTTGCTCCTCTTTCATAGTGTTCTTTGAAACTTGGAGAAGGTAACATGCAAATGTGTTGGAGATGCATGAATGAACTCTGAGCCTTGACCAGCCATTCCCTTGTCTAATTTTTATGTTTGGGCTGTGTGAATTTTATTATCCTACAGAATTCAGTCTTGTACAGCATTTACCATTCAAACACAAATTAACCATTCAGAGTATTTTATAAAAGTAGATATTAATAATTAATAATAGCAATTAGCTTATGATTTTATTGTATTATTGGAATATGTGACAATGTTAATGTCTAACACTGTTATTGGTGTGATATTTGTTATTTCTAGCAAAAGAAACAGATGCACATTTTAATACTCAGTATGAGGGGAAACAGAGGTTCTCTGTGTGTTCTGTCTCCTTTCTTTACCTTCTTTGAAACTTCCTCTGCACAATATTAATATGGAAAACTTTGCTTCATTTCTCCTTTCATATTTTATCAAAGTTTCATCCAGTTTTATTTTTATTAAATATTGACTTATATTGTTGTCATATATTCTTATAACTTATAAAAGAAAAAAGCATCATCATATATATTTTTAAAGGTCATCTAGATTATCCAAAGTATTTAGATTTATTTACAAAGACAATGAAGAAAATAATATAAAATTTGAAGAGGCAACAATATTATTTATTTTAGGCCTAATGATGGTTGTTTAAGAACAAACAAGTTCAGTAGGGCTCAAGAAGGAAACATTTCCCCAGGCCTCATGCCTCAGTTCTGCACTGCTCAGTTTTTTCAGCGTCCAGGAACACCCCTGTACAGTTTTGGGACCCCCTCTAATACTCTCTTCCTCTTGTTTCTACAATGCTTACACCCACCATTAACATAGTGCAGTCAGTAACCTTCAACGTTTCTTTTTAGAGGGTCATGGCCATGCTGGCACTAGGATGAGACGACATTATTATGAAGAAATTCTGAGTCTTATGTCCTGGAGAGATATTTGTTTAGAAAAGAAATTTGAGTTAAGCATTTAGAATCTCAAGTACCAGGTCTCAAACCAAGCCATCTAACCACCACTTTTACAAAGTAAGTGTTGATTCCAGGGAAAAACACACAAACAAAACCACAGCTTCAAAAACATGGTAGAATAATTGTCATTGACAAGGACAACATCAAGTTAAATTTATTAACATAAATAAATACACTGAATAAGAAATATGGATCTTGTTTCAGCTTTAAATACATAAACAGGTTTTGTTTTATTATAAAGTTGTTTAATAATTTAAAGTTAGCAAACATAATTTTTTGCAATAGGTTCTGATTTACCTAATTTTTTTTTGTTTTTTTGTTTTTCAAGACAGGGTTTCTCTGTAGCTTTGGTGCCTGTCCTGGAACGAGCTCTTGTAGACCAGGCTGGCCTCGAACTCCCAGAGATCCACCGGCCTCTGCCTCCCGAGTGCTGGGATTTAAAGCTTGCGACACCACTGCCCGGCATTTGATTTACCTATATATAGGTGATAAAAAGTTGAAAGTACATATTGAGGTCTAGACTGTGATATATATTTTAAGATAATGTGGACATACTTTTACTGAGATTACAATTAACATTCTTTTTTTTTTATTGGAAAGAAAAAAAAGAAGAAAAAAAAAAGAAATTTCTGCCTCCTCCCCGCCTCCCATTTCCCTCCCACTCCTCCCTCTCCTCCTCCCCTCCCCCCACTCCTCCCCCTCCCTCTCCAGCCTGAAGAGCAGTCAGGGTTCCCTGCCCTGTGGAAAGTCCAAAGTCCTCCCCCCTCAATCCTGGTCTAGGAAGATGAACATCCAAACTGTGTAGGCTCCCACAAAGCCAGAACATGAAGTAGGATCAAAACCCGGTGCCATGGTCCTCGGCTTCTCAGCAGCCCTCATTGTCCGCCAAATTCAGAGAGTCCAGTTTTATCCCATGCTTTTTCAGTCACAGTCCAGCTGGCCTTGGTGAGCTCCCAAAGAATCAGCCTCACTGTCTCCATGGGTGGGAGCACCCCTTGTGGTCCTGACTTCTTTGTTCATATTCTCCCTCCTTCTGCTCCTCATTGGGACATTGGGAGCTCAGTCCAGTGCTCCAGTGTGGGTCTCTGTCTCTATCTCCATCCATCGCCAGATGAAGTTTCTATGGTGATATGCAAGATATTCATCAGTATGGCTATAGGATAGGGTCATTTCAGGTTCCCTATCCTCAGCTGCCCCAGGAACTAACTGGGGACATCGCTCTGGGCACCTGGGAGCCCCTCTAGATCCAAGTCTCTTGCCAACCCTAAGATGGCTCCCTTAATTAAGATGTGTGCTTCTCTGCTCCCCTAACCAACCCTCCTTTATCCCAATCATCCCGTTTCCCCAAGATCCCCCCACCCTCCCCTTCTCACATTTCTCTCCCCTTCTCCCCTTACACCTCCTCCCACCACACCCCAAGATCCCCATTATTTGCCTGGCAATCTAGTCTACTTCCCATAACCAGGAGGATAGCTATATGTTTTTCTTTGGGTTCACCTTCTTATTTAGTTTCTTTAGGATATCATCCATTGCTAGTGGGAATGCAAACTTGTGCAACCACTTTGGAAAGCAGTGTGGCGGTTTCTCAGGAAATTTGGGATCAACCTACCCATGGACCCAGCAATGCCACTCTTGGGAATATACCCACGAGATGTCCGATCATATGACAAGGACATTTGTTCAACTATGTTCATAGCAGCATTATTTGTAATAGCCAGATCCTGGAAACAACCTAGATGCCCTTCAATGGAAGAATGGATGAAGAAAGTGTGGAATATATACACATTAGAATACTACTCAGCGGTAAAAAACAATGACTTCGCGAATTTTGCATGCAAATGGATGGAAATAGAAAACACTATCCTGAGTGAGGTAACCCAGACCCAAAATGATGAACATGGGATGTACTCACTCATAATTGGTTTATAGAGATAAATAAAGGTCAGTGAGTCTATAATACAATTAACATTCTAATATAGCCTTGGTGTGGAAAGCAAAATTTGGGTCTTGCAAATAGACCCAAATAACCTAGACATATTTTTCTAATGTGCACTGAGTTTTATAAATCTTCTAATGTTATTTAACCCATTCTTTTTACTAACATGAATATATTTTAAAGTGAAGAGCTAATACCCAATTTAAAATCAGCATATTTAAGTCATTCTATGAGTCTTCTAAGACACACTAAACTCAGTTAAGAAACGGAGGATGTATATCAGGAATAAAATGTATTCTTACTATGTGTAAGAGCATGAGTTAGGCTTAAACCTAAAGTAACACAAGTACACACACAAGCACAAATGCAAACACACACACACACATGCACACACATAAAGAAATATGTTTTTAAAACAAAAACAATAAAAGTGTGCTGTCAAGTAATGTTATATCTGTATATAAGTTTATGCCCTACTGATATTGTAAAAAAAAAGTTAATGGAGTCATATAATCTGAGGTAAGTTTGATTTGAATGTTTAGATACAATGAAAGATTTGTAGGGTACTGAATAATATAGAAAAGTTTTCTGAGTTATTTCATTACAGTTCTTTGGTATATACTATAATAGAAATTAGTAACTAATGTTTTTCTTAGCCTCCTCTTTTGTGCGTGTTTTAGGGAGGCACCACCATTCACAGCTACCCTCAGACTGAGAGTTAAAATTCCAGACCTAGTGACCGTTAAAAATATAAACAACCATTCATTAACTTACAGCAATTTAGGATTGATATGTAACTTTGATCCTCTAAGATGTTTGTGGATTTGATTATGTGAGCCCATTATAATAGATGTGCGATAAATATCTTAGACTGTTAGTATACACTCTAAACTATATAGTAAGTAGACCTACTCTCTGTATAGAAAAATCATTAGATAAGCACATTAAATAGGTTATTACATTATTATAAGTAACTGAGCCATATCCCACATTTCCCATAATGTATGATGAAGTCATATTATTTTTATAATTAAAAATGAAGATAAAATAAATGAATTAAGAAAATTCAGGTAATAGATACAGGTTGTAAAATACAGTCTAAAGCTAATTGTCTTTCTCTTTCCAATTCTGTTGTAAAATTTTGGTGGGTTTTTTGTGATGAAGAAATTAAAATAAATTTTAAGTTTCAAAATTATTTGAGACAAAGCATAAAATTTAATGTGATACTTTTTGATACTTCAATTTAAAATGTCAATTCTAATTCATATAGATTTATTAAGTTGTAAAGAATTTTAACTTTTGTTTCAGAGATTTTTATCTTAGGAACAAAACACTGACTTATATACCTATAGCAGATAATGACAGTCAATAGAGAACAATGGATCATCAAGAAAGGAGTGAGAACATTATTAATATTGGGATCTCTGGCAACAACATTGATGTTAAAAGGCAATGTGGTAATTTTTAAACTAATTATAATAGAATATGACTATTTATTGAAATCTATATTGATTTGGAAGAGACTACTAAGTAAAATTAGGCAATCAAATGTGTGAATGAATTGTTCAGAAAGAAGGGATATTACAGTTTTACCAGTTTTGAATATGCATAAAACTGTCTCCCATCAATCACTTCAAAATTAATCCTAAGCAATTCCAGATATGTTCTTTCAACATACATTTGTGATAGTTTCTAAAATTCTATAGAAACACTATATAGAGATACACATCTCAATGTTTAGCTTCTGTTAGTATGCCTAATGACTGTAAGATATATCCGCATCATTCTGTTACTGTTATTGTTTGAAACAGGATTCATGAGCCTAGCCTGCTCAAAACTTACTGTTCAACTATGGTGGTCTTGAACCCCAAGCCCTGCCTCCAGAGTATTTGCATCACAGGAGTAGGCTGCCATGCCCACTTTTTGATTATTTTCAGCATTTTCCTGACAAATCATATTCTACTGTGAGAATCAATTATGCTTTGTTTATATATTTTTCATCTGAATGGCATTTGGATTGTAAGACAAAAACTTTGACAAACATTTGTATGGATATATGCTATGATCTTACTTAGGAAAAATCTAAGAATAGAATGTTTGAACTGAATATTAAGTGTCGTTTTAAGAGACAGTGAATACATCCATTTGTATGAACTGTAACTGTTCTACTTCCTCATTAAAAATACTGTTTTAAAAAAAATATGAGGTATTTAATTGACAGACAAGTAGAAAGTGCTGCAACAATACTGATAGAAAGGAGGTTAATAGAGAATGCAAATGAACTATTGAACAAATTAAAAAAGAAAGATACCCTGCTTAGAAAAATATCAGTATCAACAAAAATATCAACAGGTGAATGCTAATTAATTTGGAAATATAAATAAAATATGCTTCATAATTGAAATAGCATCCATATTGGACCCAAGTAGTGGACCTTAAATAAATTAACTAAATAAATTAATTTTTTCACTGTCTAGGCCTTAATTATTTCACACGTGTCTTTCTGATTAAAAAATGAATTCCCATCTTTTACAAGATATAAGGCAGAAAAAAACATGAATACAAATTTATTTTTTAATCCAATATAAAATGAAGGTGATGATGAAATGGTAATTATCAATGAACTATAATTATAGTTACAAAACACACAAATTTTAGTAAAACAAAATAGCAATGAAAATCGATTACAATGAATTAAAATATATCTTACAAATTCCAAAATGTTTTAATGAGAGCATAATTATTAAACAACTTGTAAAGACTTGTTTTTAATTTTGTGTATTTCTTTGAGTCTCTGTGGGAGTACACACACATGAAGGATAGTATTCTAGGATGCAGAGGCATTGGAGACCCCAGAGCTAGATTTATACATGGCAATGTACTATCTGCCATGATGGTCATTGTATTCATGTGTTCCATGAGAGCATTGTATGCTGTAACTGTTGAGCTTCACATCTGTCCCCAAAGGTAATTATTTTGTATAAAATATTTTATAGTAATTAAAATTACTGATGAATAAATAATCCATTCCCATAAAAATATACCATAGTTTCCCAATAATGTAGAAATGGCAGAGGACTTTCTTATCTTTGAGTCATTTTAAACACAGTGACAGAGCAGATCGCTAAAAGTTGTGACAGATAAGGGAGCCAAAGAATGAGAAAGATACATAGTAGATAAATGAAAATATCCCCCATAGGCTTATATGTTTGAATATTTTGTCCTCAATATTGGTAAAATTCTTTGAGAAGTATTAGGAGACCTATTACTGGGAAGTATTAGGTATGCCATTAGGGTTGGGATTTGAGGTTTCAAAGACACATGCCATTTCTCCCCCCTCCCCTTCTCTCTTCCCTCACACTTGCTCTCACTCTGAAGAGCAAATCCCATTCTTCCACTGATATTAGGGTCTACAATTTTAGGATTCTGGAATAAACTGAAAACCAGATGAGACATCTATCATTGTGAACTGAACTATCGTATCATGGACCTTCTGTTTATGGACAACCATTGTTGGATTAGTTGGACCACGTTTATCATTATGATAAATCCCATATATGTACACATATACATAATATCCCATGTATATTATATATTCCATATATTATATAAATATCCTATATATAGCATATACACAACATATATATTGTATAAGTCTGTTACTCTAGAGTACATTGACTATTATAAAAAACACACTAAAGACCACATGCTTATAGGAAAGCAGTGCAGGTGTTATCATTCGGGTAAGGAAGAATGCAATGCTCTTCTGTTTAGAACATTATATTTCCTGGACAATGATTTTAGGGCTGAAAAAGACTGAAAATGTTACAGAGAAAAAGGTGGAACTAAATATTTATAACATATCTAACTGAAAAATATAGCAGAGGCAGCAGACAACCATGAGAAGTCATAAATGAGGGTACAAAGATATCTATTGGTTTAACTACTAAACTTGTTGTATACTGGTAATTTTAGCTAAGAAACATATAATACCCTTTAGTGAAGAGATAGAATTATAATGTGCCTAGGAATTTATGAGCTAAGAATATTCATGGAATTCACAGAGGAAGCTTTACAACTGCTGTAATGGAAATGGAAATTAAAATTAATACATGAAGAACTATTCCACTTATCATTTTGAAATGTCAGATCTCAGGAAATTAATCTATAAATAAAATTCAAATTAAATGCAGGCTGGATATTCTGAATAACTATTAATAATATCTACTAAAAATAAATATTCTGGGAACAGTAAGATGGCTAAGTATGTAAAGGCACTTGATTCACAAGCCTTAGTTAAATACTCTGGGAACATTCATCTCTTGCAAGGTCTCTACATGTATAACATGACATATGCATGCTCAGAGTCTTACATAACATTTTTGTACACTGTATTAATTTAAGTGAAATAGTTTTAAAAGATATTCTGTTTAGCAAAAGAAGTATGCATGTAACACATGTGAGTATGGAAAGTTTTACTTTAAAATATTAATATAATGGAATATGTAACAGTTCATAATTTATGCACATTTAGGAGCCAAGCGATTACTTTATATATCCTAACACTTTGGATACCAGACAGCTTATAAAAGCATATAAACAAAGGCAGTAATTTTAACAATTCTTAGAGATTAGAGCAGGACAACTGACTTCGTTGTGAAGTACAATGTCCTCAAATAAGGGCTTGTCTTAGTCACTTTTCTTTTGCTGTGACACCATGATCAAGACAACCTATAAAATGATAAGTATTTATTTAGATCTTTGAGATTCAGAGGGTTGGAATCTATGAGGCAGGCATGGTGTCAGACTGCACGTATTGGCTTTGTGGGAGCCTAGGCAGTTTGGATGCTCACCTTACTAGACCTGGACGGAGGTTGGTGGTCCTTGGACTTCCCACAGGGCAGGGAACCCTGATGGCTCTTTGGGCTGAAGAGGGAGGGGGACTTGATTGCTTGATTGGGGGAGGGAGAGGGAAAGGGAGGCAGCAGTGGGGAAGAGACAGAAATCTTAAATAAATAAATAAATAAATAAATAAATAAATAATTAAATAAATAAATAAATAAATGAACAGTAACTTCAAGTTTACATATTGATTCACAAACACAAGAGAAAGAAAACCTACTGGGAATGCCCTAAAATTTTAAAACTCCAAAGTTCAACCCCAGTGGCACATCTTCTAATATTTTCCAAACAGTTTCTTCAACAAGGAACCAAGCATTCAGATATATGAACCTATGAGGGAGTACCCTCATGTCTCTTTCTTAGATTTGGTTCTGATGTATTTGTAATATTAGAAAAGAATAAGGAGGACTCTACAGTTAGATACCAACAGGATACATTCAACTGTTCTCCAAAAATATAAGTGATTCCTCACAGGAACTTGTGATGCTTTGTCCCAAAACCATATTAAGTGGAAACTAAGAGGAGACAAGAGAACAAGCATGGTCAACTCTTGAATTGCACCTACCTGTTAAATATAACAAAGCAGGTGGGAGTGTCAGACTATGTGGTCTCTAGCTGTGTTTTGATCTTCAGAAATGTGATACTCATGCATGACTTCAGTTGTTTTGATTTTCTCTTAACAATAGCACTAGGTTTGGACCCTAATGCATGAATTGGCTTTGTGGGAGCCTAGCCTGTTTGGATGCTCACCTTCCTGGACCTGGATAGAAGTGGGAGGACCTTGGACTTCCTGCAGAGCAGGGAATCTGGACTGCACTTCAGTCTTGAGAGGGAGGGGGAATGGAGTGGGGATAGGGGGAGAGGAATGGGGAGAGGAGTGGGGGGAGGGGGCGATGTGTGGGAGGAGGGGGAGAGAAATGGGAAAAGGGGAGGAGGCAGAATTTTTTTCAACAACTAAAAATAAAAATAAAAAAAAATTAACTTGAGACTTTATTTTTAAAGTCATTTTAGTTTCTCAGAAGGTTCCAACATATTGTTTCCCCTCACACCACAATGTTGTCTAATCTTAATATTCCATATCATGGTGCATATATTACTATCAATAATCCAAACATTAGTTTTTATTAAAGACTATGCTTTACAATAGGCTCAATTCATGAAAAAAATAAAATAAGAATATCTCACAATGACCTATATTGAACATAGTTCTCTTGAACAGTCTCATACTGCAGCAATCTGCTCCCTCTGTATGCTTATCCATCCCTCTGTTCCTGACATACTTTTCAACCCTTGTCTTCTACTTATATTTACAACAGCATATTTTCTAGGGAGTCTTATATAATCATAAACTGCCTAATATTTACAGACTTATTTTATTTATAAATGTCCATTGATAAGTCTTCCATGTTTTTTATGGTTTGAAAATCCATTGTTGTATTGCTGTGTTATACAACCTTGTATAAATTTATGTAGGGTGCTCATCCATTCACCAAGCAAGTAACATCTTCACTGCTCCCACTTGGAACCATGGTAGATACCTTCAATTTCAGACAAACACCTTTAAGTCATTTTGTAATTCCTATAACTGTAATGCTGGGTCTTAAGGTAAGACTCAGTTTAAAAATATAAAGCACTAAGACCGAGCAAGTTACCCACCAAAAGACTTTCTCCACTCTCTAGGTTCCCTCCCAAAAAACAACAGAAGCCTGCCAGAAGACCAGATACACATTCTGCCCACAGACACCATGCTACTCACTCCATTTCCTTGAGCAGAAACCCCCTGCCTAACTATAACTTGTGCCTCCCACCAAGAATCCAAATAGGTATCCCATCCTTAGATCTTCCAAACTCTCTAGGTTGCCTCGTACCAATACTCTTCCCAACCACACAACATGTAGAAGATGAGATAGGCCGTCTACCCTATCTCTTTCCCTTCTCCCCCTGCCATTGTTTTATTATCCCAGCCCCAAACTCATACAAATAATTTCTGCTGAAACAGAAGTCATACAGGCCACCAGAACATCAGCCTCTAACAAGTGCAGAGATTTCTTGATGGATCAGAGTCCTAACAGGACCATAGAAGAGTACTGCCACCAACTTAGTCAGAGAATCCCTGCCCAGTAAGAGATCACACCAGACAATAGAAGTCCAGGCCCCAACTTACATGAAGACTATCTGGTTAACAATAGTCCACACTATCTGGAAGACAGGAAAAGAAAATCAGAAACAAAATATCAATCCAATAGAGAAAACCCAAGATCTTGACACCTAGACCTATAATCACCACAAGCTCAGATGTTTAGATTCCAGTGTAATAACAAAATTAAGAACAGCCAGGGCAACATGACACAACCAGACTCCAGCTATCCCACTATACCAAACCCTGAATATTCCAGTACATCTGAAGTATAAGAAAAAGTCCTTAAGACCAACTTATGCAGATGATGGAGGTTTTTTAAAGAATAAGTGAATAAATCTCTTGAAGTAATTGAGGAAAGACTAAGTAAAAATTGGAAGAAATGAGAGACCTTAAATGAAGATGATAAAACAAAGAAAATTAAAGCAGTTAAAGAAAACTAATAAAATTGTCAAAGACCTGAAATAAGAAATAGAAGCAATAGAGAAAACACAAACTGGGGTAATTCATGAAATGGAAAATGTAGTTAAGTGAACAGGAACAATTATCACCAATAGAATACAAGAGATGTGTTACAGAATGGTGCGCCATGTACCGGCTGTGGGAACTGGGCAAGACAGAAACCCCAACAAGCCTGGCCCTAGTGTTGCAGATGGTGCCCAACGTGGGCTAAAAATATCTGTCCCACATTTTCATTATGCTAAGCTTAAATAACTTGTGTATGAATGCGAATATAAACTGTCTCTCTGCCGGGCGGTGGTGGCGCACGCCTTTAATCCCAGCACTCGGGAGGCAGAGGCAGGCGGATCTCTGTGAGTTCGACACCAGCCTGGTCTACAAGAGCTAGTTCCAGGATTCCAGGACAGGCTCCAAAGCCACAGAGAAACCCTGTCTCGAAAAACCAAAAAAAAAAAAAAAACAAAAACTGTCTCTCTGTGGGGGTACAGCCATTTTATCGAATAGGTAAGACATACTCATTCTTATCCCAGGTTCCTGAGTAGCACTAGAGTTAGAAGGCTGTGATCCAAAATGCATAATTACTGACAGCTGACTAATACCATTATTAGATTTAGCTTCAAACTGTTCCATTAATAGAGGAGAAGATGATCAAAGTACTATGAAGTTGGAAACATTTATACTTTGAAATTTCAATACTTGTCTTCTTGACAAGTAAACAGAACCTTCTGATGTTAGTGATATAAGTGCAGATTTTGATTAAAATATCTTTTTGAGACTTTCTTATTCTCTCATGTAGCACATAACACAAATGCTATAGTTTGGAAAGACTGATATTGAACACATGGTTGGGGAGGAGAGCAGAATTGGGCACACACAGCTATGCAGTCTCCAGGGACTTACTTTCTATATTAATTTCTGAAAATTCCATGCCTTCTAAGTTTTTCCTTTTTTGTCTTTGTTTGTTTGTTTATGGTATTAGTTTTTTTGGTTTTTGAAAGAGGGTTTCTCTGTGTAGATAGCCCTTGTTTTCCTGGTACTTGCTTTGTAGACCAGGTTGACTTTGAACTCACAGAGTTCACCTGTCTCTGCCTCCTAAGTGTTGGGATGAAAGGTGTGTGCAACCATGCCTGGCCATAAATTTCATTCCATGAATTCTATTCCTATGTTATGAGAACTCTGGGAAACCAAAAGCCAAAGACATATTCATGAGATTTGAATAATAAAACATATAGTATTGAGGTCTGGTAATGTTGTAAAGAGTCTGCACTTCTTCATAAATAGACACACTTAATACTGCCCTAAGATGGTAGGAAGGCAAGCATGGAGCTCAGATGAATCAAGCTTTCATGAGACTGCTCACAGTGGGTAAATATGGTGCTTGATTTGTAATAACAATTTATGTGACTCAGAAATTCTTAATTTTCTGTATTATCCACTTTTTTCTATTCATATCTTCTTTACAGAGACTATTTTCTCTAAGCCTTTCAAATGGTAACATTAGCTGCTATAATTTGCTAAGGACTTGCTACCTGTGATACAAATACGTGCATATTTATACACAGATATATGTTGAAAAGTGTGGACATTATGGGCTTGACTATATTCTGTCTGGAAAGCCCTAATCTGAATGCACAAGTATATTTATAGATGCATACACATCTATACTTCCTTGAAGATAGTTTCCTTACATTCTTTATTGTTTACTTCTTTAAACTGACTTAAAAATAAATATTAAGACAATTTTGTCTTTGAAAATTTTGTGTTAATTCTTTGAAAACTTCATTCAATATATTTGATAATATTCACAACTCTTCATAGATAAACTCCCACCTCCCTCTTGCCTCAACTTCATTATTTTTTATTTAAACTATTGACTCTTATTTGTGTCATCAAACTATGCTTGGATGTGCACCTGCCTTGTAGTTGTGATGTCTGGTTGTCCTAGCAGGAAACAGCATTTTAAAAAACTGATGTCCTTTTCAATGCCCATCAGAGACACTCTTCCTTCACATAGGCATGGAACTTCATTTCCATCTCCCCTTCTCCACTCTGGAACTGTTTCTCTAGATTGTTGACATATTCTTTTCTGAAATATATGTTCTATATATTCTATGGCGTTAACTCAAAATTCTTTTTCTATGAGTCCCTGCATATCTGTTCATGAGTTCTAAAATGTCAGGTTTTTTTGACTGAATATTCTGCTTGTTCTTTATTTTCTTCAGGCCCTGATAATCTATCTACCATATGATGTATTCTATAGGTGAAACTTTCCACTAAGATTTTTTTAGTCACTGTTCATTTTTTAATCTCCAGTTTCATTTCTGTTGGAGGTTTCTATATTTCCTTTTTAAAGAATTTGCTTCTGTATTGGGTATTTTCTTCTTTACTTCACTTAGCCATTTCAGTTTTCCTGCTCTCCCACCAGTTGCATGTTCTTCTAATGTTCATTCCGGTGTTTATTTATGTCTGTATTAGTTAGTTTTATGCCAACTTGGCTTAAGAAAAAGTCATCTGAGAGAAAAGAACCTCCACTGAAAATTTGCCTCCTTATGATAAGGCTCTAGACTTGCCTGGAGGGAATTTTCTTAAATCGTCATTGATGTGAAGGACTCAGTCCATTGTGGGTGGGGCTACCCCTAGACCGATGGTCCTGGGTCTAGAAGAAAGCAGGTTATGAAAGTGATGGGGGAGCAAACCAGTAAACAGTACTCTTTCATGGCCTCTGCATCCATTCCTGTGTCCAGGTTTTTGCCCTGCATGAGTGCTTGCCCTTACTGCTTTTGATGACATGCCATTATATTGAACTGTGAGTTAAATAAACCCTTTCCTCCTGAAGTAGCTTTTGCTCATGGTTTTCCATCATGAAATTGTAACCCTAAGACAACGAACTTCTTCAACCCTTTGCACTCCATGAAAACACTTCTAATTATTTTGCATATGAACAATATGTCTTCAATTTCATTTATGTTGTTCTCATGAGAGACCATTACTACGGGATTGTGGTTTGGGGAGGACATAACTAAAAGAATTTTATGTTTCTTATGCTTTCTTGTGGTTGGGTTTAGGTATGTCTGGGTATACTATTTGCTATGTCTTTTGATACACAACCTTTAAAGCCACTGAAGAGAGGCAGTGTGTTTGGTGGTTTGGGATAGTCCTACATACAGAGTCACAGGACATGTGGGTGTCTAGTGATATATCCTAAACGAGGTATAAAAATGAATTAAAGTCAGAGCTGAGTGGATAGGAAAAAATGAGAAACCAATGTCTCTTACTGGTTGATGGGGTCTGTATGAATTGGGTTTCTGGAATGAGATTTCTGGATCAGAGTTGCTGAGATTTAAGTGCAAGAGGCTGATTCTCAAACTAGGTGCTGGAGGCTTTTTTGATCAGGTTCCAGGAATGAAGTAAGACCTGGAAAGATGGAAGCAAGTGGGAGGCTGGATCTTTAACCTGGTGACAGCAGCCACGAGATCAGTGTGTCTGGCATTAGGTTCCTGAGCTGAGTGTCTTCACACTGGTTCTTGACCTTAGTGTGCCATAAAATCTGACCCTAGGTCAGCACATTTATTCACATTGCTGAGGTATATGCATATCTCTTTATCTTAGACATTCAGAAGATCTTCTGAACTTGTATAGTTATCGGTTTATTTTCATATTCCAAGTCCATTTTTTTATTATAAACTTGTGCTAACTTCCCTTTACTGCCACCATAGGTGAGATTCACACAGGAGCTAACTACCTGTTAGAAAGATCTTCAATGATCATTTACTTATTTATAAATGGTTCTGATAAATAATTGGAGACTTCTTGATGTTTATTCAGTGTTTAATATATTCATTACCTTTGAACTCTCTTTTGTAGATTATAAATATTTATTGTCATATATTTTCTAAGTTTTGACTATTATAATGACTTATGAGTAAATAATTTCTTTCCAATATCCAGCTCAATAATATTCTGGTAATGCATGTAAACTGTATCAAATATACTAACAGAAATATACTGTATTAAAAAACATTTCCTTAATGGTTTGACTATATTTGAATTTATTACTTCTGCACATTCCATACTTTTGATCATTATGTTATATTCAAACTATGTAGGTAGGACAAATTCTCTTAGGTACTACAGAGCATTCCTATTTTTGAAAACTATCTTAATTTTATATTAAAATTCTCTTAATAAGTAACTCCTGTGGCTAGAAAGATAGCTCAGTGGTTAAGAGCGCTGGCTGCTCTTCCAAAGAACCCAGGTTCAATTTCCAGCTACCACAGGGTGGCTCATAGCTGTCTGTAACTCCAGTTACAGGGCACCCAACACCCTCACAAACACAAACATTCAGGCAAAGACCCATTACACATAAAATTAAAACATATGAATTGTTAAAATAAAAGAAGTAACTCCAAAGTCTGATGAACTGTTGAAGGTCATAGCAATGTTTCCTCATCTCAGGAATCTCAAGTATCCTCAGTAATTTTCTCTATACTCCTGTGGCCCTCCTTACCTTTGAAGACAAGATGGAAAGTCTTGCCAGAACACTTTTTTCCTATTCTTTCCAAAGTGAGCTGGATGTAAGGTAAATATGATTCTAGTTCAGTTACCTAGAGAGCTAGATTATAATCTATTATTTTCTCTTTCCAAATATTGAAATACTTTGGGCATTATTCTCCCTTCACAGTTCAAAGCTGACTGTTAAATTTAGCAAAACTCACTGCTGTTTCTGACTTAGAAAACAAAGGAAGGGTCTAGATGCAAACAAAAATTTGACAGACCCTCTATTAGTATATATAATCTATGGCCTATTTCTGAATCTACATCACTCTGCTTAGGACATATAATAAGTACTATATTAGACGTGAGTTGGGTTGTAAGCAGATTGGTTATTTTCATCTTGGTCTCTTAAGTGTCTTAGCTGTCATGGGATATAGGCCAACATCTTTGCAAGAGGAACCATGTGAATTCCAGTAGCACCCTACCTCATATCTGCCTTATATATATTATATGTGTAGCCAAGCTTAGAAACTAACACCACCAATAAGCAAAGAGGTACTTTAAGTCAAAGCTGGATAAATGACTGATTTGTTTAAAACAGTCCATAATTTAGGTGAGGCTAGGAGTAGTAAACATGAGCATGTTATATGGTTTCTACTCTATTCCATTCTTTTCTCAAAGAGTATCAGCTAATATGTCCTTGAATGCTAGCACTGTGGTTTGTTGTGAGGCTGTTCCTTTCTGTAAATACTTCTCAGTGCAATAGCCTTTTACTTTTCATCTATGTAGCCTTGTAAGATGAATGAAAGATATTATTCATTTCAGCATAATAATGCTACTATTGCATACAATATTTGGTCAATCAAGTCTGCTTCTTTCACCTTATCAATTAGTAATTGATATTTAACTGTCCAATACATATTTTATTTCTAGGAAATCCCTTTCATGTTTAACTCTAGAAAAAGATTAATCATAATTTGTTATTATCCTTGTATTCACTTTTGAAATTGGGTTATCTTTCTGCTTACCTCAAAGTTCTCATGGTGAAGACTTATTAAAAGTGTGGAATAGTTAAGTGTATAGCACAATTGGCTCTAGCACAAAGCCTGGACATTCCCCAGGAATGTCCTCTGTGGCTGACCTTGATGGCAAAACTAATGCATTGCATTTCCTCCAGAGCTCTACCACCTGAATGTTCATGGAAGGAAGTTCCAAAAACACAATTTTGTTAAGAATTTTCCTAATGTGAACTCTCTGCCGATGCAAAAATCTCAATCAAGCCAAAGCACACCAAGTCAAATTAAAAAATGTCCAGGTTTAGCCAGGCGATGGTGGCGCACGCCTTTAATCCCAGCACTCGGGAGGCAGAGGCAGGTGGATCTCTGTGAGTTCGAGACCAGCCTGGTCTACAGAGATAGTTCCAGGACAGGCTCCAAAGCCACAGAGAAACCCTGTCTCGAAAAACAAAAACAAACAAACAAACAAAAAAATATCCAGGTTTAATGGGATTCCTGTGCTCTTGGGTGGCTCTGAGGGGGAACTGAGAAGCCCTGAACGTGACCACCATGGGGAAAGGAAAGAGACCATGAGGAGACTTTCTGGGAGAGCAGTTTAAATAAACTGGGGGAGTGGTCAAGATTTTGGCAGGCTGCCTTGACCCTCCTCCGGGGAGGAGTCAAGGTTTGGTGGGCACAGGGCCGGGGATTCCAAAGATGGAAGTCAGAGACAGGGACTTACAGATTTCTCAAGACTGAAACTAAGATGCTCCACTTAGCTGAAGATACTTGTTTTCTTCCAGTCTCCTACTGTTTCTAAAGGAAGTGAAAAACTCTACACCTGGGGACATTTTATCCAGAGATTAATGACAGTCCAGCAAGCACATACATTTCCTGTGGATGAAACGTTTGTTAAAAGGTGTTTGCCAAGGATCTCAATACAGGAGACAGGATGTTGTAAGCTTCCTGACATAGAGAATGACCTTCAGAAGTCCCACATTTGAGCATCACTCTTCTTTAATTGCCCCAGAGTGAAAATGTGTCTGTACACTTTGCTCCTGGCTCATGTGTACTGGCACCAATTCCCTCACTGCTTTTCCAGGTTTATCGATCGACCTCTACCATGGAATGCATCTTTTATTTTTTATTTTTCTTGCATTGTGTGCACCAATCCCAGTTCCCCCTCCCCCCCTTCTCCCACCTTTCACATCCCCCTATCCTACCGCTATCAACTCTTCAGAGTAGGTAAGACTTCCCTTGGGGAGTCAACAAGGTCTGGCATATTAAGTCGAAGCAGGACCAAGCCCCTCCCCACTGTATCAAAGCTGAGCCAAGTATCTCACCATAGGGAATGGGCTCCAAAAACCAGTGCATATACCCGAAATAAGTACTAATCCCAATGCCAGTGGCCACCCAAACAGATCAAATCACTTAACTGTCACCCACATTCAGAGGGCCTAGTTCTGTCCCATGTTGGTTCCCCAGATGTCAGTCCCGAGTGTATAAGCTCCCACCAGCTCAGGAAAACTGTCTTTGTGGTATTTCCCACCATGTTCTTGATCCCCCTTGCTATATAATCCTTCGTCCTTCTCTTCAACTTTTTCAGAAAATATATAAAATATTTCAATGCTTTCAACAAAATTTATAAAGTACAGTTTTAAAATCTGCTAGTTTTTCTTTGTAATTTCCCCAAATGTCTATCAGACTAGAACTCAAGCAGCCCAAACACATGTGAATATAATCTTACTCAGAAATATATGTATGTTCATGTGCTGTGTGGTGGGAATCTCTTCTTCCTCCTCTATTTTTTTCACATGCATAAGCAATATATGCCTTATGATTCTGTGGTTGTATGATGATTTGCCATATCTAGTGCTAGATTGTAACTCTCTTAGCAATATAAATATAATTTTTAACTTTGAAAGTATATAAGCTAGAATGAAATATATATATGAATATATATATATTCATATATATATATATGAAGTGATAGGAGCGGCGGGGCTGCGTCTCCAGCACCCCGGCCACCCACATGGCTAGCTTTACCCGAAATAATTACACGGACACTGTATTCTTTTAAACACTGCTTGGCCCATTACTATCTAGCCTCTTCTAGGCTAATTCTCACATATTAATTTAGCCCATTTCTAATCAGGTTTGTAGCACCCCAAGGTACGCTTACCGGGAAGATTCTAGCCTACGTCCATCCTGGGTGGGAGCTTCATCGCGAGTGTCTTGCTCTGAGAGGAGCTGTGTGAAGTCTGAGCTCACTTCCTCTTCCTCCCAGCATTTTGTTCTGTTTACTCCACTCACCTATGTTCTAACCAATCAGGGCCAAGCAGTTTATTTATTGCTTAACCAATGAAATCACCAGATTGATATATGACACTCCCACATCAAATATATATATATATATATATATATATATATATATATATATATATTCTGATACGTTTTAATGATAAAAGCATTTTAAAACAAGCTGTAATTTCCTTTGTTAACCTTTCATTTAAATTACCCACTACTCTACATAATAAGCAAACATATCCTGAATTTAGTTTACTTTTTCATCCCTATGTTTATTATCTTTAAACAAATACCCAATTTAAAAAAAAACAACCTATAGATATAAATTACTGCTCATGATGCACAGATGTCATGTATAAGAAAGTTTGTTAGAAAGTTTCATTTGTGGAGAAAATGCTTTGGATTTTTTCTTTATTAATTGATTAATTTATTTTACTTCCCAACTGCAGTTTCCCTTCCTTCCTCTCCATCCATCCCCGTCTTCACCACCTCCCTCCCTCAATCCAGTCTTCCTCCTTTTCTGTTCCAAAAAGATAGGCATTAACAAAGCATGGCATATCAAGCTGTAGTGGGACTAATTCTTCCCCTTGTATGAATATTGGGCAAGGCAATCCAGTATGAAGAATAGGTTCCTAAGAGTCTACCAGAATATTAGGGACATCACCTGCTCCCATTGATAGGAGTTCCATATGTATAATTGTATACGTATGTATATATGTACAAAATTTATATTATACAAATTTACATGTATATTGCACATATTATATATATATATATATATATATATTTAATGTGTGTATGGTATATGTACATGAGTATGCACATGTGTGTGTATGTGTGTGTGTGTGTGTGTGTGTGTGTGTTTGCGCACGCGCTTGTGTATGTGTATACAGCTATATGGCTAATAAAGATTTGGAAAGAACCATTGAAAACACCAAAATAAATGACAAAAAAGAAAGCTTAACAGTGAATTTTGTGAGAAAGGAATGTTCATGCTACTGAAGTCAGAGAACACTTATAAATTTGTGGTAAAGAAGAGTGAAACCATCCTCTTGCTGTTATACGCTTCATGTTCTTATGAATAACCCCCCACCAAAATAAAGCTTTCATTGTCCTCATCATCTAAGTTTTCAGGTTTTTGTAAATCTAAATTTATTAAAAGTTTTATTTTCAAATTTTCGTTCTATGTATGTCCTTTTAAATTCTAAATGTATCTTACATTTATCATAGTGTATAATGCTATTTATAGCAAAGATATTCTATAAATTATGATGTATACATAAGACAAATCATTCATTATGACCAATTGGTTAAAGTAAGCTAATAGTGATTTTGACTGGCAGAAAACAGGAACATTATCGGGTAGAGTATTTTAGAATGCCAACATCTTTGCATGCAAATAAGCCATAGCCAACTTACCACTCTTCCTGAGAGTAAAGCATCTGGTTTTGTATGCTTAATTAAAATAAACGCATTCCTTCATCCCCTAGAAATAGAAAAAGACAGTAGAAAAGAGCATGATAATATCAGTCATCATCATTATCATCAGTCACAATCCATTTATGCTTGCAGCGAGCCCACAAGGTGCTTTTAATTTAAATGAAGTGATAGGAAAGAAATGTACAACAAGGGATATAACAATTTATGTTGGGTATTTTAGTCCTTTCTTGTCTAATTTAGCTGAGATAGAAACATAATCTTCATGCTGTACCCCAGCTCTATTATAAAGATATTGCACACCGAGTCTGTGATAGACTCAAATCTACCTACTTCCTCTACCCACTACTGAGGCCTCATGTACTCACTGAAACTAAGACTTGTCTTATAATCAGTTATTGTTAAAAATAAATATAAAAATTGGAAGCCACCCCAGAAAGATATCCTCAAGATTGGTTACCACAGAACACAGGAAATGATCATCACTTTTATGTGGTGAAATCCTTATGTCACCTCTGATATGCTGAGCCTGTGACAGGGGTACCACATCCCAATCTTCACAGCAACCCTAATAAATGGTATTAATATTGCTTCTACACACTGTTTTTGTTTTTGTTTGTTTTGCTTTTAGCTTCTTCCTTATCTTTATTTTAAGAATTTTAAGGATAACCCCATCAAATTGGTATAACCTAGAATATGTCATTTTTTCACATCATGGCCTGCCCCCTTGGATTACATGGAATGCCCGTGGAATGAGAAATTTTCCATGTTTGTAGAAAGTCTATAAAGGAAGGCCTTACCGATAAAGCATGGGCCATTCATTATCTGTTTTAATTTGGCTAGGTAAGCCAAGGATAGCAAAGCATTGTAGGATATGGCTAATAGCATGTTTGGATTTCTCTCCGGCATGTGCCAAAGCCCAACAGGCTCTGGAGAAGGTATCCTCTGAAAGAAAAATATATTTAAGCTTTCTGAATGGAGAATAATATGTAACATCAATCTGCCAGAGATGGTTAGGGTAAAGCCCCCAGGGATTGCTCCTCAGATTTTTGGAGGGGAGAAACCTTAAGGAAAGACTGACGGGACTTACAAGTCCAAACAATTTCTTTTGAGGTCTTTAACTGCTACCTGTGGGAACCTATGTTTTAGGCTCCTCCAGTTAATGTGGGTTAAAGGTGGAAATGTGTGGCTTCCATAGCAGGATTGCACTGAGGCATGGAAGCCAGGTGATCAGCCAGCTAATTTCCCCTGGAGAGAAATCCAGTCAAGTTTTGATAACTTCTAAGCTATTGTTGAAAGATGGGATTAACCACTTGTTTAAGTAGGAGGCAAGCTTGAATCATAAGAGGGGATATAGGCTTGGAGTCTAGTTTAATATGGGCCTCGACCAGGTTAGGCAAAAGATTTACAACACAGAGGCTATCAGAAAATAGATTGAACATCTCTGGTATGGAATCCAATGCCATAATAATGGCAAATAATACTTTAAACTGTGCAGATCCCTCCACTTCATGGGAAATTGTTTTTATAGGCATTGGCTTCTCTCTCTGTGAGAGAGGTGGGAATACAACAAGGGAGACTCCCAAGAATCCCCCCACTAGTAAAACTGTAAGAAAATCGGGGTTGAGTTGAGACAGAAAATGTTTAGGGGGCCTCCACACCAGTCGAGAAAAGAAGCTCATCCATTTGTGAGGGACATAATGGCAATCAGTTTTTCCTGAGAACTCATCAAGGGCTATGGTAATTCTACTATTATTTCTCTGAAGCCAGGTGAAATCAGTGATTTTTAAACGGAACAATATGGGAATGAGGTTCTCTGCCAAATGTCCTGACTGAAATATCCCTGCCTTTAATGGTGCAATAGACCCTGGGAACTCTGCCCACTGAAAGGTGAACCCAATGAATAGGCTCCAACTCCTGCGCTAATAATTTGGTACACAAGGTTCCCCCAGAAAAGATATATAGGAAAACAAGTTGGTTAGGATCAAAGCTCCTCAAGGCCGCCATGTCAATAGCCTGTTGGACCTGATGTAGTATCTGCCGATGGTGACAGGATAAAATAACTTTGGATGAGAGATTGAGGCCACTTAGGAGTTAAAACAATGGAGCCAACTGTTCTGTGGAAACAGATATCCATAGCCTTACTCAATTTATTTCTCCTAGTATCTTTTGGAGCTGAGGTAGGGTGTATGAATCCTGAATGTGTAATTGGGTTTTGGCTGGGGAACTGATACAAGGAACAAGATGGAACCCAAAATTTTAAAGGGAGGGATAGACTGAAATTTATCTGCAGCCACACTGAAGTTATTATCCCTTAGAATGGTAAGGCAATTAGTTATGAGGTTACGAAGTCCTGATGAAGTAGGGCTTCCCAAAATAATATTAAGAAAAAGAGATCCCATAAGTATGGCCCTGGCCAGATTTCTTCAGTCCCAGACAGTGCAAAATTGATGGACTAAGCCCTGGAGGATGGTTTCCACCCAGGGTGAATTTGGCTCATCTTCAGCTACAGCTTTCTTTAAATCCTTAAGATCCCGGGCTTCCCAAGGGTACCAGACATTAGGCATGTTACCTCCTGGGTTAACATTTACAGGAAACAGGTGTGCCATTTCTCCCTCTGTGGCTCTGGAAGAAACTACCTCCCCTGGAAATCCGGAAGCAGCAGCTTCCCTCCTAATGCTCCCTTTCCATTGTGAAGCTGTGGGACAGAGGGGACTCCCCTACCCCCTACAAGGAAGTTCCCTCCTGCAACAGAGCAGAGGGCCAGAGAGTGCTAGAAAGGGGTTTGTAGGGGGATCATGAGGTGAAGAAGGTGAAGAACCCCTTGAGAGCCAAGGGACGCTGTAAGAGGGGTTTAGGGGTGAGTACACTGAACTAAGTTCCAAAGTGGGATTTATTGAACTAGATTTCAAAGCACTATTTTGTTCAGTAAAGAACTGTCGCATTTTTAATGGGAGTATACTCACCTGCAGACCAATTGCCCATCAGCAATTCTTCAGTATAAAGTTACTGTAACAACAACGGTGATATTGGTTCAAAAGCAGACAAGTCATTATAAATGATAGGGAGGAACTCCAGACACATACTACTATTGGAACTGAGCTTTTACATAGGAGCAACAGCTACAAAATAGCAATAATACAGCAATTCAACAAATTGTGCTACAACAATTAGAGATACATTTTATGAAAAAAGAAATATATATTTTAAAAGTTCATATATATGTATATAGTGACAGTTCATATGTATGAACTTAAAAATTATATATTATCTAATAAAGATATATAATGTATAAAATTATACATTAAACACACAAAGAATTATAAAATAAAAGACTACAAAATCTCTAGAGTTAGCATTGGAGCAAATGCTCTTAGCCTGGATTTGGCAATGAAATCTTAGATAAACACAGAAACTATAATCCAGAAAAGAAAAGAATCTTTGATGCAGCAAATTTTAATATACTTTTAAAACATCTACTCTGTGAAGACCCACAAAGAGAACAATAGATAAATTAATTAATTAAAACACACACTGCGAGAAGTTTGCAAACCCATACCTAAGGTGCTTATATATATAATGCACAAAGACTTAAAGTCCAGTTATACACAAGTGAACAAACCTCTGATAAATAGGACAAGAGACCTTGCACAACTTACATGACACATGCATGGAAAACAAGCATAGGATACTCAGCACAAGTGTCACCAGCAAATGTCAGGTCACAACAATATGTTATCCTACAATTACTATTTTAGAGTGATTAAAAACTGAAGTTCTAATAAAAGAGATGCCATGTAGCTGCCTAAGAAGACAGATGCTCTTATGGGGTAGGAATGAACAGGTTTCTTTGAGGTCCCAGGCCATCCTGATCTACATTGTGAGTTCCAGACAAGCATAGGCTAAACAATAAAACCCTATCATCAAACAAAATCAACCAATCAAAAGCAAGCAACAACAACAACAACAAAAAGAAAACCATGTGGCATCTTTACACTCCTTACTTCTCCATATTATTAATCTTTTTGCTTGTTTGATGTGTATTTGTTGGTTTTCTTTTTTGTTGTTGTTGTTGCTTGTTTTTGATTGGTTGATTTTGTTTAATGATAGGGTTTTATTGTTTAGCCTATGCTGGTCTGGAACTCACAATGTAGATCAGGATGTGTGTATGTGTTGTAATGAGTTGAGTTTATCAAGCAATCTCCAATTTCTATTTCTGATATAAGCTCTCATACTGAAATTCAGGATCACTGATTTAGCAAAATTAGTTGTACAGCAGTCCCTAGATTTCTCCTCTCCCTGAATCTCCATCATTGTCATTACGAGCATGCAACATTACACTTGCTGTTTTTAAAATGTAGATTAAAGTTATCTTCTCATGTTTACCTATCAAGGACTTGGCTTTCTGAGCCATTTCTCCTGGCCCTAAAACTACTCTATATTAATGTAACTGAAAACAGAAGGCAGGTTAGAGCTTGATCACTTCATTTCTTAAGTTCGTAGGTAAAATTAGTGAAATAGTAGGTCTCTATAGACTACATTCTCCAGTACACAATGGTGGATAATAGGGTAAAATTTAGCATGCAAAAGCTCCAAAGATTCCCAGCACTCGGGAGGCAGAGGCAGGCGGATCTCTGTGAGTTCGAGACCAGCCTGGTCTACAGAGCTAGTTCCAGGACAGGCTCCAAAACCACAGAGAAACCCTGTCTCGAAAAACCAAAAAAAAAAAAAAAAAAAAAAAAAGCTCCAAAGACAGAATTCCGTTTTGCTAGAGTTGATTATTATTATTCTTAGTGGTTTAAAAAAAATGGAGAGATCAATTCTTTCAACTTGATTTATCCCTAATATTAGCAGAGGACGACCAAATTTTTTACAAAGCTGTGCTCACATTTAAGGACGCCATTACATGGTGCATCTATTTGCCTGTGTACATATTTGACAGCAAGAGAATATTATAAAGAGATATGTTTTCACTAGTAAGTATTTTTTTCTTTTTTGAACTGTCTTCATATTATGAGGGGAATTGTTGTTCCCAGGAAGGAAAATAAAGATAATAATTTATGATACAAATATCGTTACAATACTTCCCTGAATCTGAAGTGTAGACATGCACTTCTATACTTCTAGAGTGGTATGGTTTCTCTACGTACAGAAAGCTAAAAGGACTTTGAAGGGTGCGTTGAAAATGTGTACTAAACACACAGTCAGGAGAATGTTCTCAGAAGCATTAAGAACCAGCACATCATTTTGAATACCTTTACAGTAAAGCTCAGAGAGTCCCTAGAATGTTGACCAAAAGTGACTGATATTCTTGAAAAAGAGGCATTTTGTCAAAGAAAGAGAATATTGATTCTTAAAGTAATAAGCAATGCTTTTTTTTTTTTTTTTTTTTTGGTTTTTCGAGACAGGGTTTCTCTGCGGCTTTGGAGCCTGTCCTTAAGACTATTATGAACTAATCAACAAACAAATGAAGCTTTAATTTCAAATGATAGTTTTTCACAAAAGATAACTCCATAAGGCTTATGTTATCATAAGTGAATATGGCCAGGATTGGTTCTTGCCAAATCCATAATTGTGAGCAGGATGACAATTAAAGAGAAGACCACAATGAAACGGCCAGGAACTGTATTTCCTCATGTCATTGTGTTCACTCTTAACCCTTAATTAAAGTTTCAGATATTAAAACATTTGTGAGAGTTAACATTCTCACATAGAGCAATCAAATAACATACTGAAGAAAGACATCCAAAGGCATTGGTTTATCCTTTATTTTTCAATTATAATACAACATAGAGCAAACACATACCAATGGAACAAAGAACCCACACAAATCACTAATATGTGAAGGTAAGTTTACTGAACAAATTATAGTGATGTACTATAGTTGTTTCTGCATTTATATTACTAACTGTGTGAAAAAGAGGGCACTGCAATCATTTACACGAGCTTATATGTACATAGACAACACAATAATTTGCAAATAAGAAAATAAAATTTGCTTCTGAAAATTGAACAAGAGAATGCACAAATAATTTTCATAAATAGAAATACTTAGCTTCTGAAAAGACAGTAATTTAGAGACCAGAGTGAGACTAGTGTATAATTTAGCTGACAAATGTAGAGAAATAAAACACCACTTAGAAGCAAGAATGCTGTTGTCTTGGGAAACAAAACAAATGCATAAAGAAAGCCAATGTTAAGACCCTTTTGAGAAGGTCATTTGGATTTAAGGCCCAGACACAAATATCAGTTCATCTTCAGCATCCACTTTAAGATTCCACTACAGCTTTTGAGATGTAATGCAGCTCTTTCAATCATACAATATCTTCCTCTTCTAATCGGAATTTATTTGCACCACATTTTCAAATAAAGGTCTATGTGTATTTCATTAACAAGGAGACAGAATATTTATCACATTACTATACAGACTGTTACTAACTATTTTAGTTTAAAATTAATGCAATGATAAGCAAGGTTATGAAATTATGTGTTTCAGCATTCTCATGATCATAGATTTTTCTAAAATATGGGGATTTTACTTACAGTGACTTATGCAATCATAAGATAAACAACCAGATGGTGTGCCTCTTGGTAACTCACTCAAATCACCCTGCATCTAATTTCCACCAACATCATTGGGTGTTTCTACAATCAAAAGGTTGAATGACATTACCATGCCTCTGAAAGCAAAGAAGTAAAGAAATTCTTCAAATAAAATGAACTTAGCCATAATTTTATAAATAAAATGAATTAATTAACTATGGAATGCATTGCATCAAGTTTTAATAAAATTGCTACAAAATCAAATGCAGTGTTGAAATTGGTCCAGCATTCCTCCACACTCAGTAATATAAAAATCCATACAGAGATTGGATCAATACTGTCCACAGACATTGGAATGGAGAATATTAAATCTAATGTTATTCTCTAGATTACATGCCTTGATGATACACTTGGAAAGCATATTTTATTTAATATTAATAATTCCCTCAAATATTTGCTCTTTCAAGAACTTATATTACCTTCATGGCTCTTATCAGGTTTCAGGAGAAAATGTATTAAGATTGGAGATATGCTGGAAGTAATAACATTTTCATAAATGTGAAATATAAATCTCATAAAAACTATGGAAATAAGCTTATGGTTTTAACCATACTATTTATACGTGGCTACATTATTTTGAGTAAAAAAAAGTTTAGCCTCATTAATCCCAATGTGTTTTAATCCATATTTCTGAGAAGTAAATATTCATTTTTTTATTGTGGGGTCACAGTAGTTTCTAATATATATCTGAAACTCCATTTCAAATAGTAAAATGTGAGGCTTTCTGGAATTTTTGTATATACTTCATACCCTGTTAGGCAAAATGGTTATTCTAGTTATGGCCAAACATCTTTGAAGAAGGTAATGGTAATAATGGAGCTTATTATTTTTGTTGTTCAGAAATCATGGTTTCAGTTGGTTATTTTTTTCTTACTGTTTCTTGATGGTTTATTCAAGTAGTCTGTACTTTGAAATGTCTTTATACGACCACAATCCACAACATCTGAGACCATAATGAAACCATTGAAATTCTTGTCTTGTCATTGTCCTCAAATGAAATTCATTGAAGATGACAATCCTAGGCACAGTTTGCTACAAAGGCTGTGGATACAAAAGTGATTAAGGACATCAAGCTCCCTTCCCCAGCCTGCTAAATTGTGCTGGCTATAGATAGTAGCCTGGTGTATAAGCAAGACAAAACAAGAACTTGTCTAAAATAAATGTAACTTCATCAAGGATAAAATCAGAAAATTTCTTGGTCACAACTTGTGTCATATCAATCAATAAATAACGTGAGCCTCAAAATTTTAAAATATTTCTATGAATCCACAATCTGAGTTAAAATACTCTGCATAAAACTAAATATATCACTCCCCAAAACAAGATGCCAAAGACAGAAGCAGGTCAGCTTCTATACACCAAAGTAAGTGAAATTAAAGGAGTAATAACTCTAAAAATAAATAGAAAACTAGACAGAAAAGTAGAAACCATCGCAGATGATGAGTGTGTTTCTCATGTGTGATGGGAAGCAATCTAAAGGTGCCAACAGGAGAGCAGATCTAGCACTGAAAGCAATAGTAGTCCAGTGTCCTATATCAAGGAGGGGCTTAGGATTTTATCTCAAAAAATTAAATCGTACAACCCTAACTTGAATTTCGGGTTTACCTAAGAAAAGAAGAAAATTCCATATCAGCTTCTGAATAAATTGGCAGATTCATTTTGAAATTTGAAAGAGTTGCAGATTTTCTTTTATACCTAGTGTGATGAATAATGATGAAACAGTCCTGAGAAGTTAGTGCAGGGGAGATTCCAAATGTCTCAGAGGAAGTCAGGCTACTGACCATGAGGAAGAAAAAAAAAAATCACAACTATCTTTCTTGGAAAAAAAATGCTTTTTTAACGTGCAAACATGTAGGGAGCAGAAAGTCAAGCGAAATCCTCAGGGAATGGGTGTTATTGACATAGGCAAAGACATTTCAAGAACCCAGAAGCCTAAGGCTGAGAGGGAAGGCAAAGTCTCCTTCCTCAAGGAACTGACCAAGTTCGAGTGTTGAAGGGGTGCTGAAAATGTCCACCACAGAGTTCTCATTCCTGGGTGTTTACAGAATGAAGTCTGATGTCCTACAGAGACTAATCCAACTGAGACTGACTAAACCTGTCTTCTTGAACCAGCTGTGTAGTGATATTTCATTTGTGTTTTAATAAATAAAGCTTGTCTGAAGATGAAAGAGTCAAACAGCCCCACCTGTCAGCCATACAGACCAGGCAGTGCTGATACACACCTTTAATCCCAGTAGCCACACTAGTTTCCCATAGATACTGGGCAGTGCAGTAATGCATGCCTGTAATGTCTGTCCTGGAGAGGAACGTTGGAGGGAAGGAGACCGCTCACAGATACAGTCTCATCCTGAGATTCCTGGAGGCAGGATCCCCATTTTGGACTGAGGTTCAGTTAAGAGTCAGTGGCTAGGTGTTTAGCTCTTCTGACCTTCAGTTTGAACTCCAATATTTGTCCCTTGTTTTTATTAATTGTGCTTCATAGTTGTATGCCTTAAACCACCCTGCCTTCTTGATCATCTCCATGTAATAACCTGCCTTCTTGTTTAACTGTATGCAGTAATCCTGCTTGCCTCTTCAACTCCATGCAATAGACAACAAAGATTCCAAGGTGCTCTGGTTTCTCTATAAGAGATTCGAGACCATCCAAGCGATAGTGGCACAAAACGGCCAGTGGTAGCACAGACCTTTAATTACAGCACTGGGGAAGCAGAGACTGGTCTACAGAGTGAACAGAGTGAGTTTCATGATATCAGAACAGTCAGGACTGTTTCACAGAAAAACTCTGTCTGTCTTGAAGAACTAAAAAATAAAAATTATAAAAAGTGGAGGGAAAAGATTCCAAACCACCTAATCCCAGCACTTCAGTATATCCAGGTTTCTGTGTGTCTCTGTCTATGCCTGTATGTCTGTCTGTCTTTTCTTCATCACCCTTATATCCCAATCAGTTCTGTCCTTAAAACCATGTGGGACATGGTACACATATATCTAAGATTGAACTGTAGCTATGGATATATGGGAGAGATACAATACCACAAATAGGATATAGGGATGCTTTATTAAGAATAAAAACCCACCTCCAGTGACACACTGCTTAAACGAAAGCCACACATATTCCAGCAAGGCCACAATTCCTAGTCCTTTCAAATAGTGCTACTTCCCAAGCATTCAATTACATGAGCCTGTGGGGCCATTTTTATTCAAACTACCACCCCATCCTAATGTAATTCCTATTTGTGGAATAAAAATTCTGACTAGGTAATTAGTCATTTTTGTACATGCATATGAATGGGTGTGTATTAATCTATGTGATCATGCATGTATTTGGATACCAGAAGTCACTGTCCAGTATATGTGTATATGTATTTGTTGTGTGTGCATGCATGCATGTGGATACCAGAAGTCAATGTCCAGTATACTTCCATCAATGTCCACCATCAACTTTTGAGACAGAATTTCTTCTGAACTTGGACCTCACTGATTTTTCTAGGCTCGTAGATCTGCAAGCCACATGGATACACTGTCTCCTTCCCAACCCTTCCCTGGCACTAGAATTATAGACGTATATTGCTATGCTTAGTTTATATATGTGGGTGGTCGGGATTGAACTGTAATACTCATACTTAACTCAAGAATGTTACCAACTGAACTGAAGGAGAGAAGATAATCTTCTATCTTCAACTTGATTCTTGTCCCATCTATCTCCAAGAATGGAGCGGACAGAAAGCAAAGTGTGTGTCAAATGGGAGGTACTTCATTTGCCAATTATGAATAAATAAGCTGGAAACTCAACAAAAGAGTTTAAAAGAGATTGACAAGTGAGATGTAATTAAAACAAGTTTTAACTTCGGGTAACGAGAGAATGCTAGCTGAAAGCATTGCAGCTCTGAGAAGTGTTACAAAGTCAAGTGTTACAGCTCCAAGGATCTTGGGGCTTCAGGGTGTCAGCCTGGAGCAGTCTTTTGCAGAACAAGCTAGCCAGCTGAAAGTAGGAGGTCTCTAGTGGAAGTCTAGAAAAAGCTGCAGGTACAAATTGCCCTCTGCAGCTTAGGCTAGTGGGAAGTCTTAGTAGATCAAGTACAAATGAGTCATTCTGCCTGAAGCCACTGCCAGAGTTGAAAGCCGGTCCAGGTGAGTACCCTATAAAGAAAAGAAGACTGGTGTGCTGGGTGCTTTCATTGAACCTTTTGGGTTTCTTCTCTGGTGAGTGAGTACACTGGGAGCCAGGTTCTTCAGGTTTGTACCATTAAAAAAAAATCAAAAGTCTCTGGCCAGGGTCCCAGTTAGAGTCAGGAATAGAACTCTGAAATCTTATTACACCCACTCCCCATGGGCTTGCCTAGCAGCTCTGATTTGGCCTGGGGAACACCTAAATTTATGGAGGTACCAGAATGACAGCTAGGTCTTGATAATCTGGATGTGAGCATGCAAATGAGGTGAAGAAATAGGACCAATCCAATTACATAAGAGCTCTCAAAAATGGTAGTTGAAGAAGAACCCTGGGCAGAACAAACATTGTCAAAAAGAAGTCCATGGTCATGTGCCTTGGTGACAGCATAGACTCTAGGAAACCTTCTGACTGTTCTTGATTGCTACTACATTTTTAACAGGCTACCTGCTTCATGTGGGATTCCCCTCTGTATGCTGTGAATACCATTGATTAATAAAGAAACTGATTTGGACCTATAGCAGGGCAGATTTGGCTGTTGGGGGGAGGGAGAATAAACTGAATGCTGGGGGAAAGGTGGCAGAGTCAAAGCAGAGAAAAGCCATGGAGCCGCTGCCAGAGACAGACACACTGAAACTTTGCCAGTAGGCCATGAGATTCGTAGTAAAATATAAAATAAATGTGAGGGATTAATACTAGATGTAAAAGCAAGCTGGCAATATGCTTAAGTAATTGGCCAAACAGTGATTTAATTAATACAGTTTCTGTGTGGTTATTTCAGGAGTCTGGGCAGCAAGGAAATGAACAAGTGGCCTGCTTGCAACACATGCTGCATGTCTAATATTTGCATTTCTTTGAGTCAGAGATTTGACTTTGCTGGTGTGTGTGTGTGTAGGGGGGGGGCGTGCTTTTGTTTCATTTGATTCTGTTGCAGCAGTAAGGATTATCATTAGATTGCTCTATGGAGCTCATTTTGCTCTCAAGGCTTGAGGCTGCCTGTACTGAGAACCCTGTTAGAAAACCCAGTATAGGAAGAGACATCTACTCCCAACTATTGTAAGAACCACTGACCTCCGGTCGTAACAATAGACAATTTTTAAAGAAAAGATGTTAATTTCACTCATACTTTCAATGCTATTGATCCCAATAGCATGGTATCAGTATATACTAGAGTTCAGGTGATACTTTGTCCTGTGTGAGTAGAAGTAAGAGAACAGAGATTACTTTATGGTAGGAGAGCAAATCCAGTCACACCAGAACAAGAAATCCTTTATATCACCAAGAACTCTCTCAGTTCTCTACCTATAGCACAAATCCATAGCAAGGGCAGGCACTACACATCAACTATCTATTGAATGTTATTTTAATCTTTCCGAGTTTGGGTCACCTCCCTTAATATTACACATCTTGGGTTCATTCATTTTTATGCAAATCTCATTATTTCAGTTTTTTGCAGTCTGTTAATATTCCCTCTTTGTATTTTTACCGCATTTAGTTCTCAATTTATCTTTTTTTATTTTTTCTTTCTTTTTTTTTTTTTTTTTTTTTGGTTTTTCGAGACAGAGTTTCTCTGCAGCTTTGGAGCCTGTCCTGGAACTAGCTCTGTAGACCAGGCTGGTCTCGAACTCAAAGAGATCCACCTGCCTCTGCCTCCCGAGTGCTGGGATTAAAGGCGTGCGCCACCATCGCCCGGACTCAATTCATCTTTTGATGAACTGCTAGAGTAGTTCCATTCCCTGCTATCATGAAGAATAACTATAGAAAAAGAATTGGTACTGGGTTACCTCACTCAGGATAGTGTTTTCTATTTCCATCCATTTGCATGCAAAATTCAAGATGTTATTGTTTTGTACCGCTGAGCAGTACTCTAATATGTATATATTCCACACTTTCTTCATCCATTCTTCCATTGAATGGCATCTAGGTTGTTTCCAGGTTCTGGCTATTACAAATAATGCTGCCATGAACATAGTTGAACAAATGCTTTTGTCATATGGTAAGGCATCTCTTGGGTATATTCCCAAGAGTGGTATTGCTGGGTCTTGGGGGTAGTTTGATCCCGAATTTCCTGAGAAATCACCACACTGATTTCCAAAGTGGTTGCACAAGTTTTCGTTCCCACCAACAATGGATGAGTGTACCCCTTATTCCACAACCTCCCGAGCAACGGCTATCATTGGTGTTTTTGATTTTAGCCATTCTGACAGGTATAAGATGGGATGTACTTACTCATAATTGGTTTCTAGCCATAAATAAAGGACATTGAGCATATAATTTGTGATCCTAGAGAAGCTAAATAAGAAGGCGAACCCAAAGTAAAACATATAGTCATCCTCCTGGATAAGGGAGGTAGACAAGATTGCCGGGCAAAAACCGGGAACTTAGGGGTGGGGTGGGATGGGGGTAAGGGGAAATGGGGAGAGAAAAGTGAGAAGGGGAGGATGGGGGGAGCTTGAGGGAATGAGATGGTTGGGATAAAGGAAGGGTGGATATGGAAGCAGGGAAGTATATATCCTAATTAAGGGAGCCATCTTAGGGCTGGCAAGAGACTTGACTCTAGAGAGACTCGCAGGTATCCAGGGAGATGTCCCTAGCTAGTTCCTTGGGCAACTGAGGAGAGGGAACCTGACATGACCCTATCCTATAGCCATACTGATGAATATCTTGAATATCACCATAGAACCTTCATCTGGCGATGGATGGAGATAGAGACAGAGACCCACATTGGAGCACCAGACTGAGCTCCCAAGGTCCAAATGAGGAGCAGAAGGAGGGAGAACATGAGCAAGGAAGTCAGGACCACGAAGGGTGCACCCACCCACTGTGACAGTGGGGCTGATCTCTTGGGAGCTCACCAAAGCCAGCTAGACTGGGACTGAGTAAGCATGGGATAAAACCGGACTCTCGGAACATGGTGAACAATGAGGGGTGCTGAGAAGCCAAGGACAATGGCACTGGGTTTTGATCCTACTGCATGAACTGGCTTTGTGGGAGCCTAGCCTGTTTGGATGCTCACCTTCCTGGACCTGGATGGGGGGGGGGATCTTGGACCTCCCACAGGGCAGGGAATCCTGACTGCTCTTCAGACTAGAGAGGTAGGGGGAATGGAGTGGGTTGAGGGGGAGAGGAGTGGGAGGAGGGGGAGGGAAATGGGAGGCGGAGAGGAGGCAGAAATATTTTCAACAAAAAAATAAATTAAAAAAATAAAGTATAACCTGTAAGATGAAAAAAAAAGAAAAAGAAATGGTAAATATCTCTGTGATATGATTTGAAGTCTTTTGGATATATGCCTAGGAGTAGTGTAGCTAGGTCATAGAGTAGTTATAATCCTTAATTTTTTTGAGGCAGCTCCAGGCTGATCTGTTTTGCTACATAATAGATGTATTAAGTCTCACAAAGGAGTCCTTCTTCCATCCTTTCTGACATTTCTTCTCAGATTTCCTAATGACAGCCATTCTGGTTGAGATGAGATGGTGTCTCAAATTAAACTTAATATTCAATTTCCTGGTTGAAACATAATTAATAAAACTCAGAAAGAGAGAAGTTGGGGTTTAACCTGAAGATCCAAAAAGCAAAGCAGCCAGCCACTGACTCTTACCTCAACATCAGTCTGAAATAGCGATCCTGCCTCCAAGAATCCCAGAATTAGACTGAGCCTGAGAGCTGTCTTCCCATTTTATAATTCTCTCTAGGGCTGAAATCAAAGGCATGCATCACTACCCCTGGGTTTTATGGTAAGCTAGTATGTCTTCTGGGATTAAAGGTGTGTGTTATTGTGGCCTGGTCTATAAGGCTGGCCATTGTGGTCTGATCCTCGATTAAGTTTTATTTATAAAAATGCAATTGAAATGCCAATATACCTGATAATGAGGGATACTGGCACCTTTTAAAAATAGGTATTGACAGTTTGTGTTTCTTTTTTGAGAACTATCTGATCATATCATTAGCCCATTTGCTAACTGGTAGTTTTAATTCTTTGTTAAATTTTTGCAATTTTTTGTAAATTATAGATATTAACTCTTTAACTGAAGTATAAAAGCTAAAAATGTTCCCCCATTCTGTGTACAATCTAATTAATATACTGATAAGATTTTGCCATGCATAAACTTTTAATTTCATATATTTTCACCTTTTTGATCTGAGGACTAGTTCCTATATATTCAAGTTCTTTCATAAATTTCCTGACTTTCTAAACATCTTGAAGACTATTTCCCAGGTTTACTTCTATTAGGTTTCATGTTTTATATTAAAGTCTTTTATATACTTTAAGTAGATTTTTGTATAATGTCCAAGATTTGGACATAATTTCATTCTTCTGTAGGTGTTTATCCAGTTTTGCCAGGACCATTTGTTAAATAGAGTATATTTTCTTTATTGATTCTTTCTATGTCTTTTGACAAAAATTAAGTGCCTATAACTTTGTGTACTTATTTATAGGTCTTCTATTATGGTCAGTTGACTTAACTGTCTGTTTTCTGTTAATAGCAGGCTGTCTTTGTCAATATAAAGCTATAGTATATAAGTCATTTGTTGTGACAATTCGTGTGTTGGCCTAGCTTATGTTGTAAATGTTGACCTATATTATGTTGTATATCTGTATATAAGTTAATAGGTTTTATGTGTGGGTATAGCCTAAACTTTGCAAAGAAGACCAAGGTAAGGTGGTTGGATGATGAAGAAGGTTGGAGGCCAAAAGACACACTGGTCATGATGCAAAACCTAAAAATATTTTTTTTTTTTTAGTTTCATACCAGAGTTTTGTTTTGTTTTGCTTGTTTGCTTTTCTTTTCTCATGGTAGTTATGTGAATTCATATTTATGGATACTAATATAGCAAGAACAATTCATACATTCTGAAGAACTCTGCCATGTGTTATTCCTTAAATTCCATGATTATGAAAGTTGAGTTTTCTTTTAATTCCAATAACCATTAATACAATAGAAATTAGAAATGATTATTCATGGGGTATATTTGTCACACTGACCCACTCAGAAATACGTGATTTGGTTTAAAAAATGTTGTGGGGAGGGTTTTTTACCCATAAAAAGTCCCCCTTTTCTTTAAAACTATATCGTCATTATATTATAGTGTTATTTAATATGTAGTCTGTTTGTTATACATGAAATTTTGTTATTAAAAATTAAAGGAAAAGACAAGTATGTAATGAAGGTGCCACCGTCTCTTAATACTATTACATCAAAGAAAATGAATTTCAGCATGCAGTTTGGGGGGTGCAAGCAACATTAGGACTACAGACAAGCCATTTGGACAGAGTTCTGCCACTAGTCACAGCTCATTCTACACAGTCTGAGCTATTCATACAGTCTTATTCATGCAGCTTTTACTCTATGCTCAGCTGCAGAATTTCAGTAGTCCACTTACATGGAAGTAGTTAAGAGCCTGTGGAAGCACAGAAAGCTCCTTCCCTCAGTGCATTCTCTCCTTCTGTTCCTCCTTTGTAGTCTGTATTAATTGGGATGTGTGTATGCTATGCCATTTAAAAACTCACTTCAGCTACACAGAATAGGTAAATGAAATGGGATGGACAAAGCTCATTAGTTATGGGATCTATTATATGTGTGCAAACAGTTCCAGAGGCACATTAGACAGAGACAAATGAAGTACTACCGATGTGTACAGTAAATACATAAGAGTGCAGATGGAGGAACACGTTAAGTAGCACATATTCTTGAGGTATTAACTATTCAGCATTACTTCATGTACTAAAATGACGACTCACTAATGGCTCTATCGTTGGCCTCCAGACTTCCCTTTCTTGTCTGGCTGGAGTTAGTGAGATCCCCTTAGCTCAGATAAACTGTTTCAGTTGGTGCCCCCATAATGGCCTTGACCACCTTGCTCATATTCTCTCTCCTCCCACTCTTCACATGGACCATGGGAACTCAGTCCAGTGCTCTGTTGAGGGTCTCTGACTCTGTTTCCATCAGTTTCTGGATGAAGGTTCTATGATGACATTTAAGATATTCATCAATCTGACTACAAGGCAAGGCCAGTTTGAGCACCCTCTTCTCTATTGCTGAGGATCTTCCCTGGGGTCATCCTTGTAGATTCTTGAGAATTTTTCTAGTGCCAGGTTTCTTACTAGACCTATAATGGCTCCCTCAGTCAAAATATCTCTTTCCTTGCTCTCATCTCATCTCTATCCTTCCTCCATCTCGACTATCCCATTCCCTCAAGTTCTCCTCCCACGTTCCCTTCTCCTCTCCTCTTCCCCTTTGACCATCCATTCTCCCCCCACCTACCTGCTCCCAATATTTTCAGGCAGTCTTGTCTATTTCCCTTTTCCAGGCAGATCTATGTATGGTCTTTTTAGGGTTCACCTTATTACTTAGCTTCTCTAGGATCATGAACTATAGGATCAATATATTTTATTTTACAGCTAGTATCCACTTATGAGTAAATACATATTATATTTGTCTATCTGGGTCTGGGTTACTTCACTCAGTATGTTTTTTTTTCTATTTCCATTCATTTGCATGCAGATTTCAAGATGTCATTGTTTTTACCATTGAGTAGTACTCCAATGTGTAAATGTGCCACATTTTCTTCATCCGTTCTTTAGTTGAGGGGCATTGGGTTGTTTCCAGGTTCTGGCTAATACAAATAATGCTGATATGAATACAGTTGAACAGATGTCTTTGTAGTATGATTGAGCATCTTTTGGGTATACGCTCAATGTTGTAAGAGGCCACTTATTTGTTCCCAGCTGCTCAGCCTTAAAATAACCACATAGAAACTTTATTAATTAAACCACTGCTTGGTCCATTAGCTCCATATTCTTATTGGATAACTCTTACATCTTAATTTAACCCATTTCTATTTCTTTGTATAGCACTAGGTGATTGTTGCTACATCTGTCTGTGGTGGGGCTACATGGCTTCTCTCTGACTCTGCCTTCTTCCTCTCAGCATTCAATTTAGTTTTCCCCACCTACCTCTGTTCTGCCCTGTTATAAGTCCAAAGCAGTTTCTTTATTAACCAATGGTAATCACAGCATACAGAGGGAAGTCCCACATCAGTCCAAGAGTATTGCTGGGTCCTGAGGTAGGTTGATTCCCAATTTTCTGAGAAACCACCATACTGATTTCCAAAGTAGTTGTACAAGTTTGAATTCCCAGCAGTAATAAATGAGTATTCCCCTTATTTCATAACCTCTCCAGCATAAGCTATCACTGGTGTTTTTGATCCTAGCCATTCTGACTGATCTAAGATGGTATCTCAGAGTCATTTTGATTCGCATTTCCCTGATGACTAAGGATGTTGAACGTTTCCTTAAGTGCCTTTTAGCCATTTGAGATTCTTCTGTTGAGAATTCTGTTTAGTTCTGTATCCCATATTTAAATTAGATTATTCAGATTTTTGATGTCTAATTTCTTTAATTCCTTATATATTTTAGAGGTCAGTTCTCTGTCTGATGTGAGTGAAGATCTTTTCCCATTCAGTAGGCTGCCTTTTTGTCTTATTGACTGTGTCCTTTGCTTTACAGAAACTTCTCACTTTCAGAAGGTACCATTTATTTATTATTGCTCTGAGTGTTGCTGCTGGTGTTATTATTTAGGAAGTGGTCTCCTGTGCCCATGCATTGAAAGCTACTTCCCTCTTTCTGTTCTATCAAGTTTAGTGTGGTTGGATTTATATTGATGTCTTTAATCCATTAGGACTTCAGTTTTGTGAATGGGTATAGATATGGATCTATTTTCATTCTTCTACACGTTGACATTCACCATTTGTTGGAGATGCCTTCTTTTTTCCATTGTATAATTTTAGCTTCTTCTTCAAATATCAGGTGTTCATAGGTATGTGGTTTAATATCTGGGTCTCAGATTCAGTTCCATTGGTCAACTTGTCTATTTTTATGCCAATACCCAGAAGTTTTATTTCTGACCTCAAGCTCTATTATAGATATATGATCTTTTATCACTTTGCTCTTCTGCTTTCTGATTTAACCCACCACATCAGACCACACACTTACAAACTTATGCTCTAGATCCCAAAACTTTTTTCTTCATGTAACAAGGAGCATTCTCTTGAGACTCCTTCTGGAGAAAATCACAACAAGCCATCAGGAGATACCCAGATATCTGGTGTATTCACCTCTGCATTTGCTGTCTTTTATATGCTAAAACCTTCTACTCTCTTGTCTCACTAAAAATTACACTTTCTACTAAATGATAGCACTGTCTTTTTAATCTGTAGCATTTTAAAATTCTCTTTAGATTAGAGAGATATAAAATTTAATGTGTAAACTTTGAATCAGTCACTTTATAAACACAGACATGCATCTCAGTTAAACATTGTATCAGTTCACATAAATCAAGATATGTCAGAAAGATTAAAGCAAACAAAAACTGATGCCAACTAGACATAACCATTTTTTGTTTTTTATTAATGGTTACTAAGATTTTAGTAATTTAAACGTATTCAAGGGTAGATATTTTAAAATGACTACATTGATATCCTCCTTGAAAACATAAATGCCTTAAAATTAGTTTTAGTGCTTCAGTAATTTCAAATTGAACATTCTGACATCTTTCCTTTGTTCTGTCATCACTATGAAAGCGAACTTCCCAGGGGTACATCTAAAAGACATGAGTGCTTTTATTCATTCAATTTCCAGTGTGTATTTGTTGTAAATAGCCAATTTAAGGAGAGTGACATCAAGCCACAGAGAATCCCTAGGAGTGCTTATAGGGCTTAATCTGCAAACCAGAGCACATCAATAATTTGAAATTGTACTGAGCAATTCTTAATATTTATTATTCAACTTCTTCTAAAATATAATTGTGTAATTCAAATATATAAAATAAGTATAATTTACTTCATAATGGAAGCATAAAAAGTTAGGCTATATATGCATATAAAAAGAGTAATAGTGAATAAATGGATTAAGTAGTTGAATATTAAGTTAACAGGTGAGGAATGCTCATATTGTAATCTTCCAGGTTCAGTTTCATCATGAACACAATTGTAATCATGGATTATGACAAATAAGTTACTATAAATTATACTCCAGCAAAGATAACTTGATTTCCTGGCTAAATTATATTACTTCAGAATATATAAGGATGATATAAAGCATCCGGTTCATCCATTCCTATTTCAGATCTCTGAAAGTTGAACTCTTGTGACCATCAGAAATATTCTTGGAACTATGGTTGTCCTGTCACCTAGACAGTCCTTCTAAATCAAAATTTTGTCATATTTCCCTAAAATTCTGAATAAATACCTGTTCACTATGAAAATACTCTAAGTTTGAGCCATTGTCCTTCACAGGGGTCAAAGGTATGACCTCAAAAGTAAGCATCATTCTATTATAAGTAACTATATTAGAAAATACAACCTACATTTATAAGTAAGTGGTAATTTTGTTCTTACTGCATCTGCCAGATCCTGTGCTAAGGGGAAGATGACAAAATAATGTGCCATAGCAGATACTAAGTCCCCCCAGGGAATTTATAATCTAGTGGAGTGACAGATGTGTGTTAAGTAATCACATACTTTAAAGTGGTAACTGCCATAGAGCTATGATGAAATTATTAGCACATTATGAAAGAAAAGGAATGAGGATTTGATGTTATGTAAGGAATATGGAGAAGGCTGCCTGGCTGACTAGTGAGTGAGTGACTAAGTTAGTCAATGTTTAAGTTAGTCAAACAGCAAGCTAGATTTGAAGATGGTAAGTTGACTGACCCTAAAGAGAGACAGAACACATGGGAAACGGTGATGTAAGTGTGGGGGGCAGATGGGGAATGGCATATAGAAAGAAGGAGAAACTGTGTCAGCAAGATGTACTTGAAAGAGTACGTGTTTTTAAGACGTCCCCGGAGAGCTAGAGAGAGATCAGACCAGAGACTTGGAAAATATGACAACTTATCTTTTTTTTATAGCCAGCTGAAAGTCTTTATTCCAACCAGCTAGGACTAACTCTGGTAGTGGAGACCCATGTAGCCCCAAGCATTAAGAGCAAGGGACTATTAAAAGCAAAAAACCACATTCCGTTATCTTGCTCAGCAGATGTAGGGGAAAATTTTGCCTAAGACAGCAGTTTAACATAAGCCAAAATAAGCAGTTAGCTTCAGGGAGAAGCTTGCACATGGGATGCCACCTTGGAATTATTGTTATTAGTAGGCTAGCAAGATCAGATTCCTTTCCATTTGGTACCTGAACAAATATAAAAACAGCATCAATGATCTTTATTATTATACGCAGTTTAACAAATCAGTATTATAACAAAATGGCATGCAAATGAAATTGCTTTTGTGGTGAATAATAATACTTTTGACAACTGTCCTTTCCAGATATGATGGCTCTATAAACATCACAACAACCCAATATTCACAATACTAATGGGCATGCTTCTACCAAATCATCATTTTTCTCTTTTTGTTCAGTATTTCCAATTTAATTATTGAAAAACGTCTAAGTTATATAATTCAAGTATATATGAATTATCCTAGTAGAAGTAAATCTATAAGAGCAGTAGGTTAAAGATACACATCTTCTTTATATTAAATTTACATATAAAATTAAAGTTTCTTCTGAAATACTGGGTCAATTATAGTCTCCTCTGTCTTGAGACTGGGAAGAAAGGCCTTGGATTCACCTTGTGTTTTAGTGAAAAATCCCCAGGGTCGCTTGACAGTGTGTGCTGTTGGCTTTCAAGTGCTCAACTTTAATTCCCTGAAGCACTACCATACATCATTCACCAACTCTCAAAAAAAAAAAATTCTGTGCTTTGTTGTTGCTGGAAAACACCCTTTAATAATATTTTAAATGGCAAGATGTCATGTGCTGATTTTACTGCTTTGTTTAACATAGGCAATGTACAGGACTATTTCCAGTTTAAAATAAACAATGTAACACAGAAACTGATAGACAAAAGTCTTTGCAAAGTCATAGAATATATAAGTACTGTGGTTTATTTCTTTAGAAATGCATTTTGATGGAGTTCAAATTGATACATGATTTGAAAAGAAATCTTTAAAATGTCAAGGGCAAATTACTTCTCATGAATGTCACATATTCTAGATATCTCCAAAAGCGATTAAAATCAAATTTTATTAGGTTCTCCAACACTGTTCATGCAAATGAAGAAATAAAAAGCTTAGATACTGATAGTACTTCTCCATGCTCCTTTGAATTCTCTGTCAAAAAAAGAGTAATAATTGCAACTAGGACGTTAAACAATCATTTTGGTGATAAATTCTTACTGAGAGATTGACCATTATGTAGTTAAACATGAAAAACAAACATGTGACCTGTACCCTTCTATAACATAGAATCACTTGTTAAAAATTAATATTAGAACAGTCGCTCATTCTAAATGTCCTATAATTTTGGTGAATGTCCTCAAAAACGCCTATTAATGAATATATTGTACCTGTAGAGGCTTGAAAGAATTTATCACATTTTGCAAAGTAAAGATGGGTCTGGAGAGATGACTCGGAGAGTAAGAGCACTGACTGCTCTTCTAAAGGTCCTGAGTTCAATTCCCAGCAACATTCCATAATGAGATCTGGTACCCTCTTCTAATGTGCAGGCATACATGAAGGCAGACGACTATGTAGATAATGAATAAATAAATCTTAAAAAAATAATAAAAGAATTGAAAGAGTTTCTTGGTTCATGACCTCAAAGGAAATGATGAGACCCTGATTTCCTCTAGGTTTCATAGATAATATAATAGGTGTTTTTCCCCTTATGTGCTGGGACCACTATGTGTTTCCTCTCTTGTATCCCAAAGGAGTGGGAATCTCAATCGTGGAATAGAACCTCTAAAACCATGATCACACAAAAGCTTTTCTCCTTCGATTTGCCTGAGGTATTTCACTGTAATGACAGAAGATGCACTAATACTTTGCACCCCTCTTGGTCCTGACTTCCTTGTCAGTGTGGCAGTTTCTCAGGAAACTGGGAGTCAACCTACCTCAGGACCCAGCAATTCCACTCTTGGAAATATACCCAAGAGATACCCAATCATATTACAAAAGCATTTGTTCAACTATGTTCATAGCAGCCTATATGTAATAGCCAGAACCTGGAAACAACCTAGGAGCCCCTCAATAGAAGAATGGATAAAGAAGGTATGGAACATATACACTTTAGAGTTTTACTCAGTGGTAAAAAACAATGGCATCTTGAATTTTGCATGCAAATGGATGGAAATAGAAAACATTTTACTGAGTGAAATAACCCAGACCCAAAAATATGAATATGGTATGTACTCACTCATAAGTGGATTCTAGCCATAAATAAAGGACATTGAGCTTATAATTCGGGATCCTAGAGAAGCTAAATAAGAAGGTGAACCCAAAGAAAATCATATAGTTATCCTATTGGATATTGGAAATAGACAAGATTGCCAGGCAAACGTTGGGTGCACGGGGTGGGGATGGGGTGGGTGCAAGGGGAGATGGGGAGAGAAAAGGGAGGAGGGGAGGTTTGGGGAGAGCTTGGGGGAATGGGATGGTTGGGATGGAGGAAGGGTGGATATGGGAGCAGGGAAGTAGATATCTTAATTAAGGGAGCCATTTTAGGGTTGGCAAGAGACTTGACTCCAGAGGGGTTCCCAGGTCCAAGGAGATGTCCCAGGCTTGTTCCTAGGACAGCAGAGGAGAGGGTGCCTGAACTGGCCTTGTCCCATAGCCCCACTGATGAATATCTTGCATATCACCATAGAACCTTCATCTGGTGATGGATGGAGATAGATACAGAGACCCACATTGGAGCACTGGACTGAGCGCCCAAGGTCCAAATGAGGAGCAGAAGGAGAGAAAGCATGAGGGAGGAAGTCAGAAGCAAGGCATCTTAACAACTGGCTTTGAAATGCATTTGGGTTTCTTTAATTGGTTCCGAGTCCAGGACAGAGTCACAAAAAAAAAAAAAAATTGGAGCCATGAACGAGATACTAGCCACCCAAATTCCTACTGCACACTGCCTTGACCTTCTGAGCTGACTTGTCCAGGTTTGCAGCCAGCTGCTCTTGTCAATGATGCTCTATGCACTACCCATTTCGATTATCAGTCTCTCCAGCTCCATCCAATTCTCATTTCTGTGATATACTTAATATATATCTTTTAAATATTCCTTCATTGAATATTGCTTTGAATTTCTTTTTTTTTTTTTTTTTTTTATTTATTTTTTTTTATTGGAAAAAAAAGCAATTTCTGCCTCCTCCCCGCCTCCCATTTCCCTCCCACTTCTCCCTCTCCTCCTCCCCTCCCCCCACTCCTCCCCCTCCCTCTCCAGCCTGAAGAGCAGTCAGGGTTCCCTGCCCTGTGGAAAGTCCAAAGTCCTCCCCCCTCAATCCTGGTCTAGGAAGGTGAACATCCAAACTGGGTAGGCTCCCACAAAGCCAGAGCATGAAGTAGGATCAAAACCCGGTGCCATCGTCCTCGGCTTCTCAGCAGCCCTCATTGTCCGCCAAATTCAGAGAGTCCGGTTTTATCCCATGCTATTTCACTCAGAGTCCAGCTGGCCTTGTTGAGCTCCCAAAGAGTCAGCCCCACTGTCTCCACGGGTGGGCGCACCCCTTGTGGTCCTGACTTCTTTGCTCATATTCTCCCTCCTTCTGCTCCTCATTGGGACTTTGGGAGCTCAGTCCAGTGCTCCAGTGTGGGTCTCTGTCTCTATCTCCATCCATCGCCAGATGAAGTTTCTATGGTGATATGCAAGATATTCATCAGTATGGCTATGGGATAGAGTCATTTCAGGTTCCCTATCCACAGCTGCCCCAGGAGCTAACTGAGGACCCAGGGCGAGGTCTTCAGTTAGCTCCTGGGGCAGCTGTGGATAGGGAACCTGAATTTCTTGATATTTCTATATTTTATGATAAGTTCAATTAAATTTTAGGATTATAAGAAATAAGGTACATGTTAATTAGCATTTATGTGAAAACATTTTCCTGGTATTCTTTTATTTAGGAATGTACAAAAGTGAACTATTTTATTATTCAACAAATTGAATAAAAATACTCAATTTTATATAATAAATTTATATGTCTAATACATATGGATATATCTGTTCAATGTTAACAAAGTAGGTCATATTTTGCTTCTCTATTTCCTTACTCAATGCTAACCTTAAATTTCTCTACATTTTTGTTTTGGGATGCATCAGGCATAAAATAGCATCATTCTATTTCACTCAGGATTGTGTCTAGTTCAGAATTTACCTGCTTCTGCCTCTGGAATGTTTGAATTATAGGCATAACCAAAAGTGGCTTTTCTAGTTTTTAGTGTTTGATTTGTTTTCTCTCATTTTTTTCTTTTGATACCTCCAATTTTGTAAGGTATTTGTTAACATTATCATTGGTTAAAGGCCAAGGATTCCTTGTGTATATTTTTAGCTCCCTTATAATAATACAATTTAGACATACAAGTCTCTGACTTATCTAGAACAATTACTTTTTGTTGTTGTTTTGTTGTTTGCAATTTGATATATAGGGCGATGCGTATTTGAAATGTGTAAAATGTACTTTGCTTATGCTTAAAGAGTTTCCTACTTTGTTTTTGGTTTGTGGTACTCATATTGCCCCATTTCTGTAAAATATAAAACACAACAATATAAAAGAAATAGCTTTATTTTCCTAAATCTTTTCACTTTCTGACAAATAATTTAAATATTAAACTTTAAAAAAGATCTCTGTAATTAATTTTTAAATTACTTTCAATAAGGTTTGTTTTTGATCTCTGAATGGTGTTACATGCCCATAATCCTAGGATTTGGAGAGCGAGGATAGAAGAATTGTGCATTTGAAACCAGCCTTGTTTGGTCTCAAGTATTTTGAGCAGTGAAAAAAGAAACAAATAATGAAAGCATTGTCTTCTCATTTTCTTTTAATTTTGTAGTTTCATTTCTGAAAGTCCTTTTATCAAAACTTAATTTAGAATTCTGTTGCACTTTAGAAAACTTCCTTTACATATTACTTTTAGAAGGCATAGATTGGAAGGATACTAAAAGAGACCAATGCAATTGAATCTACTTCTCACATCTACTGTCTTTCTGACAAGAATTGAATCATTTAGTTAGATACTCCTGATCCTGTGATTGCATGCTAAGTCACAATAGAACAATGGGTGAACAGTCTTAAAAGTATGGTAAATCCTTATTTTTATTTTATCGATGACGGGGCTTCAGAATTGTCGCTACTAAATCCAATGGCATTTTTATTAAGATATATACCCATAATTTTAAATTGAAATTGGTCACTAGGTATAATGTGAAAATGTAGTCTATCCAAAATTTCATTATGAAGAGAAAAGTGTTAAAATACCAGCTTCCTATAATTGCACTAATTAAATCAAAGCAAAGGATCAATGCCAGCATGAGACTTGGCATTCAACAGAGGCTAAATAAATGACAAAACTCTTGGCAAATTGCTCATCTTTTTTCCTTTTGACCTGGCTAACAAGCCACAGAGAACCTCTTGTTCCTTCTTTACCAGCACTGGGATTATAAGCACATACTGCCACTCTGGAGATGTAAACTCATGTCCCCATGCTTTGGTAGCAAACACTTTATCATATGAACTATCTCCACAGCTCACAAATTAATTTTTTGGCATTCTTTCTCATTATCTTCAGAGTTTTCATGTTAAATTCAGGTTCAGGATATGGAAATGGAAAAAATTGCAGCTTTTTCTTTCTGGTTTCTATAATGCTGTCCACCTCTTTCACTTGTTCCCAAGGATATAAATTTGAAGGCTATGGATGAGTGCTCCTCAACCTATGGGTCATGACCCTTTGTCGGAGTTTGCCTATCAGATAAACTGCATATCAGATATTTACATTATGATTTATAACAGAAGTTAAATTACGTTCCAAAGTAGCAATGCAATAATATTATTATTTTTATTTATTTATTTATTAAAGATTTCTGTCTCTTCCGTGCCACCGCCTCCCATTTTCCCCCCTCCCCCAATCAAGTCCCCCTCCCTTGTCAGCTCAAAGAGCAATCAGGGTTCCCTGCCCTGTGGGAAGTCTAAGAACGACCCACCTCCATCCAGGTCTAGTAAGGTAAGCATCCAAACTGCCTAGGCTCCCACAAAGCCAGTACGTGCAGTAGGATCAAAAACCCATTGCCATTGTTCTTGTGTTCTCAGTAGTCCTCATTGTCTGCTATGTTCAGCGAGTCCGGTTTTATCCCAGGCTTTTTCAGACCCAGGCCAGCTGGCCTTGGTGAGTTCCTGATAGAACATTCCCATTGTCTCAGTGTGTGGGTGCACCCCTCGCGGTCCTGAGTTCCTTGCTCGTGCTCTCTCTCATTCTGCTTTTGATTTGGATCTTGAGATTTCTGTTGGTAATCCAATGTGGGTCTCTGTCTCTGTCTCCTTTCATCGCCTGATGAAGGTTAATATTCAGGAGGATGCCTATATGTTTTTCTTTGGGTTCTCCTTATTTAGCTTTTCTAGGATCTCTAATTATAGGCTCAATGTCCTTTATTTATGACTAGAAACCAAATATGAGTGAGTACATCCCATGTTCCTCTTTTTATGGAATATATACCTATTAGAGTACTATTCAGCAGTAAAAAACAAGGACTTCTTGAATTTTGCATACAAATGGATGGAAATAGAAAACACTATCCTGAGTGAGGTAAGCCAGACCCAATAATATTATTATTGAAGATCAGCACAGCATGAGGCTCTGTATTCAATAGTGACAGCATTAGGAAGGTTGAAAAACAGATATATGTACAAAGTTCTAACAGATTCAGATCATTGAGTACCTTAAAGAGTCTCTCGATTTTGTCACTTATCTCATCCATATCTATATATTTTTCTTGGTGCCAAATTCCTCTGTCCTATTATTGCCCTCCTTTTTCAGAGACTTTGAAGACATGAAAACACTTTCAGATCCTTCATAATATGATGAAAAGACACCACCTGCCAATTAGCTATTTGGAGTTAAGACACAGTTCTTACTTGTGACTCTATGGTCATTACTCTGCTTCTCATGGCCACTTAATACTTTCATATCTCTACCCCTGATGAACTTACCAAGCTCCACCTTCTAGTTCAGAGACTTCTATAGACCATTACAATTCTTTTTTTTTTTTTTTTTTTTTTTTTTTTTTTTTGGTTTTTCGAGACAGGGTTTCTCTGCGGTTTTGGAGCCTGTCCTGGATTTAGCTCTTGTAGACCAGGCTGGTCTCGAACTCACAGAGATCCGCCTGCGTCTGCCTCCCAAGTGCTGGGATTAAAGGCATACGCCACCACTGCCCTAGACCCTTACAATTCTAAGGTGGCTTCAGAGACATTCTCTCCCAATAAGCCAGATGTGTGTTTCCTTGAGGCTACTCTTAACACTTTCAACCCTATCAACACATGGTAACCACATTACCCTCAATAAAACATTTTGCCTTATGCTCTAAACCCTATCTGAGAGAATTTAGTTCATATAAATAATATATAAAATTATATGGTATTTGGGCTTTTATGATTTTCTACTTTCTCTGTAAGTAGTCAAATACATTCTAAACTCAAAGTCATCAGATGGTTAATATGGAAATATATATTTGAAAATCTAAAAGACAAATTTGTAAAGTCAACCTCAGCTTTCCACCCTTGACTTTTAAAGACTATATGCCCAATATCCAAGTATGGGGTAGAAATTAAATTAAATTCTTTTAGTGAAATGCATGAGGGTTAGGCTCTGTGATGTTGATGATATCATGATGAGGACCAGACTCCATATTCCTCATATTTTGACTGTTGCAGTACTTTGGTCTTGGAAAGAAAACTTGAAAATCTCATTAAGTTTAAAGTAATTAACACAACTTTAGATTAACCTCTAGTATGATTAAATCTTAATCAATTTAAATGGATTATTTTGAAAAAATTCTGAAAAAGCAGCTTTAAAATGTTTTCCATTTAATCTATTGCAATGTTCTTATGACTTGTCTTTCAATATCTCAGTGTTCTGTTCTTTATGTACTTCCAAAACCAAATTACAGAGCTTTATTTTTACTCAAATTACTAAGAATAAGATGCATTATTTGGCTAATTTAACATTTGAGCTTTTGAAGTGCTGGCTTACTTTATTGCCAACTAGAAACTGCGCGCCACCCCCATCTGGATTTTGTTTACATTATTTCATAATGCAATCTAGAAGATAAATTCAGGCAAAACGTGGAGTCTAGCCTACGTTGGCATCTGTTGAAAGACCACAGATACTGGAGAGAGGACATATGAGACAAATATCATTTGAGGAATTATATGCAAATTATTATGTGCCGTAGGATAAATGGTTGGTCACTGAGTTCGATGATATCATTGGGAAGCTGTGCTTGTATAAAGGAGCAGTAGTTTTGCTTGGTTCTGCTTGTTTTGAAACAGAGTTTCCTTCCATGCCTCAGACTGGTCTCCAGTTTGCAATCCTTTTGCTTCTGCCTCTAAGTGCTGGGACTGGAAATGGTGGGCAGCAGGTTAGGCATAAAATAATTTTTTTTTCATTTATTTTTCTATAATCTGAATCTGTTGTCTCATCTAAGAATCATTTTCAAAACCTTGGGGAGAATGGAACACTTTTGTCATGTTTTTCTTTTTAATAAATTTTTAGTATTCTGTAACTTAGAACTGATTCAACCATAAGAAAACTCCAGATGGGTGAGTGCTGAAATAACATTAAGCATGTTGGACATTTGTCATCCAGTGATTAAAGTTAGAATTCACAGAGGGGAAGATTGGGAGCCAGTTGGGGAATAGTTCAATAAAAATAAAGCATTTAATAAAACATGACAGTAACTTTACATATATAATTCAGTAGGATTTTTAACCTGTGAGACAGATGTTTGGCCCCTTCTTCAAGATAAATTAAGCTTACACAATGCCTTATGCAATATTAAAAGTCATTAAGTGTTTGTTCAATCGAATTTTTCTATGCAATCAATGAGACAAAAGTCATTTCATAAGGGTATGATACCATCACAGCAGTGTTTTAATGGAGAGCAAATTCAACTGATTTTCTCCCCTCTGATTTTATATTAAGTTAATAATAAGAAAAAATAGATACATATTTGTATTTTTACTATCCAGAATTTTTTTTATTATTTTGAACTCTAAAAATATAAAGGAACTTTGGTGTGATGTTGTTCAAATTCTTATATAGTTCAATGCCACAAATAAGCTATGAGGTCTATGTGGGATATATCTAAGACCAAGCGGTGCACAGTTTTCCATAGCCATCTCATGCTGTGAACGGAATATTCTCAATCTCTACTCCAGCACATGTAGAGGTTTTGTTTCTTTGTAGAAGCTTGGACTTAATGTGCTTATGGAGAATTATTTCAATCATAGGGACAGTATATTCATGCAGAATCATTACAGTATTCTTTCTCTGCAGGAATGGATTATTGGTGCAAGATTGGGTTAGACAGCAAGAACAATGTGATTGTCATTCTCTTTCTTCCTTTCTTGCCTATGATTTTACCTAGGCACATTTTCTTTTCCATCATAAAGCCTTCACCATATGACAGTTAGATGTTCCTATTAGATATTTGACATCTAGTCTACAGAGCTCTTATTCTGAGCTAAATAAAACTCACTTGTTTTGAATCACTCCCTTCAGACATTCTGTTAATAATGGGAGAGGGTACTCAAATATCCATATTCTTAATGATTATATAGGTCCCTAAATAATGATGGTCTTTTTGTAAATTCTTTACCTTCTTAAAAAATAAAATAAATATTGAATGTTCCTTCTGATGACATGACAAACTGGACTGCTTTCATTAACTGGGCTTCATTATAATTAATCATGGATAACTGCATGGATGGTATTAAAGAATTCACTGAACTTCATTGACTAATAAACATTTTTATTGTTCACCATATTGCTACTCTGTGAAAAATGTCAGATTATCTACTTAAGATACATCAATGTGAGATATGAAAAGATGGAGAAATGGGTCAGTTGGGAGTGTTTGCCTAACGTTTCTAAGGCTGGCAGTAGAGAAAATAGTTTAAAAAAAGAAAGAAAGTTAAACAAAGACAGAATGATAGAAAGAAAAAGCAAAGAAACAACTAAACAAAGAAATAGAGAAATTGAGAGAAGGAAAATGAAAAATGAAGGGAAAGAACAGAAAAGAGAAGAGAGAAAGAGATATAAAATGTTGACAGGAAGGAAGAGATAGGGTAGGAAAGAGAAATGAAAGGTCCTATCTTTAATTTACATTTCTATTTACAATGTAGTGCTGTGAACAGAATAATTTCTTCAATTCACTACATTCTAATGTAATATAAACCTATTAATGTAAGAAAAGCATATTATATAATGTAGTTACTGAAATTCAATTTCCTTTTTTTTTTGTTTTCTTGAGTCTCATTATATAGTCCTTGATAGCTTGTAGTTCACTGTTACAACAATCCTCTCACTTCAATCTTATGAGAGTTAAAATTGCAGGCATACATCTCCAGGCCTGTTTTGAAAACTTTTGTGACAAAAACCTAAATTAATTACTACCTAGCTCCTTTTCTTGTTGCTCTGATAAAAACTATGAAAAAAAAAAAATCTTGATAGGAAAGAGTGTATTTAGATCGCAACTTGATGTTACAGCCCTTTGTGCAAGAAAGTGAAGGTAATAACATTCCTTTCACAGTTTATTGGGATAATCTTTTTGTAAACCATGTGAATATGTGCCTATGTTTCTCCTCATTTCCTAAGGCTCCTTCTGATTGGTTTAGCGGTGCTGAATAACCAGCAGCTATGCAAGAGAGGATACACAGGACTTCCAGAGATAGGAAATCTGGAAAAGAATCTCAGGCAGATGATTTGCCAATCAGTCTCACATGAAGTCAGATATAGGGTGTTGAGGAAAAGCAACAAGCATGTGACATAATGTAGACGAATAAAAACAGATTAATTTAGGTTTTAAGAGCTAGTAGAGAATAAATCTAAGCTAAGGCCAAGGTTTCATATTTAATAAAAAGTCTCTGTGTCATTTTTCAGGAGTTGGTCATCCAAAGAAGGCCCAACTAGAACAGTCAACAGCAGAAAACAGTAAGTTACTAAATTCCTGCTTATGCTTGCCTTACTTTTCCCATTTTTAAATAACCTAGAATCTGAAGCCCCGGTGATTATACTATCCACAATGGGTGCATCTTTCCCCTCAGTTAACATAATCAGTGTAATCCACCATAGACATTACCAAAGTAAATCTAGATAATCCATCATTGAGATTCCCAGAATTCTTCCCAGTATTCCAAAATTGTACCAAATTGACGGTTAAAACTATCACAGTTATATAATACAAATAAATCATTAAACTTTATCAGTGAATTAGTAGAACTGGTATTTGTTTATATATGTGGAGTATCTATAGTTGTGTGTTCTTTTTCATGGAATTATACTAGTTTAATATGCAATTTAATTTTACATATTAACATTTTATTAGTGGTTTGTGCGAGCGAGAGAGAGAGATTAACAACAGTGATCAAAGAAAAGTCATGCTTTTCAGACAAGGTAAATGATAGAAGTTGGAGGACGAGAAGGAACGTAAACAAAATGTAAAAATAAAAATAGATAAATTTGTTCAGTCTTTTTGAAAATTATTTTTTAAGTTCTCTGAATCATTTAAAGAAGAATTTTTCAACAAATACTTCGTGATTTCTGAGGCAAATATCTTAGTTGAATTTTTCAGCTACTCTATATATGGTTATTTTACTTTAATACCTAGAAAATCTGAGGGCTGAAGTGATGGTTCAGCAATTAAGAGCACTTCCTGCTACATGCAATGGACCCAGAAACAGTTACCACATAGTTTGTCTCAATCATCTATACTTCCAGTTACAGGAAATCTAAAATGCTATTCTGAGCTCTGTAGGCACCATGTTTGCATGTTGTTTAGACATAGACATTCATGTAAACCCTCATAGATGGAAAAATAAACACAATTAAATGTATATTTATGTATTTAGTCACACACACATACATGCACACACACACATACGCACAGACACACCACCATCACCAACACGACTGCCACCACCACCACCACCAACAACAACACTACCACTACCATGACCACATGACCAACAATAATAATTGAAGAAAAAGAGGCTTTGCATTTGGCAAAGAGCAAGAGGTCTTAATGGACAGTGTGGAGGAAAGAAAGTGGAGAAATGATGTAGTTATACTTCATTCAGCCTTGATATGAGGGTTTGGGCCTTGACTTAATGGAATTTGTTCTGTTTGATTGATATCCCTGGGTGGCCTACACTTTTATAAAGAAGAAAAAGAAGAGGAGTGAATCTGGAGGACAGGGGACTTTGGGGGGATGTGTGGGTTAGAGAGAGGGAAACTGTGGACTGGATGTAGTGTACTTGGAAAAGATAAATTTTAAAACATAAAGTAAGAGTAAAACATGGTTTCAATTTAATAAATATATGGATCAGAGAAAATCTTTTATCTACTCTGAGAAATGAAAGGAAAAGCCTGTAATATTCCTGGTAATTCTCATTTGAATCTACTCTGAAATTGTACTTTTTAATTTTTCTTACTAATTTTGGCACTTATTTTGAAGACTGGATCCCCAAGTGCTCTAACATATTCATGGATTTTGTCATCTTCCTTTGTGAGATAAGACACATGTCTAACTGTCAAAATATTCACCACTATAGATTGTTGGCTTTTCTTTTATTCAAAGATTTAAAAGTTAAGAAAAAGTCAGTTAAAAACTCTCAGATATTAAAAACATGTGACAAGATTACATTTAATGCCCAGTTTTATTACAATGTGATGAAGAGAACCTTTGTTTTCAGAATGCGTTTATAGCATAGATTTGGTCTATGTGTAACAGCCTATGAATAAATAAGTTCAAATATATCCTATCAAACTTTCTAGCCATTCAAAATTGCCAAAAACGGAATTAACTCAAAAAGAGTTTTCATTTTCTTTCTTCTTGTTTTAATACCTTAAGTTTCTACTTCAGAAATTTTTTCATCTATATCCTTTGAAGAAAATGATTATCATTGTCATGGCAAGTTAAATATGAAAACGCAGTAAGTTTTTCAAAGAAATTAGTAAAAGGATTATTCCTTTCAAGTAGAAAAATGAGAAATGTGGACATGATAAGAAAATGGCAATAAAAAGAAAAATTAGAAATGAGAAGAAAGGGAACAAAAAAAGCATGTACTTAGTGTTCTTGTATATTTAGATTATAGGAGTTTTATCGAAAACTATAATGTTTTATATTTCTTAGTTTTTTTCACAGTGAATAGAGTCAGAATTATCAATAAAGATATCTATTGTTTTCTTCTGATGTTTTTGCCATAGTGTATTGAGTTAGAATTATCAATAAAGATTTCTTTAGAGCCCAACTAATAACAACAACATAAATAAACTGCACTCTACTGTAAAGAATTGTAGGCATGGAGCTGATGAGATAATTTACTAGATGATTAAATCAGACAGGTAATATATGCTAAGAGAAATATAAACACATTTTGAATCCAGAAGTGGTATTAGCCAGAAGCTTGACAGCCACTAATCTGATTTCCCAAAGGGATTAAAAAGTAAAGAGACTGACAGAGTCATCTCACTTTTGCTATGTTTGTGTAGCTTTAAGCATCTACAGCAGAGGAAAGCAATAAGACAGTATTTATTGATGTGCGTTTTATTAACTTGCATTTGCAAAACTAAAAAGCAATTTTCGTCAACAGTTCAAAGTCTAAAAAACATGGCCCCAGAGAATGAATAGAAGATTCTAGCTTGCCACTTTCAGCTCTACTAACTTCACAATGAATGATATATAATTTTAGGAAACATATGTTTCATGAAATAATAAATTTATGTACAGTGAATACTTCAATGCAATTAACTTAGGAGAAAAACATATCTGTTTTATTAGTCTCCCTATTCTACCATGTGCTTCTGCTTACAAAAGCCCCATTCCATCCATTCTACTGTTACCACTGGATGCTCTCTTGCTGGTGCCAGACTTTTCTCCCAGATAGTGTCCCTGAAGTTCTGCCAATGGCTTGGCTAGCTACACACAACCCCTGCTCTTTTGGTCTGTCATTTCCAGATTAGCTCAGACATCACATCTTGAGTCAGAGGAAAGTGTGGCTTTTTGAGAAACTGACAAGGATGTCAAATGTCATGGTCCAGAAAGTAAAAACATATCTACAACAGGACAAATATTGACAAGTGGGAAGACCAGTTAATACAGGGAGAATGCCAGGGTGACTCCTGCTGTAACCCGTGATCAACTAGCTCAGGAAAGTTTCTCAGTGCAGTCCCTTTGGAGTTTCCCTGTGTAGGCAAAAGCTGAATGAAGGAATTACAATCTTTACATTGAGACTGGTACTGAGGTTTTCTTTTCCTTACCTGCCTGTTCATTTATTTTCATTTCTTTCTAGATAATAGTTTAACACTTACAATACAGTCCACTTTCTGTGAAGCCTGAATGAAGCTACAGCTTATTGATATTTATCTAACAATCTATAAATTATCTATCTATCTATCTATCTATCTATCTATCTATCTATCTATCTATCTATCTATCTATCTGGATCTATCTATCTATATATCTATAGATATTTATATAGAGAGATAAAGACAGAAATAGGTATCTGTATCTATCTACCATATATATGTGTTGTTATTATTCATGCTACATATATCAAGCTGTCTACAATATATGTATATCTAACTATTTATATCTCTCGATATAGATAGATATATGTTGTATGAATAATAAAAACCCAGATACAAATATTGGGGTTAAACCTAAAGATTATAAAAGCAAAACAGCCAAGCCACTAGAGAGCTTTTACCTCTATGAAATCTTCAGACTTAAAGATAACAAGTTCCATTGTCATCCCACCTTATAGTCCTCTCTAGTGCTGGTTATAAAGGTATGCAGCACCAATAGTCGGTCTCTATGGATATCTAGTGTTACTGCTGGGAATAAAGTTGTATGCTTCCACTATCTGGCCTGTTTCTCTTACTAGAGTGGTCTTTTACATTCTTGTCTTCAGGCAAGCTTTATTTTTTTTAAATACAAATGAATCATCACTACAGATATAGATAGATCTAGAGTTATAGATATATAGATATAGGTAGCTAGATAATACATTGCATAAAAATTAATGATTTAAAGGTTATAGTCCTTCTCTTGTTTAATACTTCAAGGAAGAGGTACAGGCAAGTAAAAACTGGAGTTGAAATAAAGCCTTCTATATGTCCTGGACTGTGGTTATTATGGTATTGTGATTTAAATAAGGCTTGTGAACTTGCATTAAAACAATAGATGGGCTTTATTTGGTGGAAGCAAATAACAATTACGTTGAATATAGAATTTTCAAATAAAAAACGACATTCATATAATGCTTTTTCTGTAGCAGACAGATTATAGGATCATCTGCTGAGAAAATCAATAACTAGGTTCCAAATAAGCCCCATTACTCATAAAACATACAATTTTTTATTAATACAAAAAAGTAATTTAGTTCCAAGAGTTAGAGTTAATAAAACCCTTCCTCAAATTAAGACTCTAGTTTTGTCTGGTGTGTAAGCTTTAACCATATGCCGGACTTAAGTTTACTATACTGTGGCTTACTTCCAACTAGCATGCAAAAGTAGCTTTTATACCTGGCTTCATACAACAATATATGATAACAGTGTTATAGTGCAATAAAAGCAACTATTAGTACCGAAAGAACAAGTTTATAATGATATCAGAATGTGCCTGCAGGTTGGTAAACCCATAATACTTTATTTCATGTAAAGCATGAATGTCTTATACTCGTACTATTACTGATTAAATTATAAGGCAGTATATGATTATATGATCATAAGAAAAGTCCAGATGAACATCCAAACTGGGTAGGCTCCCACAAAGCCAGAGCATGAAGTAGGATCAAAACCCAGTGCCATGGTCCTCGGCTTCTCAGCAGCCCTCATTGTCCGCCAAATTCAGAGTCCGGTTTTATCCCATGCTTTTTCAGTCAGAGTCCAGCTGGCCTTGGTGAGCTCCCAAAGAATCAGCCCCACTGTCTCCATGGGTGGGCGCACCCCTTGTGGTCCTGACTTCTTTGCTCATATTCTCCCTCCTTCTGCTCCTCATTGGGACTTTGGGAGCTCAGTCCAGTGCTCCAGTGTGGGTCTCTGTCTCTATCTCCATCCATCGCCAGATGAAGTTTCTATGGTGATATGCAAGATATTCATCAATATGGCTATAGGATAGAGTCATTTCAGGTTCCCTGTCCACAGCTGCCCCAGGAGCTAACTGGGGACATCGCCCTGGGCACCTGGGAGCCCCTCTAGATCCAAGTCTCTTGCCAACCCTAAGATGGCTCCCTTAATTAAGATGTGTGCTTCTCTGCTCCCCTAACCAACCTTCCTTTATCCCAATCATCCCGTTTCCCCAAGTTCCCTCCACCCTCCCCTTCTCACATTTCTCTCCCCTTCTCCCCTTACCCCCCCCTCCCACCACACCCCCAAGATACCAAATTTTTGCCCGGCAATCTGGTCTACTTCCCGTAACCAGGAGGATAGCTATATGCTTTTCTTTGGGTTCACCTTCTTATTTTTTGGATGTTCACCTTCCTAGACCAGGATTGAGGGGGGGGGAGGGAACTTTGGACTTTCCACAGGGCAGGGAACCCTGACTGCTCTTCAGGCTGGAGAGGGAGGGGGAGCAGTGGGGGGAGGAGGAGGAGAGGGAGGAGTGGGAGGGAAATGGGAGGCGGGGAGGAGGCAGAAATTTCTTTTTTTTCCAATAAAAAAAAAAGAACAAAGAAAAGTCCAGATGACTTTGGGATGGGCATAAAACCTACAAATATCTAAAACATGAATTTGTATCCTCACTTCAGAACTCCATAGAGAGCAGAGGAACTGAAGTCTGAGTTAAATATTTATGACCAATGATTTAATCAATTATTATTGTATAATATCATGTCTACACATGACAGTGTTAAAAAATGTCTTCATCCATTTTTGGGGGGTGGGCATCCAACTCCGTAGGGAAAGAAAAGTGTATGTTCATCATAATTTTATTTATTTCTTATTCTCTCATACATTATATCCAATAATAGTCTCATCTCATCTACTTCTCCAAATCCCTCCCCCCAGGTCCTGTATTCCCTAGATTGACTCTCCCTCTGTTTTCCTTCAAAAAATGTACAGGCTTCCCAAGGATATCAATTGAACATGGCATAACAAGTTTCAATAAAACTAGGTATCAACCTTCATATCAAGACTGGATGAGATAACCCAGTAGGAGGGAAAGGGTCTCAAGCTCAGGGAAGAGTCAGAGACACTTTGTACTTCCACTGTTAAGAGTCTGAGAAGAAGAACCAGTTACACAAGCATAATATATATTTAGGGAACCTAACTCAGATCCATACAGGGTCCATGTTTGCCTTTCAGTTTCTGTGAGCCTCTCTTAGCTGATTCTATGGGATGTGTTCTCATGATATCCTCAAGCCCTCTGGTTCCTGTAGTTCTCTCCCTACCTTTTCTGTGGTATTCTCTTGGCTGTGCCTACTGTTTTCCTGTGGTGCTCAGCTGTGTTCATCTTAATTTGGTTCTTCATTGGCATTCTTGATGATGTTCCTTTTAATTAATGTGTATCTATTAACATGTTTCCTAAGTTTTAGAGAGGAAGGCAAGGAAGAAGCTAATAAAACTTGATTTGCAGCTTAAATCATTAGAAGTATTGATGTTATGGGCATTAGGTATTCAGGTCAGGTCTTTGTGGGATTGACTCTTTGGTCTTTGCCATGAACATGACTTCTGCAGACCTAGAGATCAGAGTTCAGACCTTAGATGGTTGAGGGGTAAAAATTAAATTCCCAATATTTTAGTTGGAACTCTAATTATTATTTTGCAGAGTAAACCAGATTGTGCAATATACAGATGAATCCTATTTGTCTCTCATGAAATGTGGCTAGCAAAAGCAATTCACCACAATCAACCTGTCCAATATAGCAGACATGGGCTATTTTGGGGACAGTAAATGAAAATATAAATTTATATAAATGATGTTTAAATTCTTAATAATTAATAAAATAAAATTTATGAAAGAATTCACAAAGAAGAAGATTTAAAAAGGGGGAAATGTTAAATGCCTAAGTAAATGAACTGATAAATTCATTATTTTAAAACTTCTATATATTAATTTTTATTTTCCATGAACTGATGGTAGGACTCATTATAATCACACTCAAATGGTCTAATAAATTTTTGTGGGAATTTGCAAACTGTTTGAAAACATATGTGGAAATGCAAAGATAAGTGAAAAGTGGAGATAATGTAAAGGCAAAATGAATATGAAAACTTAATATCATCAAAAACAAAATTGCTATGGGATAACCCCTTTGTATTCTGTGAATATATTTTATTACCAGTGGTTAATAAAGAAGCTGATTTGACATATCGCAAAGTAGGATAGAACCAGGAGGGAAATACAAGCTGAATTACAGGCCAAAGAAGGGTGGAGTCAATGGAGATGCCAAAGAGCCTCCAGAGCAACAAGATGTACTAGAGACCAGGTAATGCCACAAAGCCCACATGGCAAACCACAGATTAATACAAACAGGTTAACTTAAGTTGTAAGAGCTAGTTAGTAGTAAGTCTGAGCAATAGGCCAAACCCACGTAGTGACTGTGGAATCAGATGGAACAGGAAATCATCTATTTACATTTGGTGTTCCATCATGGTACATGTAATTCACATAAAGCCTTGGCAAACTTAAAACGAGCTTCTTGACTCACAAAGATGTAGCCAAGAACATTTTCATAGTTCATATCTCTCTGGCTGTGCAGGCTTGGGCTGCAGCATGGCAGACTCCCTTGGTCTCTCTTACAGGCTTCTGAATAAACAGACTCCTCCCAAGTGCTGCCTATGAGCTCAAGTGCTGCCAATGGGCTCAAAGCAAAGTTGAGGACTTAAACAGCCCAGGGTTTTTTTTTCCCTAGCCATACCTGCTTAGTAGTTTAAAAACTCTGCCCTTCAGAAAGGGATTACAGATACACAATAAAGACAGATTCAGACAAAAAAGACACATATAAATATTGTATTAGTTTCACAAATAATTTGTAATGCAAATGCCAAACCCAAAATCTCCATTTTTACCCAGACTTGGAGGCAATTCAGATGAGAATAGCTGGAAGTTATCTTTTAATTTACTCTGATCACACAATTAAAGTCTACCAGGAATTATGTCTATTGAGTCACTAGGAGAATACTAATATCTCTGCTCATCATACTCCTTTTGGAGAAAAAGTAGCTTTCCTAAAAGCATCATAAAAGCCTTTCAATCACACAGAAAATCTTAAGGGAGATAATTATGTTCAACAAGGATATGTTGTTTTTTTGATAATTTAAAATCTCAAACTAAAAATTTAAAACATGTTTAATGATATTTTTAAAAATAGACAAGCTTCACCTCCTACATGAAAAAAACCTGAAGCACAAAGGTATAAGAATTTCATAATGACAGAAAGGTCACTGAAGATGTGACTGAAAAGTGATCCCAGCTACAGAACTTTAGTATCAGTAGGGATTCCTTGGCTATTGCTGATGAGAAATGCTAACATTTTATATATTGATTTCAAATGTGTGAGTTAAATCTGTAGCTGGAAAGTATCAAACTGTCACCTAAAAAAGAGATCAGCATTGATAAGAGAGGTATAATATGTGTTCAACAAAAGGTATTTTCTACATTGACTAGAATAAGTAAATATGAGGCATAAAAATAAATAATAAACTATTCTGTGCATCAATGAAATTTTGTTAACATTTTAATCCTATGGCTTATGCATGTTGAAATTTAGCATTGTAAAGAGTTCTGAAATAATTGAAGAGACTCAAAGATGACAATAGTATGTTCACCTCTATCATACTTGTCCACACCACTGCCATTTCCAAAATCATTATAATTTCTCCCTGTGTTCTAAATGATTATTCTTATATCTACAGGTAAGCATAGCCTTCAGCCCTCAAAACATATTTTTTTCCAATAGGCAGAGATCCATACAGTTAGCAACAAATAGTCAAATTGCAGAGAACAACAATTAGAGTTCCCAGCTCCAAGTGATACATCTTCAAAACAACCTACACTCTTAGGAACCACCTGTGAGAAAGAAGATACAGCATTTGTTTTGTGGGACTAGATTACCTCACTCAATATAGTATTTTCTTTTCTTTTCTTTTTTTTTTTTTTTTTTTTTTGATTTTTCGAGACAGGGTTTCTGTGTGGTTTTGGAGCCTGTCCTGTTGTCCTGGAACTAGCTCTTGTAGACCAGGCTGGTCTCGAACTCACAGAGATTCGCCTGCCTCTGCCTCTCAAGTGCTGGGATTAAAGGCCTGCGCCACCACTGCCCAGCTTCAATACAGTATTTTCTAACTCCATACATTTCATTTACATTAAAATTGCATGGTTTCATCTTTCTTTACATCTAAATAGGATTGCGTCAAATATATTTTTCATTACCCATTCATCGCTTGAAAAATAATGTGATTGTGTTTTAATTAAGTAAGGTATATAAAATAATAAAGTATAAAAATGATAATGCCTTGAAGAAAATTATGGATAAAATATTGTTGTTTGAAATTGCTTACCATGTCTTAAGGCAAGGACATAAATATAAGTCTCAAGTATCCTTCTGGGTGTGAAAACCAAGCTATAATTTCTGGTGGAAGAATAAAGACTAAAATATGTTTTCATAGATAATGAGACAGCAAAGCAGAGTCCAAGGCACCAGTAGTACTACTATGAGCAGCAAGACCTCTAGCCTGCAGAACCAGCGTTCTTGTTTCATTCATACATATATTCAGAAAGCGTTCACTTTTTACAAGATGTAGTCCCATTTCATGGTTCCTAAGGTATGATGCAGCTAAAGAAGACTTTTGTTTGCTTACTAAAATGACCAAAAATACTTTTCACTTTGGTGTCTAGAATCACCTTTTAAAGAATGGGTCCTGGTTTTACAAAACTGAATCAGTAATTAAATTAGTTTGCATTAGTTCATTATTGATGTGGGAGTGTCATATATCAATCTGTTGATTTCATTGGTTCAATAAAGAAACTGCCTGGGCCCTGATAGGACAGAAAATTAGGTAGGCGGAGTAGACAGAAGAGGATGCTGGGAAAGAGAAGCTGAGTGAGGAGTCGCCATGATGTTCGCATTCCAGGAAGAGGCAGGCTAGAATCTCCCCGGTAAGCACACCATGGAGTGCTACACAGATTATCAGAAATGGGCTAGTCCAGGTGCAAGAGCTAGCCAATAAGAGGCTGGAAATAATGGGCCAGGCAGTGATTAAATGAATACAGTTTGTGTGTTGTTATTTCGGGGCTTAAGCTAAACCATGTGGGCTGCCGGGTGCGGGGACACAGCAGTGCTGCTCCTCGTACTACAAATTGGCGCCCAACGTGGGGCTCGAACCCACGACCCTGAGATTAAGAGTCTCATGCTCTACCGACTGAGTTAGGGTTAGGGTTAGGGTTAGGGTTACTACACATTATTTCAAGTAAATTGATACTGTGTTTCTATCATTTATTATTGTCTTGTTCCATTGGTTAGACTCTTCTCCAGAATGAGTTGGCCCTTGGGTGCTTTTCCCTAATAACAAGAGAGGTCAGAGCTGATCCCTGAGGACATCTGTATATTTTACCTTCTTTTCACCTCAGGCTTTTACAATAAGACAAAGTATAAGGTGGATTAAAAACGGTTTTAAAACTTTATTTGGAAAACATCATTGAGAGTCTACTGTATATCAGGCATTTCAGGTAGAAGTTTAAATATGTAAATTTGTTTATGCAAAGATTTTAAGTGTTCACTCTATGTGAGAGTTGTGGGGTTGTATGTGCAAAGCAGTCACCATTTTGTAGTTTGATGACAGAAGAACTGTGCTTCTATCAATATCAAAGTTAAACTTCTGAAAGGAAGATGCTGAATTAAATGGGAAAGCAGTCTTCTCTGGACAGAGAAGACCAAGAAAAATCAAAGGTCGCCATACAATATGGATTTTGCATGTGGGTCGGAAGACTGACAATTGGTGAGTGGAACAAAACTTAAGCAGTACCTCAAGTAACAGAATAGGTAAAATGTGAATGAGTGTACAGATTTTTAAAAAGATGCCACTGATGATAGCTCTCTGTGTGGACAGACGTTCCTAGAAAAATTCCGTTACATAGAACCTTCTGCAAGGCTGAGTAAGTGACTAAAATGTGAATGATGTGGGAAAATTATAATGTTGCAAATTTAGAGCCAAATTATTTTGGACCATCTTTAGCTCCAGTGAGAGAAATGTGTTGTCCTCCTTTACGTGCGGCCTAACATCTATGTTACCATGGGAAAATCGTTGCAAAGTACAGACAGCCAGTTCCCAGCAGAGTATTCAACAGGTTAAGAGTGCTGTCAGATATTCTCTGAGGCTTATAAATGAAATCTCTCTGCTTTTTCAACCCCCCTTACATCTCTCTTCCACCAATGCATTTGAGAAGTGTCTTGATTTGTGTGTTTCTTTGTTCTGCACTATAAATTATCATGGAATTGTTATCTCTATGGAACATGGAATTTTATGTAAGCTAGCTCCATTTTCCTAGGCTGTGAACACTCATATTTTAGTCCACTTTAAGTTATCTCTTATCCCCTTTGAGGTCCCTCAGTTTGTTTCATCATCTGCCTTCTGTTTCTCTGAGGCCTTAGATCTTCTATTAGAACTATTCAGGCATGAATTTCTCGGTGCCTGCGAGCCACTCCACCTCGACTTTCACCCTTAACTCTCTCACATTATATTATTTTGTGCTCTCTTCTTGTTTTATAAGTTTTTATTTAACACTTTGATCTATTCCACATCAATGCAATTGTCAAATTACTAGCATATGAATTAAACAATAAAGCTGCCCATAGGTATTTAAGAGTTTCTCAACATATTTTTACTTAAGACAACAGATTGAACCAATGTGAGCACTTTGTTTTCCTGTTCACAAGGAGTTTAAAGGAAAGGAAAAATATTTTCCATTACCATTCTACAGCTATTAGATGATAAGAATGGTTATAACTAGAAAAGAGAGTATTGCCAAGGATTTTAATAAGAAAGATAATATCAACTCTACAGTAAAGATAAAACAAATCAAAACATTGGATAGAATGTGAGTGGGTTGTGACACACCAGTGCTGACCCAGAAGAATCAGGGAAATTACAAACACCTACTCCACAGCCACAAGGACCAGCAGGAAGCCTTTGAAAATAATTATCAAATCAATGTACTCAATCTTCTTGAAGCCTTTGCCTTTGTCTATTTATAAGACTCCCCTGAACATGGTCCCTAACAGTAGGCAAGTAAGCAAAAAGCTGAATACACTAATTTTTAAATAAATTTGATTTCCATAGAGAAAAATAATGCCTACAGAAATATAGAGATAGAAAAGAACATGAACAAAACTGAGCAAAAAAGGAGGCTTATTTTAAAAATCCTCATTCACAAGAAAAGAAATGTTCAGAACTTTGTGTGTGCCATTTTGCATCTTTCCAAAAATACTGAAGTAAAAATGTTTGTGACACCATTGTAGTTCCCAAACTTCTGATTTCATCAGTAGAGTGCCTCTGCTTCAAAACTACCTACAGTTGGTTCAGACCAATCGAAATGGTCCGTACAAGGTTTACTCTGTATTTTATGATCTAAACGAAAGAAGAGGAAGTTGGTACTCATGATCCACTGAGATAAGACCATTTTACTTGATTCAAAATTTCCCAAATCTTTAGAAACAACACTTTAATGCTTGTAAGTATATTATAAATCACTGTAAATATCCTAAATATTGGAAAGCAGAACATGACAGACTCAGGAGATCAAGTCTTCAACTATTGAAAGAAATGGAATGGAATCCATCTCTTAAAACTCTAAAATGTTTTCGCATTACAACAGTACCTTCTTAATGTAAATTGCGGCATCTATTTTCCAGACACCAAACTAAACAACTTTGTCCCCTGAATTTGAAGGCATTTTATTTGATAGCTCATTTTGATGGCCTCGAGCTTTCAAATTAGCCATGGCTATTCATTTTCATGGACTTACGATTTTGAATAAAATCGATTCAATGTAATGTAAAAAAAAAAAGAACTGATCTGAAGAATGAACAGACAAAGCAAACACATACAGAATTAGGCAAAACCTCACAGATAGTGAGAAATTTCAGAGTATGGAAAAGAAAATATGTATTATTGAAGAAAGAGCACACCATAGAAGAAACAAATAATTTACTGAAGAATCAGAAACTGCCACCATTTTTGTCAGTATTCTTAGACAATAATTTAAAGTGTTCTATATCTCTATCAAATAAAGGTCATGTGGCAAATCAGAATAAAAAATATGAAAATTCTTAGAGTTATTAATACAAGTTTTTAATAAAATAATGATTATATTACAATGCACATCTCCTGTACAAACAAAAGCAAGAACATGACAACAAGAACATTAGGGGAAAAAAAGTGGATTACATTTGTAATAAGTCATGAATCTTTAACGTGTTTATCTTAAGTGGATTTTCTAAATTTTTTTTTATTTTACATACCAGTCCCAGTTTCCACTCCTGCCCCTCCTCCTGCTCTCTCCACCTTCCTCAGCACCCACCACCCAACCAATCTTCAGAAAGGGTGAGGCTTTCCAAACAGGGAGTCAACAAATTCTATCACATGATGTTGAGGCAGGACCAAGGCCCTTCCTCCTATACCTAGGCTAAGCAAGGTATTCCTCCAAAGAGAATGGGCTCCAAAAAGCCAGTTCAAGCAGTGGGGATAAACCCTGGCCGCAGTGCCAGTGGCCCTACAGACTGCTCCAGTCTTACAACTGTCATCCACATTCAGAGGGCCTAGTTTGGTTCTTTGCTGGTTCCCCTAGTGTCAGTCCAGAGTTAGTGATCTCCCAGTGAGTTCTTTACTATAAGTAATAAAATGAAAATTTTTGAAGTAATTGGTGGCCAAAATGGAGAACTGCTTTACTATTTCAGACAAGGTATAGGACCTAGGTTAAAATGATTAATAAATGGAAATACAATAATAAGGAAAAAATGGAACTTAGAACATGAAATATTTGTACATGAACATCCTAGAGAAAAACAAGGGTGAAAACCATTATCCTTGTCATAGCCACCACCAGCAGCAACACCACCTCCACCATCATCATCATTATAATCCTCTTAGAGTGACAGAGCGAAGCTCACTAAACTGCTGATGAATGCAGAAGTCCCTGACAGGGAGATGAAAAAAAAAATAGTTACCTGCCTGAAAGACTGGAGGAAAAATTCAACTTCACAAGGCTAAGGAGAAAGAAAACAACCTCACCAGGGACAGAAAAAGATAAAAACAAACCTTCAAATGAGGGAATAACTAAGAAAGCACTTTATTTATTTATTCATTTATTTATTTATTTATTGGGTAGAGACTCATGTCACAGAAAGACCCCCTCCTTTATCTCTTCTGAAAGTTTATGAGGAAAATGTAGAAATAAGAATGATTTTCAATGAATTTCCTATCCTATAAAATCAAGCATGAGAGGAACCTTTCAAGAGAGATGGCTGCAGAGTTCAACACACTCTGGGATGTTATTCTCCTAACTACTGAAGATTTTGTAGTTCTCCATAAAAATAGAGGATAAAAAGAAGTTACTTTAGCATTTGAAAGAAAATTTAAAACTATCAAATGACAGAAATTTAGTAAAGAAGTAGCATTTATCAAAAGAATTAGAGGATAGAGATCCACCTACAACTGATAAAGTGAAGTCAAATATTTCAGTGATACTGGGATGCGATAAGTCCTTTGACTGCACAAGGACTGTGCTTCTTAGATAAAGGTGTGAGCTAGCAAGATGAGTCAATGGTTTCTGGAGATCAATGAGTATCTCATGTATAACATTATAACCTAAAAGCCATAGTCGATTATCACTTATGGAAAAGTGATATCAGAAATTCTGACTTCCTGCCAGTCTGATCTCTGAACTCTTTGGTTGCCAGAAAGTGTGTCAGTTATAGCTTTGAGGTCACTGATACAGGGGAAATGTTTGTATCCCTTTCAGTTCTTCTGTTAGCATGCCTACACTATGATGTCATATTGGCTGTCCTTGAAAGACACTGCACAGTGACTGAACATGTGTCAGAACTTTCATTGCTAGTATCAAAAACAGTTGAGTAGGAAAAAAAATTCGAAATTAATAATCAATTTCTCCTGTTGAATAAGCACTTCTGCCAAATTACTTAATATCCCCCAAGGGATAGAGTCAAACCTTTATTTTAGCTACATCTATGATCACAGGTGGCCTGTGCCATGGTTAGGTAGGCACTGTTCTAACTAACAGGAATTTTGAAGCTTACATTTTCTGATAGAAGATATCCAATGGTAAAGGCTTTTGGATTATGTTTAAACTCTTCCTGTTGCTGGTTGGGGATCATAGGATGATATGTGTCTGATTTCACCCTTAAGAAATTTGAAATTTCACCATTCAATAATGTTGCTTATGTATTTCAATTAACTTAAATATTGTTTACAATATTATGAATATTTACTTAATAAATTTGTATAAGCTTAAAAATTATTTTTATTTGCTGAATTGTAAAATTTCAGCCTTTTTATTTAATGAGATTTTTCTAGAGAGAACAATATCCCTAAAATCGTTATTAACAATAAGAAAATTATAAAATGAGCATTTAACAAGAATTCAAAAATATTTCCTGCCCTTATAGGTGACTTCCACACTTTTCAGACACACCCCCGTGACCCTCAAACGATCTAGTGGTGTTCTTTTTCCTCTGAGGCAGAGCTGGTAATAAACAAAGACAGAATGAATCCACCACATGCCCCTGGGTGTGAAGTACCTCACCACTGCATGGCTACCTAGCACTTATGAGCTTACAATTGGGTTCTGAGTCTATGCTGACTCTATTACTTTCAGGTGTAACTTTTCATAATTATCTCCCCAGAAACCCAAGTTCCCAAACATTTGAGACGTATATTTTTTTTTAAAATATAAATCCATGTAAATTAAAATATCCTAATCCAAAAAGGAAATTTGGATTAGAACTGATGATTCTTCTGCAGTAAGCATTTCAATATATGTTGAAATATTTCCTGTGCAGAGTAAGATGTGCATTTTCTGTGTGAGTATCAGCTGATTTGGGGTAGTCTAGTACTGTGTTTGATGAGCCTAGTGAGAGTTTATTGGGGGATTGGGGTACCCAGTAGAGAGGTGTGAAAATGTAGTCTGTGGGTATAGAAAGAGAAACTCTATTTCTTCAATTATAGATGAACTTTTTAAGATAATTTTTTGTATTTATATTATTACGTTCTATTGAAAAAGAATGATGAATCACCCTGTATATAATCTACTGTGTTGCCACTGTTTATAAATCATTATTTCTTATTTAGATTTGCATTCTATGTTATCATTGTTATATTACTGTAAAACTCAATTCTTTTTGGTTCTCTTGAAGGTTGTAGCTTCTAGGTAGTGTTAGATTCTGTGCTTACAGGTACTTCACAATTGAAAGAGCATGTGTGTGAGAATACACTGAGAATATCTATAAAGTCCTTTGCTTGCAGAAAAGTCTGAGATCTAAATGACACAATGCCTGGATGGGAGCTCTGTTAGTGATCACCTGACAGAGCGGCTCCCGAGCACTCATTGCTTTTCAGGAAAATAGCAGGTAGACTCTGTTCTGATAGTACGTGCTCCGTCAAGGCCTGGAGAGTCAGTGAATCAGCTAGGTGAAGCTGACATAAATCTTACACATCTTTGCAGCTTCTCTTCCTCGAGTTTTCTGTTTCTTGTTTTCCCATTTTCCTCTGGAGCAGGTAATGATTGTGAAGAAGAGGGAGGGGGGAACCAGAAGTGGGGGGGATAGACAGAGACTCCAAATAGAGACAGAGAAGAAGTCATAATGCATTAATATGTAGAATGTGCTTGATGAGAATTACAAACTTCATACTTCATAACAGACAGAGCTAAGTGACTTTTTTTTTTTTTTGGTTTGGCTTTTCAAGACAGGGTTTCTCTGTAACTTTGGAACCTGTCCTAGAACTAGCTCTTGTAGAACAAGCTGGTCTCGCACTCATAGAGATCTGCCTGCCTCTGCCTCCTGAGTGTTGGTATGAAAGGTGTGCACCACCACCACCTAGTTTAGATAAGTGATTTCTAAAAAGAGTTAAAGAGAAAACCAATAATTTACTTTTATCTGGCTAGTTTATTTCTTCTTCACCTTTGAAGAATAATTTTATTGAGAACTAAATGTTGATATATATTTTTTCTAAGCATTTTAAATATTTCATTCTTTCCTTGCTTGTTTCCTTCTTTTCTTCTTTGTTTTATTATTACTTTATAAATAATACCAATCAAAATTTCCACTTCCTCCCCTCCTCCTACTTCCCTCCCGCTCCCCCACTCATAGACAGCCATTTAGATATTGTTTCCCCCTATGGATAGATGTCTCTTTCATTCAATTTCCTTTTAGAATTTTAAAAATTTATTCTGTTAAAATTTTATTGGCACAATATTTGTGCATATTTATGAAACACTATTTCTGTTAATTTTTTTTGTTTGTCTATAGTATAAATATGATATACATAAGTTTAGGGAAGATCGAATTTATTATTCCTATTCTCTGTTTCTTCTCAGCCTTCTATTTTCTGCCTGTTTCTGTGCTGTTTTCGAGTATTTCTTTTTTTTTTTTTTGTCTCCTTAAGGTATTTTCATCATACGAAGGATAAGGTGTTTTACATTGTCTCATAGATCTTGAATGAACTGTGCCGTCTTCATTTTTTTCTTTGAATTTCTGTTTGGGGAAGAACTTGTTGACAGATCTTCAAGCTTAATGAACATTTTTTTAGGTGATGTCTGTGCTCCTGGCATGCGCATCTCTGAAGCTGTCATTGTGATGTAGTGTTTTAGATTTTCACATTGCCTTTTGATCTTTTCTAGTTTCCATCTTGTTATCTACATTGTTCGTGTATATTTTCTATTAAAGCCCTCTACCAATTAATTTTAGCTATTTCAACTTGCCAGTATCAGGATCTCAAGTCCTTCTGTGATGGCTGCATTGTAGGTTCTATTTTTATAGCTGTTTTTGGCTGTTAGCATAACTGATACTTTAGTGAGGTTTTTTTTTTTTAATAGAAAAACCAGGCACAGTGTACCAGGCAATGAAACCTAAGAAAAAAAATGCCTCTGTACTATAATTTGTCCTCTTCTGTCTATAAGTGAATTTAAGGTTAAAGCTTGCTTTATAGGGAAGATTCAAACTTCTCTCAGATTCTTTTTTTTTTTTTGAATTTTTTTCTCTGTTTCATAGCAGGACATTAGTGATGATCTTAAACAGGCCTTGAATGCAGTGTCCTTTAGCCACAGAGTCCTAGTCATTAGATTACAAGCATACCACCATACTTGGCTTGGTCATCTTAAATGAATTTTTATTAATTTATTCTGCTTGTTTCCTTCTAACCTTTGTTAGAATGTTGAAAGACAGGCTGCTGAATTATGGCTCTGTTGTCATGAATGATCTTTGTATTTGGGTCTATTATGGTATTGGGTTGTATGGAGAAGAAACATGTTCCCAAACTTCAGATTTAATCTCTAGTCTGCCTAAGACTCACTGATACAGTTTATCACACATATGGCCTTGCACCAATCCCTTGCTGGCTACACATTGAGACTTAGCTCATTTACCAGCATCAACCTGTGTTCTGCTTACTGAACTCCTCCTAGAGTGAGAGCCTGGAGGCGTGGAGGGGTTTGGAGTAGAAAGAACACACTTTCAGAGCTCAAGAGAGTCTCTGCCAAACTCTTCTCAGAAGACCTCACTTATGAGGGAGATCTGAACATGTTTTCAAGGGGATCACTCTTGTCCTCCAATTATTCTCTTCAGGGAATGTGTTGGACTGAGATTTGGACTCTCAGGTGTTGGGAATCTCTCTGTCTTGAAGTATCCCATGCTCATTCCCAACACTACAACAGTATCTAAGTTCTACTTTTCACAGGCTCATGTATTATAGCTTTAACTCTAGAGGGACGGATCCAAACAACATCTCTCTAGAAAGCTTCATCGCCATATTTGTTTATTTTTTTTTAATTTTTTTAATTTTTTTTAATTTTTTTGGTTTTTCTAGACAGGGTTTCTCTGTGGCTTTGGAGCCTGTCCTGGAACTAGCTCTGTAGACCAGGCTGGTCTCGAACTCACAGAGATCCGCCTGCCTCTGCCTCCCGAGTGCTGGGATTAAAGGCGTGCACCACCATCGCCCGGCCATATTTGTTTATTTATTTTTCCTTTTCACCTCAGGTTTATATGGATTTTAAGCAAAACCAATGCTTTTTCTCATTTTTTAGGTTTTTATTTATTTCTATTCAAAGAGCATGTGGCTTTAAATAACTATAATATACAAAAATATTTTAAGTTGACAAAATATTAAAAATGGAGTGTATTGTAATTAAACTCCTGTTGTTAGGCTTATTGAAAGGTTAATTTTAATCATTTTTAATCTGTACAGATTTTATAAATGACTGCATGAGTGTTATTTTTTGGTTTTCAACTTAACTACAACTGTAATTAATTAAAACCCAAATAGCTGGATAACTCCTGTGAGGAATTTTTCTTGAATTATTTGAGATGGGAAAGCCCACCCTAATTCCAGATCTTTTGATGTGGGAAGATCGATGTTAAGTCTGTGCCACACCTCCTAGTGGCATCCTATATAAAGTAATGGAAGAAGGAAGCTCTTGTTCTTTGATGTTGGCTCTCTCCGTCACCGGTTTTAGAGACTACTACTTCTGGGTTTCACCATATACTGAAGACCAGCTGAGTCATTCCCTCATAGAAGAATGAGTTTTGGATTCTTGCACTTGCTGTTGAGACACAGCCATTGTTGGACTATGCAGACCCCAGCTTGTAAGCCAATCAAATAAATACCCTCTATATCTATGTATATTTTACCAATTCTGTTTCTCTAGAGAACCTGTAGTTATACACATCATAAAGGAAATGCATAAATTGAGTAGGTGTGCTTGCTTGAGGATTTCAGGCTAAAATATTACATGGTACCAAAAATGAAGATAACACAGGGCTCACCTTCAAAGGCTGAATAGTGATTGGAGTACAAACACCCAATCCTCATTATTCCAGGGACTTGTTAAGGATAGAGTGTGACAGAATGTTCTTTGCTGTAATAGAGAGGGACCAAAAAAATGTTGATGTTTTTCAGAGCTTTATTTTTCTTTAATTGTTGTTATACATACATGCATACACACACAGGCACATATACATAGATGTATATAAATTGGCAAGTTCAAAATATATTCTGCTTATTCTACATAATGTTCCTTCTGTGTATGTTTTCATGGCTGACCATTTGGTATTGGGTAATCAATTAGTGTGGTTTTCTCGGGGAAGACTATTTTCTCCATCTTCATATTCCTTCTTTGCTTATAGTTCTCTATGTGGGGCTGAAGACTTGCAGGTTCTTCTCTTTCTCCATTAGCATGTCTATTGGTGGATCTTTTCTGATGGTGTGAATGTGGTGGTCACCTCATATAAATAAACACAATGCCCAGTGAGAGTGTGAACTTCCATATACTGATCACCATAAACCCAGGGGCACAACATTTAAAATCTGTAACTCATCAGGCTGGGTCACAAGTTGAAAGAGTGTTCCTTTGTGCTCAGCCACTCTCAATGGGACTTACTTTTTAATTTTTCACAGGTAAACATATCAGTGAGTTGAAATTCTGGCTACATTTTTTCAGAAAGACAGGAAGGAAGGAAGGAAGGAAGGAAGGAAGGAAGGAACGAAGGAAGGGAGGGACAGAGGGAGGGAGGGAGTGATGGAGGGAAAGAAGAACTCTATTTTTTCACACTGATGCCCACCACATTTTTCTTTAATTTTTGTAGAATAAATTCGTGTACTTCTGAGTTGACTACTCAACCATCAGAACTGGGCTTGCTCCAAAGTTGGTGACTCTTAAATAGTGTATACTCAGTGACAGTCCTTCCGCATATGATATGTAAAGCTGCAGGGTAATGGAGTATCCAAGGAGGTCAGAGTAGCTGATATAGGAACATTGGCCATAATCTCTGCTATGAAACCTCAAAACTTGTTTTAAGGTAAACATTTACAATTGACACAATTGTGAGCTGATAAGAGAGATTCCATAACAAGCTTATATTGGATTTGTATTTTTACCGTGATTATGTAAGTTAAAGAACATCACACTGGCTGGAAGACCCTTTTGTGATTATTTAAATCTACAGCCTGTTTTTTTAATAAGGACAAGGTTTTCTTTTTTATTTATTTATTTAAGATTTCTGTCTCTTCCCCACCGCAGCCTCCCATTTCCCTCCCCCTCCCTCAGTCAAGTCCCCCTCCCTCTTCAGCCCAAAGAGCTATCAGGGTTCCCTGCCCTGTGGGAAGTCCATGGACCACCCACCTCCATCCAGGTCTAGTAAGGTGAGCATCCAAACTGCCTAGGCTTCCACAAAGCCAATACGTGCAGTAGTATCAAAAACCCATTGCCATTGTTCTTGAGATCTCAGTAGTCCTCATTGTCTCTATGTTTTTTCCCAAGACGGTTTTATCCCAGGCTTTTTCAAACACAGGTCAGCTGGCCTTGGTGAGTTCCCGGTAGAAAATCCCCATTGTCTCGGTGTGTGGGTGCACCCCTCGCGGTCCTGAGTTCCTAGGACAAGGTTTTCTATGACTATTTCTTGTCAGCACTTTACCCATCTTTTAGGATTTGGTTTGCTTTCAGCATGACTCAAAAATTGTTTCTGAAGAATGTCAACTCCTTTGAAAGTAATTCAATTATCATTAAACAAATAAGACATTTCTGCCAAGTATACTGGGATGACTGTATTTTGTCCTTGATAAAGTTATAGAACAAAATGAAGATAAATGACATGAGCTATATTATAATATATATTAAGCCACTAAAATGTCTTATCTTGTAATTCATCATCTCATCAGCAAAACACAATGTCAACCCCTGAACCCAATTTAAAAATAGGCATTGTTTTTGCACATTTTTATTAAAGCAGAGATAGCTGAGTTAAAAATAATTCTATTTATTATAAAGTATGTTATATAGTTTTCTGATTTAAATTGCAGGTTATTTGATGAAATTAAATTTTCTGCCCAAGAGAGTATAAAATATCTATTTAATTCAATCAATGAATAGAAAATATTATTTTAAAACATTCTCAAAGTAGCCCCATATATATAAAGTTCAATGACATTTCCTTCATCTCTAATTACTTACATTAGTTTGACAACCTCACTGTAATATGGGTTCTCCGTTTTGAGTAAGTTAGACATGACTGAATCTTGAGGGCTCTTCTTATAGAAAACAGGCCAAAAATTAGTGGGAAAAATTTGAGTAACACACAAAGACGGTGAAGCCAGGGGAATGGAGTTACTAATTTATAAGTCTTATCCTAAAGGTTCTTTAGAGGTAAAGTAATAACGTGAGTAATAAGCTCCTAAGTGGTCCAGTACTGTACATTCCTATCAACTGAGCTTTGGGCTAAGAGGAAATCCATGTAATAGACTGGAAATCCAATGCCTCATTGTTGGACAGAATCAGTGATGAAAGAATTGGCTACGAAGCAATTCTCACCTAAAGGAATTCTACCTAAAGAATAAAAAGTAACTGAACAGCTGTGCGAAATCCACACAGCAATCTGCATCCAAGTCCAGTGTCTTCCAGTAAATGTAATAAGATAGCAATAATTTTGAAATATGCTAGAAACAGAATACTCTAGAATGATTATTTTCATATATATACATATATACATATATATATGTATATATATGACAATATTGGTCCTCTGCATAATAATATAATGTTTCTACATTTTAACAGAAGAGGCAGGACTCCCCTAAGATTTGCACTACCAGGAGAAGAAAACTTGAGGTGAAAATATAAGTCATATGAGTGAAAATCAACTTGGTTTAGTGTGGAAAATAAGTTAAATGGATGCAAAATGCTAAAAAGGGGGGATTCTCAAGATATATAATAAATAAAGACTTGATATAAAAACTGTTGATAACATAGGAATAAATAAAAGTTAAGATTCCTTTAAGAAAGACAAAGAAAAATTAATAATTGCAAATGACAAAAAGATGGCATAGTGTCAATGGAGTCGGGGACAGGGATATGAATTATAAGCATATTCATAAAGATAGAAACTGGTGGCTCTAAGTGTAATGAGGAATGATGCTAAACAGAGCTTATGGGGGAGAATAATGACATTCTTGAGTAATATGTACTACAAATTGTCATTTCTCTCTCTTTAGTAGTATTTTCAAAGTGTTTTAGTGTAGTGCTGAATTTTATTGTATTTTCAAAGTGTTAGATGAGAGAGAACTTGTTTTAAAAAATTCTTATGGAACTGATTTTTTAATACCTCTCCATATATTTTTTTGCATTAAGAAGGAATGGGTGCTGTGGTAGTAATCTTGCCCTCTTCCCCACTGCAGTCTTTGACCTTAGATCGTTCTGTACATGTCACCCTCCATAACAACATAGGAGACTGAGTGACAAAGACCTGGTTTTCAGTGTTTTATACCAGCTTTCTTGTTTCAGAAATGATGAACTGTGCACCTGTGACATGTGACCCCTTCGTCATAAGGTGGCATGGCCTGAGAGGGAATGTCCTCTGAGCTGAAATGAAAAGAATCATAGATATTAATTCTTACAACATAATTAAACCCAATGAATATGCATACTTAGTGTAGCACACATGCAAACCAAATAGGAACCCTGCACAGTGAAGGTACGATTCCATCCCACAATAATGAGCTCCATGTCATTTTAACATATTTTATCTTTATTTACATACATATATGCAATTAGCTTGAAATAAAACTCCATAAGCTTCCTTTTGTTTTGTCCATGACATTAAAATCTTGCAGGTGGGTTTCAATCATTTTGTTTGAACAGAGACTTCTGCTGAGTGCTTTTGATTATTTGGGCAGAGTCTCAGCTGTATTGCCTGCAATGTATTTGGTGTGGACAGCTTTTCCTGTTTCAGAAAACATGCTGTCCCTGCTGGTTGTCTTACTGCTGACTTGGGGAGCTAATAACTGCCTACATTCTGATGACAGTTTCCTAGCAGCTTTGCCTCTGATGACATACTGATGACTTATTGCAGAGTCACATTGCACTGGTAACTGACACCTCAGTAGCTGACTCCCAACGTGAACCCTCAGCCCTGTTAGTGTAGCAGAGTGGAGCATTGGTTTTCTTAATCACCCCTCAGAGTCTGTGTCTGATTCTGCTCCAAGTCATTTCTCAGACATGTGCTGAGGTCTCTTGCTGTTTCTCCCTGGTGTCTTGAAAAACAATACATATAGTGGTGTCTGATTGTGCATTTCTCTTCGAGGCTAGCCCACACTCTGAGGGCGTTCATTCTGTCTGGTGCTTTGTTTGCTTGTTTGTGTGTTCTTCTTCCTGCTGGCACACGTGTTTGCATTTTCCCTGTGCACGGTTTCCTGTGTCTTCTTCTAGGCTGATCAGTGCTAGGAGATGAATACATGGAGAAAGGAAGCAGGTTCTTAATAAGTAATAATAAAAATAATATATATCACACTTGAAATTTTTATGCAATTAAATTAAATAAAGCTTGTGTAAATGTTGTTTTTGTAGCTCTCTTTGTTTGCCTTTAACTTTCTCCACATCAAGTCCCAGGGGAAAATTCTTCATAAAATCTATGATCAATGCTTCACTCTAAGGAGAGGAATTCAGGTTTCCAAATCATTTCTTGGTGGGTTATAGAGTAGATAGAACTGACAGTTATCCCTCTAAGTAAAAATACTGGTTACCATTAATGCCATATTCATGGGGTCTATGCCTATGAAGTCACCTACCTGCATCAAAATATGAACTTTGCAATGATTGTTTTTACAATGGGCATTACAGACTGTCTTTTCTTCTTATCATTATTATTAAATAAACCATATAGTATAAGTACTGTTTACCTAAAGTTGTGCATAGGTTATGTAAAAACACACTGTCACTTCATATAAGGAAATTAAACAAACCATATCCATCAGGAACCAAAGTATGACTGTCATTTTCAGTCCTTGACTGTGAGGCAGACAAATATAGGTTTAGCCTGAAAACAAATTTAGTTTGGAGTTATGTATTTCCCACATTGATTTGAAAATAAATATCTCATAGGCTTATAGGAGGTGGAACTATTAGGAGTTATGACCTTATTAAAGTAGGTGTGGCATTGGAGGAAGTTTGTCACTGGGGGTAGATGGACTTTAAGGTCTCAGATGCTCATGCCAGGCCCAGTATGGCATTCTTTTTCTGATACTTTCTGATCCAGATATAGAACTGTCAGCACCTTTTCTACAGCACCATGTCTGCCTGCACACAAATGTTTCCTGCCTTGACAATAATGAACAAAACCTCTGAAACCATAAGCCTGCTCCAATTTATTTCTTTCTTTTATAAGAGTTGCTATATGGACTTGATGTCTCTTCATAGCAATAAGAACCATAACTAAGGCATGCCACGTGTAATTATTCATCTGGCAGCTTAGTTCCTTCACAAGCACATACTATGCACATAAACCCCACTATAGACAATGTCATACCAAGAATTTTCAGAATCTGTTTTTCCTCTTATCTTCATTGGACTTTCTGTTCTCCCATCTCTGAATAATAGTGTATGTTTCTCTGCCCCTTGTAGCAATCAAACTTATAAAACTTTTATTCAAGTGTATGCTCAATTTTTCAGAATTTAAAGAACAGAATAGCTGATCTTGCTGAACTGGTTTCAGGTGAATTATCAGCAAGTAAAATCTTATGTCCTCTATTAAAGTTTGAAGGAGATATTATTTAGCATCTTATATCTATATATAACTGGGTGTGCATATGATTAAATTGGATGCAATGTGGGAAGGAACACAAACAATAGGAAAAATGATTGCATCACCTAATCTATCAATCAAGTCAGAGCATCACCTGAACTACATGCTTTAGCAGTGAGTCATTCTTCTCTTGGACCCCATAAGTAGAAGCCTTAAAGAATAACTGGGGCACTTGACTACTCACATGCATGTGTACTGTCTTATTTGTGGGGATTTTATTCTCACTAATGCTTGTGGGCTCAGAAAACAGCAGTGTGTTGAAGATGGACACTAAAAAGAAATCCCACACTAGCTCTGAATTGAATACAATAAAAGGTTATTTATTTAGGAATAGACTTACAGATCACAGTCCTCTGCACAAATGGGGAACAGGAACCAAATCCGGCAACCAGAAGAGAGAGGGAATGCTCTTTACTTTGGCATTTATAGCACAAGAGACCACGTCCAAGTGATCCAGCAACATAAAGACTACCGGTTGTAGGATTTCCTATAGCAGTATGTCTAGCTATACTTGGTTGCCCAAGTATGTTTCCAATTTTAAGAAATTCTACACATTTAAGAAAAAATCATGACAGGTAAATGAGGGAATGCTGAAATTATGATTACTTTTATCAACATTTTCCTAACATAAAATTAATAATGGAATCATAAATCAGACTCTCAAAATTTACTTGTTTTCTATGGTATAGATAAGCAAGTAACAGAGTTTCTTGACACCTGGTAGATGTTGGTACTGTTTTATATAGTTCTCTTTTCTAAAATCACATCTATGTTTTAGGGAGGGTTACTCAGGCCGGTTGTTCTGTTAAGGCAGGGTAGAAAGACAAGGGGAATTAGGAGGAGATGGGGGAGGAAAGGAGCTTCTTCCCCTACAGTTTGATTGAAGCCTCTTGCCAGCTGAGCATCAGGGATTTAGACACAATAAATATTTGTTTAAGATTTTTTCAGATAGAAATTTATATTTTTTCTAACTTTATTGTTACTCTTTCTAGTTCACTGGTTCTCATCTTTTCTGTACCAGAATCTTATAAAAAGTTTTCTGCTGATTGTTTTTATCTGAAAATCATGTTTATCTATTTTAATTCTTATCCCATTGTGATAAGATGAAATTCAAAGAATTATATTCCTATATTTGTTAACACACTTTGTATTCAGGTACATGATCTTTTTGATTGTTTATTTGTTTTTTGTATTTCAAGACAGGGTTTCTCTGTAGCTTTGGTGCCTGTCCTGGAACTAGCTCTTTTAGACCAGGCTGGTCTCGAACTCACAGAGATTCACCTGCCTCTGCCTCCCGAGTGCTGGAATTAAAGGTGTGCGCCACCACTGCCCTACTGGGTACATGATAAATTTAAGAGAAGTTCCATCATAGGGTGTTGAAAAAAATATGTATTTTTGAGTATTTGGATTGAATATTATATTGATGTCTGTGAAATCCACTTGATCTATGCTGTTTTAGGATTAATATAAATTACATATTATATATAATGTTATATATCATATGAATTGTTTAACAATGATGAATCATATAGTTAACTAAAATTTTTGGAAAGGGAGCTTGGCAAAATCCAACATCTATTCACGTTAAAACTCCTTGGAAAAGAAATAGTACTGAAAAACTCAGCTAAAAAATTAGGACAAGAAAAGTAAACAAATGGTTTAAATGGGAAAGAAAAAGAGCAGTTCTCTAGTTGTAGAAGATATGATTATATATCCATTTATAATGCACATTTATAATATATTATATATGTGAATATATATATGAAGGGCCATAAATAATCCACCAGGAAAGTCTAATTCTTATAAACATTTTCTGCAAAGTGTCAAGATACAAAATAGGAAAATCCTATTGAAAGAAGACTCACAAGAATGTACCTTAGAAATCCCAGCACTCGGGAGGCAGAGGCAGGTGGATCTCTGTGAGTTCGAGACCAGACTGGTCTACAAGACCTAGTTCCAGGACATGCTCAAAGCTACAGAGAAACCCTGTCTCAAAAAACAAAAATAAATAAATACTTACATAAAAAAATGTACCTTGGAATAATAACAGGGATGTGAAAGACCTCCTAAAGTATTGAAGAAATTGAAAAGGTCAGTAAAAAATGGAAAGATCTCTCAGGCTCATGAATTGTTAACGTTAATATGGTGACAAGGGTCAAACCACTGAAAAGAATCTACAGATTCAGTATAGTCCTAATTAAATATTCAGTGAAATTATTCACTGAGATGGGTTAAAAAATTTTAAAATTAATATAGAAGCACAAAATGCCCTTTAATAGTAACCAAACTAATCTATAACTGATACACCTCAAAAAAAAGTACTGATCACTGTACATGATTTAAATACAGTAGAAATATAATACTAAAAGCAACACTGGTCCTGGCACAAAAGCAAACATCTAGGTCAACAGAAATGAGTAAAGGAACTCATGAGGCATCTAAAGACAGTAGCCTGGAACTGTGCCTGTATCTCTGCCACTCAGTAAGCTGTTTTGCTTCTTGGGTTCTTGGCTTCAAGAATCAAGACACATGATGTTTGGGGCAGGACTGGGATAGCTAGTTGCATCCTTCATGCTAACTCAGGGTCTTTCTACTGCCAAAAACTGGAAAAATGCCGACTTTCTTTGTCTCTTAACCTCTGAGACCTTAAATTTTATTTGATATTATTTGGAAGTTAAATTAAGTTTTTAATTTAGACGCTATAAAAATTAGTGTAGTAAATTATAGAATGATATAAAACTAAGATATACTCCATGTTAATACCTACTAAAATTATCTCAAAACCACAACAAATAACTAACCAAATAATTCATTTTAAAGCATGATTTGTTGACTCAAAAACACAATACTTATCTTAAAGTTTATGAGAAATAGTTTGTTCTGGACAAATGTGAGTGACTATGGCCAAAAAAAAAGTGATTCATGTTACCCACAATTCCATGTTCTAATGTGGAAGCAATTTCACAAAGTTTTATAGTATGAGAACAACAAAATGTTCATCAGGATATTTTTCAAATATATTGGGGGAAGGGAGCGTTGGGTCACAGACAAACAGGGAAGCCTCAGTTACAAGCCTCCTATGCAATCTAATGAACTCATAGCTTTTGAGTTAGTAAAAGCTAGCGGTCTGCTAAATTAAAACATTAGAAAGGATAGTTAGTATAGTACTATGAACATACCAAGCTACTTACTCAATTGTGATAAAGTTGTTAGGTCAGGGAAATACCAAGACAATTAATCACTACTACAATGGCTAATGGTGGCCTGAATTAATTAGGTTCTGGGCCATGCAACATCCCAAACACCCCACAATCACAAAGATCTAATCAGTTGATCACCCTTCAGGAAGGTTCAATTTGAGCCTTTTTCTGGGAACTTTTGTTCATAAATCCATCCATGACATTCAACATGATAATGTTTTCCATATATCTTAACACTAAACCTGCAAAAACACTTCATCATAATATTAACGAACAAAGGTAAAGAAGGATATCAGGAAGATACAGGAGAGAAGAGAGGGATTAAGAAGAGTTAAAGAAAGAGAAATAGAAGAGTTAAAGATGTGTGTGAGAGAGAGAGAGAAAGGAGGGAGGGAGGAAGAGAGAGAGAGAGAAAGAGAGAGAGAGAGAGAGAGAGAGAGAGAGAGAGAGAGAAAAGCAAACAAGCTAGTTTATAGGACAAGAAGACACAGAGGCCACATAAGGACATCTGACTCATTGTGTTCCATTCAGCACCTGGCACATTCAAGAATGTCTTAACACTGTGAGTCAGTTCCACCAACAAACATGACTCTCACAGCAAAAGTGCACCATCAATACCCATGCCAGTGAAGGGGTTTATTCAGGGACTTCTGATGATCCCAATTTTGAACCCACTTCTGAGCTGATCCAGATGCCCCTCCCCCCGCCCCCCTTTGGATCTCCCTGAGTAATGCAATGTCTGTGTCACCAACACCGGAAAGAAGTCAGAGCAAGCTTACTGCAGGATACCCATCCTCATTCCAGACATCTGCAGACCCAGCTGGGAGCACCTACATCCTAATTAGCTATAAGACATGAAGATGCCTTTGAGCTGAAAGACAGAGTGTTGTACAATTGAAAGTGCATGCATGCCCCAAAGAACCATAGTGTTTACTGTTTTGTAACATGCATATTCAAGCCCCCATAACACCAGGCCCCAAACCACCACTCAGTCAGGGCCTGCATTGCAGATACCTGTTTACAATTGTAAGAAAACTAAAGAACCAGGGTATTTTCAATGAAAACTCTGTATTCATCTTTTTGTTTTACGTATTCAAAATACTTGGAAAATCCCCCACACAGCTGTGGCTTGACAATGAATGTCTCTCAATATGCTAAAGTACATGTAAATATTTTTATAGTAATGAAACCAGATTACCAATATCTCTGATAAGAAAAATAGATAATTTTCCTATACTAATCTTTAAGAGAGGATAATAACATTTGAAAGATTCTTTAAGCTAAAAAACCTCTCTTCAAAATTAAATTACTAAGATTAAAAATCATAATAATTGTACTTATGCAAAGTGTGGAAGAACAGACGGAAAATAATTGAACATGTGACAGAATTGATCACCATATATATTACATCTGGTTGTAAGCAGACTAATCATAAAAAGATGAACATATTCATAACAACGTCAATAAGCACAAAACTACCCCCTGCAGAAAATTTCTCCTCCTAATTAATACAGGAAAAATTTGCCAAAATTGTAAATTATTTGTCTATAATAAAAATAGAAATGTCCTATCTTATTTTGGAAGTTTGTCATAACTTATGTCAGCACTGCACACGTGCAGCTATTCATTTTGGTATACACTGTTATGACATTTACAAAGGATATTTGCCAAGTCAACTTCAAACTTTCTGACTTCCTCATATATTTGATGGAGCACTTCTGCTTACATAATAATTTCCAACAGCACAAATATCATCTTCAAATATATTCATGGAAATTTTTCTTATTTTATGACAAGTATCAAAATTTCAATAACCATTCATAAGGGATTAAAACCTCTTTATTCATCATGGCTATCACAAGTTATAGTTGTGATAAACCCCATGATTTATTACATGCACAGTTCTGATTATTTAGGGTGATTTTAGATTAGTTACCAACACAGAGAACACAATAGATTCAAAAAATATAGTTATATATTAAGACCATCTACTGTGTTTTTAATTCACACATTTCGAAGCCATGTTGTTCAACCCATGCAATTTTAGATTATATGTCTAATGATTGGTTTCATAACATATGGCAGGTTTCACAATCTGCCAGAATTCTATCTATTAGCTAAGGAAATACATCATTTCTGCTTGCAATAAGACAAACCATAGGCATTTTAAAAATACATTATCTTGGAAAAATGACTTGCTAACTGTCTTTCAAAAATATTTGACACAATTTAATCATCATATACAATGCCTAAGAATATATTTGGATGCTAATTAAAATGAAGATGATGATTCATAAATATTCAGAATAATGGAGAATGGGTTAGAGTCCAATTGTCAGTACATTTCTTAAGATAGTCTGTAATATGAACAAGGCAAGAGAAAAAAATAACTCAAAGGCATTGTGCCAAGTGATTGAGGATAGGATCTAAGCATTTATTCAGGTATTAGTATAAATATTTATAGATATTCATATTGCTTTAACTGATTTTCATAGTCTTGCTTAAGTGTGATATGCACAAATATGAAGAGCTATATACCTCATGTACTGTCAGAATAAAATGGACCACTTAGCTAAGGCTACTTCATGGAAAACTCTGCTTTTTCTTTCACTAAAACATTTTCCAAACTAATTATATCTGTAAGCCCCATTTTTAAGTAAATCAGTGTGAGCCTGGAATTTATATGATGATCATTCTATAATTTTTGATATGATAGTACTTATCAAATATAGGTATGTACTATATACTCAACATTCAAAGATCTCCCTCTGTTCCATGGATTAAGATGGCCACAACCAAATACTAAATTTTATTCTTTGTTTCATATTTATGTCCACGTTTTCAAGATAAAATTCCACAATGGTTTTGAAATGCAAAAAGTAACTTTAATTAAGTACTTCTTTTCCATTACATCTTACTTTGGTGGAACTACTCTGTGGAGGGTTAAGTTCCCAAATGTCTACATCCTTTGGGAAATCATGAAATTTAGAACAGGCAAACATGACAGTTCATCTCCTGAGCTCCTTCACTGTGAGGTATATTCCTAGGTTGTTATGGTCTTCCTGTTGTAGGATCACTAAGTTTTGGTGTTGCCATATTGTTCTTTAGGTTGTTGAATGTGATCTTGCATTGGTGGCTACCCTGCTCTTCCTCAAATTGGTGCAGGCAGTGTCTTTATCTCTTGGTACAATCCTTGCAGTTAGTGTCTGTGTCTCGGGAATATTCTCTTGTATCAATTGTTGTAGTCCCTGTCTGTGTCTAATGGAGCTGCTGCAGTCTCTGGGGATGGGTGGTTTAGGGGCCAGAGTAGGACTTGCATAACACAGGGTCCAATGTTGGGAGTGTTAGAGGAGCAGCAGACTTGCCTGCTGCCTGGCCTGTACAGTTGTGGTAGGTGGGGGAGTGGACTGGGGTTTTGCCCTGGGGCTTAGGGCTGAGAGACTGGGCTGTCAATCTGGGATGCTGGGAACTCACCTCTTGATCTAATCTGTGCAGTACCAGTCTGTGTTCCAGAGAGCCACTGAGGTCATAGCTGATGGGTGGGTTTGCTGCTTCTAAAATTAAGGACAAAATTTTTCTTGAGAGAATCACATTATTTTCCAAGTAAAAGAGATACCAGATATTTTAAATAAAGTGATTTTTGTCATTGTGCATAATAGATGTGTTATGCCACTATATAGCTGAGATGGGACCAGTCTATTGGTGTGGGAGGTCCTTCTGTCTGTGTGTTACTTTTATTGGTTAATGAATAAAGAACTGCTTTGAGCCTGTGGCAGGGAAGAACAGAACTAGATGGAGAAAGCTAGGTTGTATGCTGGAAGAAAGAAGGGAAGGATAAGAGAGAAGCAATGGACAACAGGTGACAGATGCTAGGAACTTTAGCTGGTAAGCCCCAGCCACGTGGCAATACACAGATTAATGGGGAAGGGTTAAATTAATATGTAAGAGTTAGCCAATAAGAAGCTAGAGCTAATGGGCCCAGCAGTGACTTATTCAGGACTAAGCTAACAAGACAGTGGGGAACCAAAAAGCAGCCCCTCCTCTAACAGTATATACCATCTAGTCTAAATATAACATTCATACTCCCTTTAAATTATAATTTTATAAAACTGTTGTCAGATATGAAAGTCAATAAAAAAATCTCATTCTTTAGAATGTAATTAAATAAGTAATGAAATAGTCCTGTAATAAGTTATTATTTTGAAACTTTTGAGATTAATATAATCACATCATGTTCCTCTTACTTTTACTTTGTCTTAAACACTGAAATATGCCCCTTATCATAAGCACTTTTTCTTAATTGTTGTTTTTTGTGCTTATGTGTGTTTATTTATATCTATTCCTAAATACACAAATATAATATATTCAATTCATATAATGTCACTTATATTAATGTAATTTCATGGTAGAACATTTGATTTAGATAACCAATTGTTATGTTCTTCCCTGAGGAAGACTATTTCTCTCATTCTCAGCATTCTGTAGATACCTACAGTTCTGTATTTAGAGTTCAGTCTTCTTGAGCTTTTCTACTTTCATATTGGCATGTATACTGGTCTCAACCTTGTTTAGAATATGTTTAGGCAACAATTTTTGGTGAGACTTCATGGTATAGCTTCTGACATTTCTAGGAAACAAAATCTCACATTAAGCTCCCTGCTTCTCAGCATCTTGCAATCTTTTTGACCTCTCTAATACAATGTCTCCTGAGTGATATGAAATAATCCTTCTGTACACTGTGAACATATACTATTCTCATTGGTAAATAAAGAACTGACTAGGCAGTAGTCTTGCAGAAAGTCTAGGCTGGACAGTCAAACTGAGAAAGCTAGGAGGAAGAAAGGTAGAGTCAGAGTCAGTGGAGTTTTTAGCAGACACAGTGGGAGCCAAACATGCTGGAGGACAGTTAAAGCCACAATCCACATGACAATACATATATTAAAAAATGGTTAATTTAAGTTGTAAGAGATAATTAATAATAAGCCTGTGCTATCAACTGGGCATTTATAATTATTAATAAGATGTTTGTGGTTATATGCAAAGCAGCTTTAAGAATAAAATACTCCATCTACATATGGCAGCCAATGTCCAAGGTCATGTACATTCACATAAACACTGAGAAAGCTTTATAAATGGTTCGAAGCACACAAAATTGGAGCCAAACCCAACTTCCTCATCTTGTTTTCTTATGTTGTCTGTGGAACAGTGATGCATCTCCTGGCAGCTGCCAGCACACCATGAGCTAAGTCACAGCAGTTTCCCACAGTCTTTCACACAGGTTACAATACAGAGAGGCATCTCCCAGCTGCACGTTGCCTGGCCGGTTTGGGGTTCTGCTCGTACAGAAAAAATAAGTTTACAGATACACAGTAAAGACAAATGGGTTACAGTATGTTTAAAAATATGCATAGCCATGGGAGAGAAAAGAGAAGGTATAGACAATCATTAGAAAAAGACATATATAGTTTTAAGATAATAGTAAAATCCTTTAAAAAGGAGTAAAGTAATGGAAAAGAAAAATAGCCATGTGAAGATGGGGATGCATGAAGAATCTGGATCATATATACTATTGTATTTTCTTTAAATGTTTTGGCTGGTAAGAGATATTGAATTATGAAACCTGATGGACTAAACCAACATATATACTACATATATACTACATACTTCTTTTTTGATTTTTGGTTTTGTTTATATATATATATATATATATATATATATATATATTGAAAGAAAAAAAAGAAATTCCCACCTCCTCCCAGCCTCCCATTTCCCTCACCCTCCTCCCACTCCTCTCCCCCTCCCCCCACTCCTCTCCCCCTCCCTCTCCAGTCTGAAGAGCAGTCAGGGTTCCCTGCCCTGTGGAAACTCCAAGGTCCCTGCCCCTCCATCCAGGTCTAGGAAGGTGAACATCCAAACTGGCTAGGCTCCCACAAAGCCAGAACATAAATTAGGATCAAAACCCCTTGCCATTGTCTCTGGCTTCTCATCAGCCCTCATTGTCCGCCATGTTCAAAGAGTCCGGTCTTATCTCATGCCTCTTCAGTCACAGTCCAGCTGGCCTTGGTGAGCTCCTACTAGATCAGCCCCACCGTCTCAGTGGGTGGGTGAACCCCTCGTGGTCCCGACTTCCTTGCTCATGTTCTCCCTCCTTCTGCTCCCCATTGGGACCTTGGGAGCTCAGTCCGATGCTCCAGTGTGGGTCTCTGTCTCTATCTCCATCCATCTCCAGATGAAGGTTCTATGGTGATATGCAAGACATTCATCAGAATGGCTATAGGATAGGGACATTTCAGGTTCCCTATTCTCGGCCGCCCAAGGAGCTAACTGGGGATATCACCCTGGGTACCTGGGAGCCCCTCTAGGTTCAAGTCTCTTGCCAACCCTAAGATGACTGCCTTAATTAAGTTATGTGATTCCCTGCTCCTCTATCCAACCTTCCTTTCTCCCAATCATCCTGTTTCCCCAAGTTCCCCCATTCTCCCCTTCTTACTATTCTCTCCACATCTCCCCTTACCCCCTCCCACCCCACCCCCAAGTTCCCAATTTTTTGTCCTGCAATCTTGTCTACTTCCCATATCCAGGATAATAACTATATGTTTTTCTTTGGGTTCACCTTCTTATTTATCTTCTTTAGGATCACAGAATATAGACTCAATGACCATTATTTGTGACTAGAAACCAATTATGAGTGAGTACATCCCATGTTCCTCTTTTGGGGTCTGGGATACCTCACTCAGGATAGTGTTTTCTATTTCCATCCATTTGCAAGATTCTTTTTCTGTGTAACAGCTCTAGCTGTCCTCGGACTCAATTTATAGACTAAGCAACCTTTGATCTCAGTTCTATCTACCTCTGTTTCCCCAGTGCTGGGATTAAAGGCATGCACAACTACACCCTGCCCAACTTATACAGTTTAAAACTAACTTGACTTCAAATTAAGTCAAAATGTGTATTAATTTGGGGGAGAGATTTTGCAATTATTTCCACAGGAAATGAGAAATGCTAGATTCATCCTGGGTTTAAGAAAATCAGGTTTGATTGATGAAGACCCCCTAAAATCTTGACTACAGATATAAAAAAATAAATCTAAAATTTACAAGACATGTAATGTATATTTTCCTTGTTCAAACATATAACAGAAAGTCATCTTTGGGTGACTTTATATACTTATATAATTGAATTATATACTTATAATTATATACAATGAATCATATACTTATAATTATATACAATGAATTATTTACTTATAATTATATACAATGTACTTATATAATTGCATTAATACAGACATGTATGTTGCCTTTAAAATTTTATGTACTTTCAGAGCCAGGGAACCATGCACTAATGAAAAGAGATGACTTATGTGATCCAGCATTCAGAACAGTTTCAAGGCTGCTGACTGAGATGGCACAGTTGCATAGTATTCTCCAATCAAAATTTAATAATTACCCTAATTTACTCAAGATTCCTCCAAAGATTTTCAGCACTTCCATAAAACAAAAGTAGTCTAGAGAATGACACCCACATTCCCCAAAAATGGTTTATGAATATTTATTATCATTTAAGGGTGGTTGGTTACCACATATAATTGGTCATAGTCAGAAAAAAAGCCAAAAAAATGAGTTTAATTTTAAGTTAATAATATAAATAATATAAATTTGCTGTACTATATGTATTTTTCTACTCTTATTTAGGTTATTACTTTTATGTAGCTCGTGTAAAATGTAATCTCTAATTAAGAAATACAGAATAATAGTGATTAATAATAGTCAAATTTAAAATCATGTTAGGTATGTTTTCATCATCATAAACAGATATATTTAGACCTAGAGGTGGTCTTCATACACTTTGAAATGCCACCGAATATGGCATTTAATATGTGTAATAACTTAAGGCTTTTAATGACAATGAGGCATGTCTGTTCCTGGCAACACCAATATATTTTAGAGAGGATGATAGGCATGGAAGAAACTAAGTACGGAGTTTAACATTTTTTAAAACATAAGCTAGTCATGAAGGCAAATAAGTTGCCTTTACCTTGACTTCTGAAAATATCGTGTTCAATTTGGAAGGGATAGAAAAGAAATTGAACATAAGGATACATGGTCAAACTTTACCAAGACAAGGTAGGAGAGTCTTTCAAAATTTCAACATTGCAGAAAAGTCTTTCAGATATTTTAGGCCTGCAGACTGAAGGTCGATGCCCCAATATTTTTTGAAAACAATTTTGGGTGACTTCCAGGTAGCTTGCTGTGTCTGTCTTTTGTTTGTTTGTTTTGAAAGTTGTTATCTCTACACTTTCTGTTTACTCAAGTAATATTATATCCTTATTGGGTCTTTGATGGTGTTGAAAACTAGATAGTTATAGTTTTCCTTAGTTATGATAAAATAAATTAGAGATGTAACTTTAGACTCACTAAAGTAAGATAGATAATCGAGTATTTCTCTAATTTTGTCAAATATAAATGGACTGGATCTTGTAACAGTAATTATTTCTTCATAACTCTTTATATATATATCCTCCATCATCCATCTCCCAATTAATTTATTTATTCCTCCTATTACAAATTCCTCTTTTGGTTCCCATAACAATATATTCTATTTACCTTTCACCTTAGTTCACACCTCTCCCCTAGTCTGTATAGCACGCATACCAACAGCTTGTAAGCAAATAGTCATGTATTAAAGAAAACATACAATATTTGTTTGGACTACTTCAATCAGGATGATTTTTTCCATCTATTTATTTCACTGTAAATTTCATAATTTCCTTTTTTAACAGTTAAATGATATTTCCTTGTGAAAATTAGATATATTTTCATTATCCATTATTTAGATAATGAACATCTGAGCTGTTTCCAATTTCTGGCTAATCATCAGATAATCATGGGTAATTAAGTATTTCTATAGTAGGATGGTGAGTCTTGTGGTCAAAACCAATAAAACAAATGATAGCTCATGATAGTGAGGATTTGGGAAAGGGGGAATACTTATTCATTGATGGTGTGAGCTCAAACTTTTAGAGTTACAATAGGAATCATTGTAGTAGTTTCTTAACTAGGCTTAAAAAAAAGCTCTACCTCAAGGTCCAAGAATTAGTATATAATTGGACCTTGAAGTTTGAGCTCACACCATCAATGAACCATTTGTTGTATTGGTTTCAGCCATTCTGTCTAGTAAAAGATGAAATATCAATGTAGTTTCAGTTTATATTTTCCTATTCCACAGAGTAATCTGAGTCCATCTAATCTCAGGGTATTGGCCACACAAGAAGTATCAGGTATGAGTTTCATCCAATGGAGCTGGCCTTCAATCAAATCAAATCTTGTTTGGTTGCTCTCACAAGCTTTGTGACACTCTTATACTACTTGCAGGCAGTCACTACTGCAGATCAAAGGGTCTGTAGCTTGATTGGAGTTTACTGTTCTCTTCTCGTAGCATGCAGAAAACTTTCAGGTACTACGAAATAAGGGTGAAGACACCAGCTCAACTTGTCAGAGTTCAGTGAGTTGTTGGACTTTATTATCAGTTTGTAAAGACCCACCAATAGTGTTGGCAATGGTGAGGGATATTTATACCTTCCGATGTCTGTCTATAATGAATTGAGCAGCAATGAACATGAGTTAGGAAGTGTCTCTTTAGAAAAATAGGAAATGCTTTGGGTACAGGCCAAAGAGAGGTGTAACTGGATTTTGAGATTGATCTAGTTCTGCTTCCTGAGGAATTACCATATTAGTTCCCATAGCGACTGCAGGAATTTGCACTCCCACAATCAGCAGATGAATTTTCCCCTTACTTCTTATATTCACCATCATTATTTGTCACTTGTTTTTGTGATGTTGCCCATTCTAACTGATGTAACATAAAATCTCAAAGGAGTTTTGATTTTCATTTCCCTGATAGCTAAGGAGGCTAAAAGTTCCCTGAATGTAAATGAAAATTAATATATAACATAAGAAAACCTCTGGGACACATTAACATCAGTCCCAAGAGGAAAATTTACAGTTATAAGTGGCTACATGGAAAAATGAGTTACCATTTAAATGAATATGTTAATTGTGGTCATTGTGTTGTTGTATTTTTGTGAAGGTGTTTTGTTATCAGTGTTTTAAACTTTGTGTTTTAGCGATTATGGTTTTATGTTTCTTTCTATAGTCTTTTGGTTCTTTTCATTCCTCCATTCAGCCCTAAATATCATTTTAGGTTTGGTTTGTTGGATATAATCATTGTGGGCTATTTAGATCGTAGCAAGTTTTTTTTTCTTTCTCCTTCAACAATGGTTAATAGTTTTTGTGTGTTTATTATTCTATGTTAGTTTCCATGGTTACTTTGGAGTTGAAATATAGTCCTCCAAGCTTTTCTGACTTGCAAATTTTTCATCGAGAAATCAGCTATTATTTTGAAGAGCTTTTTTTTTTTCTCTTTACATGATTTGAGTGTTTTTCTGTTTCAGCTTTTCATACACATTCCTGGTTCTGTACACTTAATACACTATGATATGCTGTGGGGATTTTTTTGCCGGTTTTGTCTATTTAGTATTCTGTGTACTTCTTTGTATGGGTATGTCTTTCCTCAGTTTGGAGGAGATTTCTTCTATGATATTATTGAAAACCTGGTCTATGTCATTGACCTAGGATTCTTTCCTATCCTAAAATTCACAACATTTGAAGGCTTGAACTTTTCATGGTGTCCCAAATTTCTTGTATGTTCCATTATTATATTATTGTTTTTCAATATCTTTGTTTATTTCATCTAATCTTTCTCCTTCACAAATGAGTCCTGATATTCTGTCTTCTTCTTTATTCATTTTACTTGCAATTCTTTTTTTCAGGTTTACAAGTAGGGTTATTGGGGCTTACAGTCTATGCCATCGTCAAGTCCTGATAGTTTACTTTCTGCTTGACTAATTCAACTTGCAATGCTTACCTTTGAGTTTTTCAGTTGTTTTATTGGGCTTTTCTATTCCATCTTCATTTAAGCTTGTGTCCTCTCAAATGATTATACCTCTTTATTAAATTCTGTGGTTGAATGCTGCATTGTACTTTCCATTTTCATTAGTCTTAATTATATTTGTATTTTCTTGGGCATCATTCAGTCATTTAATATTTTGAATTTCTTTTCTGTAAATGCATTGAGATGTTTCTTTCTGTCTTCCTTACACTGCTTGAATTCTTTGATGAAACTTAAGGTTGTTCTTTGAAACTTAAGGTTTGTTCTGTGTCCTAGAATTCATCTAGGTAATTTTCACGGCCAGAAATTTTACAATACTGGTTTGTTTTAAGTGCTGGGGATACATCTTTGAGCTTTCACATATTTTGTATTTTTGGAATGCAATCTGGGAATGTGAGATTATCTTGTGAACTTTTTTATCTGATATGGACAGAGGAGATTGGGGCATAAAAGAGGAGGTGTCAGTTGAGCTGTGCCTAGAGGTTGAACATGGCTGAGGTAGGATGAAGTCAGCTGGACATAGACACCTGGGCTGGAGTGCAGGACGCATGTATTCTTCTAAGCCTAGGCAACTGAGATACATTTGGGAGTTAGTAAGGGTTTTTGGAAGTCAAGATCAGAAAAACTCACCTAACTGAACCCTAATGAATGATTCTCTAACTATTATATTTTAATTGTTAATGGTAGTGAATATATTCTTTAAATGATGGGAATAAAACAGAAGATAAAACTAGCTTAATTCTGTCTGGGTGTCTGTTGTGCAGCATATTTTTCCTGTGGACACACACACACACACACACACACACACGTGTGCACAAGAGGAGAGAAACAGCCTATGACAGACCAAAGTAAATGGTTACATCAAAATTTATGTTGATGAACCAATGATATTTTATTAGGCTTATTTACAGAACTGTCTGTGGATTGTTACAAGAGTTGAGATGACATAAAAGCATCAGAAAATAGCCCACCCCAGCAAGTGTGAGGACTCATGGAAGCTAAATTTCTGGAGGTATTTGCATAGCTTTAAGAAGACTACAGAGAGAGTTTCCTCTGAACATTACAGCTGCTCAGTCTCCTTCCAGAATCATGGTTTACTGCTTCAGTGGAGCGAAGGAAATCCTGGAGAATCGTAAGTTTCAGCTTTTCCAGACACGTGAAGTTTATTTACCTCCTCAGAATCATGAGCCTCATCCTCAAGGGAATGTTTTGCATAGGAGGAAACTACTATACAACAGTGTCCAAGTATGAGTACATGCTCAAAATAAAAAAAAAACAGCGTCTCAGGTTGCTTGTATATGAGAATTCAGAATAATATTTTTCAGCATAAACATTAATCAGAAAACATTTTTTAAAAAATATTTAAAGGATACAAACATATTAGCTTGCTTGTTTCTAATTTACTCTGTCATTCAAGTCAAGGAATACCTAATGATATTTCTCATCTGTGACAAGTAAAACTCAATATAATGCAAATAAATGCACCACACAAAATGGGTAGCATTCCAAGCTATTATTCATGGTCATGTATGTGCTCAAAAAAATCCTACTACTGCTGGGCGGTGGTGGCGCACGCCTTTAATCCCAGCACTTGGGAGGCAGAGGCAGGCGGATCTCTGTGAGTTCGAGACCAGCCTGGTCTACAAGAGCTAGTTCCAGGACAGGTTCCAAAACCATAGAGAAACCCTGTCTCGAAAAACCAAAAAAAAAAAAAAAAAAAAAAAAAAAATCCTACTACTGCTGAAAATTTTCATATTCAGATCCTTTAGCAAATAAATTAAAAAATAAAAACTGTATTATTGACATATAAACACCTGCAATTACTTAACTATGAGGTGTTATGAAAATGCACTTTCAAACAATTTCTTAAATTATATTTCCATGAACTTTTCCCAACAACAGATGGTGTAGTGAAAACATGAGAATTAATATGTGATTTTAACTTCAATCTTACAATAAGATTTTAAAGTCTCATTTTGTTAATATATAATTGAATATGCAGGGAGTTAGTTATTCAAGTGATATTTTTTAAGCCTAACAAAAAATATCTTCTAGACAACTATTTTTCAAATAATATGTTGTTCTTTTAAGATGCTTTTGTATTTTCACATAGGCTATCCTCAACAAAACCATAAAATTACATCCCAATATACCAGAATAAATTGAAAATTTGTCAACACACAATTGGTGTAAACAACTAACCAAGTAAGTCACTGGCCATTATGGAGCATTTTGACTCCCTTATGTTTCTGTGACTCATTATAGACCACAGCTTGTGCCTCTGCCCAGCATAGTGAGAACATCCAATGGCATATTATTAGTCTGAGGAAAAAAATTAAAGTGTAAAATATAGATCCCACTGAATGAATATTAGTTTTATGCATCACAAAGATGAACGTGACTATATAAGGATCATCTGTCTGTATGTTATCTTAAAGGTATGTCAAATATTGAAATCTTGAGGATTGATTGGAATGATATAAAATGTCATAGTTTAAATATTAATCATTATTACTTTAGATGACAGAAAAATTCATTGTTAAGTCAAAAGCCTGCTTGGGTGAAGCAAATACAGTTACAGCACCTATAAATAGGGATTTTAATTATATATTTTAATTTCAAATCTTCATTCTTCTACTTAGTGTTTTCCTTTGAACAAAAAGAGATTAAAATAGCTACTCATTTTTTAATGGAAATAGATTAAGTAATGTGGTTTTTATGCCATTTTGATGTACACACTTTCTTGCTCCTGCTTCCCTCTTCATGTTGCTGCACCCACTTCTCGTCTCTCTCCTCCTCCTGGTAAGGCCCTTTCTGAAAAATGCCAACACGATGAAAGCCAGTGGTAAGGATTTAGAGAAATGGAACCTATATTCATGTTCATAGGAATCTGAAACAGTGTTGCTGCTATTAAATTAATGTGGAATTTTAATTAATTCCACATTAAAAGTAGAACTATCACATGACCCAGTTATAACAGTACTGGGGTTATAATTCCAGTACTATAAACCTTACCATGCAGATACTTTTATATCCATATTTCTTGACGCATTATTCACAGAAGTTAGAAACCAGAAGCAGCTGAGGTGTCTATGAGTAACTGAATAAATACAGAAAATCTAAATGCATTTATATTTTATTTAGTTGTAATAAAGAAATGAAAATAGCTTTCTCCTTTTATTTTGTTTATACAAGGTAACACTGGCTGTCCTAGAACTTTCTCTGTAGACCAGACTGGCATTGAGCTCAAGGGTCTGCCTGTATCTACCCTGGAAATACTGGGAGTAAAGGCATGGGCTACCTGATATCTTTAAGGATGGTTAAACAATATTAATGTAAAATTATTTAAAAGCATCATTGGTTGTATGTGGAAAACTAATCTCTATGAGGAAATATCTATGTGTATGAACCACCAATTTTTTCTGACTGTAATTCAGTAGAACTAATAAGCATACCTTACATAGCAGATATTCACCCATGATGCAAGGATTACAATATGCACAACACAGTCAGTTCTTGATGTCAAGAAGCTTTAGCCACACTGAAAGACATAAAACCAAATTCTCTGTCAGAAAAACTGATGTGTCAAATTCTTTGGATATTGGGAATTCTGAATCTTAAGCCCATGTTCTTCAGACCCCTAATTTATATATGTACGTTACTTTATATATGTTTATATAAGATTTTAGAGCATCTACACTTTTAATATAAATTTGCACTTGTCTATGACTCCACAATTACGGAAGCTCTTTGAAAGGTTAATGTAGAAGGTGCACTTAAAACATCAATGAGAAGATCAGGCCAGTTCTATTTTCCAGTGGAAGCAAGCACATTGTGGGGTCCTGAAATGACTGAGATCTCGCTGAAACACAAATAGTTTCAAATGAAGGGAACAGAGTGTTTCCAGTGATGTAAGCATGCATCAGGAAGGCATTTAAGAACTTCAACAAAGCCAGTTGAAATGGATATACAATAGAAGCTGAGTAAGGAAGCCATGAAACATGAAGGTGTTAGGTTCAGTAAGTATAAACAAACAGTTCCTAAGTGCCACAATCTGAAATTTATCATAAGGCAAATGCATCTGGCACTTTTCATAGTGGCAAAGCAGTAATTTAGAATTGAGAAAATGGAACAAAATGAAAGTGTGAGAATGAAGTCACTTTGAACAAAACACCAAGTCCTCCTCAGTGATGAGCAAGGCCTGAACCAATACATAGCAATAGTATGGAAACAGGTTCATATACATGATACTTTTTTCTATAGTAAATTTATAGAGAAATTAGACAACTTGCATGTTTCCCAACACACAGGCTTTATGACCATGATCGTGGAGTCATTTGCTGTGACAGGGAATCAGTGATCCCACTTTTGTTTGGGCTAGACGTATTATTTAGGACCAGGACTCATCTTACCTTGTGCTGACTTAACTCTGTTCCTAGAGGATATAACAGGTGTGTACATCCTCATTACTGGCCACCAAGGACAGCTCAAAGTATGTTCCCACCAAAATCCAGTTTGGAAAATCAGTGACTTATTGCATTTACTTATGAGCATGGATGAAAGATTACTTATAGGCTAAAGTGACTCAAAGCAGCCTTACACCAAAATGTTTCTGTAGACAAAATGTTTGTGTAGACGAGAAATATCTACAGCTGCGTAGTTTTCCACACCTATATAATCTAGCATCTCTCCAAAGCACAGTGTCACATGCAGCAATGGGAGAATAATATACAGATATACGGCTGGCTGAGCATGTATATCTGGCTGGAAGATTCAGATAGCAGTGTCTGTAATAAAAGTAGAAGGTCCATTGTTGCTCTCCAACCCATCCTTGTATGAAATGTCTACAGGCACAATCTGGAAGTTCTCACACAAGTAATCATACCTGATGAACATCATGACTGTTTCACACAAAGGGTGGTGCTGCTCAGCAGCTTGTTATAAGTATGTGTTCCTCTGCAATTCAGAAGACTAGATTTCTTCATAGGTTACAAGATAAGTGGACTTACAAAGCCTTTATTTTTATCATTGTTGAAAATATTCAGAAAGTGGTGACCAATAAGCACTGTTTTCTTTTCCTGTATCATGTCATCTTCCGTGTGATATAATTCTCCACATATACTTTGCTTTTCTGCCTACCCTGAAATCAAAGAAAAATACGATCAGTTCTGGACTATCATATAGGGATGCTGGCACAGTTGTAGTTGTCCAAGAAAATACAGCACCTCCTTCCAGAACCAAGGTCATGGAGGCATACTCCTCATTACAAAAGATTCATGGTCCCCAGTCTTACAGATATGGGTTATGCCTATAAGTTGTATGTGTAGATGTCATCTGTCCCCCATCAAGCCATATCATGGAGGCATGAATAAGGCAACTCACAGGGAAATATTAGCATTCCATATATTCTTTATTGCTAAGTGTAATAAAGTACCTTGCCCAAAACCCAGGATCTTGCATTTTCTGCCAGAATCCATGAAACTGAAGTAGGCTAACATTTTAGCTCAGATAATGAAAAAAATCTCTGAGCCTTTTCAGTTTCTGACATATTTTGTTTTCCCCGATGCACAGATGTTATGTTATAGAAACCAAGGCAACAATCTGCACTCAGACAGTTAATTTTGAGGCTTTGATTCTTAACAAAATATTCTTGAAGTTGACACAATGCTCTCAAAATAAATACCTATTCCTCGGGATGTCATGCAGGGCTGTCTCCTGACATTAGCGCCTCTGTTTAGCCCTAGCTCACTATGGATTTCAATTTCTTTGAGTTGAGATTTACTTTAGAAGAAAAAAATAAGCCTCTTCCATAAATCAAAAAGAACTTTAGTAGATTAGAAGCATTTCAATTTGAATAATTTCATAAAACATAATGTTCTCATTTTAAGCCATCTCCCAGCAACCTTGAAATTTCATCATCCAGAAGATGCTTTCATACTGTAAAACCAATTGGCAATTTTGTCTTAAATGATAGAAAATCACAAAGGAAGCAAAACATGGAAGATACACTGTGGTAAGGCATATTTGCAACATGAGCTTAGCTATAATAAAATGATTATTCATTCTTAAAACTCAGTTGAGATCATGGAATTTAAGCACACAATTTTAAACAAAGTGCTTCTGAAATTAATTAATTTCCTATCTCATTGCTGGAATGGATGGTGACACCTTCAGACTCTTTTGATAAATGAAAGAATCTGTTATTTAGCATTTTAGTGGTTTTTTAAACTGTGACAAAACTTGAACATCAACGGTCACTCCAGAGAAGACAGGAGCGACACCTGATAGGAGCACAGAAATCAAAGCAAGACTTTTCATCACTAACCTTTTCAGAAACCTTCAAGCTTTTTGTCTACTTTAATATATTTTCATTTTGAGGTTGATAAATATATTTGTCCCTGAATATGTATATTGATATATTCACATATTTACACTTATATATTCTGCAAATAATCTCATACTGAGTTCTTGCTGACATCAGTTTCCAAGTTAGAAAACTTCTATATTTCTCATTCATTGTTATTGTGTGAATACTTGTATATGCATACACATACACACACACACACACATATATATATATATATATATATACATTCATAATTAAGTATGTCAACTTTTATCCACAAACAACCCAGAACTTCTAGTCAGCATGCATGACCAAATGCACATTCTTCATGTTTCAACTTAGTAGTTAGAGACAGTTGGGAAGGAAGAGTAGGTACCAGGCCATTCTCCTGACCACTAACCCCATCTTCTGATTCAAATGCTGTCATATTATTGAGGCAAAATAAAACCATAAACTTTTAAAAACTATCAAAGTATCAAATTCATAATTAGAGTAAATCAGAAAATTATTTAATTTTTCATTTTTGAGTTTATAACTTAATTACATTTTTTTCTTTTCCTTGCTTTCCTCCAAATTTTCCCATAAATTTCCTTCCCTCTCCCTTTCAAACCCATGGCCATTTTTCATTAATTGGTATCTTATACATATAGCATCTGTATAAACATATATATATATTATTAAATGTAGTCTGTTCGGTTCACATAGTAGCAAATCATATTGGTTCCAAGATTAATGGTTGGAAGTATATTGAGCACTATTGACAGACTTTTAGGTAATACTGGTCACCTCAACCAGAAAAAGGAAGAAGACATAAAACTTTTACTTTCAATGTTGACATAAATTCACACTTATTAAATACTTGGACAAATAATGCAAATAATTCTCAAACTTGTTCCACTCAAATTGCTCCAAATACTGACATCTAGTTTTACTGACCAGTCCCCTAGGAATGTGGTGTGGTATAAAACTTTTACTTTTCATGATTTTGAGACAAAATCTGGACATAATGCTTCTTTATAGCAAAATACTTCAGTGTACATTTTCTAAAAAAAAAAGATTGGTAAATATGATGTCTAATGATGATTAGCTACCATGTTAGTGAGGATTTAAATGAATATATTTATATATCGATTTAGAAGAGTGTTGAGTTTTGTTATTGCATGTATTTTTTTGCAAAAGAGGATTTGTACTTTATAGGTTTATAAATGTGTATAGATTTGTATGTATGTAGGTTTGTGTGTAGATTTATATTTTGGAGTTTTACATGTGGATTCATGTATGGGTCTTTATGGATCTGAAAGTTCATATATAAATCCAAAAATAAAATTCTACACATAACCATATATGTTATGAACAAAAAATATGTAAGCTCCCACACCCACAAACTCATACCTATGTACTCAAACTCCACCATACATTTTCAAAAACTGTATGTATAGGCACATATAAAGACACCTAGAAACTGAATTCACAACAAGATAGACTTTGCAAAATAGCACAATGGGCATGATCTTTTATTAAATAATCCTGCATCAATTGGATATCCATGAACATGATGACAGCTATTTTGATTCTCAAAAAAATGTCTAAATATCAATTATGATGCCATGAAAATACATGTGTAGGTAAACAATTAACATGTACAAAGAGGAAAAAGGGAATTTATATTTACTGGATTATCAAATATTTTGTAAAAATAAATCATTAGACATATCAAATATAAGAAATAGATAACTTGAGCTTCATGAGGTAAGGCTTTCTGTTTTCTATGAGGAAGGCAAGTCACAAACCTGGCAAACTCTTGACTACACCTACCAAAGAAAGGATTGTCTATTTGATCTGAAGAATTTCTACACTCGGAGACTGGCAAACAACCCGGTAATCAAAAAACTTTGAACAAATACAGACAAAAGAAACTCCATGAGGGAGATCGTTAAATAACAAGTGTGCTCCACTTGTTAGTCATAAACAGAAGACTAATTAAAAGCTCAAGGAAACTGACCTGCTTGCCCAGGAAAATGGCTGACTTGGTTCCATCAGTTGGCAAGTGAAACAGATGGAATTCTGCAAGCTTCTAAGAGAAGCGAAACTTGGCATGAACACTTTGTGAAAAAAAAATATTTGGCAGTTTCTACTAAAACTGAACATATGTATCACTTTATATGGAACTAATAGATCGGATATATATGCATATAATGACAATTAATGAGAAAGGAGGTCATACGTTTAAAGGAGAGGGGAATGGAAGGCTTTTGAGGGAAGAATATAAAAAAATTAAATTACAATTTCAAAAATAAACAGAAGAAATAATACAAACTGGAAGTATTGTTTTCATATTAGAAGAAAACTGAAACTGCAATATAATAGCAGTAAATAAACCATATAATATGCATTCCATGGAAGATTCTGAGTCAAGAAATCCAATTTGATTTTTGTGTTAGTTTTGTTCCCTGTGGCTATGATAAAAAAAAAAAAGTCAGAGAAAGAAACAGTTTAAGGGAGAAAGGGGTTATTTTAAGTCACAATCCACCATGCTGGGAAGTCAACATAGTAGACACTTGAAGTATCTGGTCCCATTACATCTAAATAATCAGAAAACGGAAAAATATGAGTGCATGGGCTGCAGAGTTAACTTTCCCTGTATATGTAAACTAGGATCTCAGTCAGGGAATGGCTCTGTTCACAATTAAGGGCGGTGGTGGCGCACGCCTTTAATCCCAGCACTCGGGAGGCAGAGGCAGGCGGATCTTTGTGAGTTCGAGACCAGCCTGGTCTACAGAGCTAGTTCCAGGACAGGCTCCAAAGCCACAGAGAAACCCTGTCACGAAAAACCAAAAAAAAAAAAAAAAAAAAAAAAAAAAAAAAGATATATCTTCCCACATCAACTAATGTAATCATGATATAATCCTCCCTAGCATGCTCAGAAGCCTGCCCCTGAAGTGATTCTAGATTTTGTCATGTTGACCACAGTAACTATCATTACTATACCTTACTATCTTAATAGACATATCAATCTAATCAATATCTTTCCATCCATTGTCATATAGACCCAAAATAATCTTATAATAGGAAAATGCATTCAGCCTATGTCTCAAAACTCCAAAAATTCCAAAGTCTCATAACTATCAGTTCCTCTGAAATCCAAGATACAATTCAGATTAAGCATTCATCCACCAAACTGGAAGAACTCAGAAACAACAAGAAAAATCGTAAAATGTAAAACCAAAGTCTGTCGGGAAAAACAACACATTCTGGACTCCCACATCTGTCCTGAATCTGAAGCCTGTAATATGATCAGATGGACAGTAATGTTTGGGTAGCCCCACACTTCAATTGTCCTAGCTGTAAGACACACAGTTTCCCTTAGATTGGTAATTTCCATTCCTGCAGCTTCCTTTAACACATGGTGCATCATTCTAATATGACAAAGTATTGCTATATGAAACAATATAAGTGTATCCAACAATCGTCATAATGAGCAAAATATTTCAGATTCCAAGAATTATAGATTATATTCTCCCATTTAAATAAATTCAAGTGTAGATTCATAAAAATTAGTATTAAAGGACAGTTGGTGACTAGAAGCTATCACATGGAGATGTTCTGTAGTGTTACTAGTTGGATCCTTCTCTGTGGTTATTGTGTACCTTCACCTTTCTCAGAAGAATAATGTACTTATCATGGATGCCAAACAACCAGTAAAACTCCCAGAACTCAAACTAAGTGGAAGGAAAGAGTGGATTCCTCAAAGGAGCTTTCTAACTTCGTATGTCCCACATGACACACACCTTTCCCTATACACAGAATAAAAACACATAAACACTTAATAAAATTCATAGATCTAAATATATAATTTATGTATATTATTATTCTTGTGTATTTTGAAGATCTAATACTTTAGAACTGTAAACATTTTTTTTTCAAATTTCTCAATTTCTCACTTTGGGGAAGAACAGTTTCTCCACCTGAGAGTCCATCACTTACTCCAGGCTCCTAATTGTTGTCGGGTGTGAGGTAATTTTTACATCTCCTACATTTTCTCAGTGTCTCCTCAGAATTTTGTCTTTTATTCTGCATAGTGTTTTAGCCATGAATTACAGTGCTTCGCTCCTCTTGCCTAAACCCCACCTCTCTAATTCACATTCAAATTCAGGGAATATGCACTAGGTTTCCCATCACTTTCAAATGGAGTGTTTATTCTCACCAATTAGTTTTTATTTTTGTTTCCTTTTCTTCCAAGCACTGTTGCTTTTTCATCTTACATAAGGCCGACAGCCAAGTCTACCCATACTCTTTCCATCTGCTCTCAGTTCAACAATCAATTTGTGATTCTTAGTCACTAGCTGACTCTTGGGGAAATTGTCTCTTATGTTTGACATGCTGCTTCCTGAGTAATGGTGGCTCTAAAGAATGAAAAGCCTGTACTAAGAAGGATGTATGATATCAGGTTACCGTGAATGACACTTGGATACATTACAGAGGTTGAAAATTTGATCTCTGGAATTTATCCCAAAATTATTCTGTATGTGTATATATATATATACAAATATATATAAAATATTTTGATTATACATCTCTGTCCCCAACTCCTCCCATATCCTCACATTCGTTCTTTTCCCAACATCATCCTTCCCTTCTTCTGTAATACCCTGAGCCCAATTTGAGTTGCTCATATTCACATGGTTATAGAACCTTCTACTTGAGCGAGGTTAATCTAAAGGGTCTTACCACTAGAGAAAACTGTCCTCCTTCCTGTAGCAGCCATGAGTTTGTACCACATCCTCAGCTAAAATTTGGAGCCGCTGTGATCCTCTACTATCAGTTCCAGAGTACTTATTGGTGTGATCATCTGCAGTCAACACCAGCTGTGCTAAGTTTAGAAGCAGTCCTAACATGTCTGAAAGACCTTTGTTTGGATCCAGTTATCCACAATCTCTGCTTTTACAATCTTTCCACTTCGCACACAATTTTTCATGCTGTTTTCTGATTCTTGGGCAGAAAAAAGTATAATGTGGTTTTCTTATTTATGGTTAGCCACTCCATAGATACTTGTTCTCTGAATTTGACAATTGTGAATTTCTTTATTAAATGTAACAACAGCACAAAGTTGCTTGTGTGATGAGGACTGAGATTCACACTAATCCATGGGTTTAGAAATATGTATTTGCAAAATATCTTGGTATTTTATAGCTTTAGTAGAACAATCATAGGGATTTACCCCTAGTGCCTTTGACCTCCCCAGTTACAGAATCTTGGCCGGATTTTATATATAGTACCTACTGCAGCCTGGGTCTGTGTTGATGTCCAAGGCCTGTGTTGGTAGAAAAGGCTACACAGATGCCCAGGATGTGGGTCACCAGCTGTGGAAGGGTTGTTACCCATAGGACATACTATAGTCAAGGCTATAATATCTGGGTCTGTGACCTAGTCACAGTTAGGGTCTTCCTTGATGTCCAAGGATCTGGCTTCACTCGGGACCATGCAGATATCCAGGACCTGGGCTGCCATCTGAGGTTATTTGTATCTTATAGGGTCATGCATTCACTGGGGTCATTTCAATCTGAGTGACCTGCACTGCCAACCATGGCCATGATGACATTCTGGCCTGGGCTACTGAAAAGGACCGTGACTGTGTCAGTAGCCCTCCGGCAGTCTCAGTCAGGGTCCGTGTCCATGACTTTTGTTATGACTAAAGACAGTGAGTCTAGTGAGTCTAGGACTGCATAGAGTTGGCCCGACCCATCACTGGCTGAAGCATAGGAGAGAACTGCCCCGCCTCTACACACACACCTACTCTACCCTGCCTGGGCATCACAACAGAGTTTACCCTGTTGAAGGAGTTATAGGTGATTTCATCCAGTGAACGTGGGTGAGGGACCTAGCCCCATGCCTCATCTGTCATTTGGTGGAGTGGGCAAGGAGAGAAATGATCTCTCCCATTCTCCACTCATTGCACTTGTAGTAGGAGGGAGAACTGGCCCTGATGTCATGAGCGTGGAAGAACCAGCCCTGCTCCTCACTATCTGCAACACTTGGGAGAACAGGCCCTGAAACTCTTACCCAGACAATATAGTAAAGCTAATGATGTTGGCAGAGGAGCAGGGGATCCTGACTCCCCGTCTGCCATGTGGTAGCATGGGTGAAAGAATGATGACCCCCTCCCCACCAGCCCCTGCTTCAGGTGAGAGAGCACGAGACTCCTTTAGAGCACAAGAGCAAGAATACTAACCCTACACATCAGAAACTACAGTACTCAGACAAGCAAAGCCCTGTGCCTCACCTGGGTAAAACACTGAAGCTGACCCTGGTGGTGTGGGTGCAGGTGACCAGGCACCAATAGCATGAGAACAGGAGAAGTAGGCCTCTTCCTGACTGCCTGGTGCAGTGGGTGAGCATGCCAGGATAGCACTGGAGATATTGCCCTGTTATCAATGAGGGAAAGCTGTCAAACTGACGAACCTAGCTACCATAAAGGCTCAGAACCAAGACTATGAGCCGGTGCATTTCAATATCCACTTCATTTGTGAACTGCTGACCCTGCCGATCTAAAGCTCCAGGATCTCCATGACACAAGACAGCAATGAAATATCCAAAAAGCGTTCCAGTGAGTACCCAGTATCGAGGGTGTAGCTTCGAACCAGATCAAAGACTCATTGCAGTGAACAATTAGAAGTAAAGATGTATGGACAAAAGGAAATACTGTGTAACTCACCGGGTCACACTACAGCTTTCCCACCATGTCTTTGTGTATGTGTGTGTGTGTGTGTGTGTGGTCATGTGTGTGGTCATGTGTGTGTGTGTGTGTGGTCATGATTGCTTTCTTAGTTTTTTTTTTCTTTTGAATTCTGTTTCTTTATGGGAGAGGTTGCAAGGACAAGGGGCACATATGAGAGAAAGGGAGAAGGATGAAAGTTATTGGGATGCAGGATGTGAAACCCATGAAGAATCAAAACTTTTTTTATTAAAAAGAAAAGAATCACCTCTAGATACATAGCAAATTTAAGGCCCGTCAGGGCTACCTGAAGATTGCTCTCCAAAGAAACAACAACGAAAAGGGCAAAATCATGCAAATAACTAAAAACAAATGTACTTGAAAGCAATTTAAATCTTTTCTTTGTCTTTTTATAAAACACCTATTTGGGGGGCACAGGGGATATTTAAAACTGACTGTAGCCTGAATTAAGTTCCCTTCTAAGCCCAGATATTAAGGCCCCAGTCGTCCCCATACCCTGCCATCATTTAAAAAGCCGATCTTTTAAGATGAACAATGGTTAAATGAGGGCATAAGGGCCATCAGGATTGAATCCTTATTAAGTACGACTGATGTCTTTGCAAGACAAGGAGAATCACTAGAAATGCCTACACAAAGGGAAGCAGCCATGGGAGTATGCTCAGACAGCATTTGATACGTCAGAGAGAAAGGCCTAGGGAGAGATTAAACCTACTAACAACTTGATTGTGAATTCCAGTATTTCTCTAAAAAATAAAATTGTTGACAAGATGAGAGAAAAAAGCTGATTAGCCAGGTTCCCTGCTCCTGCTGTCATGCCATGCTGTCCTAACCTTAATGGACTCCATCCCTCTGTATCTGTGAGCCAGCATACTCTTTATTCCTTATATTTATGTTGGACATAGTATTTTATCACAGGAAGGGTAAAGTAGTTACTATAACTGTGCAGAAGAACTTTATTAAAATTGTGTGTATACATGTATATCTCACACATTTATAAAATAGTAGGTATTCATATACTTTTAAAGATATTCCTTATGTGAGCTATGTTTCTCTCTACCTATTCATCTGCCTTATCAAGTTACACTCATCTAAACTTCTTAATTCCATGAATTAATTAACTGATTTGGATATTTATTTTATATTCTTATATACATGCACAAGTGTGCCAAGCACTCAGTTGGAAGTCAGAGAACAATGTAGGAGTCTGTTCTTTCCTGTTATGTAGTATGTGTCTATTGAACTCAGGTTTGGTGATAGTAAAGACTCAGTAAGTCATCTCGCTTGCCCTGCAAAGCTATTTTTTAAAGTCCTCTTCAGGGACACAGCCTGGAAACGCCAGGCCCAGGGTGAAGAACACTATTTACAAGTATTGATTTTCAGAAAGACTTGCAGGTTGTTAAGGTTTATGACACATGGAATTTAGAACATTCATCTCTTCCCATAATTATGATTTTTATCCCTTTCTCTTTATTCATAGTTTTGGTTCTTTTATCTATCTGGCCTTCAGGATGAAAGAATGAATGCTTTAGTAAATATAAGGAAACTGAAATATATAGAGCTGCATGGTTCATATAACACATCCTGCCAGGTTTTACTCTTGCTTCCTGGCAGGCAGCATGTGATTTTCCCCTACACTGTCACTCCCCTGCCAGCTTGTGCAGCGATATTTGAGCACCTTGTTTCATCTCTATTGTCCCTTAAGGTTTATTTGGCACAGCCCGTTGCAGATTTGATAGTCACTGAGGATTTTACTGCCACATTGGTGCTGAGAAGAGCAAACACTATATACCTGAAGGAAATAAAGGACAATGCTAAAATCCTGTATAACATCAAAAATCTGCACTGGGTTTATGAAATTTGGAAACTACAGATCTGAATCACGCATTAAAAATAATTAATTTCTGGCATTACACTGTTGTTTATTAGAGACATGATCTCATTGCATAGACCATGTTGTCCTCAAAAACCACAATCCTCATGCCTCAGCTTCCCCAGAAACTGTTTTACCACTGGATGTGGCTTTTTACTAACACTTTTGATGACTCACTGTGGACTATAGTTTTATAAGATATATGAACGTATAATTTATAAAAATAAAATTTTATTTGCTAAAAATTATATATAATATGAGTTCTATAAATTTTACATGTTTGTATTTAAGATTTGACACAAAATTTAAAGGGGGATAATGCATTTTGACCAATTTTTACTCCTTTGTGATTGTATTTCTTTCAGTCTATAAATTTTAAATGGCAATAGCCCACTTGAAAGTGGATTAAATTTGTGAGTTTACAACTATTTGAAATACTCCAAGGCTAATTTTAGAATCTAGAAAAAAATCTTTAAAAGTGTAAGCAAGAACCTGGGCAATGGTAGCACATGCCTTTTATACCAGCACTCTGGAGGCAGAGACTGGTGGATCTCTGTGAGTTTGTGAGTTCGAATCGAGCCTGGTTTAAAAAGCTAATTCCAGGATAGTCAGAGCTACACAGAAAACCCTGTTGTTGTTGTTTTTTTTAATAAAATAAGTATAAGCAAGAGACTGAAGGAAAAATTTTTTCATTAACAGGATGTTGAACATTTCCTTAAGTGTCTTTCATCCATTTTAGATTCCTCTGTTGAGAGTTGTCTGTTTAGGTCTGTAACCCATTTTATTTTATTTTTTACTGGATTATTTGTTCTTTTGATGACCAATTTCTTGAGTTTTTTTGTTTATTTTGGAGATCAAACCTCTGTCTGATGTGGGGTTGGTGAAGATCTTTTCCCTTTCTGTGGGCCACCATTTTGCCTCGTTGACCATGTCCTCTGCTTTACAGAAGCTTCTCAGTTTCAGGAGGTCCCACTTATTAATTATTTCTCTCAGTGTTTGTGCTACTAGGATTATATTTAGGAAGCGGTCTCCTGTGCCAACATGTTCAAATGTACTTCCCACTTTCTCTTCTACGTGGTTCAGTTTGGTTGGCTTTATGTTGAGGTCTGATCCATTTGCACTTAAGTTCCAACTGATGTTCTTATAAGTCTTCTAGTCAACTTCTGGTATCTTATAATTGAAAGAGGCAAGCAAAATTTGGTGGCAGAAATGGAATTAGAATCAGGAAAATCCACTCTGTCCACTCAGACTAAGAACTGACTTTTACAATCACTTCATCCTGAACACAAAGGAGTCTAAAAAGCAGGACGGTTCATGTTGTCAGCACTACAATACCTACAATACCAAGCAGAGCAAAATTAATACATGCAATAGTAATCAAGGTGAAATGCAACAGGGATCCCACAGTGAGTAGAAGTGAGAGACAAGAAAATCAATGCAAAAAAAAATGGTTTGCAAAATAAAAGATAGTTAGCTAGTGTAGGAAAGAGTTATGATTTCATCAATCCAATAATGCAACAATGCAAGATTGCGCTATTAAAGAACCCCAGGAAGCACCTGTTAAAGTCATAAATGGAAAGGCTATATTTTAAATATGTTGAAGGAAGAAAGTTATGCATGCAACAAATGTTTCAAGCCTTGGTAGACTTCTTGTCCATTATATGAGTTGTGCACAACCTTTTCAACAACTTACAAAATTACAAAAACAGACAGTTGGAGAGATGCCTCAATGGGTTAAGAACAAAGGCTGCTCTTCTAGATGACCCAGATTTGATGCCCAGCACTAATAGGAAGCCTAACAACTGTCTGGGACTCCAGTTCTAGGGTATCCGATTTTACCTTCTGACCTCTGAATAGAATGTACTTATGTGGTCCATACATAAACATACATGTAAAACACTCATACACATAAAATTAAAATAAATAAATCTTTGTTTAAAATACTAGAAGAGTGAGACTCAAGGTAAGCTTGTAGCCTAAAAGAGCTCTTGTATGAATCATTTTTCACTCTTCATGGTTACCGGCTTCTGTTTTAACACTTACAAAGGCCCCATAGGCAGAGGTTATATTGTTACAGACTTTCTCTGTAGTAAGTAGCTGTAGTTGGGAGACTGTAAAGAAGGACTAGACCAGTAAGATATGCATTCGAACTGAAGACTGCCGTGTTTTAGGGGACTTATAAGAAAAGACATTAGGAGGAGGCAAGAGAAAAAACCCAGGCAATAAGAACCAAAGGCAACAGCTAACACAATGTACTTGAGACAACACAGACAAGAAGAGGATAAACACACAATCTGCTGAAGAGAGAAAGGCAGAGAACCTCCAGCCAAGCTCACCCTACTCCCATGGCTGCAGTGAGACTGAGGAATGCCTTTACTATCTCTAACCTCACTTGATGATCTGATGAAAAGGAATTCTGCATAAATTTTGGTGATAAACAATTAACTGAAGACCCTTGGGGTTTGCTTTTGGTCTCTCAACCATGTAACTATCTATATTATGTATGCATCATGAAGTTTTTTATCATCTTTACCTGAACATGTCTCATTTTTGTAGTGATACTGGTAAGCGTTAAACTTTTCAATATGTTTAAGATTCTTGAATTTTAAATCTGGTAAGATAAAAATTCTAGAAACTTCCTTTTTTAATTTGTAATTAAATCTTCCAATGTGATTTTATTCAAATAAATTAAACAATTTGTAAGAATCAATTAATCTTCACTAACCTCTCATCAGACAGAGGTCTGATCTTTAACATATACAAAGGACTCAAGAAATTGGTCATCAGAACAAATAATCCAATTAAAAAAATGGAGTACAGACCTAAACAGAGAACTCACAACAGAGGAATCTTAAATGGCAGACAGACTTCTAAGGAAATATTCAACATTCTTGGTCATCAGAGAAAAGCAAATCAAAACAACTCTGAGATTCCATCTTATACCTGTAAGAATGGCCAAGATCAAAATCACTGATGACAACTTATGCTGAAGATGTTGTGGGGTAAAGGTTCTTCCCATGACTGGGAGGGTGAAATCTCTTTTCATTAAATTCTTCATAATTTTGGAAAAAAAAAATCTTTCCATACCTCTCAGAAGTGGTGAGTCACCTCTGCTTCCTAAACGCCAACAATTTTATTTTTATGACTTTCTTACTCATCCTGAGACTCTGACCTCAACCCTTATTGAATGTCCAAATAAATTCTTGTTAGCATCAGATCTCTGATTTGCCTGAATTACATTAGCATGCGGTCCCTAAGTGTAGCCCCCTGTCTTGCGGGGTCCAAATAGATGTGTAATTCAGAATCCTTGTTAGAGTATTGTATTTCTAGAGTAAGCAAACATATGATCTTTTGACCAATATTTTATCTATTCACTCAGGTGTATGTTGCATCCTGGGAGTCTTCAGGTACATAGAATGATGGAAAAGGAGTAAAGACATGTCTGTGGGGTAACAGGTGTTTGAAGACCCGAAAAAAAGAAGCTTTCCTGGCTGTCTTCTTGTCCCTCCTTAATTTTCTAATGGCTCTTACCACTCCAGATATAAGAAAGAACAACAGAGACACCCACACAACTCACATAGAGACAGACACCACTCCCTGGGAGAAATAGTGATGGTTTGACAGTATGTACTTTGCTTTTAATTTTCTTATGCTTCGAATAATTTTCTACACTTAAGCCAGAGAGTTTCATTTAAAGGATAAATCATGTGAGTTTACTGCCCAAGCCTCTCACAGTGTTCTGAAGTCTCAGTGCAGCAGGCACAACACTGCAGACACTTCCTGACCACATTCTGACAGTTCCAGTATTGCTCACATCAGACATCTGGCCCAGCTCATTGGTCAAGGTGTTCCTGTCTCAATTAATTTATATTACTGTGCCTCCGGTGCTCTTCCAATGCTTTCTTATGTGGCTTTCTCCACAGATACATCCCTGAGAGCATTTCCCTATATCTCTGCTCCTACATTTTTAAATTAAAATCTCAGTGATGATATTATAATTCATTAACTTTACAGTGCACTTTAAGAGGATAGAGAAGCATTGGTTTGTGCTGTATACCAGGTCTAAGATGGATAAATGCAATTTATTAACAAATACTTGTTAATCCCTAAATTAAGAAATGTATTAATGGTGGGAATAAGAATGCCCAGCTTTTAAATTATATATACACATGGACACATGTAAAATATATACCTTTACATATGTAATATATATTTGGAAAGAGACTAGGCATAAGATGCTATATAGGGGACAAACAAAGGCAATGATATACAAAATATATTTACTCAAACAAGCAGCATAGTGTAGTCTTCTATATTATAAATTAAATTAAATTGCCCTTAGAAAGTGTGAGAGCGGGTGTGAAGGATGCTCTGGTATGTCATTGTTCCTGAATTCCATCAGGACTTCTGGAACTGGTGAAGTTATTATCTAGTGTGAGGCATCAGTGTATCTCAGGATACATGGAAGCTTCCTTGGAGTCTACTCCTTGGGTGCTAAACACATTCTTCCTTTTTTCAGATGCAGCAAACAAAAAAAATATTTCTGAACATGAGTGCAGACAGTGGAAAAGAAGATAGTGAACTATGTCAAGATTTCTTTGGGAGTATTGAATAATGAGAGGAGAGAATTTAGAAATGTGTTCTAAGCTTCATGAAGTACAGCAATTGGTAAAAAGCAAGTACAGAGGGCTTATGGGTAGTAGGAGTCCAGATGTCTGTTCTGAGAGAATTTATGAAGTGAAATAAGAGGGGAATCACAAGTATAGAGATAAGTGATCTAAATCACCAAGACGAAATAAATATATTAAGTAAAACTTTCTGTAGTGATGTTAATAAATAAACAGCATTATTATCCACTAGTAAATGGACTCTGAGAGAAATGACCAACAAAAAACACAACTGAAGGGCAAAATTGCACAACACATAGCCTGTGAATCCATCAGCTGGAGAGCAGAGAAATGGCAGATCAAAGGAAACCCAGGTCTCTTGGATATTGCCCTATTCTCTTTGTGTTAATTTGGAACTCAAAAATCAGCCATATACACATACAAGTGAACAAGCTTTAAGTGATATTTTTAAACTAAAGCATTTTTTATCTGGCAACATCATATCCATTTATTTCAGAAAGTAGTCATGTGCCTAAATGTAAATATATAAGAATCTTACTAAATTCTTTCATCACCTTAACCTAGATCCGTTGGTTGAGAAATAAAAGTTAAAAGGAAAATCAGGTGGATAAAGAGAGTAGACTGATTACTTGACCTACAGTATGCATAGAGACATACACATGAACTTATAGGGAGAGGATTTTTGTCAGATATGATAAACTTTTGTCCCTAAATAAGCCAACATATACCTCTCCCAAAACATAAACACTCTTCTACACAAATGTCAGATAGACCAGACAATAAGAAGATGCAGTACAGTAGAATACTACCAACAAATGCACAATTGTTATTCTTGTTTCACCAACATGCATGTCTTCAATTCTATTATTTTATCATATGATGCTGTGTTTTCAAGTGATCCTATATCATCCATCTTTTTTACCTGAAAGAACTACTTATCTGCTCATTCTTGTCCTCCTTCATCATCTTCAATACAAGACATGGGAACACGTCTCTTTTAACTAAATATTCTCCAAGTAAATTAAACAAGTTCATATTTTGACAAACTGAATTTTATATAGTCAATACTGGAGTTGCTAATTTTCTTTATTCTCTATTGTATGGATGATAGGATTTCAATATAGTGATTTCGCAGAAATTATTTTGTGAAAATGAAACATTATTAAAACATTTAAATAAGACTAAATACAGGTGCACATAGAAGCATTTTCAATTACACTTATTTGTGTGTGTGCACGTGCATGCACCATAGTGCATAAGTGAAGCTCAGAAGACAATTTGTAAGAGATGGTTCTTTCCTTACAACCTGTGGAGCTCAGGGACTGATCTCAGGTATTCAGGCTTGGCAGCTAGGAACTTGACTGTCTGTCAAGTCTCACACTGGAGTTTTAATGAGATGTGCTGTATGAAGTTACAACATTCTAACTTGGAGCAAGTAACTTTCAGACTGCTCAATCAGGAGTATAACATTAATACCTTGAATTTTTGGAAGGAAATATTTGCAACACACAAACAAGTTAGTTTTTGTTAGTAGGCATATTTGTATAGAGTTGATTATCCAGCACACCACTGAGTATTCTATTTGATTTAACCATTTTTTGAAGAATCTGTTTATGCAACATATAATTGGTATTTAAAGTCCTTGGTAAGAATTTCCAGCTTGTATCCATACAATTCATTCTTTATTTAAATAAAGTTTTGTGACTTAAATAAAAGACATAAAAACTAATTAGTGAATATGATAATTAAAGCAGAGAACTGGGATCCACAATGGCCAAGTTGAGAAGGCTTAGGTCACAAGAGGAATGAACTAAATGTGCCTTGAAAAATGTCACAGAAGTGAGGCAGAGTGGGTTCCAGGTCACATGTAACCAGAAGCAGCAGAAAGTAACACCTACCTGGAGTCTTCTACTGTTAGTCTCCAGTTTCTCCTGCTGGACATGGCCCGTCTACTCCCTCTACTCTCTCAGCAGACGCTGTCACAAAAGTATGTCCCAAACATCTTTTTCAAATGTTATAGGAATAGTAGGCTTATTTTCAAGATTCTATGTCTCTAGACACTACATTTTTCTCTCTCTAGTTTATTTCTTAGAACACCTTCATCTTTTTTCTCTTTAACAAGTCCCAAACAGCAGAATCCTTGTGACTACCAGAGCCACATCAGTCTACCTGTCTAAAATAGCTCCTTCACTGTGTGATCCAATGGAGGTTCTAGCATCTCTGGGAAAGAGATCACCAAACTTGGAGCAGAATAAAATTATCCAGTGATCACTTTGCATCTACTCAGACACACTCTCATCTAGAAGGAATAAACTGAATAGATGTAAGCCTGAATCGTCCACAGCTCTAACTTTTACTATTGGGTTTTCTCAGGCCACAGCTGCTAGGCAATATCACAGTGAGCACTCAAATTATATAAATTAAGTTTTGTGTTCAGAGTAACTAAAGAACACATTCGGCCAAGCCTCGCAAAATTAGAGCAATTTATTCTCTACATTAGAAATAATTAAGCTCTTGTAGAATTATTATTCAGTACAGAACACAACACAAAGCCAGGTAATTCTCCCACTAATAATAGTCTCCACTTATCAATAGCTGAGGGGGCAGGATCCTGTCCTCAAATAGTTAATGGATTCTAAAATTGGATATAGAAGTGTGAATAGCTATTATATATGGACATATTCCATGATTATCTATAGAAACACAAATAGAAAGATATTCACAAAAACATTTAAACACATTGATAAATACCTCTGCGTCTTTCAGATAACAAAAAAAATGTACTTGACTCGTTATTTTTTATAAAGAAACATTTTATTTTATTCACAGCAGAGAATTTAAAGTGCAGTGTTTGTAGGTATATGATTTATGGGCTCATGGCAGAACATACGTTCTTTTATAAAACTATCTCTCATAAGGTCAACTCCTCCCATGAGGCTTTTATTAATACATCCCAAGGGTATACTAAGCTCTTAGAAGCCGGTCACTTCTCGTAGTATCATAATGAGGAACAAGTTCCCAGAACATTAGATTTTGAGGAACACCTTCAAGCCAGACCTTGGACATGCCAATATGTGTGAAGACAGAGAGGGAAAGGGTAGATCCTTAAAGAGATTATTTATAGACTGATAGGCACACAGACAGACAGACCGAAGACAGACAAATAGTCAAACTTTCTTGTTCTTCACCCTTCAGGGACTTTTCTCCCTTATGGGGAATGCAGCATCGGTAATGGACCCTGGACCTACAACAGACAATATATCTTCCTATAAACTAATCTTGAAATTTAATATTAAAGAAACATTAAAAGTATATTTATAGTTTAGCAGTTAACCACTGTAGTTCATTAGAGTAGCAGTACTAGACTATAATATCATTCAAATTTAGTCTTAGATGTTGATATATAGAATTATTTTGCCATTTTAAAATTAATATTTTGTAACACAGAGACATATATAAATGTTTGCACATAAGTATATAGAGAGTGTGTAGGATTCGTACCTATTCTAAACAGCATCAAAGTGAAGATCCCACTTGAAGACGACATTTATGGTTATCCCAAAGAAGGAAGAAACCAAAAAATAGGCATGCAGAGAAGTTATCTTGTTCAGTCTCTCTTTGTCTGAGGTGCTGTCTCTAGCATTCAGTCTCTGTATTCCCCTCCACCTCTTATCCAGCAGACTCACATGGGCATGTTTCAGGCCCTAATTATTCACAGGAAAGGACATATTTTCTAATCTTGACCAGAAGCACAGAGAACTTTATAGACAAAGGTTTATCTCTTTAAGAATACAGGGTTTGTTTCCAGGTTCTGGCTATTACAAATAATGCTGCTATGAACATACACATTAGAATACTACTCAGCGGTAAAAAACAATGACTTCGCGAATTTTGCATACACATGGATGGAAATAGAAAACACTATCCTGAGCGAGGTAACCCAAACCCAAAAGGATGAACATGGGATGTACTCACTCATAATTGGTTTCTAGAGATAAATAAAGAGCCTTCATCTGGCGATGGATGGAGATAGAGACAGAGACCCACACTGGAGCACCGGACTGAGCTCCCAATGTTCCAATGAGCAGCAGAAGGAGGGAGAATATGAGCAAAGAAGTCAGGACCACAAGGGGTTCACCCACCCACGTAGACAGTAGGGCTGATCCATTGGGAGCTCAACAAGTCCAGCTGGACTGTGACTAAAAAAGCATGGGATAAAACCGGACTCTCTGAATTTGGCGGACAATGAGGGCTGCTGAGAAGCCAAGGACAATGGCACCGGGTTTTGATCCTACTTCATGTTCTGGCTTTGTGGGAGCCTACCCAGTTTGGATGTTCACCTTCCTAGACCAGGATTGAGGGGGGAGGACTTTGGACTTTCCACAGGGCAGGGAACCCTGACTGCTCTTCAGGCTGGAGAGGGAGGGGGAGGAGTGGCGGGAGGGGGGAGGAGGGGGAGGAGGGGGAGGGAAATGAGAGGCGGGGAGGAGGCAGAAATTTCTTTTTTTTTTCCAATTAAAAAAAAGAATACAGGGTTTGAATACAATGCTGAGACAAGAGTCAGATATTCCATGGGAAAAAAAAAAAACACCTTTAACTGTCTATTAGGACATTCAGTGTTAGACCAAGTACAAGATTTTTATAATGCTATACAATGTTGTTGTCTATATTCTCTGTCTTTAAATGAAATAAACCATTGAATCCAAGTTTGTCCCAGGAGCCACAATGCAGGGTTATATTATGTCTTGAGGTTATCAAAAGTTTAGAACATGGCTTACAGAGTGAGTTCACTATACAAGGATACATGTTAAGTGGCATTCTCACCTCCTATACTACCTCCAGGTTTGACTTTGAATGTATGTGTATGTCTGTATGTATGTATGTATGACGCATGTGTGTATATATGTGAGTGTGCATACGTGTAATAATGTCCATATATACATTTATATGAATACATAAATGTGCATATATATGTATGGATGTATGTATATTTCCCTTCCTAAGCTGGTCATGCCCCTAAGGTTGACCTTGAGGTTGGGAGCCCTGGACAACAGTGCATCTGCCATCATCTTCAGGAGTCATATTGTCTTCAGGAATCACCATACTTTAACCACCAATCAGAACCATAATATAATAGTAATACTATCTTGCCTTCTTGTTGACTTGTTAGTGATAGGATAGACAACTCACTCTTATCCCTAGACACCAATTATTTATGCCAGTTTCAAAGCCTTGTGTATCCTGATTTATTCAGAGAGCAGTCTTTGGATTTCAAGGTCCCGTGTTACTGGGTATTCATCTGCCTCCTTTGAAGCACACAGCCTGAATCAGGGTAGATGGCTATCATGGGGTACATGGGGATATCTAGAAGTTCCTTTAACAAAGGCATCTTGTCACTGTGGTCCTAGGGTGTAACACCCTTTCTGAAAGTAATACTCGGATATTATTCAAATACTGTCACTATGTGGTTCTATTACATAAACATAATTAAATCAGTGACTAGTGAGAATCAAGTTAATCTCCAACCATCGTCTGGAGGGCTGTTTTGATTCAAAGGTTTAATCTCCATTTCTGTCTTCACCCAACTAGTGACTTACTCCAATCCTGAAACTTTCTAGGGACTGAAGATTTCTGCCATCTTATTAAGAAACAGAAACATTTCTTGTTAGTTAATGACTCCAAAGGTTTTAGAACTGTTTATATTAAAAATAAGGTGCCAAGACTAACTACTGTAACAACTGATAGATCCATTGTTCTTATAAACAGAAGATTGCAAGGTATTATCAACTCTGTGTTAGGAACTAGGGAATAGGCCAAATGCATATAGAAAAGTTTTATTACATCGTAGTCACAGATAATTAGTTCCTGGATGTTAAGCCTGTGTATGACAAGTATAGACTGAGACTCAGAAAGACTGAATGCTTTTTTTTTTTTTTTGGCCTCTGGGAGAAAGTAAATAATTTTTAGATGGAAGTTAATGCCGGGAGTCAAAACAGACTAGAAGTTCCCTGCCATTGCTCTTCTGAGAGGTGAGTTCATTTCACATACTGAAATCGTAGTTGGCTCTGTGATTTTTTTTTTTTTTTTACATCTCTACCTTGAATTTATTTCATTATTTTTGTTGCCATTGTCTCACATTTCCAATATATGGTTTGCTTTAGAGGACATTTTTTTTAATTGGAAAAAAAAGAAATTTCTGCCTCCTCCCCGCCTCCCATTTCCCTCCCACTCCTCCCTCTCCTCCTCCCCTCCCCTCACTCCTCCCCCTCCCTCTCCAGCCTGAAGAGCAGTCAGGGTTCCCTGCCCTGTGGAAAGTCCAAAGTCCTCCCCCCTCAATCCTGGTCTAGAAAGTTGAACATCCAAACTGGGTAGGCTCCCACAAAGCCAGAACATGAAGTAGGATCAAAACCCGGTGCCATGGTCCATGGCTTCTCAGCAGCCCTCATTGTCCGCCAAATTCAGAGAGTCCGGTTTTATCCCATGCTTTTTCAGTCACAGTCCAGCTGGCCTTGGTGAGCTCACAAAGAATCAGCCCCACTGTCTCCACGGGTGGGCGCACCCCTTGTGGTCCTGACTTCTTTGCTCATATTCTCCCTCCTTCTGCTCTTCATTGGGACACGTGATTTGTTTTAAACAAATAAGTGTAGCATAATTGAGCTCATGCACTTTCTCTGATTGCCACTTTTGACACCAATGCTGTTCCTTGGGCCCCACAGACATGCAAACATAAGCGTGTCATGTGACAATGCCATAAAGAGAATAGAAATTTCTTAGCTGATACACTGAAAGCCCAATCTTCTGCAGTCACATGACTAATCTGTAAATTCACATGCCAAATAATCTTTAATCAACTGTAGCCAAAACCTGTCTGAATAGTACACCTCTCAACAAGATGAATTAGTAATGTAAGTTTCCACCACTACTGGAATATGGTTTTTGGTTTGTTCGTTTTTAGACTTTAGTTTATGGCACATGTTTAAAGTAATTTGATAAGTGTTTATTAATTGATGCTAATTCTGAGAAACAATAAAATGGATATCAGCATGGCAGATATATGAAAAACACTCCAAAACAAAAAGGTTAAAAAGGCACAGAAGACATGAGAACTTGAGTTAACTGCAGAATATAATTGGAGCAGAGCACCAATCAATGAACGGAGAAAAAGGTAGATCCTTCACAGTAAAGCCCAATGGTAAACCATGTAGTTTTTACCTTAAATTCTTACAAATACAGTAGATTTGGCAAGATGAATATGTTTCACTGAAAGGTAACAAATTATGAAAGAGAAGAATTATAACAAAGAAAATGTTCTCTATGTGGCATTAGATGTCAGTATACAGAAGATTTGAAGTAAGGAAAAGTGAGAAAAACACTCTATGGATGATACTGAGTAAATTTGACTTGCTATGATGTCATACCTCTACAATTTACATGACTTCTATATTTCATTTACATTTTCAAGAAATGGATTAAATCACATGTGTTAGGTATCCAATGTGACACACTCAAAATGTAGTATGATATTGAATTCCAAAATTCATATTTAAAAGCAAAAAGAACAAACAGAAAACTAGATCTATGGTCTCTTCTCTCTAAGAAGATATGGAATTCTAATTTGAACTTGAAATTATTACTACATTTTACCTTATCATATATTATACTATTACACAGAGACACAAATGTTTAACCTTTTCTTTGGAACATGTTGACAAATAGATATTGAATAAAATAAGAAAGCAAATGGCAGAGTTTAGTCAACTTACTGAACATAATGATAGAAAATATTTGGTTACATTTATTTTAGTTTTTCAAGCCAGAATTTTTCTGTGTTAACTGCCCTGGCTGTCCTGGAAGTTACTCTGTAGACCAGACTGGTCTTGAATTCATCTGCCTCTGCCTCTGCCTCTGCCTTCCAAAAGCTTGAACTAAAGGCTAGCACCACCATCGCCCACTTTGGTTCTATTTATTTAAATATGTATTAAAGAGCAAAACATATAACACAGTAATAGTTTTCAGTAACTATAGTAAATCACAAAAGGTAAATTTTCAGTTATATTAGAATTAACTTCTAGAGATTTAGTATTTAGTAGAGTGCCTACAGCAAACAACATTGAAAATTTCAAAATTAGTTGAGAGATCATGTAATCTTGTCACCAACAATAATAAAATATATTTATTAATTATTTAGTTTGTTAATCAATTACGCTTTCAAAAGGCAATACACCCTTGACAGGTGTCAACCACATCTATGATTCTGACTGTGGAATGACAGAATGGGTGATTGAGTATTTATACACTCATAAGACTCAATATGTATTGTTTTTATTTATTATTGTACCTCACTAAAACTGTGGAAAATAAGTTAGTACTTTCTAACAAGCCTAAGTATTTCACACTGAGAAAAAGATAAAAGTGATATATGCTCCACAGTCTTGGTTCTTTCTCAAAGTCCTTTGCCTTTTCAGTTTTACAAACATCATTTCCACACAGACTACAGCAAGCTGCCTCTTCTTCTCCTATCATTATTCATCATCGGACCTCTTTCCTGTTTCTATATCCTTCTCTTCCAGTTTACTTTCCCTGAGGACTCTTGAATCCCATATAAATTCAATTTCCTCTCAATTATCTTCAAAATAAATATGTAGGTTCTTTATTTGTCCAAAAGTATTTGTAGTACTTGGATAAAATTAAGAGGGACTAGAAAAATAAAATTATATCAGTAACAATGAAAAATAAATTGAAATCATGGATATGCTTAAATTATCACTTGGAATGGTTAGATTCCTTCAACAGTTCTTTCAAATATCCAGTATGCCTGGGCAGGAAAAGAGTGAAGCAACAGTATAAAAAAATAAAATTCACTGTGATTTAAAATAAAACTTTTTGTCTTGAGTTGAGTTATTTACAACATTTTGTCACAGAAACAATAGAAGGAACTAATACAACTCAGAAGGGGACATAAATTTTAGAGACATTCCCAGAGTCACTACTCTGAACTCTAGAGTCCTATTTCTTGCTAATACTAAACAATTCTCAAGGTATAATCCAGAAAATGTTTAATCCCATCGTGGCATGGTAGTTAGCGTTGAGGAAAAAGTGTTCATTTAGGAAGCAATAAAGTATAGTGCCTAGAAATATGCCGTTAAACATGGAAAGATGTGTCTTAAAGACATGTATATAACATTTAACAGTCAATTATCATGATGTTTTGAGGCAGCAAATAATCCCCAGAGGCTTGTTGCTTTGCAAAGATGGGTGCAAGTCCTGCCTGCGCAATGGGAAGTGACACACTCATCTGCTGTGTCCGTGTTCTTATTCAGCCCTAGATTAAGTCACATGGTTGGGTTGAGTACTAAAATATGTTATTGGCTTGTGATTGGGGGCTATGGCCCCTGGGTGGGAACATGTACAGTATAAAATGAAAAGACAGGTCATATCAGCATGAGGGGGTACAAGTTTTAAGAATGTGGTGAAAGGAAAATAGCAAAAGAAAGAGAAAGAGAACAGCCCATGTTGCAGCTGTCAGTCTGAATCTCCCACAGAAAATCGAGAAAGATGCTTGGAAGACAAAGTGGCTCCTGATAGACAATGCTATAGGGAAGCCAGGCATACCAAGACCATAAACATAGTATATTGATCTAAACATATTTAGGCACTAGATGCCTTCTTGAGAGCCCTCACATTTGTCTATGGTATTGAGGCCATGAGTTAAACTTTGAATGAGTGGCTAACCACAAGAATAGGTGATCATATACCATTAGTGTTTAATCCATAAAAATCGCTTTAGTTAAGTTACATTACATGCAGTCATACAGGTTTTCTTGGTGATGGGAAGGATCACACAGTACTTGGAACTCGGAAAAGGATGGACTGAGTTACTCAGTCCCATCAGTTTTAGACCCTGGGTTACGAAAATCAGAAGATTGTTGATATGAGTTTTCTCAAATTACTTTCTCTCTTCCTATATTCTAGCCCCCATCTTGACAAATGTTTGCATACCTCTGGATGGCTTATCTTTTCTCACAGTTTAGAATTTTTCTTCACATTTCAGTCTGGTTTTTCTTGTAATAACCATTTTTTTTTGCATTATGAAATAAAATTCCTGAAGTAAATCACCCTACCTCAGCCCAATCATCAGCCCTCCTCCCTCCCTCCCACCTCTTCCCTCCCATTTCTTCACTGCAGTATCTTTTCAAAGACTAATATATCCAGAGGATGAGAGATATCAATTATATTATCCTAAAATATATTTAAAATAAATATTTAGTACAGGATTATCTGACTTTGCTCCTATGACTGTGAAGATAAAACTGTGTTATTTAATCTTACAAATGTACCTACAATTTATTTTGACTAATTCAAGAAAAATATATTTACAATTTAATTTGACCAATTTAAGAAAAATGTACCTACATTTTATTTTTGGCTAACTCAAGAAGCAAGTGAAATAATAAAAAGATATATTAACTTTATATTAATTTTGTATATCTTATTCTGCTGAGATTTTGTCAGCAATACATTATTTACATTCTAGAAACTTGTTCTGAGGGAGAAGGCACCTAGCTTGCCTCGAGGCAGCATAATGCTGAAAATGAGTTGTGTAATTTGGCATTTAATAGGTCTGCTATTCTGAGTAGTTTATACTTGTTCACCTTATTATTGCCAGCCTTCTGTTACAATTAGACTCATAATAACATCCAAATCACAAGAAGGTTGGGCAACTTAAGTGAAAATAACCTGACACCATCGAGCTCTGGATTAGCATTGAAAGTGGAGTACTACCATTACAAAATGGAGTTTTCACAGAGACATAATGACAATTCATTCTCATGAAACACGAGTCATGTATTCAAAATGCAAATACATGAAAATAGAGAAGAGATCTAAATTACCAGCTAATACCAATTACTCACTAAAGAGATAATGCATATAGTGAGGAACGGGGTGATACCCCAAATTATATGATGTATGCCAGACATATATTTGGTTATCATCATAGAAAACTTTTTGAAAAAGAAGTCACTTACGAAAAAGCAAAATGTACTCCCTATGAATTGAATCTTTTAATGGTAGCATTTCACCTGTGAGGTGTGCAGTATTGCTGTCCAGCTCTCTAGCTTGTTTGAGCCTCACAGTCACTTCCATTTTCCTGCAAAGGTGCTACAGACCTGACAGGAGCTGTGTCTTCAGATCATCCTGTATCCACCCACCATTTTAGTTGTAGATAGTGTTGTCATTATGGGATAGATCTTTACTGCATTACTACTAACAGTGGATAGGCTACAAGTTCATTTTGATGTCTCTCTGCCACTTCCTGTTACCAATATCATGGAATATGACAGGTGATTCTATTCTGTGCAGTTTCTTTCAGAAAGAATGTCTTAAAATATAATTAAGAACTTGACGATAGGGAGTAACACATGAAAAATGTGCAGTATTCAGAAATGATCCTTTCCCCTACATCAATAAGCTATATACTTCACCTAAAGACAGCTATTCAACATTTCTTAATGACAGTGATTGCAGTATTTTGCTCACTATTCTACAGTCACTATAGCAATAAGAGCTTACAATTAACTTCAAAGAGACTAAATTCATGCTATTCTGCATGACACATGACACCCATACTAGCCAAATTGCACATGGGCAATTCAGATCTGAATGATTACACTACATTTTGCAATTTAGTCAGCAGTTCTAATAAACAAAAGACTCAAATATCAAACAAGAATGTTAGATTTGACAACATCTGCTGTAATGAGATATGGCTACATGAAGATATCCAGGACCCCCCCCCAAAAAAAAACAGAGACAAAAATACAAAAAAACTTACTGACTGTTCTTGACAAGCAAGGAGAGTTGACTATCTTTAATAGGTCATGGAACTGTACTGCTGCCCTTTTTCTTCTGTGGAAATGCAGTATTATAGATATCATTACCTTCATGACAAACAAGCCATGTAAGAAGCCAAAACAGGATCCTTGTATCGTCTAACCACCATCCTGTGAAGAACCAAAATAAAATTATATAATTTTGAGTTAGCTTTGTACTGTCTCTGACTCACATTTTCACAAAGGGAAAGAACTCAACCCAAAGACCGTATTCCCTGTTTTTCAAAATGCGATAATTTTTCTTGTTTATTTCAGGTGTCCAATGCTTTGACTCTGAACCATTTCAGCATTATGTGGCAGTATGTATAAAGTGATTTAAATTTACCTCATACAGTTAAAATCACATTACCCTCGCAGCTAGCTGTGATTGAAAATTGGTTTTGCTCCTTTAGTTTATTTTTTATTCCTCAACGGCTTTACACATGCATATAATGAATTTTTTTCTTGTTCACCCCATCAACCTTCCTCAGAATGTATCCTTGTCATGCTAATCCTCTTCTCATTCCAGGAAGTTCCACTCCTCCTTACTGTTTCTTATGTGGCTGCAAACTCCGGGGTTTAATTGGGTTGCCAACATGTGCACGGAAGAACCTGAGAGGCTGCTGTCCACTAGACTTAAAATATACTTCCTTTCTCTAAGTTAGAAAAATACTTAAGAACTAGTTTAACCTTAAGCAACAGAACACTGATTTGAAGCTGAAAGTATTAAATTATGACTCGTAAAGATGGTCTCATTTTTTGTAAATACTGGGGTTTTCACTCAGGACACCTGAACACCAAGCACGCTGGAAGTAAAGAACCATTGATCTATGACCTTAGCCCAATCCCATTCAAGGGGTAATTTGGGCAGAGAAAAGTCACAAATACATTTACTCAATACACACAAACGTTAGTTTTAGCAAGTAACCCTATTCAATTTTTAAATGGCTTAAATTAGTCATGGGTGGTGTCAAGTGCCTTTGATTCCTGCTCCCGGGAGGCAAAGGCAGGTAAATCTTTGAGTTTCAGGCCAGCACAACTACATAGTGAGACCCTGTCTCAAAAATTAACAATCCGAGGTTCAGAAAGAATATTCATTGCAGTTGGAACTACGCACCCTTCTAGAGGTCACCCTTCCAGGATGGTAAGAAAGGGCTTTTCTCCTGTACTCTGTCCTCATTTGAGAGGAAGTGGTGAACAGGTACATCAATAAGACAGAAGAAGAGCCCCTTCCTGAGTAAAAGACTGAAACACAGTAAAAAAAAAAAAAAGCTGTAAAAGACAGAGCACCAGTATATCTGTGTCTTCTATACAAGACAGGAAGCTGCACCTATGTAATTTCAACAATACGAATATCTAAATACAACTAGAACAGTAACAACACTGGTTGAAATGCAAGCTGAGGGGGACAGCCTCAAGAGGTCCCAACCAAGATGAAGAGCTATAGACCATTAATGAATTCTAAGAGAGGGAGAACAAACATTCCCTCACAGTGAGCCCTAACTGGTTATCCAGTAAGTAAGCCATAAAATAATATACATAACAGAAACATTGATTGGACGTGGCTGGTTGTACTTACATATTGATTGATATAGTAAAGAAAAAGGTTGTAATCTTAAGACAGTAGAGTGGGGAACACAAAAATCATTTGACACAAAGAAGGATGGAAAAAATTATGTGAATAAAGTATACATATATGAATTTTTTTAAAAATAAGTTGTTTAAAATGTTAATTATTTGTTGTGATATTTTCTTTTAATGTTTGCATTTTAACAAATGAATCAACAATTTAGCATAAACTTAGTGCCTTGGAGTTGAAATAAAATTGCAAAACTCTCCTCTTTGTTTCAGATTTGGTAAGTTACTGATTATCCCTTCAAGAAACAGCTAAAAAATGTCATATTACATATTTTGCTTTATGATTTACATATTGTCTTAGAGGACTATAAAAATTTACCTAAGGCTATGTATTCCAATGGGTGTACATTGTACATGTTAGGCAATGGACACTTATTTTGCTTCAATCTACTTATATAGTAAACTCCTCGATTTCTGCCTTCCTTTGATATATCAGTTATGACATGTATACAGATATAAATCTATAAACTCTCTGCAAAAAATAACAGGTGGAAAACGAGATGCTTAACCTGGAAGATGCTCTTGTTAAAATTTGATGAGAATCAAGGTCATGCTTTGGAGTGGAGTGTAGGCTTATGCCATTTAATTTTTTTCTTTTTCTTTTTATTTCTATTTTATTTTTTCTTAAAAATTTCTTTTCTCATTTCACATTGCTATCCCCATTTCTACTCTCTTCCCTCTGCTCACCCTACCCACTTCCAGTCCTTAGAAAGGATAAGGCTTCCCATGAAGAGTCAATAAAGTCTGACACTGTACTTCAAGGAAAGACCAGGGCCCTCCCCCTTATATCTAAACTGAGTAATATATCCCTCCAAAGAGAATGTGCTCCAATATGCTAGTTCAAGCACTAAGGATATATACTGGTCCCACGGCCCCGGCCCCACAGACTGCTCAAGCCTCATAGCTGTTCCCCCACATTCAGTTGGCCTAGTTTGGACCTAGGCAAATTCCCCCACTATCAGTCCAAAGTCAATGAGCTCTCACTAGCTCAGGTCAGATGTTTTTTGTTGGGATCGCCATCAAGGTCTTGACCCATTTACTCAGTTATCCTGATACCATAAAAAGATGCAATTAAGAAAGAAAATTGCAGACCAATCTCTCTCACGAAATTGATGCAAAAATACTCAATAAAATACTGGCAAGCCGAATCCAGAAACACATAAAAAAAAAAAAACTTCCACCATGATCAACTTAATTTCATCCCAGAGATATAGGGATGATTTAACATACAAAAATTTATCAATGTAATCCATCATATAAATCAACTGAAAGAAATAAACCATATGGTCATCTCATTAGATGTTGAAAAGGCATTTTACAAAATCCATCATCCCTTCATAATAAAAGTCTGGAGAGAACAAGAACACAAGGAACGTTTCTAAACACAATAAAAGCAATATACAGCAAGTCAACAGCCACATCAAATGGAGAGGAACTCAAAGCGATTCCACTAAAATGAGGACCAACATAAGGCTGTCCACTCACTCCTTACCTATTCAACATAATACTTGAAGTTCTACCTAGAACAATAAGACAAGAAAGGGCGATCAATGGGATACAGATTGGAAAGGAAGGAGTCAAACTTTATTTGCAGATGATATGATAGTATAGATTTCATTTTTCTTTGACCTGTGGAATAAGCACCACCCAGCTTAATAGTGTCAGTGTGCAGCATATGTCATAATGATTTTTATCCTATAAATAGAAAGGGAGTGAGAAGAAATATGGGAGAGAAGTAGAGAAATGGAGGATAGAGTGGAAAAAGGAAAGTGAAAAGTCCCCTTTCTGTGAGCATTTTTCAGATGGCGAGGTAATTTTCACTATGCAAGAAGAAAGAACCTCAACCCATTTATCAAAAACTGCTTTGTTAAGGTCACCAAACCTCTCTCTTTGAAGTTGGTGTGAAATCTTCAACTACAACAAAATGGATTTATCTTTAACACACATACAAACTTTTCCATCATTGAAAATTGATAGTGAAATATTGAGGGAACGAATTTTGACTTTGCATCATCTGTGTGTGTGATACTGTCAGGTTTTCTCATTGCAATTGTTTGTTCCTTCCTTAATTTCAAACTTCTGATCTGTCTTTTTCAGACTATTCCCTTATATAAGTGCGTTAAAAGATACCATATTTAGAAACAGCAATTCCTTGCAGATAACCTCCTATGTTTCATTCATCTTTACTAATGATCAAATACTAAGATTAGTCGGCTTCACAGGGAATGGAGTGAAATCAATAACAATGTGGTTAACTTATTTGAAAAAAAAAGATATCTATGTGAAGAAATTTTGAGGGTAAAATAAGAGCCAAACCTGTATGATGCATATAAGTAAGTACAGGTATCAGAAACATTCAAATGCTTATTTATCCAATATACTATGAGTATTTTCATTTGCTAACTTAGCTTCTAATGTTTTAGTTTCAGAATGTACTTAAGCTTTATAGGAAAACTATCTGAGGTTATGTTGATAGATCAGACGGAGTCTTATAGGTACAATATAGAAACTGCATGCTGACAGAGATGGTTACAGAATTGGATTTCTGCCCGGGAAATTATTGCCTTTAGACCAATTGTGGCTGTGATAGGGGAAAAAAAATCACAGCCATGAGAAATAACCCATGTCACAGGTTTTTGAGGTGAAATTGGTCTTGCAGTTGAAGCCATTCCTCAAGAACAATCGTTTACCCAACTCCTAAAGTATTGATTTCTTGGAGGAAAATGAAGAATAAGATGGTATCACATTTTAATTTTAACATCTTAATTATATTCACGATAGGTTTGTTGTTATAATACTTATTAAGTATTTATTTTTAGTTATTATAGGAGTCTAAAGTATATCTGAACCTTATTAAGTTATACATATGTCCTAAAATGTTTAAGTACATAATCGTTTCAGGTGTGGATGTAAGATACTATTAGAATGACACACAGTAACTCATAGGAACAAGAAAAGCCTTTCAAAGCTATGATTTGCATCCTCAGAGATGGCTGTCTTCATAAAACCAAGGAAATAAGCTTGAGAGGTAATGAGAAGTATTCAGGAGGAAGTTAGAAGTAGTGGGTAGTCAGTGATAAGATCTGTTTTTATTCTTATAGTAAGCACATACAAATTTGTTCACACAGGGATTTAATACAAGGAGTAGATGAAGTCCTGAGGAAATGTGGGTTATTGACATGTGCAGAGCTATGTCAAGGACTTCAGTGGCTAAAATCCATGGGAATGGCCAGCTCTTCTTAAGGTCAGATCCAAATATGGGTATTGAAGAACATTTGTCCTTCAACTAAATCCACTGTGCACAGAAAATATCCACCACAGTCTCCTCCTCATAGCTGACCACAGCCCAAGATGTCCTATAAAGAGACACCCCCTTCCTGAGGTTAGTTAGCCCCTCTCCTCCTTCTCTCTATAAGAAATTTACTGAGTTTCTGGGATGCTTCTGGTGCAGCGCCATCAAAGTCATCCTGACCCCGGCATTTCTGCATATCATTTCTGTATCCATTGTCACCCCAGTTAGGTCAATACCTAAAGCTGAACCATCGTGGGACTTCTGGACCATAGACAACAATTTACAGAATACAGTTTTTGTTTTACTAACATTTACTTAACATTATAGGTAAAAAATTAAAAAAATAACTACTTATTGTCAAACATGATTAACGTAGGGCATAAAACAAAAATGGAAAATATCGTAGCTGGGTACAAACATCTGGGCAACATGAAAAACAGAAATCTCTCAGTAGTCTGTGTTTTCATGGTCACATAAGATATTAGTCACCCAAACTGCTTGATACAAATATTCTGGGAAGGAAGAATTAGCTAAGATGTGTGCCCAAACAAAAATGATCCGGAGATGTCTTTAATTTGAAAAAATATCTTCTAAGTAGAAATTCAGCTTATTGTACCTTGGGAAAGATAAAATCAAGCTGTCCTCTGGAATACCTTGTAGCAATTGTAAACACAGAGACAGAAAGCTCCCAGGAAGTGACACGTACTTCCCGGTAGAGTTCTTTCACTTTTCTCTTTAGTCCTGCATTTAGGTCAAAGGCCCTTCTTAAGTTCTTAGGCTGCATGTTGCACAAAGTAAGGCCCCATCTTTTTATTACCTCACAGATAGAAACATTTCTCAAAAGCCATTATCTGAGTACATTATTCATTTTTCTTGAATTGTCTGAGGGGTTCATCATAAATATAAAAATTTGCTCATGTGATCTCGATTGTATTCAGTTCTTGAAACATAACCAACTGAATATATTTTACATGAGACATTTAATATTTATTCTTTATAATTATTTATCTTATTCATAAGTGTTTTGTTATCTTAAATTGTATTGTGAATGGAGTAGTTTTCTAATTTTAGTTTTGGATTTACTTTATAGAGCATAGTTGATATCTTCTCTTGAAGCCTTTCTGGATTTTCATTTTTCATATCCTTATACATTTTATTTATTTTCTTTTATAACTGCGAGACCTAAATACATACAGCATAATATTAAATAGAAATGGGAAAAGCTGTTGTCCTTGTTCTGATTCTGTGTTTAGAGAAAAATTATTAAGTACTTCACCTTTACGTAGAATGCTTATATATGGATTTTACACACATTTTATCAGCTTTAGGAAATCCTTCTTTTTCTAATTCATGAAATTTTATGTCATGGCTGCATGGTTGATCATAGCAAGTTTCCCCTGTACTTACTGAAATGTTCATTTTTACTTCCCTTTGTTAATATTACCTGTTGTTTTATTTTGTGTTTTATAAGATTGCATGTACTGGTTTCATTTTACTTTGGCAATGGTAGATAACCATTCTATGTATTCTTGGATTTGAACTGCTATATTGTTGAGGGGGTGGGGATACCTATTTGCATGAAAGATATGGAGTTGGTTTAGTTTTACCTGTGTCTTTTGTCAGCCTTTTCTATCAGACCAAAACAGAATGGATTGGAAAATATTTCATCTTATAGTTGTGGCATTTTTGTTTCATAAATGATTCATATTAATTCTCCCATGAACATATGGTAGAATTAATAAAGCCATCTGGAATTGATCATTTCTTTTTCACAAGTTTTAACATTTACTATTAAATTAACCCCTTCTGTTATTTTAAGTAATTAATTCTATTTTTAACTTGTGTTAATCTTTGGATGCCTATGAATTTATCTATTTTATTTAGGTTATATTTAGTAAAATGCATGTTCTTTTGTTTGTTGGTTGGTTAGAAACAGGGCCTTTATATTTAACCTGCATGACCTCAATCTCACAGTGCAGTTCATATTATCTTTGAACTCATGATCTTCCTGACTTTGCTTTCTGAGTAGTGATAAGCATTTAAGTGTGTATAGGGATTCTGGCTATGGGCTGTGGTATTCTATTTTAATTAACTTTTCCTTGTATTAGTGGCAAAGTTGCTTTTCCTTTCCCACTTTTCTTTTTCCTGTGGCTTCTTTGCTTGCCCTGTTTGCTTTGTTTGGGATGGACTTTCACCCGTTTGTCAGGGCATTATTTGAATTCAACCACCACCTCAATCTTCTGAACACAAGGAAATTTCTTTAAGTAACTTAAACCTTCTCAAATAATTATTCACCAGATGGATTCATTTGGCTAAAACTCTGTGAACTTTAGCTTCTTCTGGTAATGAGTGTCTGGCTTCCAGGCCACACAGCATTATTTCTAGTCTTACTTAGTTTAGTCTTCCTCTGACCTGATCACTTCCTTCCTTTTGGTGTACACTGGGCTTAGTTTGTTCTTTCTAGTTTGTTCAAATTAAACATCTTCAGTTTTCTTTTCTTTAACAGATCATTTGCTTACACAGTTTTTCTACATTTCTATCTTAATATTAGTATAAGTTTCTTTGTAACTTATTTTTATTCTTACTCTCTTTAAAGGCATGATAATTTTCTGTGTGACTTATGCTATGATTTAATGTTCATTCAGGGTTTTAAAATGTCCACATACTCTCAATTCCTGAAATTTGCTAAGTTTATACTTGTAGATTCTCATTGTAGAAGTATATCACATTCTAGTGTTACAGTTATTGCAAATACATTGACTTTCTTTCTAACTTAACATATGCTTCACTCTGGAGAACATTATTCTATGTGAAAGGAATTTTTCTTTGGATAGTTTTGATTAATAGATTTTACTTATATCCAGTTGATTATGTTTTAATCCTTATTAGTTTTTTGTTTAGGACTCTGGCCATTGAATTAGTTTCATAGGGTGTCCCCTCTGAGGTTTGGGGGCTTGGGATCCTGGATCCAGTCTGGCCTGTGGTAATACTTAAGTTCTTTTCTTTCTAGTACTAGAATGTGGAACCCATGGTAAAGGATGCAGACTGTAGATCTAATCTGACCTGTGGGGTCCCTAGGACCAGCCTGGTCTCCAGTACAGCTGCTGGCACTGGGGTCCTTAGATCTGGCCTGTATGCCAATAAAGCCAAATTCTTCTGAAGTCATAGGCCTGGGACCCCTAGATTCTGCCTTGTCTCTGGTAAAATAGAAGTCTTCTTCTGAAGATGTAGACCAGGTTGTGAATCCAGAGGTGGGTGATGGGGGAGTTTGGTGGGAAAGTGTTCAGTATGGGGTTGTTTGGCAGACTTTAAAGAGGTTGAGTGGGTGATGGGAAATGTCTTACATGGGATTTCTAAAACAGACCTAGCCTTCCATAAGTGTGCCCAGGCTTTGGGCTCTAGTATGGACCCCAGGGAAAGGAGTTTCGGGACATATTTTAAGTGATGTTACGTGGCATCTACAATTAGCGGTGTAAGCTTTAAGTGGTGTTAGCCGGCATCTATATTTGGTCCTATAGAGGAGTATTTGCAGTTGTTACATTCTCATTTTAGTTTGATACAGTCAGAATACATAACTAACTAAAAAACTATATAACTTGTATATGTGCGTATATATATATATGTATATATATCCAAAATTAATAATGAAGCCTATAGATCAGATAATATCTCAAGAACAGTTACAATCTAACTTAGTGTATATAACTGAAAAGAAAAAAATTGTAGAGAAAGAAATTTAGTTAAGACCATACAAAAGAAGTAAATCAAAAGAACTAGATTAATGTAAATGATAATTAATTTTAAAAGAGGTCAAAAAGCAGAAAAACAAAAGAACTAGATATATTATAGAAGCAATAAATACTTGGAGTACAAACATCAACATTTCAATTCTAGATGCTTTAAAAATGAGGTTGGAGAGACAGACTGCACAAAGCAAACGAAAAGGTGAGTGACCATCACCCAGCTGGACACACAATCTTTAGGCCTTTGGCCCCAGGTCAAAACCCTGGTTCCCTCCCTATCCTCATCAGCTGTGCTGGCAAGGGTTCAGCAGACAAGCCTCCTGCATGCAGGTTGCTCCACCATCCCATATTGATTCCTTTAATCTATAAGTCCCACAGGGCCCCCAAACCCACCCAGACCTTGAGACTTCAGTGGCTCCCCCACACAGACAGAGACTGCAAAAAGCAAAACCAAGAGCAGCTTCCTGAGACAAAGAAAGCAACTGAAACCATCCGTCCAAGAGAGGGTCCCTGAGACACAGACACCAAATGTAAGAAATGGAAAAAGAGGCAAAGACACTGTCTGCACCAACTGAAGGAAGAGATGTGTAGGCACCAGTGCATGAACACACTCAGCAACCTAAAAAGCAATATGGCAATATCAGAACTTACTGGTCCTATAATAGGAAGAACTGAACATCCTAACCCAGAAGAAGCAGAAGAAAGCGACCTTAAATATAACTTTATAAAGATGATAGAGGCCCTTAAAGAGTAAATGAAAAAGTCCTTTCTAGAAATGGAGGAAAACACAAACAAACAAAAAAATGAAAGATGAGCATCCAAACTGCCTAGGCTCTCACAAAACCAATAGGTGCAGTAGGATCAAAAACCCATTGCCATTGTTCTTGAGGTCTCAGTAGTCCTCGTTGTCCACTATGTTCAGCGAGACCGGTTTTAACCCAGGCTTTTTTGGGGTATTTGATTGGGGGAGGGGGAGGGAAGGGGAGGCGGCGGTGGGAAAGAGACAGAAATCTTTAATAAATAAAAAAAAGTTCCCTTGCTCTTGGATTGGGAGGATCAACATAGTAAAAATGGCAATCCTACCAAAGGCAATTTATAGATTCAATGCAATCCCCATCAAGATCCCATTAAAATTCTTCACTGATCTTGAAAGGACAATAATCAACTTTATATGGAATAACAAAAAACCCAGGATAGCCAAAACAATCTTGTACAATAAAGGTACTTCTGGAGGCATTACCATCCCTGACTTTAAACTCTACTATAGAGCTACAGTAATGAAAACAGTGTGGTATTGGCATAAAAATAGAGAAGTCGACCAATGGAATCGTGTAGAAGACCCGGATCTTAACCCACAAACCTATGAACACCTCATTTTCGATAAAGGTGCTAAAAGTATACAATGGAAGAAAGAAAGCATCTTCAACAAATGGTGCTGGCACAACTGGATGTCAACCTGTAGAAGAAAGAAAATTGACCCATATCTATCACCATGCACAAAACTCAAGTCCAAATGGATCAAAGACCTCAATATCAATCTGAACACACTGAACCTGATAGAAGAGAAAGTGTGAAGTACCCTACAACAGATGGGCACAGGCGATCGCTTCCTAGGTATAACCCCAGCAGCACAGTCATTAAGGGCAACATTGAATAAATGGGACCTACTGAAACTGAGAAGCTTCTGTAAAGCAAAAGACACTGTCACTAAGACAAAAAGGGAACCCACTGACTGGGAGAAGATCTTCACCAACCCCGCAACAGACAAAGGTCTGATCTCCAAAATATATAAAGAACTCAAGAAACTAGACTTTAAAATGCTAATTAACCCAATTAAAAAATGGGGCACTGATCTGAAGAGAGAATTCTCAACAGAAGAAGTTCAAATGGCCAAAAGGCACTTAAGGTCATGCTCAGCCTCCTTAGCGATCAGGGAAATGCAAATCAAAACAACATTGAGATATCACCTTACACCTGTCAGAATGGCTAAAATCAAAAACACTAATGATAGCCTTTGCTGGAGAGGCTGTGGAGAAAGGGGTACCCTCATCCATTGCTGGTGGGAATGCAAACTTGTGCAACCACTTTGGAAAGCAGTGTGGCGGTTTCTCAGGAAATTTGGGATCAACCTACCCATGGACCCAGCAATGCCACTCTTGGGAATATACCCACGAGATGCCCGATCATATGACAAGGATATTTGTTCAACTATGTTCATCGCAGCATTATTTGTAATAGCCGGAACCTGGAAACAACCTAGATGCCCTTCAATGGAAGAATGGATGAAGAAAGTATGGAATATATATACATTAGAATACTACTCAGCGGTAAAAAACAATGACTTCGCGAATTTTGCATGCAAATGGATGGAAATAGAAAACACTATCCTGAGTGAGGTAACCCAGACCCAAAAGGATGAACATGGGATGTACTCACTCATAATTGGTTTCTAGAGATAAATAAAGGTCAGTGAGTCTATAATTTGATATCCTAAAGAAACTAAATAAGAAGGTGAACCGAAAGAAAAACATATAGCTATCCTCCTGGTTATGGGAAGTAGACCAGATTGCCGGGCAAAAATTTGGGATCTTGGGGGTGTGGTGGGAGGGGGGTGAGGGGAGAAGGGGAGAGAAATGTGAGAAGGGGAGGATGGGGGGAACCTGGGGAAACGGGATGTTTGGGATAAAGGAAGGTTGGTTAGGGGAGCAGAGAAGCACACATCTTAATTAAGGGAGCCATCTTAGAATAGAAAAATAAAATAAAAAAAAAACAGTATCCAATAGAGAGAGCTTAAAGCTGCCTAACAGGTACTCAAACAGGTAAAATATAAATCAACAGGTAAAGTATACAATAATCAACAAATACAGTATATTAATTATAATGCAGCTATGGCAAGTGTGCATATTAAATATAAAACTTATTCTACAACATTTTTATGAAAAAATGCTGTTTATGGCAAAATCTTCTCAAGTTTTGCCAATTAAGATATTAAACTCTTAATTTAAACCAGTAGCCTGTCTGGTACAAAAGGGCAGGATAAAAGCTAAAAAATGGCTTGATCCCCAGATGATTATTGCTACAATTCACACAACTGTATTTTGCTAATGTTATAGCAAAAAAAATCCCTTAAAGGATTTTACGCTAAATTTTACAAATGGCTCTTCCAATGGAGGAACTGCATATATGGCTAATAATAATAAAAAAAATATTATGGAGCATAATAAGGCTCCTTGTAAGCAGCTTATGAAACTTGCAAGTAGATCCAGATGCAAACGGATCTGACATGATAACACCAAGCTGACCTTTGCTAGGGCAAGGTGGAAAAGCCCTTGCAATGCATTATGAAAAAACCCGACCTATATATATTTGGGGTCGAGGATATGTTTATGCTTTTTTCACAGAAAGAAAATAAAAGCTGGGCCTGATGTCGAGGCTGCGCTGCGGACACAGAGGAGTTCCTGAGGCGATTGCAGAGAGGTCCTTAGTCTGGCTTTTCCTGCCCCCAAGGAGAGGAGTCCCTGATAACAGAACCTGCTGCTCCACTCTACAGGGTGTCAATCCTGCCTCCTGAGTCCAGGGAGTCCCGGCTGAGATAATGCCAGGATGTGCTTCAGATAGCTGAATCCAGCTCACCTCACCCAGGAATCCCACCGGCCCTGAAGCACAAGTGCTAAACTGCTTCTGCAGCTTGAACTCTGGTCTGCTTTGGAGCTGAGATGCAGACTGGACATCTGACTGTTTTAATCTTTGGGACACAGAACTCATTTTAATTAAAATACTAACCTCTTCACTTAAGAAGGGGAAAGATTGGGGTTCCTGTGACTGTTGCTCAGAGTCTGGAAATGGTGGTATTTGACAACAATGTATGTCATTGTACTCTTACTGAAATTGATCTAATGATATTTGTAACTGCTTATAGATGTTGGGAAAGGTTTGACACATGCTGTAAAGTGTTTGGGTTTAATGCATATGTTAAGAATTTTAGATTTTGATCCCTTTTTCACCTCCCTAATTGATGGCAGGCAAGCACACGTAACTTTTTGTGGAGTAGGCATTTAGGAAGGAGGACATACCATGGGCCAGACTAAAAGGTGAATACTGGGTTTAGAAGGTGCCCCTTTCTTCTTGTCTGGAGATGGAGTTATTGGTGCCAAAATTATATCATATCTTTTGTTTAAGGAGCACCTCACAGATTTTTCATTAATGATAGATACAGGGGCCCAATGACGGGAGTTAGTGTGGATCCTCACCTAAATTTCAAACCATACAGAGGCCGTACAGGCCGGCTCAACATGGCATGGTTTTTAGGTACGAGGGCGCTCTCCACATAGCCTAAGACAGGGTGCCCTGTGATCTGCTTACTTTAATCCTACTAGATACCTTTTATTTGAGAAGCTCCAAGAAACTAATGCTACTCATAAGGCACCCCTCTGTTCCCAGGAGAGGTTAATTACTTCACCAGTCGAGAGGAGGGTCTCTCCTTGTCCCAGTCCCCTCTCCTTTAGATCTGACACCATGGTTGACTCTGTCTTGGTGCCCTCCACCTATAACTACTTGCCTTTATATAAGAAAGGAGGAATATGTTGGGAGCCGTTTCCCCCCCCCTAAAGATTGTTACAGAAACCATCACCTTGGGGAGCCTGCAGGGAACCCCAAACCCATAATTATGTTAAGAATAGTCCTATTGGCAAAACCTGCCCCACACCCAATTAGCTATTCGCTAATTGCTAACGAACCTAATCTGATAGCGGAACTGCCTTAAATTCCAGCTATCCAGGGAACTAGGTGTGGCAACTCCTGACTTCTTGGCCTACCTGACCGGATGTAGGTTACGTGACTGGGACCACGCGGCCAGATTCCATGCTCCTGTGCCCTACTCCCCAAGCCCTCATTCAGGGGGTATATAAGTCGTTACCCTGTCCCTAATAAACGGAGGCTTTGACAAAAAGAAAAAAAAAAAAGGTTAACAACTGAACTATCACTTATACCAGTTAGGGGAGAGACAATCAGTTTTCTACGATGAGTGACACTGAGCATGTCAACTAATTTTGGGCAAGCCTCATGTTCAGGAGTAATTGACCAACAACATATAGTTGGACTCCACAGGATTTTGTCTGAGCTTTATTTGGTTACAAGTTGGGCTTTTTGTTTGTTTTCAATCTTTTTTTCTTTCTTTTCTTGGTATGACTTTCTTGTTTCTAAGTTTTGGAAGATTTTATTGTTGTACAGGATTTTTGCTTCTTGTTAAAGAAAGAACTTAAAGTTGGGTGGGTAGGGATGGGGAAAAGATCTGAAGGGACTTGAGGGAGAGGAAGAATATGATCAAAGTGTATTTGAATTTGAAAATTGTTTTAAATAATGGAAAACATAATAAATTAATTTAAAAAAAAACAAAAAAAAAACAAACAAAAAAAAAAGTTCATAACAAAAAAAATGAAAGAAAAAATTCAATAAATCTCTTAAAGAAGACTAAGAAAATTAAAACAAACAAACAATCTAATAAGTGAAGCAAGCATTTCAAAGAGTTCAAGATCACAATGGGGATACCCACAGAGGGAACTCAATGACCACTGGAAAACCTGTCATAGGCACAAACAGCCCCCCCCCAATGTAGGTGACAGATGTGTAGCTGGGGCAGTCTGTGGGACCACTGGCAGTGGGATCAGGAATTAACCCTAGTGCTTTAACTGGCTTTGGCTTTTTGTTCTCTCTCTCTCTCTCTCTCTCTCTCTCTCTCTCTCTCTCTGTCTCTGTCTCTCCTCTCCTCTCCTCTCCTCTCTTCTCCTCCCCTCTCCTCTCCCTTCTCTCTCTTCCTTGGTTTTTGAAGGTAGGGTTTCTCTGTAGCTTTGGAGCCTGTCCTGGAACTAGCTCTTGCAGACCTGACGAACCATTCTCTTTAGAGGGATACCTTTCTCAGCCTACACATAGGAGGGAGGACCTTTGTTCTGCCTCAAACTTTATATATATATATATTTAAGATTTCTGTCTCTTCCCCACTGCAGCCTTCCATTTCCCTCCCCCTCCCCCAGTCAAGTCCCCCTCTCTCTTCAGCCCAAAGAGCTATCAGGGCTCCCTGCCCTGTGGGAAGTCCATGGACCACCCACCTCCATCCAGGTCAAGTAAGGTGAGCATCCAAACTGCCTAGGCTCCCATAAAGCCAATACATGCAGTAGGATCAAAAACCCATTGCCATTGTTCTTGAGATCTCAGTAGTCCTCATTGTCTCTATGTTTTTACCCAAGACAGTTTTATCCCAGGCTTTTTCAAACCCAGGTCAGCTGGCCTTGGTGAGTTCCCGGTAGAAAATCCCCATTGTCTTGGTGTGTGAAGAAGGAGAGAGAGCACGAGCAAGGAACTCAGGACTGCCTCAAACATTGAGCCAACTTTGTTGACTCCCCATGGGCAGCCTTACCCTGTCTGAGGGATGGATGAAGCTTTGGCTGAAGGGAAGATTTGAGTAGAGGGTATGTGGGAACTGGGATTGGTATGTAAAATGAAAAAATAATGTTTTAAAAAATAAATAATAAATATAATAAAATACTTAGATTATAAAAGAATAAGGTCAGTGAACTTGGGGATGTACCTCACTTGCTAATGGACATGCAGAGTATGCAAGAAGCCCTATGTTTCCTGCCTTGACTCCATAAAAAGTTGGTGTACTGGATCACGCCTGCATTCTAAACACATGGCTCCATAGGTGTCGTCCTGAGATCAATGGAGCTCTTTATCCAGCCAGCCTAGTGAAACTGAGTTATAGAAACAGTGAGAGGCCCTATCTTAGAAGACAAAATGAAGAGTGACTTAAGAAGCTACTCAAACCAAATCTCTCTCCTCCACTGCTGTGTGCACCTCAAAGTATGCACATGTGTGCACACACATGAACATGTAATATCTCACAAACAGACATAAAAGGAAAAGCTAAGGAATTTTCATTGCTTATATAATGACTCTCTTGAAGAACAAGCATATATATTATATATTTTATTACACATAAGTATTAATATATTGCATTACATAATTAAGTATTCTTTACCTCATATATTAAATATGTATTATATATACATATACATGCTTTATAAAGAGGATCTCATTTTTGGTGCCAGATTTGGCCCTCAGGAAAACTCTACACTGTTTCTATATGAAATCGGAATTTCTTCTTTGGAAACCTTCAGCCATTTCTCTTTGGCTTTCAACTAACTGGATCCATACTGAGTGACTACTTCTATAGCATCATACAGCTGGGTGCTGGAATCTGAATAACTAATCGGTGAAACTACCCAACATCGTCACTTGGAGTCAGGTAGTATGGAATTCAAGAGCACATGGTCCTGCAGTTGTCTGGATCTAGAGTTTAGAAAGGTAGTTTAGTTTCATAGCATGCCCAAATGTCATAACTAATCAGAGAAAATTCTATAGGAAAAACATAAACATCTTTTAGTAATTCACATGGAAAAATAAAAGTATTCTAAATCTGTTTGCAAAGATTATCTAGCATCATATTGGGCCAGATGTGTTATAGACTCATTTGAGAATTAATCACTATCTAAAAGGACATAATTACTCCCACGCTAATGAGCTTTGTTCCAGAGGCAAGCCTGTGGTCCATTCCTGTGAGTCCAAGCATAGAAAAGAATACGGAAATAAGACAGACTTCTCAGTGAGAATGATGACGACCCATGGAATTTAGCAAGCAGCCTTGTCCATCTACTGCATGCCATAGCTTGGTCTAAATAAGGCATTAAACAACAAGAGCAGCCTCAGTACCAGCAATAGACACGAAAACTCATCCAAATGGCAGAAAGAATGCAAATGGGAATGAAAGGTGAATCACAGATACCATGTTCAGGGACAAATGAGTTTATGCCCTGAACATTTTTTAAAAAGTAATGGAACGTTTGATGAATTTTTCATATTTAAAAATGTAGTGTTACATTCCTTATTTAATTCTTAACCAAAACAACTAGCAATAGTGAGTTTCACAGTAAATTAATACTGATTCTTATAGAATATTAAATTCCTACAAAATACTGTAATAAAAGGGCTGGAACTTTCCATTTCTTGTTATGAGCAAAGTAGGAAACTGAAAAGAAAATGTGATTATCTGAGAAAAAGAAAATTATTCTTAAATCTTACCTAGCACAGATAAAAAAGAAATCCTTAATTGAAGCTGACTTAAAAATCATTATTGGATAAATTTGGCCCAGGTATAAAACATATTTTAATCTGATCCACATATCAATGAAAATCACTCTTTGGTGGAGTTATACAAAAATTAATATGATTGTAATAATAAAAAATATTTGGAGCACATCAAGCTAATTTTAAAATATAGAATTATCTGTTACAAAGTATACAGTAATCTGACATTCAGGATTCAACTTTTGACATAGCTGGATAGCTAGGTAGGTTGCTGTATATTTGCAAATCCAGCATCAAGAAACTGAGGATGGAAAGCTATGAATGCAAACTCATCCTGAGCTACACATCAAGACTGAGCATGTCCCTCCTCTCACAAATGTGAATGAAGAAAAAAGGAACTGAGTCTAGGTTAAAAAATAATAAAAAAGTCATAATCATGATATTCCTCAGGGTTCCATTTCCAAATGGTACCCAAATGATACAGAAAAGAAAACCTAAAAGTTGAAAACATTGTCAAAAATTATTTCTATTTAAGACAAGTGACCTTCCTAGACCGTGAGGTTCAGCCTTGAAATCAGCGAGGAAAATGATAGACATTGAGCATCGTGGGATAGTTGTCAAGGATATCAGGGATTTTACTGGCTTGAACTGACTAGTGTCTTATTGGAGACTGGCTGCAGAAATTGACAGATACGCAGGTTAGAGGAAACTAATTCTTAATTCACCTATAAGATTCCTGCTGAAATTGGGCTATGCATGTCTGGCAGAGAGGAACCAAGCTGAGATGGTAGAAAACATATCTTAGAGGAATTAACAAAAAGTGACTAGATGTGAGCAATTTCTCTACACACCTTCTTGCAAGACAAAACGAAAAGAAGTAAACAACTTAAAAATGAAACAAAACTTTGAAAAGAATAGTAAAGCCAATCTCTTTGCTTCACAACATAATTATGCAAAAATTAAATACACAGACAAAAGAAGAGTATGCAGAATTGCTGGATAAAGTAAAACATGTACTATTCAATTACATTATGAAGCAATGGTTTACCTTATCATAACAAAGGCAAGTTCAGTTTGAAAACTAAGTCTATACAAATTATTTGTTAAATGTATTAAAATGCACACAAGGTCAGAATCAGTGAGAAAGCCTCTCCTGAATAAAATGACAACATTAAAGGTTACTCGTTTGCCGGATGATTGTCTGACAACTTTAGAAAATATTCATTGGTTGTATCATATCATTTTGAGGATTCTAAGTGATTATTATTGTGTTAAATACAGTGATACTAAGCTAGGCAGAGGCCTAAAAATGTAGTACCATAGTGAAAATAAAGACTATAGCTGACATGTCACTTCCATAATCCTATTATAAATATTCCTATAATCAATTAAAAAATAAGAGCCTCTTCAAAGTAACAAATTCCTGAAGGCTTTAATGGAATATTTACTTTCAGCTTATCTAGGAAATCTAATTTACCACTGCACACAGTGTGTGCCACAAAAATATATACTATGAGCCCTTTTCCAGTGATGAAGAAATTGAGGCACAGACAATTTATCACTGATTTAAGAACATAGACCAGTTAATGGCAAAATTATTCAATTATAAAATCTAAAGTCTTAGCTTACATTAAGTAGTCACATTTCTTGCAAAAGTGAGGAAAAATTATAATAATAGCAGCATTCATCATTTCTTATCGACTGATGCTGCTGAACAATCCAATTTCTCGCAAGTTAATTTTTTTTTAAAGAAACAAAACATGGCTGCTCACAAACTCCAGCTGGACTGGGAAAGAACTAGCATAGGACCCAACTAGTTCCTCTGAATGTGGTTGACAGTTGCATGGCTGGGGCAGTCTGAGGAGCTGCTGGCAATGGCACCAGGATTTATCCCTACTGCATGTACTGGCCTTTTGGGATCCTATTCTCTTTGGACGTATACCTTATTCACCTAATTATAGCAGGGAGGGCCTTGGACCTCCAAAGGCAATGTGCCTTACCTTCTCTGAGGATTAGATGGGGGTGGGATAGGAGGGTGGGTGGCGGGAATGGGAAGAGAGAAGGGAGTGTGAACTTGGATTGGCATTTTTTTTAATTTAATAAATTGCCAGTTGCCAGGCAGGAAGCATAGGTGGGACGACCAGGAAAGGAGAATTCTAGGAAGAGGAAAGGCTGGGTCTGCAGTCATCACACAGACCAATAGAAAGCAAGATGGGAATGCCTTTTTAATAAAAGGTACCAAGCCACATGGCTAACATAAACAAGAATTATGAGTCAATGTAAGATGTTAGAGTTAGTTAATAAGAAGCCTGAGCTAATAAGCCAACCAGTTTATAATTAATGTAGGACTCTGTGTGTTTCTTTGGGACGGAACAGCTGCAGAACTGGGCTGGACAGATACTACTGACCACAGGTTGTTTTGCATTTTTTACTATTATATGAATTTGTATTTCCTTTTCATTTTGTAGCCAATTCATAGTTTATAATTATATAGAGTATTCTATATTTTTATAGTTGTAGAAATCATTTATAACTATAAGTTATAATGAAATCCCAATTTTCTATTTTGGAAGCTAATTTCTTTATTTTTAGGTAAATATATATTGAAAACAATAAGCCTACCAACTGCTTCAGATTAAATATTTATATTCATTAGCTTGGTTTTTATAATATTCTAAAAATTTTGAGCACTAATATCTTTTATAATAATAAATAAAAATAAAAGTATAACCAGTTCTTAGTTTTTATTTTTATTTTTGTAATTTGAAGTTCTTTGTTAGGAGTTTTAATTAACATCAGTGAAATAAATTGCTAAAATAGTAAGATATCTAAAATAATTGTAGACTCGTATGTTGGTCAATAGGCTCATTTGTTCCTATATTACACTGGCAAGGACATAGGTAAAAGGGTTTATTCTAAGAAGTAATTTTCAAGTATGATATGCACTTGCAAGCTCTCCAGTGTCTATCATTAGTTATATTAGCCATGTGCTAACACTGTTTGTGATGCTTTCAGATCTTAGTCACATGCAGTTTTGAGGATTTAAGCTCAATTTCTCATTCAGGATAGTGTCACTGAATTGGAATATATATATATATATATATATATATATATATATATATAATCTGCTGGACTTTACATATGTCAAAGGTACCATTTTTGAAATATTGTCAGATCTCATTGATTCCTCCCTCAAAAATGTGATTGTTTAATTGGTAAAAAGATATTATTCACTTGGACCTCGGTAATTGTGTTAAAAAAAACCCTCTTATATTTACAAGATAGTTTCCTTTTCTGTAATGTTCAACAGCTCAGAGGAATCATTATATTGTGTGGAGACAGAACCTAGGAGAATAGTCTGGAATAGAACCTTCCATACTGTCTTTCAGAGAAGGATGGCCCTGACTGTAGACAACTTGACCTTGGATGTCACAAGAGCCATAGACATTAACTATCTGTTGTTCATCCAGGTTTTCACAGTTTGTAGCAACAGCCAGAACAAATTAGTACACTCATGTGTGTGTGTGAGAGAGATGTTGAAAAGACAAACCAAGGAAATTTTCAATCTAAATGAAAAAGAATTATTAAAATATTAGTAAGAGTTGCTATGGATTAAGAAAGAATATGAAGAAAAAAGAAGTAGTTTATTTTTTGATTATTTGTGTGGACCAATAGATGTTAAGACTTATAGACAATATTTTTCCTAGTATTTTGAGTAAAATTATAACCAAGCTTACCACCAGTAATATACAATTCATTGTTTATTTTTGTATTGAAGAGAAGAAACTTTAAATATTATTACAGAAAATAAATATCACAACACAAAATAATAATATATTTGGACTGAAGATATTGTTCAATGGTTAATAATTCTTAATGTTCTTGAAAAGGACAATATTTAATGTGCTGGAGATGATTATAATATCAGTAAAATTAGAACTGTGTGTCCAATTAGTCATGTGCAAATGAAAGGAAAAAAATTAAGCTATCTAGAGTGCATTTACTTCTTACACATCTGTAAGATGAAGAAACTGCCTGAAGAAAATGTAATTTATTAATATGAAATTAATGTTTAAATTCATAGAGATGAGATACAGAAAATAATAGAATAAAGAAATTGTGAAAATATATTACATATCTGTAAGACCAGAGATTTCTGGACAAGATCAAGATTCAGTAAACCTAACGCACAATGAAACTAAGATTAAAAAGACATTAGTTTCAACCTTTGATCCCAAATTCTTAATGATAGAAATAAAAATGCCAGGAAAGGCAGTCTGCAAATAGAATCTTAGATAAGCCTTTTTCATTACTTGCTCTTATCAGTGCTTAATATTCACTTACTTTAGAAACATTCAAAGTGCTGGCTTCCCAGCTGGGCTCTCTTATGTTTATAACGTCAGATGTCATTTTATTCTGTGGTGGAAGCCTTTTATTAAGTAAGTTGAAGAAGAGAAACTGAATTGCAAAATTGTCAGAATCTTTGGACTCAGTTCTGCCATAGTGCTTCATTATTGACAGCCCACAATTCTGGATTTTTTTTCTTCTTTCTGAACATCTTTTGGTCATCAGAAGGAATTCTGGGAAGCAGTACCTCTCCCAAGTTATGCTCAGTTCAAATCACTAGTACTTAAAATTCAATTTGCTATATCTAATTGGTTAGCATAAGACCATGAATTCCTATAATCTTTCTTTTATAGAAAGGATAGCTATGGATTATATTTTTTTTGAACATTCATGGTTTACATTTGTCTGATTCTAGCCAATAGTAGTTTTTATCTTTTTGTTGTAGCTCAAGGCTATTGTTTATTTGGCATGTTTACCAATCTTTGGGTGCAATGACCCAATTAAAAAAAAAACAGAAAAAAGGAAAAAAGAAAGGAAGGGAGGGAGGGAGGGAGGGACAAAGAAAGAAATGTAGTGATATTTCATTTGTATTTTAATAAATAAAGAAATGTGCCTGAAGTTCAGAGAGTAAAACAGCCACACTGATCAGCCATATAGACCAGGCAATGGTGGCACACACCTTTAATCCCAGCAGCCACACTAATTTGTTATAGAAACTGGGTAATAGTTGTGCTCGTTTTTAATTCCAGAATTAGAGAGACTATAAAAAGGAAGGAGACAGCTTTCAGGCTCAAGCTCATTCTGAGGATTCCTGGAGGTAGGATCACCATTTTATGGCTGAGGCAGAGTTAAGAGCCAATGGATGGCTGCTTTGTTTTTCTAGTCTTCAGGTTGAACCCCAGTATCTGCCTCTTGGTTTCTATTAATTGTGTTACATTGAAAGGAAGAAAGAAAGAAAGAAAGAAAGAAAGAAAGAAAGAAAGAAAGAAAGAAAGAAAGGAAAAGAGGAAAGAAAGAAAAAAGGAAAGAAGGAAAGAAGAAAGGAATGAAGGGAAGGAGGGAGAGAGGGAGGGAGGGAGAGAGAAAATATAGTCTATACTTTGCAGTCAATAAATAAAGCAAAAGCAACTCATACCCATACTCCCTAGCCTGTATTCCTCTATTCCCTCTGTCCATCATATATGGGAATTTCTACAATGACATTACCAAGGTCTGAAAAGTGCCTTATTTTTTTCCTACTTGTGGAGAGCGATGTGGGAGTGATTTATTATCAATAAAGAAACTGCCTAGGCCCATTGATAGCCCAACCATTAGGTAGGCGGAGTAAACAGAATGGAATGCTGGGAGAAGAAAGCTGAGTCAGGAGTTGCCATGATTTTCCTATGCCAGGCAGATGCAGGCTAGAATCTCCCCGGTAAGCACACCTTGGGGTGCTACACACTTTATAAGAAAAGGGCTAGTCCAGGTGTGAGAGTTAGCCAAGAAGAGCTAGCCAATAATGGGCCAGGCAGTGTTTAAAAGAATACAGTTTCCGTGTAATTATTTCAGGGCATAAGCTAGCCATGTGGGCTGCCGGGTGTTGGGGACACAGCCCTGCCGCTCCTATTACTACAGGAGAGGAAGAATCAGAGTCCTGTAAACTTGGAAGAGACTTTAAAAACAATACAGACGACTCTTCTGGATTGTACACACTGAGAAGAAGATGTTTAAGAGTTTAGCTAAGATTTCAGGCTAGAGTCAACATTGGAAAAAGCGAATAGTACCCATATTTACTCTCAAAATTACTAAAATGGTTCTCTATGTTCACTTAGTGGACTGAATACCCATACAGTATTCAAGTATCAGTATTCGTGCTCATTTCAGGCTTCCACTATCCCCATCATCCCTCCTTTTATTATGCCTCCTTCAGCTGTTACTACGGTGATGCCTCCATGTCTTCTGCTTTTGTCTTCCTTGATTATGATCATTAATTCACCCTGGGTTTCATTTTCAAGGTTTAATTTTGTTTCAAAGTATATTTTGTATGTGAATACATGCATGAAATTACAGGTTATTTTGAAAGCCAGAGGCTCCAGATATCCATGGAACCAGAGTTATAAGCAGTAGGGAGCCACACAGTGTGGGTGCTGGGAGCTGAACTCTGGTCTTCTGCAAGAGTAGTATGTTCTGTTGAGCTTTGAGTCATCTCCCCAGACCTGGGTTCCACTTTAAAGAGTGAGTTTTGATTAATTTGATTAATAGAACTTTTCACACTTCTTAGATCTTTTTTTTCAAATCCTAACTTTATTTATGATTTGATTTCTGAACGCCTGCAGTTCTGTTTTATGCTTTCTTAACACTGTTTAAATCAAAGGTCTCAGTCTCTAATCCACTTTATTCATTTGAAATACTAGCTTACAGATGTTGAGGTCATGCCCTTCTTCCCACTTACCATTATTTTGTGAGACTGCTACTGTTACTTTGTATATATTTGGAAAACAGGACAACAAAAACATGTTATTTAGTCTGATTTTTTCCATTCCCAAAAGAAACAATGGGAACATATTTCTGAGAGGAGGTGGATCTTGGTGCCTTCACCAGTCTTGTTAAGATGCCATAGCTCTCCAGCTCTGGAAATCCTGCTTGCTGTTCTTACTCAGCTTTCAAAACTGTAGCCTAAACTCTGGGGTATTCAAAGGCAATTCCGTGTCTCCCTATTAGTTTAGATCCCTTCTCTCTTGTACTTCTACTGCTCCTGTCTTTTAAACATTGATTTACTCACACTTTTCTTCTTCCTGGAGACTTTCTTAAAAGGATCCTTAGCTAATAATTCTAGAGGTGTGAGGATGTGGGGGTCCCAGTGCAACTTTTACTATGGTGCCCTCACTCACCTGCAGATTGGAGTCTACCTGAGTCATGGCTAGCTCTGTTGACCATCTTAGCCTTCCCTCCATGAATCTGTGGAAATTTCTTTCTGGGTGAATGTTATATGCTGTGGCCTGTGGAGCATTAGAATCACTTTACAAGATATGGGTATGTGGTCGAGTCCCAGAGCACTTGTCTAGCGTGCTTGAGGCTCAGAGTTTGATTCTCGGCTCTGTTGCAAATACCACAAGCCAGCTATTTTATTTTCAGTTTGTCCCCATGTCTGTGTTCTTTGTCACTACTTTGTCACTATAGTGTTTTACACATGCATAAGTGGTAGGCTGTACTATCCCATGTGTAGCACATATGTAAAAAGGGGTTAGGGTGAGGGAATGATTAAGACAGATGTCAAAACTATATTATTCCTGCTACCTCCTAAAGTGTTTCTTTAAATATTAAACACATTCTTTCAGGAGTAAATATATACATGCTTTGTTTTATGTCCATTGTTATTACTATGAATACTCCTGTTTTAATTTTGGAAATAAATATATATTTGATTTTAATATAGATACCATTTTAATATTTCTACACATGAATGTGCCTATAATATTTAGATTTGTTTTTCTCATTATGTATCCTTGTTTTTATTTTATTTCCTTTCTATCTGATGAACCATGATTGTTGCCTATATCAGTGAGGAGTCATGAGATGTATGATACATTGATACATTATATAATATTTAGCTCATAGTAAACATCTGTCTTCTAACATACTTACCTGTTCTTCAGAGTGCAGCAAACTCCAAATCATTTCTCCTTGTTTGGGGTATGTGGAGCATGCCACTGCTATCTGGAGACATCACACTGACCATATTGCATCATTAATTACATTCCTACTGAGCTATAAGTTGTATGGATGATTTTTACAGATAAAATTTTTTTATATACACTTTTGATTTAGAGAAAACTTTAATGATTTTTTTTACTCTTATTTTATCTAGGCCATATCTTCATTTCCAGATGATTTTGCAGATGCACTGACTTACACCCCCAAGGTTTCAGAGGAAGCAGCAGATTACCATGTTATCAGAAAATGAAACTCAACATGGACAGGCCAAATATCCATTTCAAAGACAATCTAATTTGTTCTTGTGTTTTACTGTCTACACTGATGGGTGTTTTTTAAACAAGGAATGTGAAGAGGCAATAGTCACTTCTGCTGTCATTGTAGGCACAGCGACATTCCTTTAGTGACCCCTTTTATGCTCAGTCCTGGTCTGTCCTCATCTCTTGCTGTGACCTAGCATCTTCCACACTGAATTCACTTAATTCTTGTGTCAGTCTCAGGAGCATGGATGCCTACAGCTGCTGTCTATTCCTATGCTAAGAAATTTTTAAACTATTTTCTTTACCAAGGAACATCTAGAATCAAGCATGGATATATCAAAAAGCTATATATTGAAGAAGTATAAATGGGAGGAATAGCACATAAGATAGTCTTTATTAAATTACTAGGTCATTTTGACATGAAAGCTATCTAAGGAGATTTTTCATATTTTAGTCAAATTGTTTTTATTGAAATTATTATTCACATCATAGTGATAATTCACAAAATTCTTGAGAGTGAATGGAATAATGAAAACACTGCATAGGATCACTGAGCAGGACAGAATGAATCAAGAGTGTACAAAGTCAAGATATTAAGAAATGTCTTCAAAATTGGTGTCAAAGGCTGAAAAATAATATACTTATTAAACAGCTTTAAATTTTTGGGGCAGAAGATCCACAGCATGGTCTGGAAATTCATGGTAAAGAAGTGCTTTCCTATAGGCAAAATAAAAATTTGCTACTCTGACAAAAGTTTCCTGATAACCATTTATATGGAAATTCATTAAAAACTATACGGAAGGGGTAAGATAGGCTGTCCCAGTCAATAATCTGTGTATAATTTTGTTTTTTCTTAGGAAGTTGGAAAGTGAACCAAAATTTATGGGAAAAGGTTCATATTCATCTGCGAAAAGTGGAGTTATCACAATGTGCCCAGCATTTCTGTGTTCATCAGAAGAGATACCCCATGATTCAGACTCCAGGCCTGCTCAGTAAATTAAACACAGTGGTGGGAAGTCACTGGGTGCAGAAAGTCTATTCCACCTTCCAACATTGTTCACGTTTATCATATTGCTGAAATGATAAAAAATGCATTTGATGATTGGATATTTGTCATTTCTACATACAAGTTACTGTATATATTTTCCACTGTTTGAACCCAAGATATCTCTCTTGGTTAACTATGTTTTATTGTTTTTTAACTTCAAAATTCTTGAAACCCATGCCAGAATATGCTCTGTCAGAAAAAAAAATTATAGATCTTTTGACTTCTTTCCCTTGGAGCATCCCAAATCCACTTTTGCTGTCTCCCATCACTCATGGGGATAATGGAACCCTCACTCCCCCTACATATCCCATGGACTTTAATCCCACTATACTAGGATTTCTGGTGCTTTTCTTGCAGGATTCTGACTCACACTTTCTGGGCAGATGCTCCATATTCCTGCCTTCTGTCCTATCGACCACACTACCTGAGGATATTTATTAAGCAACTCTCCCCAGAGCAACAGCTTGTGTGTTCAGAGTACATGACTTTCCCTAGAAATCCATAGAATTTTCTTTAATAATGATCATATATCATAGACCACAAAGAAAATTTCAATAAATAAGGAAAATTGAAATTATTGTATATTACCTGACCACAATGAAATAAAGAATAAAATCAATAGTAAATACACAGAAATTAAAAAAAATACACAAGCTCATAGATATTAAAACAACACACTATTGAGCTAAAGGATATTCACTGAAGAAATCAAGAGGAAAAATTTAAAAATCCTAGAATGAAGTGAAAATTAAAAAGATAATATACCAAAACTCCTGTAATACAGTGAAGGCACTCTGAACATCAGTTACTACATTAAGCAGTTAAAATAGTGAGACAATGAGATGTCCTAGAAAGTATAGGCAATCATTCCCAAAATCTGATGATCTGAATCCTTGTAAAGATAGATAGGAAAAACTTACTCCAGGTAAAATTCTTTGACCTCCATTGAATAGCATAGCACGTTCAGTCCACATACACACCACACAATAAAACATAAAAAATTCAGTGAAATAATAATATTAAAATTTGTAAACTAAAGAGAAATAACTAAATGATACCGTCTAAGAATCTGAAAGAAATATGAATAAACCAAACCCCAAAATAGAATCAGAACACAGGTTAGTGATCTAGATATTCAACACATAAAACTTAAAACAAAAAAATGCAAAGAATCAAAGAAACTAATACTTCATTCTTGAAAGAAAGAAACATGAAATACTCTGCAAAATTAAGCAAAATAAAAAAGAAAAAATTCTCAGATCAATAAAATTAGAAATGAACAAAAAGCTATCTCAAAATATACTAAAATAAAAAATAAAATCGGTAAACCGCAAAGGCATAATTTTAAAAAATTATTGTAGTGGTTTAAATGATCTTTCCCTTGTTGTTTCAAGCACTTGAATAATTAGTTCCCAGTTTATGCTACTGTTTGGAGAGTATTTAAAAAGTGTAGCCTTGCTGGAGGAAGTACATAACTGAGTATGAAATGTGAGAGTTGAAAAATTCATTCCCTTCCTTTCACTTCCTGTTTGCAGGTTGAGATGTAAGATCTCTGCTGCTGCTGCTTCCAAAACTGTGGTCTGCTGTTCTGATTCCTTGCCAGGAATGACTCATCTTCTTCTGGAACCCTCATCCAAATGAGTTCTTCCTTCTATAAGTTGTCTTGTCATGGTGTTTTATTATTGCAATAATAACTCCATATACAATGATATACCCATAATGTGCCAAAGCTAAAAATGGATAGAATTCTAGAAGTGAAAGGCTCACCAAAGCTACAGCCAGGTAAGATCAATAATTTCCACCGCACTATAACAGGAAAGGAGATTTAACTGGACTTGGAATCTCCAAAGAGAAACCAAGTCTTAGTGTTCAAAGAGAATATTTACAAAGACATTTAATTAAGAAGGGATGGCACAGCCAGAATGTGTGGGGCAACTTCTCATAAGCTAACTTCCTTGATGAGAAGAAAAGGAAAGACCCATAGCACAGGAGCATTCATCTCCATGTTCCACGACTATTCCTTCTCTATTATGGTGAACTGTACTGTGAAGCCCTTAAATGTTGTTCACCAGTTATTTTTTCCCAGTGACAATAAACACAATCAATATATTAAAGAACATGAATAAACATCTATTTACACTCCTGCCTATTTGAAATATTTTAATCAAAATTTCATTTAATTTTATTTTATATTCACTATGTGTATAAATCCAGAAGAATGATTAGGACTAATTAGCGTCGTGGTTAGCAAACATATAGCTGTTCAAAATTTTGTGTATTTCAGATTAAAAAATAAAACCTGTTTTTAGCTCAACCTGCAAATGATTTTAAAGTGTTAATTAAAGAATGTTACAAAATATAATGAAATGGTATGCTTCTATTAGTTACAATATTACACCATTGACAGGATAAATACTATTTTCTCAAGAAAAATTGAATGCTGAAATAAAGTAACTTTCATTTTACAAGAACCTGCCATTTTCAAAGACGATAAATCTCTATTCACCTGTTTTAAGAGAAATACTACAATGAAATTAACTGTCGATAATTTGAGAAATCCATTCCTTAAATTCATGTATTATAAAAGCAAAATATATACTAATTACATTAATTTGTGGAGTATATGATCATTACCTTGTATATATGAATTCCCCTCAGTGTATATAAAGAAAATAAACTTCAAGAATGGAACTTGTCTGTATGTTTAAACTTCCCTGAAATTGTCTACTTTTTGTAAGGGTAGACAAGATATGTCAAACAAACCCTTCCATTGAGGAAAATAAAAGTAAAACCATTGCAGAGAAACCAAAGATGGCAGATACCTCATGAGTTATGCAATAATGATTGGATCACAATTCAGAAGAGAGTAAGAATTGAGAATAACAAATTCTATACATAATGAGACCATTTCTCCAAGGGCACCCTCTGGGCACTGCTGCCATCATTATGAAAAAGAATTTCAGATAGACAATAGTCAGTTTTCTGAGCATATCACTACTTAACAGAGAGAGACCAAAAGAAATTACAGGTAAGGATAATTACAATTGTTCTAAAATAACATATCTAAATGCCTTAATAGCATCATATTTGATAGTAAAATATCAAGTATTATAATGAAAAAAGTAAAACTTATTAAAAAACAGAATGACCGAAGGTCAAAAACAATGAACCTATACTTGAACACTCACCACAGGAAGTCATTTTTATTATTATCAAAAATAATGTATAAAACAGAAAAAAATAGGTATTATTAGATGTATATCAGAGAGTAAGGATAAAATATTTCAATTTTTTCCCTGGTTTACTATTTTTCCATTGATTTGAAGAATATACCCCTCACCATAGGATAACTTGTTGATGAATTTTACTTTTGCTCAATAGTCTTAGTTTCATTTAAAACTGTGCTGGCCCAAGTCTTTGTGGAGCTTTCATTTTGTGGCGGTTGGATGTTTTTATCTGGAGACACCGTTTCTATTTATTGTTTATAATTTAAGTAAATTCTTCAATTTCATATTATTAAGCACAAAAGGACTTAACATAAAAGTGTAAAATTCACCAAATAATGGAGATAATTACAAATAGCCATAGCCAGAGTTTACTGCATTCTTTCTGGAAGTGATTAAAAAGATCACAGCTGTCGCTGAAATATAAAAGATTTAGAGACACAGACAATTCTAACCAGTATGCACATATTATAAAATGTTAAACTCTTAAGTATGCACTGCAGGCTTTATTCAATCATGTGAATAATGATTAAATGTATCATAATTATACCACAAAATGTTGAAAAGTTCTAAAGCACAGCAGGCCCTTCTCTGACCACAATTAACCCATCAATCATATAAACATGGAGCTGGGTGGTGGTGGCGCACGCCTTTAATCCCAGCACTTGGGAGGCAGAGGCAGGCAGATCTTTGTGAGTTCGAGACCAGCCTGGTCTACAAGAGCTAGTTCCAGGACAAGGCTCCAAAACCACAGAGAAACCCTGTCTCGAAAAACCAAAAAAAAAAAAAAAAATCATATAAACATGTGAAATTGTTTCTTACATAAAAATGTGGAACCATCACTGTCCTTGTTTTTTGTTTGTTTGTTTAACTCTTTACTCTTTGCTCTTTTGGTGGCCCACCACCCAGTTCCAAAATAAATCATATGGAATCTTAGTCTTTCTTATGAATGTTCAGCCTTAGCTTGGCTTATTTCTATCCAGCTTTTTTATTTATTTTTTATTAAAAATTTCTGCCTCCTCCCCGCCTCCCTTTTCTTTCCCCTTCCCCCAATCCCCACGATTTACAACAAGAGTTATGGGAATAACTCTTGTTGTAAAATAATTAGCAAAAACACCTCATCAGAAGAAAAACCACAACCTAATGAGAACCTTTGAACTACAGTGCACATCTGTGTTCTCAAGGACTGACCATTTGCAAGGCACTCTACTGATGGGAGAGGTTTGCCTCCTCCCAACTTGGTTTGCCAAGCCTGTCAGCAAGAATGCTACCTCAAGTCTCCCTTGCACAGAGTTTCTATGCAGTTCAAAACCAGCCCTCTACACACAAATGTAACACATCTTCAACCAGCATTACACAGCACTTCCCTACAGATATAGTGTGTATACTAACAAAACTCATGTAAAAAGATGGAATTAGTGATATTAGCAAAGCTACCAGACAGAGATTACCTTTTTGTAATTATAATAAAAGTTCTAAATAAAAATTTAGGAAGCATATATTAAACTTAAAACATGCTAACAATTTTATTCTCATACAAAATATTGAGGAATTAAAAAATAATAATGAAATAAGCAATAACCAGTGGGAAAAAGGGATAGTATTCATTCAATAGGTACCTTAGAATTACAAAGCATTTATATATATTTTGTTTATATATGTTTATTTATATGTCTATATATATTGACATATGTTCAATTAACTGTCATATAAAAAGAAGTTTATTGGAGAGATAATTAATTTTAATATGAAAAAGTATGAGCTAAAAATAAATAAGGAATTTTGAAAAAATGATGTAAGAAGTTCTTACCATTTCTATTATTTAGTTCCATTATAAAACAATGATTATTAAAAGAGTCATGTGATAAGACAGAATAACATATGTGCAACAGGCAAAACCTGGGTACCCAAACAGGTTGAAAACCATGCAAATATGGAGGTGAGACAATACTGTCAATGCTTGTCAGGTTAAAAATGCAGTTAACAGCCACCTATATTTCAGTTTGTGTTGTTGGTGATGCTTTTTGTATGTTTTTCCCTTTTTGGGAGATTTGCTGCTATGAGATCATCTATTGTATGTGTTTTGGATGCCCCTTGACTGAAGAATGGATAAAGAAGATGTACATTTACACAATGGAGTACTACACAGCAGAAAAAAATGTCATCTTAAAATATGTGGGCAAAGAGATGGAGCTAGAAAACATCACATTGAATGAGGTAACCAAGATCCAGAAAGACAAATATAATATATATGCACTCATAAGTGGATTTTAGACATAAAGCCAAGAAAAATCAGCCTACAATTCACAATCCCAGAGAACCTTGACAATAAAGAGTACGCTAAGAGAGACATATATGCATCTAATCTACATGAGAAGTAGAAAAAGACAGGATCTCTTGAGTATATTTGGAACATGGGGATCACTGGAGAGGTAGAAGGGGTGGAAAGAATATAGAAGAGGAAAGAAGGGGTGCAGAGAAAAATATATAGCTCAATAAAAACAATAAAAAAGGAAAAAATGAAAATAAAGTCTGGTAAAAAGAGAATTGATAAAGATTGTCAGTTATACAACGAATCAGATAATTAACAGGGTGTGGTAGTTCTTGCTGCAATTTCATCACTTCAGTGGAGCTACAATGTAGACTTATCTTCATAGGATGTTCACTGTAGCCATATTGGGCAGTGGAAGAAAGTTGAGGCAATGCTTATTAGAACTGGCAACCTCTTCACCAATAATAATATATAAAAGACAATGAAATGTTAGTGCTGCTCAATCTCAGGCAGAGATAGTTTAGGTAGGACCTAAATTTACTCTTACTGGTACCTATTCAACCATTGGCTAAAATCAATGTGACTGATAATGACATGACTTTTCAAAGATGGAGAAAATATACTACCCCATGGCTAGGCATATCAACTTGGAAAACTGTTGGATTAATGCCCAAGATGATAAACATGTTCGGTGATTCAACGAATTTACAAGCTAAAGCAAGGCAGCAAATGTGAACTAGAAACATGTTCGAGATTGATCATGAATGATGCTACAGACCTCCAGTGACAATAGGGATCAACCACAGAATGCGATGCTTACATTAAATAGCACTCAATTGGCACATAAGTAGCAGGAAGAAATTTCATAGATTTTTTATGCCTTTCATCCATCATGTGTAAATCAGTTGCCAGAAAGTCCCATAAATAGACAAACCTACACTGCTGAACTCTAACTGTGAGAATAAAAATACACACAAATAAGAGTCAATTTTTAAACACACCTTCAAGCAGGATTGTGGCTATGAAGGAAATCATGGGTAGCTTTTCCCAGAATGTCAAGAACCTCTCTTTGATAAAATAAAGTTTAAGCTATGTTCTACTTACAATAATTTACGGTTTATACTTCTTGGATGCATGTAAACCATATTCTACTTTTAAGAAATTGAACCTTGTGGAAGTAACTCATAGCTTCTTGGATGCTCACAGATTCCTGTTCAGAGGCTGATGGCATTGATATCCCTGCAGCTGCTATCAGTTCTCTCTTCCCGTGGAGCATTAATAAGGGACACTGGTAGACTCATGGTGGTGCACTAATTGCTCCCATCAAATCAAGGTAATGTTCCTAATTAGACTCAACAGTTCCAACAACCATTCAGTACAGAAGTCATACAGCTCTAAGAATTAAATCAGAAATGTGAATCTTAGCCAATTAATTTCAAAACGGAAGATTTTGTGAATCTTCTATGAAATAGCATTTGATCAGTTCAAAGAGGTACTTGAAATCAGGAGTTTCAAACCTAGACAGATTAACACATATTTTTCCACTGTTGTGAAGATGTAGTTAAGGGGGGGGGGGCATCAGAAATACGACAAAAACTGTCAAATAGATAAAGAATTAATAAAGAAAGAAAGTATCCACTTATGAGTGAGTACATACCATATTCATCTTTTTGGGTCTGGGTTACCTCACTCAGGATAGTGTTTTCTATTTCCATCCATTTGCATGCAAAATTCAAGATGTCATTTTTTTTTTACCTCTGAGTAAAACTCTAAAGTGTACATGTGCCACCCCTTCTTTATCCATTCTTCTATTGAGGGGCACCTAGGTTGTTTCCAGGTTCTGGCTATTACAAATAGTGCTGCTATGAACATAGTTGAATAAAAGCTTTTGTAGTATGATTGGGCATCTCTTGGGTATATTCCCAAGAGCGGAATTGCTGGTTCCTGAGTTACGTTGACTCCCAGTTTCCTGAAAAACCACCACACTGATTTCCAAAGTGGTTGCACAAGTTTGCAATCCCACCAACAATGGATGAGTGTTCCCCATACTCCACATCCTCTCCAGCATAGGCTGTCATTGGTGTTTTTTATTTTAGCTATTCTGACAGGTGTAAGATGGTATCTCAGAGTTGTGGGTTTGTTTTGTGTTTTGTTTTTTTTTAATTTGGTTTTTTTTTTTTTTGAGACAGGGTTTTTCTGTAGCTTTGGTGCCTGTCCTAGAACTAGCTCTTGCCTCAAACTCCCAGAGATCCACCTGCCTCTGCCTCCTGAGTGCTGGAATTAAAGACATGCGCTGCCAGCACCACCCAGCTCAAAGTTGTTTTGATTTGCATTTCCCTGATAGCTAAGGAGGTTGAGCGTGACCTTAAGTGTCTTTTGGCCATTTGATCTTCTTCTGTTGAGAATTCTCTGTTTAGTTCAGAAATGTGGCTGACGGTGGAGGCTGACAGAAAAGCAAAGGACAATGGCACTGGGTTTTGATTCTACTGGATGGACGGGCTTTGTGGGAGCCTACTCTGTTTGGATGCTCACCTTCCTGGACCTGGGGGGAGCGGGGAGGACCTTGGACTTCCCATAGGGTAGGGAACCCTGACTGCTCCTTGGACTGGAGGGGAGGGGGAGTGGAGGGAGAGGAGGGAAGAGGAAGGAAGGAAGGAGGTAGAAATTTTCAATAAAAAAATAAATAAATTTTAAAAAAGAAAGTGGTTGCTCCATCACCAAATCAATGTGAATTTAGTATTTTCTTGAACTATGGATTTCACAGTATGTGAATGATTACATTCCATTTCAATTGTTTGAACCCATTAGCATGACTGCTGAGTGATCAAAGTTACTTATCACATGAGAAACTAATAATTAAAAAGAGTAACAAATTTGCATATATTTAACACAAAATCTTCTTATATAATTCCAAGACTAACTAGTCGATAAAATGAGTTAAATTTGTTTCTATGCAAAAAAAGAGCTTTTCTGATATTTAAAGTCCTTTAGACCCAGTTGCGAGCAGCTTTGAAATGTGTCTTAGGGTGAAGCAGCAATCTCTTTGGGTTTTAGTTTTTCAGATACAAAATTTGCTTCATACTAGAAGGGTGTCTTGCAGTGCTTCTGACAGTATTGTCTGGAAGGGGAACAAAATATGCAATAGTAACAAAAAGATGAATGAAGCTGAATATTATCAATAGGTATAAAATGTATGGAATATTAGAGTATAAGTGGTGGGGTTTTATAAAAATTAAAGGAGATATTTTATGCAAAATATTTTATAAAATATTATACATTCAATATTGCCAACAATAATTACTATTATTATTCATGTAATCATTGCCTTACAGAATGAGGGACTTGTCAGATATATTTTGCATGGATATTTTCACCTAAAATTTTGTAATCAACAATTTATGAAACCAGTCAACAGGAAAGACAAGAAAATTCAAGAGAATATTCAGGGCTCTAGTGATATATACTGAAGGATATATCTATCAGAATAAAAAATTAAAGCAAAAACAAAAAATCCTTCCTCTTCTTTAGATTCTTATCACATTCACGATTATTAATGTGGAACTGATTAAAAGAATATCATGTCAGGCCCATGGTAAACTGGCCTTTCCCTCTGTCAACCCTGACCCAAACTTCCATTACTGCAGTGGAATGAGCTGTAGAGAAATAACAAGAAGGAATCTATTGAGCTGCTCTGCCTAAAAGCAGAAGAATTACCCTATATGTTATGTCCTTCTAGTAATTACAATATTATTCTATTGTTTTTTTATACAAGAATATATATTCACATAAGATTTTGGCCAAGGAGAGTTTTTAATAACCATAAATGTTTCCCCTAGGTTAGTGAAGAAATAGGATGTGAGAACTCTAATCCCATGAACTCCTACTATACTTTTTGAATGCTTCAAAATTTTGTGCTGGATCTGGTTTATTTATCTCCTCCCTCTGACTATATTATTCAGTGCCCTAGTTTTCAGGTTACCACAGATGTTGTAAGTTTAATGAAACAATGGTAGATTGTCACATCTAGGGACTATCTCCTAAACTTAATTTGGTTGATATAACATGGACTTACAGATTTTCTTTTTCTGAACATTCATTGTTGAGAAAAATGCACAATGCCAGTTTCAGAGTTCCAACAACATAGTCTGAAAGTTTGATCACACCAGAATTCCCCTATGTTTAAATTTATTTTGATTTCAAAGCTATATGTATGTATGTGTGTGTATATATATATATAAACATATATATATATACATATATATATATATGTGTGTATATATATATAAATTGTGGGTATTATTGGAAGAATTGGATGTTTCATCATCCCCATGGTCCTATCATTTCATGAATGAATCAGCACATCTGATTATATAGCCAATAACCAATTCAAATCTAAAGGACATAGAAATCAACTGGGATTATCTCTTCATCCAACATAGGATCACTTATACACAAGGGCAGGAAGGAGGAAGATTCTTCAGTGAATTTAAGATACAGAATGTCGAAGTTTTAATACTTCAAGGCTCAAAAGATGAGATCATCTCTTTTTAGGAGAATGGTCTCTAGAAAGCTAGAAAGAGTCAACCTCATGGGGTGAGTTTCATGAAACACTCTAATATTTAAGAACTCTCAGTGCAAATTTATCATTGAGTACAGTGAATTTTTTCCTATTTCCAGCTGCAGTCTTGCTTTTCCTCAGAGGCAATGAACCCTTGGAGAAAGAGCAGAGAGAACACACCCATCTAAACTTCTCTCCACATTGGTGTTTGGAGTTGCTCTTTAGCCTAAATTGTTTCTTAGTAGTCATCAATAGATTCAATATTAATTAAGGTCCAGATGGATATTAGATAGGAGAGCACAGTGGACTATTTTCAGGAATGTTATTTGAAATGCAAACAAGAATTAGGACAATGTGGGTGAATCTTGCCTTCTTTAAATCTAGTAATGTTTATGTTGCAGCATTATGCATTTTTAATATTGCTTGTCATCTTTCTAGTACAGACGCTTGGGTGTGGCTAATTGTGCTCTCACTTTCACCACTTATACAGAATCAATAAGTATTTCTCTTAGTTTATTATACATAGTCACTTCTTTGGTATTATATAAAAAAAACTTTAATCATTGATGTCATATCTATTGGCATTTATTTTATAGTGATCAGGGTCAATTTCAGACAATCAGACAAACTTAACCATGGAAAGACAAAGAACAAAGCGTTTTAGCAAATTTTCACAGTGAAGAATATTGTAGGTTAGGATATCACAATGGTACCTGATCCAAACAGTGTCATGAAAGACCTCTCCAAAGAACTGATTCTCAGGCACAATGTCAGGTAACCCTTAAACAAGTGAAGATCACCACTTGTAAAGGTTCCAGCTATAAGGAATCACCCTAGTAACTAGCTGTGTTCAGAGGGAATTGTTTTAATGGAGCAATGGAGAGGGAGATTCAAGGCCTGTTGTGAGAAAGGGAAGAAAAGAGTGAGTAAGGCAGAGCACCTGAATTATGCAGAGACTTGGAGGGCTCTGTCTGGATTTCTTCTTAGTCCTTTGATAATTTCGAATATACTGAGAAGTAGAATTGTTAAATTATTAACTATTCCTAAGGAAATATGATTATAGCTCCCGTGGAAAGGGAAGTTGCAGATATGAGAGTAGACAGAGACTTTGAGGGGAAAAGAAGTGTAGATGTGTGAACCAGACAGAGGAAGGTTGCAAGTTTTGGGCTAAGATAATGACATGATAATGGCATTGAAATATAGATGACCTGGTGGACTCCAGGATTATTTGGGACATAAAATATGATGGCAGTTTGAGTACAGAAAGTAAAAGAGTGAAGTTTACATGGCTAAACATTAAGTTTTATATTTACATAAAACTATAAATGAGTAATAGTATCACTCACTTAAACGAAATTATGTTGAAAGGCAGAGGACCCATGTGATGGATTCAGACTCACTATATTGATTTTTAGGAGATTGATTAGTATATGGTAGGCTATAGTACTATAGAACACTCTGTGAAGCAAGTAGGTAAGTTCTTTAGGGATTGCAGATCACATGTCACATTATTCTATTTATTGACACATTTATTCATTCTTAGATAGTGAAAACTAGGAAAAAGGTAACAAGATTTGGGTTGTGGTCATATGTATAAATCATCTTGAATGTAGGAAGAGACACCCTGTGAGATAAAAACATGATTAGGTCTCGCTACCAGCAGTATTTGGTAGTGAGTGAAGTCCTGGATGAAAATGAATTTGCCTGGAGCAATATAGAAAACAAGGTGAAGAAAGATTATAACTGAGCATTAAGGAATTCTAGCGATCTAAAAATGAATCCTAAAATAGTACAAAAAAGACACAGGAAGTATTGTTGCCATGGAAGTCAGTAAAAGGAAGAGAATAGCATTTTTAAGATATGAAAAATTCTAGAACCTAAATACTAATGATACCAATTAAATTGAAAGCTTACTAAGTAGTGAAATGTTAATTAATAACAGTTAATACTGATAAATATAAAGGCTATATAGTAATTGCTCTTTATTTGATGGAAGTATCTTCCTCTTTTAGCTAGAAAAGGAAAGAGATGCATACACTGACATAATCTTAAAGGTATAGACGGCAAAGGAACTATTTGGAGCCTCAACTTGGGTCTATTAAAATGAATTGTTATTTAAAGAGAGATAGAAAATAAGTATATTAATATTGAAGAGAAAGAAATATCGTAACAAACAGTATATTTACAATGTATGCTGAAAGTCTGTTTGCGGTTAAAAAAATTTAAATTTGTAAGAGTAACTTTATTTCTAGGAAGTTTTCAACGACTATGTTTAATGTTTTATGATAACACAATATATCAAGTAAAACCATTCTAGGAAAATGGTATGTGTGCACATTCTCTGACTAGCAAGCAGAAAAACAAACACTGGCAAAAATGTAAACTGATATATGAATAGACTTCAAGGTGGGATACTATATTTAATAGCACACTACAAAAATAGTTTCGATAGTGATCAGGAGAGACCAGTGGAATAAAATTTCATTGTGTCTACCCATCACGATATTGTAGATTATTTAATAGAACTAAGAAAAGCTTTATATGTAAATATGTTTTGTATGTTCATTTTGTGTGTGGTTTTGTATGTTCATTTTGTGTGTGGTTTTGTACGTGTGTGTGTGTTGCATATGGAGTATAGAGATCAGGGCTCCACATCGGAAGCTTATCTCAATAAATCTCTCTTATTTTCTTATTTAAAAATAATGTATTACTTTTATACATGGAAGTTTTGCCTGTATGTATGTATGTGTGACACATGTGTGGTATGTCTCTTAAGAACAGAAGAAAGTGTTGGATAACTAGAAACTTGAGTTATGTGATTGTGAGCTACCATGTGGGTACTGCAATCAAACTTGATCTACTTATTTTTCACTTTTTTATGTAAATTTTTTGTTTATTTTACATACCAACTACTGTTTCAACCCTCTCCCCTATTCCATATTTCCCCCTCACCCCCCCATCCATTCCTCAGAAAGGGTAACACCTCTCATGGGGAGTCAACTAATCCTGGCATGTCAAGTTGAGATAGAACCAAGACCCTTCTCACTGCATCAGGGCTGAGGAAGGTATCCCATCATAGGTAATAGGCTCCAAACGTCCAGTTCATGCCCCAGCCATAAATCCTGATCCCATTGCCAGTGACCCCACAAACAGAATAATCCACACAACTGTCACCCACATCCAGAGGACCTAGTTTAGTCTCATTCATGCTCCACTGCACTCAGTTCAAATTCCATGAGTTCCTACTAGATCGGATCAGCTGTGGGTTTCCCCTTCATGATCTTGCCCCTCCCTTGTTCATATAATCCTTCTTTACTGTCTTTGAGATAAGCCCAGTGCTTGCTTATGGAACTCTGCATCATCTTCCATCAGTTACTGGATGAAGGTTCTATGATGTCGATTAGGGTAGTCACCAATCTGATTACAGGAGAAGGCCAGTTCAGGCACCCTCCCTACTATTGCTCGGAGTCTTAGCTGGGTTCAACCTTGTGGATTTCTGGGAATGTTCCTAGCCCCAGGTTTCTCTATAATCCCATAATGGCTCTATCAACATACTGTTTAATTGATCTCCCTGTCTCTTCCTTCCCCAACTCAACCATCCTGTTGTCCCCCCATTTTCTCATTTCCCCCATCCCCTCCCCTCTACCCCCAGGAGATTCTTTTACCCACGAGATCTCAAACGCTCCCACCTTCCTAAGGCAATCCATGTGTGACTATCTGAAGGTCCTCATTGTTATCTAGCTTCTCTGGGACTGTGGATTGTAGTCTAGTTATCCTTTGCTTTACATCCAATACCCACATATGAGTGAGTACACACTGTGTTTCCCTTTCTGGGTCTGGGCTACCTTACTCAACCAGATGTAAACAATTCCTATCCACAAATCCAGACCTACAGAAAGGACTAGAAGGAAATCTCCAAGCTAAGAAAGTTAGCTGCACCCACAAAAACACAGGCAAAAGATAATTTCACACCAGCAAAACTGAAAGAAGGGAAAACTCACACACTACCACCACTAACAACAAAACTGATCTTCTGAAAATGTGACCAGTGTTCTTAAAGACTGAGTCATCTGTCCACCCACCTCTGCCTTAATTCTTGAGACAAGGACTGTGATTGAACCTTGAGGTCACTGGCTCAGCAAATGAACAAACCTGCAAGTTCCAGGGATATCAGAGTCTCTGCTTCCACCACCCCCACACTGAGATTGCAGCTATGTGCCTGTGCATCAGCTTTTAATGTGGGTTTTGGGGGATTCAAAAGGCCTATCCCTGCCATCCAGATACAGAGATTAAAGTTTTACCATGTCTAATAATGCCATGTTTAAAAAATAAGATGACACCTGAGATTGTCTCGTGACATCCACACATATGTCACACATGTATACACACCTGCACCTACACATGTACCCCCTACACATGAATGCATATGTATATTTGTAGATACACACCCCATGTATTAAAAGTTCATGGCTGCAGATTTTATCTTAAAAATGAAGTCCACAAACACACATTGCACTGCAGCAATGGGTCATTAGAAAACATTCTGAAAGGTTTCATATATTAAAGTGCCAACATCAACATCCCTATTGATCTTCTGGACCAATCTCAATCAGAATTTCATTCCTACCTCTGAAATAGTTACTACCAATATACCTTATGATGACTGGATACTTGGTTGTGATGGCAAAGTTCTTCCATATTGCAGCTCATAAAGCACGCAGCATCTGGCAGGGTAAACTGTTATCCTTTTCAAGCCCATTCCCTGGATGTTCAGAGCACTGTTGCCCCTGGAACTTCTTTCTTAATCTCTTTCCCGTTTACTCCACAGCTACTCGTTTCCCTTTCTTCTCTTTCCCAACCCTGATTATCCTTTTGTTAATAGTATATTCTCCATTTTGAGTAGTTGAAAAGGTATATTCTGGTCCTCAAATTATTTAATCTTTTAATACTAGTCCTAATAGATTAAATCCAAGGAAACTGATATATAGCTTTGCCAAAGATTTTCATTATGTAACCAAAGAGAATTATAGTCATCATATTAAAAGCATACCAAAGTCCAAAGTCCTCCCCCCTCAATCCTGGTCTAGGAAGGTGAACATCCGAACTGGGTAGGCTCCCACAAAGCCAGAGCATGAAGTAGGATCAAAACCCGGTGCCATGGTCCTCGGCTTCTCAGCAGCCCTCATTGTCGCCAAATTCAGAGAGTCCGGTTTTATCTGGAGAGGGAGGGGGAGGAGTGGGGGGGAGGGGAGGAGGAGAGGGAGGAGTGGGAGGGAAATGGGAGACGGGGAGGAGGCAGAAATTGCTTTTTTTTTCCAATAAAAAAAAAGAAAAAAAGCATACCAAAGGTTTTGATGTATTATCCTGTTGAGATAATCCAGGCATCAGGTTAATGAAGGCTAATTTGGTCAATTTAATGTTTAGGCACTCATTGGTTCTGAGTTGTATTCTATTATAACATGAAAGTATGAGTCTGTTAGCCTTAAGCCTCATGATCAGTAAATGATGACAACTGTTTCCCCCAATTTTCAACACTGTGACTCGGGGGTGAAAGCCTAAGCAATTATTCTTTTGTGCTTTTTTCATAATCCTGTGAGGGCTTCCTTCTCATTGTATGTGTGCTTGTGTCCAGAGGGAGAAACCTGGACAAAGAAATGAAAATAAAAATCAGAGATGATGAAAAGCAAATATTTTGCGTGTATCAAATGGATATATTTATAAATATACTTGATCTCCATGCCAAATATTTGAAACCTTGAGATTTTACAAATCATGGACTTAACAAATAAGAACTATATTATCTGGCGATGGATGGAGATAGAGACAGAGACCGGACTGAGCTCTTTAGATCCAAATGAGGAGCAGAAGGAGGGAGAACATGAGCAAGGAAATCAGGACCACGAGGGTTGCACCCACCCACTGTGACAGTGGAACTGATCTATTGGGAGCTCACCAAGGCCAGCGAGACTGTGACTGAATAAGCATGGGATGAAACCGGACTTTCTGTTTTGTTTTGTTTTGTTTTGTTTTGTTTTGTTTTGTTTTGTTTTTCGAGACAGGGTTTCTCTGTAGCTTTGGTGCCTGTCCCGGAACTAGCTCTTGTAGTCCAGGCTGGCCTCGAACTCCCAGAGATCCGCCTGCCTCTGCCTTTCTGAACATGGCGGACAATGAAGGCTGATGAGAAGCCAAGGACAATGGCACTAGGTTTCGATCCTAATACATGTACTGGCTTTGTGGGAGCCTAGCCTGTTTGGATGCTCACCTTCCTGGACCTGGATAGAAGTGGGAGGACCTTGGTCTTCCTGCAGGATGGGGAATCTGGACTGCTCTTCATTCTCAAGAGGTAGGGGGAATGGAGTGGGGAGAGGGGAGAGGGGGAGGGGAGTGGGGGAGGGGACGATGTGTGGGAGGAGGGGGGAGGGAAATGGGAAACGGGGAGGAGGTGGAAATTTTTTTCAACAACTAAAAAAAAACAAATAAGAACTATATATTTGCATTTTTCAAATGGAAAATACTGACTATCATAAACAATTATATTAAATTATACTTCACCTTATGGAGATATATTCAGAGTACATATTTGGTGTGGGACAATGGTCTGTATTCTGTCAATTATATTTTAAAAAAATACTGGTTGGCCAGTAGCCAGGCAGGAAGTATAGGTGGGACAACCAGACAGGAAGTAGAGGCAGGTCAATGAGAACAGGAGAATTCTGGGTAGAAGGAAGACCTAGTCTGCAGTTGTGACCCAGCCACAGAAGAAACAAGATGTGACTGCCTTGCTGAATAAGGTTCTGAGCCATGTGGCCAACATAGACAAGAATAATGGGCTAATATAAGTTATAAGAGTTAATAAGAAGTCTGAGCTACTAGGCCAATCAGTTTATAACTAATGTAGACCTCTGTGTGATTCTTTGGGACTTAACAACCGAGGAACCCGAGCAGGACAGATACCTTCAGACAGCACATATTAATGTACAAAGTAGCAATGAGAAAGGAAAAAATAACAATCACCATCCTCTCATCTAAAGACACCTCACCGAAAATGAAATCTGCATACTGTTTTACATTGCTTTGAATTTTATTGTCTGTTTAGTGGATTTACATACTGAATTTTAGTCATTTTCCCACTCCTATTCTCCTTACTTACTCACTTTTAATTTTTTATTTTATTTAACATTTATTAAAAGCAAACTATTCACTTATAATGACACATTTTAGATTTACAACTTATAATATTACACTAATCAGTCAAACAACAAACAAGTTTTTCACTCTTTTTCAAACCCTTTGCATGCTATTCTTTAAGATTCAGAAACAATAAATCTCCTTTTTTAATGGAATTAAAAATAACATGGCATTTTCCAAGATAACTTTTTAAGCTACTTGACGGATATTCCAATCACTATTTTAGAGCCATGAATATATTAGTATTATATTGGAGATAATAAAAGTGATACTTAGGGTACTGATATATAAATAAAATTCAAAATCAATTTTTGACCATAGTCCACTCTGTATTTAATAATTCATAGTACTTTCTTTTAAAGTATAAAAATAGTAATTCTAAACTGAATATTACCTAAAGGGTAGCCCCCAATATCCCCCAAAATATTGCATATAATAAAAATTAAGTTATTTTTAAAATAAAGCATTGTAATAAAGAAATATAACTAAATGTGAGAGATGTATTAGAGAGAACAATTTGCTAATTCTTTTTAAACTATTTGATTCTTTTGATATATTCTCTCTGTGTGTGCATGTTTATGTGTATATGTATGTTGAGTATGTGCACAAGAGTATAGTTGCCCTTAGAAGACATAAGAGGGTGTCATGTCCCCTGGAAATAGGGATACAGGCATTTCTTAACTACCTGAAATGTGTGTTGAGACCCAAACAGGTCCTCTCAAGGAACAGTACATACTCTTAACCAATAAGTCATATTTGTTAATCTCCATATCTCTAGACGCTAACATCTATTATTAAAATATTTCTATATGAATATGTGTCCCAGTTATATTCATCTATCACTTCTGACTTCTAATCATACCTGAGATAAGCTATGCCATTGTTCTCCCAAATTCGTGCTTTACTTTAATTGTATTTATCTATTATTTGTTTGTTTATTGTTCCGACTTTTAACCCAATATAATCCAATTAGTAATATCTTTATGTAATCGGTGTGGAGCCATGTAATCATGTAGGAACTATCAGTTCCTCTAATCTTCATATAGTGACTCCTTCACCTTTCAGTCATCAACTGACAATAAGTTTTTGGCTAGGGATAGGGATCTGGGCATTCTCCCTTTTGTCTATGTTGAAATTTTTAACTGCTTTCATCTTATTCAGGTCTTGTGTAGACAATCCCAGTTTCTGTGGGAGCAGTCTTGTCATGTCCAGAGGCTTGCATTCTTTTCCATCCCATGATTCGTGTACTCTTCCCATGCCCCTTCTTCTATATCCTGAGCCTTGTGAGAGTTTGGGGTGCTTTAATATAGATGTTCTACATGCAGTAGGATCAATAACCCATTGTCACTGTTCTTGAGTTCTTAGCCGTCCTCATTGCTCACTATGTTCAGCGAGACCGGTTTTATACCAGGCTTTTTCAGACCCAGGCCAGCTGGCCTTGGTGAATTCCCGATAGAACAACCCCATTGTCTCAGTGTGTGGGTGCCTTGCTTGTGCTCTCTCTCCTTCTTCTCCTGATTTGGACTTTGAGATTTCAGTTCGGTGCTCCAATGTGGGTCTCTGTCTTTGTCTCCTTTCATCGTTTGGATGCTCACCTTAATAGACCTGGATGGAGGTGGGTGGTCCTTGGACTTCCCACAGGGCAGGGAACCCTGATTGCTCTTTGGGCTGACGAGGGAGGGGGACTTGATTGGGGGAGAGGGAGGGAAATGGGAGGCGGCGGTGGGGAAGAGACAGAAATTCTTTAATAAATAAAAAAAATATAAATGCTCTATCTAAGGTTAAATATACAAACTTGCTTATTCTCAGCACTTTGAAAATGATGAGTCTGCATTAAACCATAGCAATGAGAAATTTCTCAGATAAATGTTGAAAATAGCACAAACCTAAGGATATAAAGATAAATATTGAAAAGGCAGGTGACCACATGATCATTTTGAAAAACATGGACAGCCTTACACCTTGGGCATATGACTTCCTTTCTCATAAATTTTAACAATCTTTACATTACTAGGCATGTATTCTCTCTTCTTGAACTGGTCTCAAATCCAATCAGGAGAGCAGTTGGTTACCCTTAACAATTCGGCCACTATTCCAGTAGTGGATATATCTTGCCTAGGAGGTCAGTATTATGGTATGTAGAGCCTAAAACTAGATAAAGGTATCCTTTTCTCTTTCTCCCTCTAGTTACCTGCCCAGCGCTTTCCAGAATAATGAAATCTAATCAACAAAGATGGGGTTACTGATCAATTCAAGATCGATTTCTTATGTCACTTTTCATCATGGTCATCATTATCTGCTTGCTCCAAACTTTGTGCCTCCAGGAATGTCCCTGTCTTTCATTTCACTAGCATTCTACAACCTACCTTCACAATATGCCTTTCACTCTGCAATGATTCCTTGGAAGTTCCTAGCTTCCACATGTACTGCAAGTTAAACACACTAAAACATATTCAAAGTGAGACCCCATAATCGAGAAACAATTTGTGGCATTTGTCTTTTCAGATCTGTGTGGTCTCATCCAAAGTAACTCTTTCTAGCTCCATCCATTAACTTGCAAGTTTTATGATTTCACTTATGTTCACAGCTGGAAAAAAAAATTCCATTGTTTTTATAAGCCACATTTTTACTATTGATTCAGAAGTTAAGGGACTTCTAGGTTTATTTATTCAATTTACTAGGTATTAAGAATAGAGTGGTAGTAAACTTGGATGTGCAAATTTATCTATAGTAATGTATAAAACCTTTGAGTTTATGGAAAGGAGCAGTACAGTAGGGTCATGTGGGAGATATAGTCGTAGTTTTTGAGGAATTACCAGAGTGATGTCCAAAGAAGCTTTATCAGTTCATACTTTTCTCCACATCCATACCAGCACTTTTTGTCTCTCTGTCAGTCTTTAGGACTATGGTGATATAGAATCCCAAAGCATGTTTAATGTACATTTCTCGGTTGAGTAACAATGTGGAACACTTCCAAATTGCTCACAAGTCATTCATATCTCCACTATTAAGAACTTCTTATACAGTGCCATGGCCCATTTTTAATTGGGTAATTTGTTTGCTTATTGTTCAGATCTTTAACTACTGGTATGTTCTATACACAAATTTTCTGTCAGTTGTACAGCTAGCACAAATTACTTCTCTTGTGTGTATTGCCTTCTCAAAAAAGGTTACATTTACTGCACAGAACTGTTTCATTTCGCAAGATTCCAACTGTACATTGTTGATATTATGGTCTTGTCTGTGGTAGTTTTATTTAGAATGTCTATGCCTATAAATTGAAACAAATACAACTTTTTCTTCTAGCAGAATCAGGGCATCAGGTCAGTATGAATGTCCTTGATTTCATCTTCGATTGTTTTTTTTTTTTTTTGTGCAAGGTGAGAAGTGTATGTTAGAGGGAGCTTCTTGTTCATCCCAGCTGCCCAGAACCAAAATAACCACACAGAAATTGTACTAATTAAAACACTGCTTGGCCCATTAGCTCTAGCTTCTTAATGGCTAACTCTTATATGAATTTAAGGCATTTTTATTAATCTGTATATCTGTATATCTATTTTTATTTCTCTGAATGATGCAATTAGTTTTCCAGGCACTAATTTTTGGATATGCTACCTCTTTTCCCTCAGTGTATAATCTTTTGAACATTGCTTTTATTTATTCGTAGTGTCTTTCACTTGATGCCTCCAATGCCACCCATCTCCTTCCTTTTCCCAAAAATAAAATTTAAGAGAACAAGGAAAATTAAAAAAAAAAAAAGAAAAAGGGGGAAATCTTGTCATGTAATCTGCATTGTGACACAGTGGATCATGAAGTAAACCCCTTTATTCATACATTTTCACATGCAGGCAGTCACTGCAAAGAACCTTTTGTCTGTTTGGAGGATCCTGGTCTCTGCGATGCCATCATTGTTGGGCCCTCACTGGGACTCTTCCTGGATATCCGGTGCTGCCCTTATCCTGCAGCTCTCAGTCCCAAGGACTGACACTACCCCTTAATCCCCACCACCATACTCCAACAGATCACAGATGGGGTGGATGTTAGGGTGTGTCAACACATAATCCTGGTTTTAGACCTGGGTGGTTGCAGATTTGGTCCACCTGCCAATTCTTATCAACTGTGTTTCAAAGATTAAGTAACTGGAGTTGAACGGAGTTATATCTGAGCCCACTATTTTGTTTTATTGATCGATATGTCTAGTTTTGTGTTGGCACATGCGTTTTTTATTACTATTGCTCTATAGCATAACTTGAAGTCGGGTGTGATGGTAACCTAATGCCTCCTTCAATTTTTTGCTGTAGTTTAAGAAATACATTATCTTTGTAGAAATCTTTGTTTTTCTTAGGTTGGTTTATCCTCTGGCATTTACTTTATGTGTGGTAGGGGGTGTATATGAGTATGTGTGTTTATTGTTAGAAATATTGTTTAACATTTTTCAGATAATTACTTTTTATCATATGGTTGTATAAGCAAACATCAGAAAAGAAAAGAAAAGAGACTACATTATGTGAGAATATATTAGATTTGTTAACTGTAAAATAAACATGCACAACTCAATTGTTCTCTTACATTACAACTACTTTTTAAAAGTTAATAAAATCCATCTGTCGTTTGTTCTACTTTGTGAAATTAAATTAAATACTCCCTGGTTTGTAAACCCATTCTCTCAGAAAAATCATAAAAATACACATTTTATATCAAATAAGATTCAGTTACTAAATACAAGAAAATGCCTGCAATATCATTTTGGTATGTGAGTCTCCATAAGGAAGGATAAAGCAACATTTAGTCATTAAAGTTAATAGACACCCTGCTTTTCTCCCATTTAATGTCCCCATGCTTTCCTATTCAGTTGTGTGAGACTCTACTTAAGTCATCAAATCTAAGTGTAGCCACTTGAAATAAGAATGTTTTATATGAGCAATTTTAATTATTTTTTCTTTTGCTGGCAATATGTGTGTCCCAAGTGAAATGGAGGGACAATCGTATATGTGAACTAACTATACTGATGACTTTCTAACAATGGGAAGCCAATGGAATTTCTGAATAGCTTACTTTAGGCTAAAACACATTCAAAGTTGACATTCTCAAAATGTTGCCCTTACTATAAAATCCTATTGTCTTGTGTTTGCTTAGGCACTCCCTCTGTGTTGATTGTGCAATGCTTCCACAAGTTATTTTTTTATGCAAGTGGTTTATCATATCATTAACTAATTTTAAACACTACTCTTCTAAACCAAAACATAGTTCCCAAAATATGTTCTAATACATTTATATGTCTTTTCTAACATTCTTCTCAGAATGCCAAAGTCCACTACATTCTTCCGAGGAAGTCCAGAGGACAGGTAGTACTTTATTACTACACTGGAGAGAATGTGAACTGTCAAAAGAGGAAAATTCTATCTCAGTCTTTCCTTTGGTCATGCTGAAGAATTGATCACTTAACATTCTAGCAGTGAAGTGCCTCCACTAGTTAGCAAGATGAATGAGCTACTGCATGCCTACATTCACCCTCAGGAGCAGCAAAAAAGTGGAGATTTTAAAATTGTGTATCAATTGATCACTAGGGAAAGATTTATCAATGTTTATAAAATAATTCATTACCGGAAATTCTCTGAAAATAAATTAATACACCAATAACCCATATGTCATGAAATGCAGTTAAGAAATCAGAGAAAACCTGTAGTATCCCATTCCAATTTTACACAAATGCATCGAAATGTGGGGAAACAATAGCTTAGGAAACAATGCAGATGAAAACAACTGAGTCATTTTAAATTAATTACAAAGGAAAGATGATCTGTATATTTTACCTAGTTTTATATTGATTTTTCCATTCTAGTTTGCCAGAAATATTTCTATATTACTGTTATCCCAAATGAACTTATACACAATACAGACAAAAGTGATCAATATGACATAGTAATGGGGTATGCAATGAATACTGCAGGAGTTTTAGACGGACCACCATAACTCGCCCAAAGACATAAGAAAGTTCTTGCCCTTGGGGAAGTGTAATATAATTGGATGCCACTCTACTCTACCAGAATACAACAAGCCCAGGAAGATCGTCACCTAGGAGTTTGCATTTAAGGAAACATTTTGTTTAAAATTATCTCCTTTATTTCCATTTAAGTAATCAGAGAGAAATGTTGGAAATAATAATAATTTGTTTGGCTACTATCTTTTATATTTCTAATAAAGTCCTTGAAATAAATCCATGATGGAGTCCAAGTCAATAGATAAGTCTAAGGGCTACAAATAGTACTTCTCTTACAATAAAAGAATGAAAAGCACATTAGTAAGATCTCTCATCTTTGGACACTGAAAAGCATTTAACAATGTTTTTTCATAATGCCACAATTTTTTTGTACACTGAATAAACATGGTTACAGTGAAATGCTGCCCATACTTAAACAATAAGATTGCCTGCTGGCATGTTGTTTTTGCTACTATAATAAGTTGAAAAGCTTTATTTTATTTCCTAATTTTAGATAAATATAGAACAAATAAAATATGAATAATAAATTAATACCTACAATGTCTGTTTCAATCTATTCTTACGTGACATTATAATTAAATTTGATATTAGCATTGGGAAAAACTTAATCACCTGTTTTTTTGCAAAAGTAAAAGACTTCATTTGTAACATTTGCTTTAATACATTAATAGCATTTCCCTATGTTTTGGGAGTGCAATAACCATTTCATTTAAAATATTAGAAAATATTTATAATACAAACATGTCTAAAGTTAGAGAAAGTCCTGTTTTTAATGCTATTCCCTCCTGAAGTACATTCACGAACATCTTTCTCTTTTTAAACTATTATTTTATGATTATCATTGTTTTGTCTGCATGGATATATGTAAAACACAAGAGTTATTGGCAACTTCAGAGGCCAGTTAAGACGTTAGGTAACCTGGAACTGCAGGGTTGGGGGTGGTCTTGGGGATACTTATAACTACACATATGTCCTCTATCAGTTCCTTTGTTAATCAATGAATCCTCTCTCAAACCCCATCTTTCTCTTTTGTAAGCTCATTACATTTATTTAGTTGCGGTTTTGTGTCTATGTGTGTCTCTGTGTGTCTGTGATCGCATGTGCTTGTGGTATGAGGGTGATACATGAATGTGGATGCCAGAGAAAAACTTGCACGACTCAGTTTTCTCTTTCAAATATGTGACTCCTGGCTTGTAAACCCTGGTCTTCCTGCTTGGTGGCAAACAACTTTACCCACTGAGCCATCTTGGTATCCTCATGTTTCTCTTCATAACATATATCTCTTTTTGAATTTTTTTACTATACTTTATATCAATAACATACTATAAGAAAGTGGCTCGCCGGGTGATGGTGGCGCACGCCTTTAATCCCAGCACTCGGGAGGCAGAGGCAGGTGGATCTCTGTGAGTTCGAGACCAGCCTGGTCTACAGAGCTAGTTCCAGGACAGGCTCCAAAGCCACAGAGAAACCCTGTCTCGAAAAAACAAAAAAAAAAAAAAAGAAAGTGGCTCTATTTTTACATGTGCTTTTTCATGGTGATGTCTCATAATGTATGAATCAGCCCCAAGTGTGAGAAGAATAGGAATATTTCCATTACTGTGCAAAAGAAAACATTAAACTATATTCAATGGGTAAGCTTTGTTCACAATTCAAGTTATTTTTCAAAAGATGCATCTTCAGTTGCATGAGTTAAAAAGTCTTCTTTGAGCATAATCATGACCCAGAAAGTGCCTGTATTTACAGTGATTCCAGTCATTAAATTGTCTGAGCATACCAGGATTTATTAAACCAAAAATGTCTTCCAGTGTCTAAGAAGGGACTTCCTCATGGTGGCTTGTAGGGATTGCTATCATTGACAATTTCTTTACCACATAAACTGTAAGGAAAAAATAAAGAAAAATTTAAGGCTACTAGCAGTACATGGACTTGATGTCCCACATTTCCATAACACTGCGGGTCAAGACTTTTTCAAGCATATTTAATAATTTAGCACAGTCAGGCAATTCTCAGTTTTCAACAAGACCAGAAAGTTGCTGGGAGAGGTCTGCACCATTCTTTCTTGAAATAAACTCTGTCTTAGTTAGGGGAAGGGACTGACTCTTCTTGGAAACTATGATGAATCTATGAGATGAGCAATGAACAGCTGGCCAGGGAAAGTGGAGTCCTACGCACATTTGTCAGGATTGGCCATCCTGGTTTCCTTTATCAACTATGAAGTGGCACTACCAAGAAAAATCTTGCTTACTATGGTAGTCATGATATTAAGTTTGTCTGTTACTATTGCAGATATGCCAGTTTTTTTTTCTTTTTGTTTTGTTTTATTTATTTATTTATGAAAGATTTCTGTCTCTTCCCCGCCACCGCCTCCCATATCCCTCCCCCTCCCCCCAATCCCCCCCCTCTCTCATCAGCCCAAAGAGCAGACTGGGTTCCCTGCCCTGTGGGGAGTCCAAGGACCTCCCACCTCCTTCTAGGTCTAGTAAGGTGAGCATCCAAACAGCCTAGGCTCCCACAAAGCCAGTACATGCAGTAGGATCAAAAACCCATTGCAATTGTTCTTGAGTTCTCAGTACTCCTCATTGTCCACTATGTTCAGCAAGTCCGGTTTTATCCCATGCTTTTTCAGACCCAGTCCAGCTGGCCTTCCTGAGTGAATTAAGCCAGACCCAAAAAGAGGAACATGGGATGTACTCACTCATATTTGGTTTCTAGCCATAAATAAAGGACATTGAGCCTATAATTCGTGATCATAAAGAAGCTAAATAAGAAGGTGAACCCAAAGAAAAACATATAGTCATCCTCCTGGATATTAACCTTCATCAGGCAATGAAAGGAGACAGAGACAGAGACCCACATTGGAGCACCAGACTACAACCCCAAGGTCCAAATCAGGAGCAGGAGAGAGAGCACGAACAAGGAACTCAGGACCGAGGGGTGAACCCACACATTGAGACAATGGGGATGTTCTTTCTGGAACTCGCCAGTTTTATTTTCTAAACCTGAGTAGTTGGCTTATAACAATCAAACTGTTGCCAGAATTCAGGACTGCCCTAAATCGCCCTGAGTGAACAGAGAATCCTCATGGGTCTGTGTCAATCTGTGTTCAGTGACAACGCACATTATTAAAGAAAATGTTATTTTTATTGTTGTTCAATTCTGTCAAGTCAAAATGTTCCCAATATGTCAAGCAATTGCTTACTTCTGGTGTCTGTCAGATTTTCACTGCCACTAAATTAAGGTCAAAGTGGACGATGATCCTAGCAGCCAGCTTTAGGCTGGTATCTCATTTCTTCCTCATTCTGTTTTTAACACTCGAATATTGTACACAGTACGAATGTTCCTGCTGAACACGTGAAAAGGTACAGTCTGACATTTTACAAAGATTAAGTTCTTTGAAAACATTCTGTTGGCCATGATTGTCATTCTGGCTGTGATTACAAATGCAAGCCAATGTCTGCAAATATCTAATCCCTGAGCATTTTGTGGGAGGCAGAGGCTTCCAAAGTGTGTTTGTTGTAAGCACACATCTGCTGGTTACACATGACTAGTTTATCCTATCTTGGGGCTGATTATGTAAAAGTCTGGCACCATATGTCATCATCTTGAAATATTTATATGGCATGTTCTTTAAAATTGTAAAATATTATCCTTTCCTCAAAACTGAAATAACTCTGGTTATGGAATCAAGAGCCATTTTATAGTACATATGTGTCATAGTAGAAACAGTACCTGCGGGTGAAACACAGATGCTCACTCTCAGCACTGGGTACAGGAAACTAAGTCAAAGTTGCCTCTATGATGCGGCAATTGATTGTCAAGCAAAAGTCATATAAAAAAATTTAATACCAAAAGGGTAATGTTTCATTCATTAAAGGAAAAAACTCATTTGCAAGTCATTCAAAGAATGTTTGATTAGATTACTTTCAATAATCGGATTTTGTTTCCAAGCATAAAGCATTTATAACAAACTGAAGTACCTCTCACCAAATAATAACTGCACATTCATGTCTTATTTACTCAGTCCTTTAAGCTCATCCCAAGCTTGATTTCCACATCGTAGTGTAGTGTAGTGAAAGGATAGAACGTCAGTATATCTTATTTCATAACCTCACTGATTGACTTTTCTTGGCAATTAATGAATCAGAAAGCCCCTCAATCTGAAAACAATTGTTCCCATGAGCTAGACAGAACATCTAGTTTACAGTTTCAGCCAGTTGGAACAGAAAGGTAAAGGCAGGAGAAACTCAGTGCAGACTAGGTAGCATCAGGTGACTTGATCAGGTGACTTCACAACAAATTTGATTGGGGATTTCGTTATCAACATTTCACAGAAGGTCAGATCAGCAGTTTGGTGTGTTGTTCTGTGGCATGTGGATGATGCTGAGTGCTGGACTGGGTTGGGGCATGTGCAGGAGCCCAGTGGACACCAAAGGCCTTCCCTGCACATTAACAAGCTTTGGTGTGTTTCTGCATTTCCATAGTTTTGAAGAGAACCATTACTCTATTGATCTAATTTTTGAGACTAAAGGTACTTAATAATATTCATCTAAAACTACACTTCTGTGTGCTTTTTTGTTTATATCTATGATTTTAAAATATGTGCACTCAATCCTAACTTCACTTGTTTCAATTAGTCTACAAAGTCTCATGCAAAACAGCCCCTGGGTCCAGACTTCCTTCAGCTTGCTATGTGCACAGTGACCCACAGCAGCCAACAGTTCCTCCAGCAAGCTATTTCCCTTTGATAAAATGCCAGGAGAATCTCTGGATTGCGAAAGACTATGTAAGTGAAGTTGTATCAAAAGGAATATTCTGTTTGGCAGTATTTATTTGAAGTAACTATACTCTGAGCAGAGAGAGTTCAATTTTCTTGTATTCTCTAAAACAGAAACAGATTTTTTTCTTTCTTTTTTTGAAAACAAAAACATCAATAAGATAGACTGGGGAAAAATGCAGACTGTGCAACCAGTGATGGTGGAAAGACTGGCAACCCACCTGCAGGAAAATGCAATAAGCTTCATATCTCCCAACATGCACATAATAAATTCAAAATGTATCTTATTATTTACATGAATCTATTTTTTAAATTATGTTTTGTAATTAATTGTTGTTTTAATATATTTCTTCTTTCAAATAAGAATTTTTTAATTCACCAATTTTTAATGAAATTTTATATACACCAGATTATGTCAAATGCTGTGATGATTCAAAAGTAACAAAAATTTCCTATGTACCTTTGGATACATAAGAAATATTTGACTACTTTAGTTATTTTAACTTGCATATACGGAAACCTCATATGAAAATTCAAAACTTAGGTGGTTATCTACATATAGGCTTGTTATTTCTGGGTCCTCTATTGTATTTCATTGGTCTACAATTTTGTTTTTCAGTATTCTAGATATGTTCATTGCTTAAGTTCTTACTCTCTGGTATTATGTTTCTTTGGGACCAAACGACCGCATGGCCAGGCAGGACAGGAGCCTCTGCCAACACATGGCAACAAAATGAGCAACTACATCAAGATAAAATTTGAGAGAGCTTGGGAAGGGAATTTAGACACAAAAGAATAGAATTAAGTATGGCTTCTTGGTAGCAGCATTATCTAGGATGGGATCTGTTTGGTAGAGGCAAGCTTACCTTATTTAAGAGAGGCTTCCTGATTCATTTTAGCTGCAAAATCTTTGCAGCTCTTTTAAGAGGCCCTGCCGCCAAACATTTAAATGGTGTTTATGACTAGCTGACAGCATGTTTCTTGGTGATGGCAGGGACCTTGAAACTCCATAGAATTGTGGCAATAAACATAGCTTCCACTAGTACCTCTACCATGACGCTAAATTCTCAGAAAGCTAAGAAATGGGGTGGTCCCAGCCATCAAAGGCATAGCTTTAATCCTAGCCATATTGCTTAGCAAATTAAAGACTCATGTGGTCATAAAACGAGAGATATATAGTAAAGATAAATTTAGACCAAAAAATCCAAAATAAAAACATGAAATGGTTATAGTGTTTTAAAAAAATATATATAGGCTTGGGACAGAAAAGAAAAATGATAAAGTCCCAGAAAGAAAGAAAGAAAGAAAGAAAGAAAGAAAGAAAGAAAGAAAGAAAGAAAGAAAGAAAGAAAATAGAATAGTTGGGTATAGTAGCACACACTTGGGAGGCAGAGGCAGGTGGATCTCTGTGATTTCAAGGATAGCCTGGTCTACAGAGTGAGTTCTAGGATCTCCAATGATACACAGAGAAATTCTGTCTCATAAACTCAAAAATAAATAATAAAAATAAAGAAAGTAGAGTTTCAAATAAAGCCACATAAAGATGGAAAATAGACAGAGAATCCGAATACTGTATGCTATTGTGTTGTCTCTGAATTGTTTGATGGCTGAGAAAAGAGCAACAGCTGCTAAAAGACATGTGATTGTAAATGCTGCTGGATTAATTCAACATACATATTTGAAAATGCCTTGACTTTAAAATTTAAGTCAAAAGATATGTTACATTGGAGAAGAGGTTTTACTTTTGCTTTCACAGGAAATGAGAGGCTGTGGATTCATTCTAGATTAAGAAAAATCAGGTTTGATCAAAAAAGACCCCTTGAGAAATCTCCTATAATAATGGATGGCCCAGATGATCCAACATTTCAAAGGACCTCTGTTGGAGTTTTCTCTCAGGTCTATATCCATAACAGCCTCAAGACTGCTGACTGAGATGATCAAACCTCACAGAATATTTCAGTCAGGACTTGACCATAATCCTAAATTTTCTTTAAGTCCCCATAAAATTATCAGTGCCCACAATAAGCAGGAAGTAGCTTAGAAAACTGTACCCACATTCCCCAAATAATGGATTATGGATACTTGTCCTTATTGAGAGTGTTGGTTACAAGTTGTTATGGATAATGGTCAGGAAAAGAGCTAAACAAAGGAGATTAGATTCTAGATTCAGAGTCTTGTTTTGAAAAGAAAATAAAGGGGAAGTGCCGTGGGCCAACGGTCTTATACCTTTTAAGATTTGTCACATGTACTGGTTTAATAAAGCACGGATTGACCAGTAGCCAGGTAGGAAGTATAGGCATGGAAACCAGAATAGGAGAATTCTGGGAGAGGAAAGGCTGAGTCTGCAGTCATAACCTAGATGGAGAGGACACAAGATGAGAATACATCACTGATATAAGGTACTAACCCACATGATTAACACAGGCAAGAATTATGGGTTAATTTAAGATGTAAGAATTAATTAATGAGAAGTCTGACTAAATAAGCCAACCAGTTCATAATTAATGTAGACCTCTGTGTGTTTCTTTGTGACTGAACAACTGTGGGACCAGGCAAGAGAGCAGCTGCTGTCAACACCACAGGCTGTGGCCTACCAGTAGGAATCTTTCTCCTTTAGCATCTACATGGAATCCCTTAGACTCCCCCTACTCTCTCTCTCTATATATATATATATTGGATTTCCCACTTGGTTGTACTTTGCTAAGCCATTGGCCAAAATAGCTTTATTCATCAACCAATAAAAGCAACACATATACAAAAGAACATCTCAAATAATCCTCCCTTTTCTGTCTAAATAAAAATGATGGTTTTAACTTTAATATACTAAAATTACATGTGAGAAACAGGAATCAAGCAAGAATTGTGGTTACAATATTTAGTCTATTTGTATCTGGCAAAATTGAAGAAAATATTCTATCATCTATTTTATTTTTGTGAGTCTAAAGTTTCACATCTAATTTATCTTTTATCATAAATAAGGAAAATCATAACTATTTGTCTTAAACTTCATTAAAAACTCCAGGAGGATATAATATTACCTAAGTAAAGAGGAAGTGCATTATAACCAACTTCCAAAACTCTAGAATTGACAGAGACATGCTATTGCCTGGAAAGTCACCCGAAGTTCTTTTATAACTTTGGAGCACCCATCTTCAGCCTACTGACCAATAGTGTCTTGAAGACTTTTCCAAGAAGCAGGAAATTTGAAAGGCTGTTTCACCTATATTATCAGTTTGTCAGTCATTTTCTCTGTGTCCTGTAGAATGTCTAGCAGGTTTTTTCATGAAACAGAAAATCTAAAAGACTTTCTCACCATTTTAAGGCAAGTTCAGCAGTTATTTTTCTGTGGGTCGAGTTATATAGCATACCATCAAGTAGTCCAGACAAGAGCAATTTCTTGCCCAAATGGCTAACAAACTCAATAAAGAGCTTCTTTGATGCCTATCATCCTCTTGAAGTAATTGGTGCTGCCATAAACAGACATGTCTCATTGTCAAGAAAAGTCTAAGTTCTTAAAATGTTTTAAATGCCATATTCTGTAGATCTTTGAAAGATTTGAAGAATACCTATCCATCTGAAATACATTTCTATATGTCTAGAAAACCTAACTAATATGATTACAAGTTTAACTATTATAAATGATTACCTTTTAATCTGCAATTTTTAATAAGCATTACATTTTTAGATGAGCTGCATAAACAAGAGTAGTAAAATATGTGTGTATATATGTATATACACATAATTGAATACATACATACATATATAAAGTATAACAAATTGACCTTAAATTTGTATCAACAGTCCAAACTCCACACCAGTGTAAAGTATTTATTTCTATATCATATCCCCCTTATTATTTTTTATTTAGAAATTGACTATAACCATTAATCACTTATACCCAATCCCCATTAAATGAAAACAAACATTTATAAACAATTATTTTGTGAACTTGGACAGAGTTTTCTCCAAATTGTTTCCTGCTGTTTGTTGGACGACATATTTGTAAGGTTCATGGAAACCTTTCAGGGTGTCATATTAGATCAAACCACATTATCCTGTAAGGAACCCACACGTTCTCATATTCTGTGGAAACAAAAGTAAAGCCACTTTTCCAAAGTAACATGCCCTTCGACTCAAGTTTTGAAGTCAAGATACCTTTATTTTGGTTTAGCTTAGCAGCCTCCAGAATCAAATGCCTCTCTTCAGTCAAAAAATTCAAAGAAAACACAATAATGTACATAATCCAGACTCTTTTCTTTTTTTTTTTTTTTTTTTTTTTTTTTTTTTTGGTTTTTCGAGACAGGGTTTCTCTGTTAGCTTTGGTGCCTGTCCTGGCACTAGCTCTTGTAGACCAGGCTGGCCTCGAACTCACAAAGATCCGCCTGCCTCTGCCTCCCGAGTGCTGGGATTAAAGGCGTGTGCCACCACCGCCCGGCTTCCAGACTCTCTTTTTATATTCCATTTTATGTGGCTTATTTTTCTGCACTCCTTTCATCTATGACTGTGTGTACTCTTTTAGATTTTACCATCCCCTTAAAGACTTTGTTTTATTTTTAAAACTATTTCTTTCTATAACTGTCTATACTAGTTTTCCTTTTTCTCCCAAGCCTATGTATTTTTTAAACACATTGTAACCAATTCAGAGGTTTATTTTTTTCTGAATCTCCCTTTACTCCATATATGTAATCATTTTCTGAAAAAGAGTGCATTTTTTTTTCTAAATGCTAAGAAGGCATGGCTAAAACCAACTCCATGGCCCTGCATGTTGGCTCCACTCCATTCAACATGGTAGAGATACGTACTTCACCCCAACAAACTATGCTCACTACCTCAGCTCCAAGGATACAGCAGGTCTTGACACCATTAAACATCTGGTATCATGCTGCTCACAAACCCCTTTAAGTCAGGACTTCCTAAAAGTTTCAGAGTTAATACCTCCAGCACAAACCAGGAAGCTATCTCTCAGACAAGCCAAGCAATTTTTGCTGCTAATGGTTAGTCAGGAAGCCGTCTCTTGAAGGAGCCACAGCTCTGCTGGCCTCCAATAAACAGAGTCTATCTGAAAATAAAAAAAAAAATGTAACTACTAAGAAACTGTGCTTGGCTCCCATTTTTGTGGATCTAGAAGCCCTCTTTTTTCTCAAGCTTTTTTAGTTCTTATGTGGATCCATACCCCGAGATGGAGGGCACCATTTTGTAAGTAGATACTGCTCGTTCATTCCCCAGCTCTACATATTACAACACTGCTTGGCCAATACCTTAGGCATATATCTAGCTAACTCTTATATCTTAAATTATTCATTACTCTTAATCTGTGTATCGCCACGAGTATATGGCCTACTGGGTAAGGTTCCAGCGTCTGACTCCTTCAACAGCTGCATGACATCTCTTTGACTCTGCCATTTCTCTCTATATTTCTCTGTTCATATTCCCACTTGACTCTATTCTGCTAAGCCATTTGCCAAAAAAGTTTTATTCATCAACCAATAAAAGCAGCACGCATACAGAAGGACATCCCACATCATCACCCAGCACTCTCTAATAGGCCACTCCTTATTAGGATAATGTGGATCACTCATATTTTGAATTAAAAGCTGTAGGTAATTTTTTCAAAAGCTATGTTAAAAAGGTTTGAGTCATACCCAGATTGGAAGTCATATTCACAGCAGTTTGGTTATTACTTTTAAAAATTGTGGATATTTCATTTTATTATTAGTGCTGTAGGAATTTATTATACAGTGTTTACTTTGTAGCTTAAGGTCATTATAGAAATCACTGGGCTAAAACTGTATTAAGTGAAGAAGAAGTACTCTGGAACTGTATTGTGCAGAAACTGTCACCTCCCAGGTTCATTCTGAACGTACAAAAACTATAAAGAAAAATGTTTGTCGAGCACTTTTACCATGGACCTTGGGGATACATGGAAGGTACCCCCTTCAACAAACACATTCACTATTGGGTCTATGAGCTAGGTACAGACTGAAAATTCTCTTATCATCTTTTGTGGTAGTTTGAATGAGAAAGTCCCCCGGAAGGCTTATACATTTAACTGTTCAGTCTCTAGGAAGTAGAACTCTTGAGAAAAGTTAGGAGTTGGGGCTTTGTTGGAATCAATGTTGGCTTGTTGGGTGAAGTCTCAAAGGCCCATGTCAGGCCCAGTCTCCCACTCTCTTTCTGCATGTATTTCCAGCAGATCAGGATGTAAAGATCTCAGCTACTGCTTTAATAACATGCCTGTCTTCTCTCCACCAGGATGGCCATTGACTAGCCCTCGAAAACTGTAAACACACTTTCAGCTAAATGTTCTCATTTATGAAAGCTGCTTTAGTCATGTGGTCCCTTTACAGCAATAGTAACTACAGAGCAAGTGATCCTTTTGTACCCAGCACCAAATGATGAAACTATAATGCAACTCTAGTTCCTAGGGCCCATTGTGGAAGATGGGGACAGAAAGTTTGTAAGAAATGGAATGGTAGAAAGTCTCCAGTGAGAATTTTTTCCTATAGAAATGTCAGGAAAGCCAGACTCATGAAGTCTCATCAAATTAACTGCAAAAAGAAGAACTGAAAAGGACAAGCACAATAGATATGCTAGCACAGAAGTGGGAAATCTCACGGGGCTCCAAACCTAAACAAACAGCTATGGGCAACTAAAGAATGCTGACAGCTGGACCTGGAGAGATGTCTCAGCATTTAAGAGCACTGGTTGTTATTCTAGACGACCTCAATTCAATTCCCAGGACCCATGTGGCAGCTCACAACTGCCTATAACTACGTTCCAGGGGATCAGACACACTCACTCAAATATGCATGAAGAGAAAACACCAATGCACATTTAAGAAAAAAAAGATTATGTAACAGAAATAGTCTTCTTCAGGGAAGATCCCCTAATAAGTTATACAATGTCAAAGTATCAACCTTAAAATCATGTACATATAAGTTACAATTGCTCATGGTGTATTGACATGTATATATAAAAACAGAGGCCATAAATTTGAGAGAGAGAACAAGAGAGGTTGCATAAAATCTGTCAGATGCTGAAAGATATGGGAAATTATGTAATTATATTTGAATTTCAAAAAGTTTTTTGGAAAATCAAGAAATATATAATCAGAATATATAGTGTAATGCTTTTTAATTAACTCTTTTACTTTAATTTTTTGTGTCCTTGTGGTATATGGATTTGTGTGAGGTCGTAGGCAAGTGCCTATGTGTGTGCGTGCACTTGGAGATCAGAGCTCTAGGATGAGGGTCCTCTTCCGCCACTCTTTTATTTGATTGAGGCAGTGTCTCTCATTCAACCTGGAAACACCACCTTAAGAAATCTAGCTGACCAGAAGCTCTAGGGATTCTCCTTTATCTCCTCTGTGCTAGGATTTCTGGCATCTACCACCATGCCAGTCATTTCACATGAGTGCTGATGATCCAAGCTGTTGCATGGTGAGCATAGAAACATTTCACTGAGCCCTCCTCAAAGCCCAGGGTTTATAATGCTTGCTCAGAAATGAGGAGGACAGCACAGTGCCAGGAAATATTTATTCAATAATTATTATGAACATTAGTTAAATGAAGGATGCTACAATGTATCTTGGCATATGTTCATAATAGATTACACTAAATCTGGTGCAGATATTGCAGGATTGTTCTGGCCCTATTACCATGTAATCAGATAAATGTGAGAGAAAAGGAAAAGGGGCTTAAAAATAAGAAATCAGACCTGGAAAAAATGAGACAGAGAAGCAAGCACACAAGCTCAATCTCAACAAGCTGAGACTTTTTTATTGGGATAGTAAAGGGCTACAACATTTCCACACAGAGAAGTTGAGAGCATTTACAAGACCTAGAAGGTGTGTGTGTGAGCCAAACAAAAGTTAGAGCTATTTACTTTTTTGTATGTGTGATTTGACTGTGAACAGGGTGTGTTGTTTTTTCATACCAAAACATGCTGTTCCTAAAAATAGAGTAGAATAGTCAGGCTAGAGCTGAACCATTCTTCATGGCGATGAGCTGTTGACCATTACAGACTGAGTCAATTCCTCGTCGTATGAGTCTTATCCAACATATCCCACTCTGGAAAAATAAAAGAAAAGATGGGGGTCTCGTAGTTTCAGGATGTTGCTTACTGGTAGACAGAGGATATGGTCTCAACAGTGGAAGGAACATTTTGAGCCTGCTTCCAAGCTACATAGGCACGGTTAGATTTCAGACAGGAAAAATTCAGTGAATATCTAGGTGGTGAAAGATTGTAGTCTTTACGGGAAGAGCTTTGTGAGACAGCTTAAAATAATGGCAGTGACCAAAGAATAAAGTAAGTGCAACTATAATGACTGGGCTATCCAAGGGGGCAGTTCACAGTCCCCAAGCCAATGCTATCCTTCTGTAACCCATTATCAACCCATTCTCTGATTCTTTTTAATGATTGTTCCACATTTTCCTATTCTAAGTTTGATTGGTTTTCATTAAAATAGCATTCTTCCCTTGAGGAAAGCACAGATGCCTTTTTCAGCAGTAAGGAGAAAAAAAAATGATCCAGGGGAGGAACCAGAGTGGGAGGCAACTGAATGCCCATACTTAGAAAAAGCCTTGTTCAAGTTGTGTCAGTTTCTTGTATCTTTGGTCCTCATCTCAAACCAGTTAGGATTTGATAGTGTGGGAAAGGCATAGCTTGTTGAGGAGGGCATAAATCCCATCTTTAGTAGCAGTCAGATCTAGTCATACATTACTGTGGCAGTCAAAAATTGATTGGAACTGAAATTTCTCTAAAGTTTTAGTAGCTGGTGAGACCAAGGTTACTTTATGTAGAAAGGCTTTTAGGCCAGTTATCTCGGTTCTGTTCTGAAAACAATACCCAGAGAGGCAATAAGAGGGATAAGTCAAATTGCTTAGATCCCCCTTCAGCTGACAAATGTATAATGTAGAAAGGGCAGGTGCAGTTAAAGTGCCTTAGAGGAGGGGACAACCAAGTGACCAAAAATGAAACAGAGGTCATAGTTCCAGAGCAAAAGTCAGGAGGTAATAACAATACAACCTGTGGGGAACGTTAAGAAACAAAGTTGACATAAGTTTTGCTTAGTAACACTAAATATATTTGCACAACTGGCCTTGCCATGTACCATAGTTCTGAAGAAGGATAAGGTAATTGTAACAGCAGTTCATTACATCAGATTCCGCAAAAGGAATAAGCACCTGGAAGTGTTGCAAAAGAAATTTGTTAAATTAAACATCTAATTGCAAATTTAAAAGAGAAACAGGATCCTACTGAGATATTTTTATAGTACTGTCTAGCAACATTTCCAAAGACAAGATTTGGGTAGTCAGAATAGTTACCTAAAACTATAATTTGATTACAGACTATATGAGAACCACTCTTAATCAGCAAACATGGTTAGTTAGGGTATGTGTACCAGAATTTGCTTCTGTTAAGAGGAAGAATTAAAATCCTGGATAAATGGCATGGCCATTCGAACTAGTATGCAGGGCTCATATCAGTTGTTAGACTTAGGTTAGAGGGTCTGTTCTTTACAGTATCCTCATAGTCATTATTGGAGACACTGAGGGCAGTGTAACTCCTATTTGCCTTCTGTTGTTGAAGACATTTAGGATATTAGTATAGACAATAAGGTCCTCCACTGGGCTAAATAATCTATTCTCCTGTCACTTCAGACATAAGAATAAAATCATTTTATCGATAAATAAAGATGAGGATAGTTGTTGTTATTTTGTTTGTTTATTTGTGGGTTTTTTGGTTGCTTCCTTGATTCTTTTCTTGGTTTGTCCTATACAGCAAGAACAGGTTAGACATACATAGCCAGAGAAAGAAGAAACAGAGTTCTGACGGCTCTTCTATTCTCGTGCATCCTTATCCTGTAATAAGATTAGCAGGTTAGCATGTAATTTATTGTGGTGAAGCTGTATGCCATCCAAGGAAAAAGGTCACAACCTGCACCTTGAAATGTCCTGCCATGAAAGCATATTGTAGTTTTAGTCCAGTCAGTTCAAGCATTAATATTTTTAAAACCAAGGCATTTTAAATACATCTGATTTTGAATGCTATTGTATACTAAATAAACTTTATCTTAAACTTATTGTGAATTACTTGTTTTAAGTTTAACCTTGGTAACCTATAAAGAAGACTATATAATGGGAAATTTGAATCGGTCTTTGCCTCCAAGTTTGCCTCTGTAACTAAATTGCATAGTACTTAGCATGACTACTAACGTAGGTCTGAGCACATTAAATAATTTGACAATTTAAAAGACTATTGACCACAAACTTGCATGTCTTAATTATAGTTTGCAATAAGTTAGTAACTCTCATAAGATTAGGATTTTTTTTTAAATTTTTCCCATTAAAATTTTGAGCCTCAAAATTACAATTTTGAATTGAGGTTTCTTGAGCATCAAAATAAACTTTAAGTTAATGGAGAACTGGGAACCTCATCTTTTTTTCAATTTTTGTACTGTACTTTTACAAAAGTCATAGTTGTCTAAACTATGCTTTTCCAAGTAGCTGAAGTTTAGCAAAGTTAGCAAAGACATAAGTGATTAGACATACATCTTTATGCTAGATTTTACTAGCATGAGTAAACCATCATAACCTTAGGAATTTATGCCAGGAATGTTGTAGCAAATTACTATTACCTGCTTTAAGTTAAACTTTGGTTTTGAATTTTACAGTCTTTTTTAAATGACTCCCAAATGACCTACAGATCCTGGGAGAAGAAACATATACATATCCATGACCTTAAATGAACATTTTGTAAAGAGAACCAAGAAAAAGTGAGCTAGATGTCTGAAATTACACTGAGCCATTTTTCACATTTATATATAAATATCATCAAAGAATTAAAATATTATGAGAAAAAAACAACAACAAAATGCATTTGTTGCTTCTGTCCTGGGTTTATCTCCTGTTATAAATAATAGAAGCCTCTATTGGAAATAGCTTACCTCTTAGCTCATCTCAGTCCATACTTTCTAAAGTCGATAATGTTTTTGATTTTATGCTTTCATTGTCACAGAGTCAGGGGACCAGTCTGACCACCCTAGAGGCTTTGGAGAAAACTTTGAGATAAACATGCAAGGGTCTGAAGCAGACAGGCCAAATCCCCTATCCAGAGTTAGCTTTTTAGTAATACATGAGCATGAGAATTTCCAAGTATTATCAATGCTCAAAAGACATTGGACTCCTGTAATACTTTACCCAGTGGTCTACATCTCCGTAAGCAGTGTGTGTGTGTGTGTGTGTGTGTGTGTGTGTGTGTGTGTGTGTGTATGGGAGAGGGAACCTGAAAAACTTAAGGGGTACTTGAAAAACAGAAGTAAAAACAAAGGTATCAATGCTTGGTGGGACAGAAATGAAGTAGCCCAGAGGCATAAGGTAAAGAAGTCCTCAAAACATAAACAGTATCCTCTCTCAATTAAGGGAAGAAGGTTTGAAGACCAGTAGAAACAGTGGGTATTGGTACCCAACATAGTTTTATCATCAGTTTTCTTTTGAGCTTCATTGTTCCTTGTTGTAATAGGAGCAGCAGGCTGCTTCCCAGCACCCGACCGCCCGCAAGGCTAGCTTTACCCAAAATAATTACATGGAAACTGTATTCTTTAAACACTGCCTGGCCCATTAGCTCTAGCCTCTTATTGGCTAGCTCTTACATATTGATCTAACCCATTTCTAATAATCTGTGTAGCCTACAAGGTGGCTTAGCAGAGAAGATCTTAACCTGTGTCTGTCTGGAGTGGGAGAATCATGGCAACTCCTTGACTCAGCTTCTTTCTCCCAGCATTCTGTTCTGTCTACTCCGCCTATCTAATTTTTTGTTCTATCAGAGGCCAAGCAGTTTCTTTATTACTTAACAACAGATAGAAAGATGACCCTCCTCCATCAGTTCCTACTCTGGCTATAGTTGTAAATATAGACTAAGTAGCAGGGTGAGAAGGGTTAAGCTAAGCTGGACAGGGGGTGGGGGAATATTGCAGGTAGAGTGGGTCTCAAACTGTCTGCCAACTCATTTGAGAAGGTTGTGTAGGGATGCCAAAATCGAAAGTTCTAAACTGGGGACAGCAATGGACATATCATTGAGGGAGTGCTGTTGTCAGATTTGAGAAGATAAATGAGTTTTGCAGGCTGTAAAATTTGGGTCAAATTTGAAATGACAGGCAGAATTGGTCTTATCCTGCCGCCTGAGGCATGCCGAGTTTAGGGAAGAGATGGAAACAATTCCAAGTGTTAGGAAGGCCTGTGTTCACTCTCGCTAAAGGTCACAAAGTCAATTAAACTTAGGAGGTTTCCTGGAACGTTCAAGACATTGTGATCCAGAAGAGAAGTGAGAAGTTCCAGATCTTCTGGAGTCTGGTCAGCACCCTGAGTCGGATGGAATGGACAGTTACCTTTTCCTGCAAAACTGGATGTGTGGAGAGCAATGCTTAAACAGTGGAAGATGAAGACCATCCTGTAGATGAGAGTCTGTGAGAAAAAGGTCAGAGGGAGGGGCAGGGAAAGATCCTCAGTGAGGATCAGCAAGTCCAGAGGCCGATAGGAATAAGGAAAACTTGGCCCAATACTGCTGCTGAAGTGCAGGGTACAAAACTTTATCTCCCTAGAGGGGTGGCTGCAGTGTGAGAAAACTGCAAGGACCAATGCAGGGTTGTGAGTAGTACCCGTGCCTGACTGTCGGCCTCAGCCAAGACTAGATGTTTGTAATGGGCACTTGTGACAAAGGCAATAATTTATCACACACACTCCAAATGCCTATAACTAATCTACATGTGTTGTAAATCAATTTGCTTTTAAAAGAAGAGGTTTGAATTAAAAGTCTTGGATAAGTGTAGTTTTCAATACTTCCAGGGGATAGAGGGAAATAACAAATTTATGGATAGAATACTTAGAATACTGGTAGTTTTCATGTCAGACGGCTTGAAAATAATGTCATTTTTCTTCGTAGAAAATTAATAAATGATCAACACTTACGGACTCTTCAGGCATATTTGTCATTTAACTACATCCATTTTCATGTTGATTCTGAGGCAATCTGTCAAGGTCCTTTGCTTGCTACAGGCTTAGACTTCTTAAATATTGAAGTGTTTATGAAGTCTCCAGTTTCTAATGAGAGAATAATGTGATGAAGGTTCGTATGACATCCTGATGTGGGGATCATTGTAGTTTCCAGTTCTAGTTTTTACAGTATGGATAGTGTTTGGGTAACTGTTTAATTCAACACTTCAGTGCTTTAGCTTTAGGCTCACTGCATCTCATTCTACATTTTGAACCTAAACATCTTTTAACCTAAAAATGTGATTCAACAAAAACTCTCTGCTTTTATTACTCCATTGTCATCGTTGGTTTCTCCCATCATTGCTTCATTAGAATTGAATGCATTTAAAAAAAATTTATAATTTGCTAAAACTTAAAAAGAATGCCATGTATAGCCATAAAATTATGCTTTAAAAATAAGCATAATTTGCAAAATAAAATTATGCATAATCATTAGTTTTATTGCCTTATGCTTTTGTGAAATGTTAAGTACCAGACTTAAGAGAAGTAAGCTGAGATCTCACACCAACTTCTGCAAGCAATTGTTTGCCACCTGTTGTTTGGGTTGCAAAATATAAAGAAAACCCAGTCTCCTGAACACATATATTAGACACAGAGGATGTTTTCATTAAGTTTTTGTTTTGAGATAATTGTAAATTTGCATGCAAATGTTAGAAATCATAGGGAGTGTGGGTATTTTTTGCCCTGTTTGCTTACGATTGTAACACCTTGCCAAATTATGCAAGCTATTACAGTCTGGTTAATGATGTTTAATAAAGTGAAAATACAAAATGTTCCTGTCATACCAAGTATCCAAATATCCCTCATGTTATGCCTTTATTGCTGCACAGCATCCCTCCTCCACACCTAGCAATCACAGTCTTCTTTCTCCTTTTATATATGTGATTTTCAGAATATCATACAGCTTGGATGTGACTTTTGGGATGAATTGTTTTCCCTTAGCAAATGCTGCAAAAGGGTGTTGTTTATCCATCAGCCTTTCTCTTCACTCCTTGGCATTGTTCCACAGTAAGCATAAACTTGAAATTACTAAGACCTTCTGATTGTTTCCACTGTTTTGTTCTTTTGAATGAAATTGCTAGAATCAGTGTGAGGTGGTGGGTCTTCAACCATTGAGTGTGTAGTACCACTAGAAACTGGCAAACTGTTCTAGTTTGGGCTGCTTCTGCTTTCCTGAGTGATTTATGAGCAATCCCATTTCCCTTAGCCCTCCTTAGCTTTTGTCACAAGTACTAGCAATATGTTCTATGCTACCAAGCTAGGAGATTTGTATATAAGAATGTCTCAGTGAGCTACCTGCCACTTTTCTAACAGGTGATGGTACTAGACATGACTGCATGAAACTATATATTTTCTTCTAGCTCATTAGAATCCACCTTTTCTAATCAGAACATTTTCTCCTTTACTTGTTAAGTTTGAAAGATTCTTCAAATATGCTTACTCGTCTTCTGTAGATGTGTGGTTTTCTCAGATACTTATTCTCGTTTATTCTCTAACCATGCCTGAGCACAGTAAAATGTCTTAATTCTGAGAAAATCAATTATATCAATTTTACCTTTTGAATTCTTTCAGCCAGTAATTGGTTCTAAAGATGTCCCTGAGGATGTTTCCGCTGAACATTTTATGGTTGTCTCTTACTTGCTTTGTGTTTATTTTTAAATAATGTGCAAATTATTCATTTGCGTGACTTTTCATAAGCAATATTAGCTCAGATTTGTGTTTGCCTGTAGATAGCCAAATCTACAGATACAATTGCTCAAGAAACTAATGTGCCTCCAGAAATTGTTTTTGAACCATTGACAAATTTGTTTCAATAATGTTTAATTAGGTCTGTTTCTGGGGTCTTCCTTTGTTCCATTGATCTGTGTGTGGCTCTATTTCAATAAGTACACAAACCTTGTTTGTCATAACTGTATAATGCATTTTCATATTAAGGAGAGCAACTCTTCACACTTCACTTGTAGAAACATTTTTTGATTGTTTGCTTATTTATTTTTCAAGACAGGGTTGCTCCCTGTTATAGTCCTAACTGTCCTGGAACTCACTTGCTTAGTAGATCACTTGTTTAGTAGATCATGCTGATGTCGAACTCAGAGATTTACCTGCTTGTGTCCCTTGAGTGCTGGGATTAAAAGCATGCGTGTCACCACTGGATTGTAGCAATACTTTTATTAATGAAAAATATCTTCAAAGTGGTAGCAATATCAGCATATGAAATCCCCACACTTTAAAAATAATAAAAAAAAATTATTCTGGCCATTCCTAGTTCTTCAAAAAAATTAGCTATTATAGTTTTATCTCTTCATATAATTTTTGTTATGAATTTCCTTATAAAAATATTGCTCATACTTTCATAAGATTTGTTTTATGATTTTCTAAATTATTTAATTAAGTCAACATATTTATGGCAACAAGCCTTATAATGTATTGTGTGCATTGTATGAGTGGAATGGGCCCCATCATGTAAGTTGTGTGTTTTATCCATCTGGGTTTGTAATTTTCCAAATGCGAACTGTGTATAAATTTGTTGAATTCACCCATTTCATGTTTGTACCATGGATAATGCCTGGAGCTCTTTCTGATCATGTGTTGATGCTTCATAGGGATGTTACTAGACCGCTTTCTGGCTGAACTCAACAACTCCAGAATGGATAGAAACTTCTTGCCTTATCCTGCACCATCAGACATCTGAAAAGCAGCACAATTTCTCTGCTTCCTTTTCATACTGTATTGTTTTTCTAGTCTTTTTACTCCTCTATGACTGGAACTTCATTCTTCCTTCTTCCCTAGCTTGTCTTGGTTTTTCGTGTTGCTTGGGTTTCTATGGGAGAAGTTTGGCATGCGGTGTCAAGTCATTGGTGGTACCTTTGGATATGGATAATCATTCTTGCTTTGTTGAGTGACCTTTATGATATTTTGGCAAGTTTTGGTTCAGCTGGATGCTGACTGTAGTTCATTCTTGTAACCACCAAATTGTCATTAGTGCTTGAGGTAACAAAGCTGATCTTTATTCAGCTATGAAAACTCATGGCTTCTGATTTCACAAGCAGACAGTTTCTTGCTGTAGTTTCCCAGAAATTGAAGAGACTAGGCTAGGGGAAAATGAAGCTGGGAGCCACATACTCAGCCAGGTCCTCTGGCCATGGATTAATGTTCTCAGGAAGTGAGGGAAAGTGAAACTGAAGTGGAATGAGCAAAGGGGCTAATAAAGCCCTTCAGATGGATATGGTATTAGTGTCCAAAATAGGGGGAAATGGCAGCTTACCTGCAGAGTATGTTATCTCTCAGATATTAGTGTCCCTGAATCATTTGGTAGACATGAGAATGAAGCCTATATATAGGTAGCTCAGAAGGTTTGTAAAGGTAGCTACTACATTAATGGATCAGTGAAAGGGAAAGTGACAGGCTGCCTGTAAATTACAAGGGCACTTTGGGCATTTGTAGTTACGGATTTTTGTTTCCGTGATGAATTTGTTAAGATTTGATATAATGTGTTATATTTTAAATAATATCAGATGCAATGGGTAGTATGAGGGAGGGATTGTGAGGGTCTAGAAAAGTAGAACTGGAAGGCAATGAGGCCAAAAAGCGTAGGCAGAGGTGAACCTGCTTCTGCCACAGAGTCTGACAAATTCAAAACTGCAGTCTTGAGGATGTCTCAAAATTACACTTCCTTTAGGACTAGAAAATCAATAAACTTTCGACCTACCCACTCATTGGTCATTGTTCAAATATACTTCCTAGCTAGATGATTAAGTTCTTATGGCATTCACTGTTCCCCAAAGAACAAAATCAACAACAACAACAAAAACAGAAACCAAAGCAAAGCATTTAAGATCAAACCCTCAAATAACCATATTTAAATGATATTTTCTTTTATTTTGCTCTGCTTTGTTATTGTTTAACACATGAACAAATAGTCTATATTCCATTTTTCTAAAGTTATGAGTGTGCTATGTATATTGCCTGCTACATGTGTTTATGTATATGCCTGCCACAGTAGAGGATACCTAACCCACCTCTTGTTCATGCTAAAACACAGAATGTATTTTTAGAAAGAAGTGGTAAAGTGTGACAGAGTGTGTAAATGTCTTTCAAAGGCAGCACGAAGGAAGACCTAGAGCAAGAATAGTGGTTTCTGGGGTTAAATCTAAAGTTTCTTCATTTTAGCCCCATGAGGTTTTGACAATATTTTTATATTACTCTGTATGTTCCCTCATTTATGTTTAATATGACCTGAATCTCTTTTTCTGGGGTAGGAGGGCTTGTCTTTTAGCATAGATCTATCCTGTAGATCAGTGGTTCTCAATCTTCTTATTGCTGAGACCCTTTAGTAAATACAATTCTTCATGTTGTGGTGACCCCTAATCATAAAATTATTTTCATTGTTACTTCATCACTGCAATTTACTACTGTTATGAATCATAATGCAAATAATTTAGGAGATAGAGCTTTGCCAAGGTGGCCTTGATCTACAGGTTAAGAACTGCTACTGTATGTTTGTTCGGTGTGCACCTTAGAGTTGGAGGGAATTTCCTGTATTGCGTTTATTGTGGGAACTTGCTGTAATTCACTGTTCAGTTCAAGGCTTCCTTTTCACTTTCCATCTGGATGATAGTGCATTTTTGAGACTGGAGTACTGGACTCTCATTGCTATCATATGCTGTATATCTCTCCCCTTAAAGTCTCTAATGTTTGCCCCACACCTTTAGGAACTCCAAGGTCAGGAACACACACATTCATAATCTGTCTAGCTTCATTGTGAGTTGAGACTTTTACCATTATATACTACTATATGGTGACTTTCTGCATCTCCTGTGACAGGTTTTTTTTTTTAATTTGTTTAGCTTAAAATCTCTTTGGTTTGCCATAACTAGAGTTACCCTACTCTGTTTATTTTGCTTTTAAATTAAACCTCCCTCTTCCATCCTTCCACTTTCAGTCTCTGCGTTCTGAACATTGAGGTGAGTTCTCTCAGGAAGCAGAGAGATGGGTCTGATAATTTTTTATAACTCTATTCATCTCTTCACCCTTTTTTGAATACAGGTGTGTGTGGAATCCCTTCAAATCACAAGGGGAAGCGGAGTACCTGCCATGCCCAGGTGACAACACAGTTGGAGCCTAGCCATTGGTGAGGTTAGCAGGAGAGGCTATAAGGTAGAGTTTGTGAGTGTGAAGGATGCGACCAGCAAATGCCATGTGCTATTCATCAATTTCCTTACTGCTGTTATCAAATCCCTAACATGAAACAATTTAAGGAAGAAGGGGGGTTACTTTAGGTCTTAGGTTCATAGCAAGAGAGATAGGTAGCTGAGGCTCCACCTGGACCTGCAACTGTAAACTCTTATTCACATGAGGAAGCAGAAACTTGGGGATAATGACACTCTTCTAGCTTTGTCCTTTCATGCAAATCCCCAAACCAGAGGATGGTGCTAAGCACATTCAAATTAGCTCTTTTGTGTTGAAATAGGACCCACCTAAATGTTCCCTTACCAACATTCCCAGAAGTGTGTCTCTTAGGAAATTCCAAATTCAAGGATGCTGACATTGTAGATCAACCATTAAGGTGGCTAAGTAAAATAAATGCATGATTGTTTTTGCCTCTCATATAAAGCAAAACCATCACTGGATTTGAAACTGAAGTTAACACTGTTTGAGCTTAGTCCTTGATCTTGGTCAAACTATACTTTGCTTGTCATTTATTACCCTGAATTTGGTCCCATAATATGATTTAAAGCTGATCCTGGAGACTAGCGGGGGTTTGTCCAGATAGAATATACCTAGTTCTGACAGTGTGCAGCTCACAATCGCAAGTTAGCTTTGATCACACACCATTACTGTCAAGAATGGAGTCACAGGAAAATGGATGGAACTAGAAAACATTATTTTGAGTGAGGTAACCCAGATACAGAAAAACGAGTGTCACATGTACTCACTCATAAGTGGTTTTTAAACATAAAGCAAAGAAAACCAGACTACAAATCACAATCTCAGAGAACAGAGACAACAATAAGGACACTAAGAGAGACATACATAGATCTAATCTACATGGAAAGTGTAGAGACTAGATCTCCTGAGTAAATTGGGAGCATGGAGACCTTGGGGGAGGGTTGAAGGGAAGGGAAGCAGAGAAAAATGCAGAGCTCAATAAAAATAAAGAAAATGTACGAACTCATTCAAAAAAAGAGTCGCCACTAAAATACTCATGTTGATTTTTGCACACTTGTCCTTGCATTTTTAATCTCTGATCCTACCTAATGTAACTTCCATTCCCGTTTGAGTTGAGACAAAAGGGAGACTGGGAAGCATGGGGCTGCTAAAGAGGCAGGTGTTCTCACTGTCTCCTTTCTCTCTCTATTTAGTGACTATGGTCCCTAGTGATTCCACTTGGTGTGGCCCTGTACTGACTTGAAGAAGATGGAATAACCATACAGTTAATTTAAAATATCTCTCATGATATTTATGTGATTTTTTTTCTGTCTTGTGAACTGGGCAGGTAACTAAAGTGAACACAAGATTTAGCACATTTTCACTAAGGTATTCTTGTTTTTAAGTAATTTTTAGTCGAAATATCTGTGAAAGGCAGCAAAGTCTAGATTACTCTATAATGATACAACATCCTGTCCTCTCATATGAGAAACAAATGTTATTATGTACCTTAGAAAATTAAAAGTGTGTTAATGCATACAAACATAATTGTAACAATGCCTGGAATTTACTACTGATAGAAGTCGGTTTATGGCTTAAGAGATACTAATAGTTTGTTTCACATGGGGGCCTGTTAGGTTAATGCTACATCAGTGTTCAAGCTGATAATATTTCTGTTGGACTTAGGCCTAGAATATTCTCCATGCATTTTGGAACTCTTTTTGAGACTAACTTTATAGTAATGATACTAATAGCTATTTTCATTTTCATGAATATTTTAGCTTAACTTCCAGAGAAAGAAAATTAAAAATACATTGTCTGCTATTAAGTTTTCGCAGCCCCTCTAAGTCATGTTTTAAGTAAAACCATTATGGAGAAGATATTTGCTTTTATCTTGTATCTAGACTGTCTTCTCATTACAGTTTACTCCTAAGATGGTTTTTACTCTTTATCTCCGGTTCTGAAACAATAGCTCAGTTAGGCAAAGTCCTCTTCATACTGCCTCCAGGTAGGAGGCAGCTGGCATGCCATGAAAAACACAGAGATGTGTTTTCAGTCTGAAATGTCTAAGACAAGACCCAGGTAGATGAGCACTCACAGATACTCTCAGAAATCAGCTGGCTCAAAGCACAGTTTCGGCTCAAGCCCCTCATTCTGGGTCTCCATCTCCTCACTTCAATATCTTTTAGTATATAGTATTCCTTTGTGAATATATTGTCTCTTATTCAGATTTTAATACAAATCACTATATGTGAGCATTTCAGTGAATATACCTATATGATTATATACAACATTATAAAGAAGCAGTACTTATAAAGACAACCCAAAATAACAGTTTCATATTAAGTCACAAAGTCTGTGTTGTTTTGTTACAACAGTGATCAGAATCTAGTGTGCATGTGCATAGGAACAAAGCCATGCTTTGTGTACTGATTTTGTAATTTTTAACCTTACTGTATCTGTGAGCTTAACAAGATAGTGATCTGTATCATGGAGACATGTTTATCTTACTATGCTCTAAATTTACTGCCTTCCAAATTTCCCTCAGTGTCTGTCTACTGAAGATTATACTTAGGCGTTTGGAAAATCACCTCATTTGCCCTGTTGTTCACAGTCATTTACTAACCATTGTAACAATGTTGTTCTTATCAGCCACTGAAGTGAAACTGCAAACTTTCGTAGGTTTAAAGTAAAAAAAAAAAAAAAAGAGCTACAACCAAATTGTTTCATCACCTCATAAGCCTGACGATAATTGCTTCAAATACTATGAACCAGTTTTTACAATGTTCTGTACGCTTTCTCGGAGAACACTAACAACTGAGATGATTCAAACACTTGTTCACTTATTGAATTATTATCTTCTCAATTCACAATTTAAATGCAAATATATTTATATAAACTTTTTAAGTGCTGATCCATATTCTTTGCATAAAAAATTTTATTTACGTTCATTTAAAATTTATAAACAGGGAATAAAGCTATACCTAAATCTTGAAGAATTGCTATTTCTTAGGGTATACAATATTCAATATGAACTTAAATATGTATAACTTTTGATAATAAAATTATAAAAATAACTTCTATGAAAATGTTATTTAATGTCAGTTGGCAATTGGTTTGGTTATGATAGCTTATCATTGTTTATGATAGCCCAATTTTGCCCTTGAACTACATATGTAGCTGAGGATGACTTTGAGCTTCTCATCCTCTTAACTGCATCTCTCCTGAGTACTGCGACTATAGGTATGTGTTAATACACTAAATCTATGTTGTGTTAGCAATTCAATTCTCAGTCTCCAGAATGCTTGCATATACTCCACCAACTATGGTACATTTATAGTCTTCTATTTTCTTAATTTTATGAACAGTTTTATTGAGATATAACTCATGTAGTACTAATAATTTGTGGTTCTGAGCATCAAATCAAAGCTCTGACATTCTAGACAACATTGAATGAAATCAAAACCCTTCCCCCCAAAAGAAACAGTTTCATATTAAGTCACAGAATTTGTGTTATTTTGTTATAACCATTAACAAGTAATACCGATGTGTATAAAAATAAAACTGTGCTTTGTCTATTGATCTTTGATTTTACAGATTTACTGAACTCAGTGTGTTCCTTGGCGATTTTTATATACAAAACTAGGCCATCTGCTAATAAAAATTTTGATTTTGTAATTACCATGTATTGTACTCTTTTTCCTAAGATGTTACCATTTCTAGAATCCCTTGTGGCATTCTAAATAGAAAAGAAAATAGTGGACATCCTTCATATTTTCTTATCCTTTCGGGAAATGTTCATATTTCAGCATGAAGTGTAGCATTCTTTTTTGTTGTTGTTGTTTTTAATTCTTCTCTCATATATTCCATCATGACTCCAGTTTCACCTTTCTCCCCTCCTTCTCAGTCTCTCTTCTCTACCTCCCCACTCTCCCAGATCCACCCCAGTCTCCTTTTTGAAAAGAGTAGGCCTTCCAGGGAGATCATCCAAACACAGCATAATAAACCACAATAAGACCAGGCACATACTAAAATGTCAAAGCTGGACAAAGCAACCTGGCAGAAAGGAAAGTGTCCACAAAATAGGCAAAAGAATCAGACAGCATCTTCACTCCATCTGTTAGGGTTCTCACAAGATCACCAAGTAACTCAGTCAGGCATAACATACAGACAGGGGACCTAGGTCAGACCCCTCCAGGCTTCCTGATCTCTGTGAGCCCCCATGAGTTCAAGTTAATTGATTCTGTGACAATTTTATTTTGGTATTCCTGAGTTCTCTGGTTACTCCAAACCTTCCTTGCTCTCCTCCTCCACAGGATTCCCAGAGCTCCGCCTAATGCTTGGCTGTGGAACTGTGCATTTGTTCTCATCCTTTGCCTGATGAAATACCTCTGGTCTTTTTGATGATGCTGGCCTCTAGCCCCAGGACACTCTGCAGGCAGGACAAACTATATAGGTTTGTGTTTGTTTGTTTGTTGTTGTTGTTGTTGTTGTTTTTATAGAAAACCTCCATAAGGCCGAGAACACACCACTTCTAGTTCTAATTTTCTGAGTATTCTTATAAGAAAGGCAGGTGGATTTTATGAAATGATGTTTTGTGTTGATTGAGTGATCACATGGCTTTTGTCTGTCTGGAGTAGCTGAGTGTTGTTGCTGTTTTATTTTATGTCTGTATTAAGGCATGCAGGCAAGAAAACAGCTAACAGAAAGCCTGAGTCTACTTATATTCCTCTTAAAGAAGTGTGCCAGAAAACACACAGGTACTTTTTTGAATTCATCAGGATGAGAGATCAGCAGGTAAAGAAAGCCAGAAAGTTTTTTCTCCCATACTTTTTTTTATTGAAAAAAAAAATAACTTTCTCATATAAGTTTGCCCTCCCCAAAATCTTCACAGATTCATTCCACTTCATCCCGACCCAACTCCAGGCCTTTTCTTTTCTCTCTCTCTAGAAAGCAAACAAATATCATTGTAATTTCCACTTAAAACAAAAGACAAGAGTTAATAAAATGGCTCAATACATAAAGACACCGTGAGAACCTGCATTTGATAGCTGGGATACACACACACAAACATGCATACAAACACACACACACATACACACCTATTTTTTTTAAAAAAAAAGAAATAACAGGCAAGAGATTTTAAATATGGTTAGAACTGGCTATTTGAATGAATTTACAGTTCTGGAGACTTAGAACCTGTCCTTCACAGTCTTGTTTTGTCTTCATGATGGACAAACTAGGAAAGGGTGTGTGAGAGCCCAGTGGTTCTGTGGATTATGAATTGGTTCTGTGCACATGGAAAGATTTACTAGGCAATCTGCTCACTAGCTCCTGGAACTCCAATAGTTCAGGGTCTACAAGACCCTGGATGCAAAAGTATTAAGAATAACAATAACCACGTGTGAAGAGATAGACAAATGAAGGCATGCTTAAAAGATCACATAGGCACTTTTATAGAGATCAACGACTTGCCCATTTCTGGACACTTGTAGTGCATGTAACCATAACTTAGGCTATAGAAATTTAGATGTCCCTAAAATCTCTTATTAATGTTTCTGCTGTTTCTTCCATTTGTTTATTGTAATAGTCATCATAATTTAGCAATCTAATAAGAATGTGTTAATATTTCAATTTTCAGCTCAAGAACTAGAACTCAAGATAAGAATATACCTCTGACCTCTACTGCTTAAATTTAATTGTCACTCTCCACACCTAGTCAAATAAAAGTGACAAGTTGCTTCTAAAAACGTGTATATATATATATACACCATTTTTAACCCGATATTTGAATTCAAGATTATTAAGGGCAGTTTTACACCTTCTGGGGAGAATTATCTACTACTAACTTTGGTTAGAAAGTATTTTGAAAACCCCACTCCAAAGTGAAAAATGACATATTTACATATGACAAAAACATTTTTGAAGAAAGCCAATTTCAATAAGCAAATCTGTCTTAATTCAAGAAATAACTTGCTGGGTACATTAGAAGAAGCAGAGTGTTAGGCAAAGTTGTGCAAAGGAAGAAACAGTGTATGTGAAAGTTTTAGGAATTTATAAGTGAAAATGGCAGAGAAGACTTCTAGTCATTATCACAATTTGCAATAAGAAGAATCAACAAACCAAGTTTGAATAAAAAGAATAGCTACATTATTTACATTTTTCATTATACCTAAACATATTTCATAATTACTTCTGATACAATTCCTGTAGATTTTCCTTAGTTCATCCTTGTTTGTGTGTTCATAATAATCCAGGTGCTTGTACACGATTCTGTAATTGTCTTTCATCTGTATTGAAATGTGGTCATAAAATCATCATATACTTAATTGTATCCATTATATGATATTACAGAACAGAAATGTTGGGAATTTTAGACTTTACTCTCCTATATGTGTAAATTTCAGAACTAAAAAAAGCATTAAAAAACTTCAGCACATTTTAGCAGAAAATTTCCTCTAAATTAGTTCCACAAGAGAAATAAAGTATATCTGATTTCAAATTATAAATCAACTCCAAGGTTTTATTTTGCCTTCCATTGTTTCCAAGGGATCACCAGGCTGTCATTTACTCTCCTATTCTTGAAGTTCTTGGCACTACTTTTGGGCTTGTAGGCTACCCATAACACTGAGGTCCTGCACTCTCCTTCTTCAAACAGGATGAGAAGAGGCAAAGACTCCAAGCTGTTTGCTAGTCGAAGGGCCAAATGCCATGGTCTTTGTCACTTGCAACCACATTCTTCTATATTATTTCCATAAACTATACATCCTTCGCCATTAGAGAAATGCAAATCAAAATAACTCTGAGATTCCAGAAATTTTACACCTGCCATAATAGCCATGATCAAAAACCCAAATGATATGTGGTGGTATGGGCAGTAGAGATGCCACCAACTCTTCCCCATCACCTCCCATCAACAACTAAGGCAGGTGGGAGAGCTGGCCCTGAGGTCATAAGAGCAGGAGAGCTGTCCCCATTTTCCTTCAGTTGAAGCACTTAGAAGAGTGGTCCCTAAACCTCACCTGGTCAACACACTAGTCCTGAGTCTGAAGGTATAGGTGTGTGAGAACCTGAAGATGACTCTGAGGATGGCCCCACCCCTTGCTCATTGCTGCAGGAGTAAACTAGTCAGGTTAATGCTGGAGAACTCAATCTGGTGGCAAAGACAGGAGAGAACTGGCATGCTGACCAACCCTGCAACTACTCAGGTCCAGAACCAAGTTATATGTTGGCCCATCCCAATATTTTTCCCATCTGTGATCTGATGGAGCATGGTGAGGGGTGGGGGGCTGGCATTGTTCCTGTAGGCCCAGGGCTGAAGGATCTCCATGACACAGGACAGCAACAGGATATCCAGGAAGAGTCCCAGTGAGGGTCCAGCATAGAAGGTGTATCAGAGACCAGAGGCCTAGAACTAGAACAATGATTCTCTGTGATGACTACCTGCATGTAAGAATGTATGGATAAAGGGATTTACTACATGATTTACAGTATCACACTGCAACATCCGTGATGATATTTTTTCCCTTTCTTCTTTTTCCCCCCATTTTACTCTTAAATTTTGTTTTGTTTTATTCTGCTGGGATTTGAGATGGTGAGATCCGGAGGCATAATGTGAAAGACACCAAGAATAAATATAAAGAAAGTTAAAAAAAAATGACAGTTCATGTTAGGGAAAATGTGGATAAAAGGAATACTCCTCCATTTATGCTGGGAATGTAATTTGTACAACCACTTGGGAAATCAACATGGTGGTTTCTCATAAACTAAGGAATAAATCTACCTTATTACCCAGCTATACCACTCCTGGACATATACCCAAAGGTATATGCCACCATATTACAAGGACATTTATTCAACTACATTCCTAGCAGTTTTGCTAGTGAAAGCAAATAGCTGGAAATAGCCTAGATTTCCCTCAACTGAAGAATGGATATAGAAAATGTGGTACATTCACACAATAAAGTATTACTCAGCTGTTAAAAAAATGACATCATGAATGAAGCTAGAAAAAGAAATCACCATGAGTGAAGTAACCCAGACCCAGAAAGATGAACAGGGTATGTATTCATTTATAAGTTGATATTAGCATAAAGTAAAGGATAACCGATCTATAATACATGATCTGAGAGAAGCTAAGTAACAAAAATGGCTCAAGAGGGATGCTTGGATAGTCCTGGGAAACGGAACTACAATAGAGATTTTGGGTAGACTGGGGAAGGATGTAGATAGGAATGGGAGGGATCATGTAGGTGGGATGAAGTGGAAGAGTACTAGAAGAGATGACTGGAAAAGGTAGACATTTTGGTGTGACATAGAAACTCAGTGTAGTGGAAAATCTACAAGAGTAAACCTAGCTAAGACTCATAGCAATAGGGGATATGTAGGCTGAAATGGTCATCTCCTATAACCATGTAAGACTTTGAGTAGATTGGGGCCTCAACCTAGCCACCTAACTTTTGACCTACAATTTGTCCTACCTCCAATATGTGCTGGGTTAATGTTGGCACAGAAATTGAGGGAGTGGTCAATCCTGAGAACTAGGCCAGGAGAGGGAGCCCACCACTGACCCTGGAGTGCCAGGACCTAATGTAACCAAACATGGGAGGTATAAACAGAAACAGGGTATAACCAAACATAATTGGCAAAAGAAAAGAAAAAGTCAATATAATGATGTCTTATGATGCCTAATTCTGCTATACTCATAGATTGGTGCCTAGCTTCATTGTCATCAGAGAATCTTCCTCTAGCAGATGATGGAAGCAGATGCAGAGACAAACTCAAGGCCAAGCTCAGGGAATCCTATGGAAGGGGTATGGCATAGTAGAATAGTGTAGGAGCCAGAGGGCTAAAGGATACCACCAGAAAAACCGCAGAATCAACCAACGTAGTCTCATAGGGGCTCACAGAGACTGAACCAACAACTAGGGAGCCTACATAGGACTATCCTCAGGCCTGTGCACATAGGGTATAGATTTGCAGCTTAGTGTTCTTGTAGGACTACTAACAGTGGGAGCAGGGGCATCTCTGACTCTTTTGCTTGTGTTTGGGACCCTATTCCTCATACAAGGTTGCTTTGTTCAGGCTTAATGCAAGGAAAAGTGCCTAGTCTTACTGCAATTTGGTATGACAAATTTGGTTGATATCCATGGAAATTCTGTCATTTTCTGACTATAAACGGAGGGGGAATAGATTTGGGAAGCAGAGGGGGGTAGGGGACGGAACTGTGAGGAAAGGTGGGAGGGGAAACTGCAGTTGGTTTGTAAAACAATAATTGTAACAATTATCATTTAAAATAAAGAATACCTTCAGTTTTAAACACCTCAGTGTGATATACTAATATATATATTATACATATTCTTTTACACATTACTTCTGTACAGAAGTTTTTACCACTTTTTTTTTTGCGACTTTTAAACTAAGAGCAAGGAAGTCAGTATGTTTGATATTGTTACAGAAATTCTCTTGGTTTTCTTCATTCCTTACCACCCTTTCCAATCCATTTGTTGGTTTTTGTTACCTCTATGTTTTCTTAGTTTATGGAGTTTCTTTAAGATGACTATTCTGCCCTCTCTGTTGGTCACATAAGCTTTCATTTCACTGGGGCCAATTACTGGGAAATTGTGACGTCTTGGAGGTGGTAATTTTCTGTGGCATTGTGTGTTTCTTGTTTCTATCTGCACGTTTGAAGGAGCATCGCCTTTTCAAACCAAATGGGTTCAAGTGTGAAAAGCAATCCCTACAAATGGGTGGGAGGGTTATTTCTATGGTGGCATGACATTTCTGTTTGTGAAGATGATGTCATGGGTGTAACCTTTGTGCCATAAAGTCCATTGGCTCAGGACATACTTTGTGAAGATTACAGGGATCATACAAGCCCTGGTTATGGAAATTTCCAACTATGGTGAAATCTTTGACTGTATGAGCTTTGAGGCCTTCCTACCACTTTTTTTCTGTGTAGGTAGTCATAACCAAAGGGACTTTATTCAGCACTAGATGTCACTTACTGTTGTGGAGACAAACATGGTAAGGATTTAGAACATAAATAAGCAATGCTCCAAAAGTTAGCAAAATTGAGACTCTGGGGTTTAAGGTGCATGAGTCACAAGGCGGACTCATTGATCCATGAGTCCACCATGTGGAGGCCATAGGTGCCCGTGGAACATTTAGGGAGCTGAGTTCTTTAGTACAAACAGAAACAAAGTCACAGCAGCTCAACATACTCAGCCAGCCTATGACAGTGAGGGTTCTGATGTCTGAGGCATAGGCTCTCCTAATCTGTGTTCTGGAACATGAGCCCCAGAAGTCCAGGAGAGAAGCTTGCTATGGAGGTGACAACCAAGATAGTAAAGCTAGAGCCCATGATTTGAGGAGTTGTTGAGTGACTAGTTCTTCACAACCAAAGCAATGAAAGGGCAGCCTTGGCGATTATAATGTTTCAGATGTGTCTACTTACCGTGTTCTCTCAGAACAAGGCTGTGATTCAGGTACAAGAGTAAAAAAAAAAAATGCACATACTGGTTTGTGAAAAATAGAGGAATTCAGTTAAACTATTTTAATTGCATGATTTAACTGAATGTGAGAATGGTGTCCAGTGTGAGAAAATAGCTGTGTGTCTCCTTTGAAAATATCAAACCATGTGCTATTATTTTATTATTAGTTACTACCATCTTGGTAGTCTTCTGGTTTGCTTCATGCATCTTCATTTTGCTCATAATATACAGGGAAGGGGGTGAAGATCAGGAGTGGGAGTGGATAAAATCATAATGAAAAATAAGGAAATTACTATATAATATAATGTATTTTAATACTATTTTAAACATCATGATGCAAATTAGTTCACAGCATCAATTCAAACTTTTAATATGAGACTGATTATCAGAGTATATTTATTGCAAAAAGATAAATTTCACTTTTTACTTCACAATGCCATGTAATGTACTGAAAAGAAATGTTGCTGGGTGGTGGTGGTGCACGCCTTTAATCCCAGCACTCGGGAGGCAGAGGCAGGCAGATCTCTGTGAGTTCAAGGCCAGCCTGGTCTACAAGAGTTAGTTCCAGGACAGGCTCCAAAGCTACAGAGAAACCCTGTCTCGAAAAACCAAAGGAAAAAAAAAAGAAATGTTCACGCACTAGAATATGTTTCTTAACTAACTTATGTAATTGCACACAAGTATCTACCATAATTGGAGACTTATGGATTTCCAACACTTTGGACAGTTGATAGTAAGAAATCAATCTTAATTAAAAGAAATATTTAGCATCCTAAAATCCATTTTAATAAAACTTGGGTATTTAGAAAAAAGTCACAGTATTTTTTTATAGATAGTAAAAGAGTATTTTATGTTCAGCTTCCAAAAAGTATTGTTCCTTTCTTATTCCATCAAAATACCAAATGTGCTTATTTGTATAAACTCTTATTAAAGAGAGTTACTGTGGAAGTCAGAGCTATTATAGATATTTTACCTTGGATATTTAAACTTTTTCTATGGGTTTTTTCTTTAGTGGTGATAAAAAGCACTCATTTCTCATTACAGTGTGCAAAGCTTTTATAAACGTCTTAGACTATTGTTGGCCAGGAACCATTAGGATGCTGATAATGGTGGAAATGTAACTTTGGTATTGAATTCCATTACTCAAAGCTTTGTTGCCTTCCCCCAACATGCTGAATACTGAAACTTGTTAGTACAATAATTACAAACATTTCCTTGAAGCCATTTTATCTGTCCACATTTCAAAGAGGCTGGAGGATTAAAACCTGACTATACAATGCTAGTTCCTTTGATTCTACATTGAGTGCTAAACTTTAAAGCAACTTTTCTTAAACCTACTGGATGAGATTTCTTTCTGCTACCAATTTATTTTCATTTTGACTTGGTAATGAATGCTCATGTTTTTTATATGAACCTGAAGCAAACTACCTGAATGCACAGCTTAAATATTTCATACATCAGAGCAAGAATCAGAATCATAGCCTAATATTGTGTGAATCAGATTTATAATATGTCAATTCTCATTTAAAGAGTGTAATTATATTTTTAATAAGGTACATTAGTCTGGCCCTAACCAGTTTCAGTAAAACATATTCTGCTCTCTCTATCATTATGTGAAATATTTTTACACAGCCAAAGTAATTAGAGGTTTTTGTTTATATTATGGCTGTATTTTAGAAATTTTGTCAAATTTCATAGTTTCTCCCAGTTAAGTCAGCTATATCTCTTGTAAAAATATTAATCTAAGTGAATATGGATAGAAAAACAACATTGAATAAAAAATAAATATTAGGTGACTAGAAGAGAGATGCTGAAGACTGATGACAACAGATCATCAAATTAGGGCACTTAAAAACTTCCATAAAGAATCAACTAAGAAAGTCTTATTGGAGGAACAAGCAGAAGAAGCATCATCAGACTGGGGGCTTGTCAGCATCTAGCAGAAATCAACTGGAAAAACTAGCTATATTTCCATGTAGACTAAGTGTTCCCAGACAAAGCAAGTATCCCTTTACATGAAGTTTCCAGTAAAAGGGCAAACAAAAGAAAAGTGACTTAACAAAATCAAAGGTTTACCACATCCAACAGAAACTAACTGGGGAAGTCGAGGCAGGCAGCTGAAGACCCAGTTGACCTAGCTGCTCACAGATGATTGCATCAAGCAATAAACAGTAGTGAGCCCTGTAGGAAATAGTTTATCTCAGTTGTTCTCAAAGGTGCAATGCTTTTTACACTCTTGAACTTTTGCTGTTTTATTCCCACCCTGCCATAGAGTTGGAGGGCAAGGAAGACCATCCCACTACAAATGGCCATGAAGAACACTTTGAGACTATCTGGCTTGGGTCAGAAATATGGGGACGATTCAAATCCCATTTTCAGGGCCAACTTCAACTACAAGTGATAACTTTCCAAATTACCAATACAATATATGTTAGAGGGCTTCATTGCTGATTTTGTTGTTGGGGCTGGAAGGTTAGAGGGCCTAAGATGAGATGAGTTGGGGAAGATTTAGAAGGCCAACCACTCTGCTGCCCTTGAGGCAGAGTATGGAGTATGGATATGTCTCGATGGAGCATGTCTCAATTTCCTTGGACTGACCCACAAGATGATACAAGTAGGAGCAAGAGCTGGATAAGAAGAGGAATATATTTCTGCAATCAGTAGTAAGGACTCATCAGGAGAGAACAAACTTGAATAAGCTAAGATCACGTAAGTTATTAGATATTTGAGCTGAAAAGAACAAAGGCAAAATGATATTTTCAAAAGTTATAAGAAAAATAAAAAGCACATTGTGAGAATTCAAAGATACAGTTAAATTAGTGCTTATATATTAGTCCAGAAAGTGCATAAGGTAATACTCTAAAAGGCAGAAAAATAGGTAGTATGTCCTGGCAACATTCATATTAATTATAGAAAGTTTCAACATCTAGAATAGCATTAATTATAGGACATTTTTATTTTTAAATAAACATATTTATTTATTTGCCTGTCTACCTACCTACCTACCTACCTACCTATTTATTTATTTATTTCACTTTCTGTCTGCAGTTTACCCTCCTTGCTCTCCTCCGAGTATCTTCTTCCATCCCCCTCTGTTCCCCACCCCCTCAGTCCACTGCTCCTTCATTTCTGTTTAGGAAAGGGCAAGTCTCTCATGAGTATCAAGAAAATACAGCATATCAAGTTGTAGTAAGACTAAGTACTCCCCTCCCCCCATGTATTAAGGCTGGGCAAGGCAAGGAGTAGGGTTCCAAATGCCTGTAAAAGAGTCAGAGACAGCTCTCCTCCCAGTATTAGGAGTCCCGCAAGAGGACCAAGCAACACGACTGTTAAACGTGTGCAGAGAGCCTAAGTCAGTCCCATGCAGACTATCTGGTTGACAGTTCAGTCTCTTTGATCTCATATGAGTCCAGGTTAGTTGATTCAATGAGTTTTTTTATGGTGTCCTAATTCCTCTGGCTCCTACAATCCTTTCACCTCCTCTTCTGCAGGGTTCCTTGATTTCCACGTAATGTTTGACTGAGGATCTGTATCTATTTCCATCAGTTGCTGAATGACCCCTCTCTGATGCCAATTAGGCTAGTCACCAATCTGGTCAACAGGAGAGACCCAGTTTAGGCTACATATTTGCTCTTGCTAGCAGTCTAAGCCTGGGTCATCTTTATCGATTCCTGAGAGATTCTGTCTGCCAGATTATTTTACCTGACCCCAAAATGACCCCTTTCCAGTAGTCTCTTTCAGTATTCTCCTCTTCCATGCACCCCATCAGCCTATCACTCATATTCCCTTCCCCATCACCTTGAGTCTAGTCATTAAATCTCTTCTATCTCCTCTTCTCAGGGAAACCTGGTTGACCAACAATGAACCTAACCTCTCTGAGGCTATGGATTATCGCAATTATAGCACTGTTGTTTTTTATTTTACAGCTAATATTCACTTATGAGTGAGTATATGCCATGTTTGTCTTTATGTGTCTGGGTTCTCTCAATCAGAAAGATTTTTTTTCTAGATCCGTCCATTCGCCTTAAAATTTCCTACTGTCCTTCTTTTTAACAGCTGATTAATACTCCATTGTATAAATGTACTATTATTTTCTTTGTGCATTTCTTAGTTGATGGATATCTAGATTATTTCCAGTTTCTGGCTATTAAAAATAGAGCTGCTATGAACATAGCTGAGCAAGTGTCCTTGTGGTATGATTGAGCATCTTTTCAGTTTTCCCCAAGAGTGATATAGATGGATCTTCTAGTAGGTTGCTCCAAAGTTTTCTGAGAAGTCGCCACACTGACTTCCAAAATGGCTGTATAAGGTTGCACTCCCAACAGCAATGGAGAAATGTTTCTCTGCTCCTCATGCTCTCCAGAATGAGCTGTAACTTGTGTTTTTGATCTTAGTTATTCTGACAAGTGGAGGCTGTAATCTCAGAGTCTTTTTGATTTGCATTTTCCTGGTGGCTAAGAATGATGAACAGCTGATTTAGTTTTTCTTTGTCATTTGAGATTCTTCTGTTGAGACCTCTCTGTTTAGATCTGTACTCCATTTTTAAATTGGGTTATTTGGTTTGTTGCTGTCTAGATTCTTCATTTCTTTATGTATTTTGTAGATCATTCTATGTCAAATGTGGAGCTGATAAATATTTTCCCATTCTGTAGGCTGCTGTTTTGTCCTATTTATGTTCAAACTTTTCAGTTTGATAAGGTTGTTAATTTATTAGCCATTTATTAATTGCTGATCTTAGTGCCTGTGCTATTGGTGCTCTGTTCAGAAAGTTGTCTCCTGTGCCAATGTATTCAAGGTTGTACCCCACTTTCTCTTCTGTCAGATTCGGTGTATCTGGATTTATGTTGAGGTCTTTGATCCACTTGGATTTGAGTTTTTTTTTTTTCAGGGTGCTATATATGGATCTATTTGCATTCTTCAGCCTGCCGACATTCAGTTGAGCAACACCTTTTGCTGAATATGCTGTCTTTTTTCCACTGTATATTTTTGGCATCTTTGTCAAATCTCAGGTTTTCATAAGTGTGTAGATTTCCATTTTGGGCTTTGATTTGATTTCATTGATCAACGTGTCTATTTTTATGCCAATAACCTGTGTTTTTTATTATTATATCTTTATAGTACCTCTTGAAATCAGGGATAGTGATACCTCCTGAAGTTCTTTTATTATATAGTATTGTTTTAGCTTTCCTGTTTTTTTTATTTTGTTTTTCCATATGATGTTGTTTGTATATAGGAGGGATACTTACTTTTATGAGATACCTTATATCTAGCCACTTTGCTGAAGGTGTTTATCAGCTGTAAGAGTTCCTTGGTAGAGTTTTTAGGTTACTTATGTATACTATCATATCATCTACAAATAACAACACTTTTACTTCTTCATTTAAGTTTGTCCCTTGATCTTCTCTGTTTAAATTTTTTAGGTAGAACTTCAAGTACTATATTAAACAGATATGAAAAGAGTGGACAGCCTCTTCTTGTTCCTAATATTAGTGGAACTGCTTTGAGTTTCTTTCCATTTAATTTGATGCTGGCTATTAGTTTACTGTATATTGCCTTATAATGGTTTGGTATAACCCTTCTATTCCTATTCTTTCTAAGTTGTTATCATGAAGAGGTGTTGGACTTGTCAAAACTATTTTTAGAATTTAATGAGATGATTATGTAGATTTTTCTTTTAGTTTATTTATATGGTGGATTATATTCTCAGATTTTTCCCATGCTGAATAATCCCTTCATCTTTGGAATGAAGCCTACTTGATCATAATGGGTGATTTTTTTGATCTGTTCTTAGATTTGGTTTGTGAGAATATTATTGAGTGTATTTGATCAGTGTACATTAGAGATATTGATCTGCAAATTTTTTTCTTTGTTCAGTCTTTGTATGATTTGGGTACAAGGGTGATTGTAGTCTCAAAAAATGAATTTGGCAATGCTTCTTCTATTTCTATTCTGTGGAATAATATGTTGAGTAATGGTATTAGCTCTTCTTTGAAAGTCTGGTGGAGTTCTGTGATGGAGGAAGGTCATTGGCTAATAAAGAAACTGCCTTGGCCCATTTGATAGGCCAGCCTTTAGGTGGGTGGAGTAAACAGAACAGAATGCTGGGAGGAAGAGGAAGTGAGCTCAGACGCCATTTCCTCTCCTCTCTGGGGCAGTTGCGATGAAGCTCAGACCCAGGATGGACGTAGGCTAGAATCTTCCTGGTAAGTGCACCTCGTGGTGGGACAAACATTAATAGAAATGGGCCAAGCAGTGTTTATATGAATACAGTTTGTGTGTTGTTATTTCGGGTAAAGTTAGCCGGTGGCTGGGAGCTGGGTAGCAGGAACGCAGCCCACATCTCCTACAACAGTTCTGTGCTACAATTACCTGGCTCTGGGTTTTTTCTAGTTTGGAGACTAGGTACCAATTTCTGGGTTTCTCTTTGTTGTACGAGTATTTTCTTCCTTGGTTTCTATTTCCTCTCTGGTCTTCCAGCTTGAGTGACCTGTGGTTGAGTAGAGGGTCTCCAGTGACTTAGAGGCTAGATTCCTGGTGGTTAGATGACCTCTGATCTATCTGGGAGCTGTCATCTAAGATAGGTCAGAGGTCTGGTGATGTGTGTGACCTCTGATCTGGTAGCAGGTCCTTTGGGGTTCATGATGCTGGCCTGATATCTGGTGAGGTAGGTAGTGTCTGCCTGGTTTCAGGAAGCTTGCCTGATCTCTGGGTTTTAGAGTGCTGGTCTTACCTGGGGTTCACAAGGTTGCCCTGACCTCTGGTGGGAAAGGAGGCATCTGTCAGAGGTGTGGGACAGGATATAGTGATGAGGAGAGGAGGGGTTAGTTGGGATTATACTGGGTGGGTGTAAGCAGGTTGGGGTGATGGGTTCTTACCTGGCTTTCATAGAGATATTCTGGCCTATGGTGGCATAGGAGGCTTCTGTTAGTGGTGTGGGCAGGAACTAAAGGTCATTCTTAGAGATAAAATGCCATAATAAAAAGTCATTATTTTAAATTTTTAAGAAATGTGTGTGTGTGTGTGTGTGTGTGTGTGTGTGTGTGTGTGCCATGTGTGTTTAGGGGGTGTGGGTGTCCACAGACAACAAAAGAGGGTGTCAAATATGTAGTTACAGTAAGTTATGAGCCACTGACTTGCATTTTGGGAACTGAATTCAGGTCTTCTAGAATATCAGAAGTACGCTTACTTGCTCAGCCATCTCCCTGGGCCTATTTATAGCAATTATTAATGTAAATAAATTGAATGGAGTTTAGCACAGCACAAATTATGTTTTGAGTGTATGTATGTATATATATATATATGCATATATATAATATTTTGGGCACATATACATGTGCTCAAAACACAATTAAATATCAAAACTAAAATATGTTTTAAATTATTTAAATATTTTAAATATTTTTTTCTTAAATTATGTTAACTTAAATATTTTATTATATTACTAACTTTATGTTAAATAAATATTTTTTATCAATTAGCTTGAGAAATTTAGTCAATAGGAAACACAAACAACCCATTTGAATATAAAATTATCTCAATATTACAGGTTTTGGATTGGGGTGTTCAAGAGAAAACTGAGACAGATTACTATAGAGTAAGAAGTTTATTTAAAGATTTATTAATCCATGGGCAAACAGAAAGGCAAAAGCATGGTGGGGCCTCCAAAAAATCCAGGTTCCAGCACTAGAGAATGAGAGCGTGGCAGGGGTTCTGAAAAGAGGAATCAGAGTCCGTGTAGTAGAACTAGGGTCTTTTGTGACAGTTTTCTGAGCATGTGGAAGGTTTCACAGCAAGAACCTATAGTGAGGCTCTCTGATTCTCAGGCAGGAGGGAGGTGGCATAGGAACTGTCTGCCAGGATCTGCTTTGATGTTAGCTCACTGCCCAAAGGAGAGATCCTGGCAGTGGGAAGTCTGTTAGCTAGGGACTCCCAGACAGTGTCTCAGTTTTCTACCTTTCAGTGTCTATAAAAAGAGCCCTGAGCAGAAACTCAACTCGAGTATCACATCCTCACAACCATCACCAGACACTACAGCAGAAAATTAAAGCAAAAAGGAAATATTTTCTTTCACCAGTGAAAACAGGATAACATAAGGACTGATTTATGAGACATTAAATTTAAACTACCTCTCTGAGAGCAGTTAGAAATCATTAAAATTATCTTCAAAATAATGAAATTTAGAAATCCATCTGATATAGGTATCTATGAGTCTAATGACACAGAGAGGAAGACAGAGCATCTACTGAGCAGCTTTTAGTAACAAACACTAGAAGAGTTCTAGATACCTATTATCAAGAGAATGGTTAGAAACACTTCACAGGATCTGACTATAATATTCTCCTAATTGAAAAAAAGGCTAGCCGGGTGGTGGTGATGCCCGCATTTAATCCCAGCATTCTGGAGGTAGAGGCAGGCGGATCTCTATGAGTTCGAGGCCAGCCGGCAAGAGCTAGTTGCAGGACAGGCTCCAAAGCTACAGAGAAACCCTGTCTTGCAAAAACAAAACAAAACAAACAAAAAAAAAAAAAAAAAGAAAGGAAAAGAAAATATCAAAATAAATTCTTGTAGAGATTGCTGGGAATCATCCTAGGTCGGGGGAAGACTGGTTACAACTTATAGCTATTAAAACACTCTTCAGCACAATCCCATGTATTCTTATGAGAATACATATATATAAGGCATAAGTAACAAAATGTCACATTAAATTCATATGCCTTATTACCTCCAAGAGATAAAGCTGCAACTGAATTAGAAAACACTTAATCCAATATCAAGACTTGTGTACTTGTGCTTGTATGCTAATTGCGTAACTAAAATTCATTTTAAAAATAAAACTTTGTAGCTTGAATCTAACTATATGGGCTTCATTTAGTTCTGAAAGCAAACCCAGCTCAGATGCTGATGCTGCCTTCAGTGCAAGCTCAGAGGCAAAGCACATTTGCTTCCAGCTGCCAAGCATGCACACACTAAGCTGTTCTGCTGACAACATGCATGCTTTGTTAGTGCTACAATAGGCGACATTCTTCAACACAATAAAAATGAAATGAACTTGTGAATCAAGGGAAAAGGGAAAGGAAATCAAGATACATGCTTATCAAAAAATAATAGCTGACCCTCCAATGCAGTGTATATGCCAGAGTGTGGTGACCCACAAAACCTATTGCACATTCCCGGTAAGGACAGAAAGATTGATGCTGAACGTGAACCTGCTGGTGACACTGTGAGTTCATGCATAGCCCTGGCTGGTGGTTTCTGCTGTGAAGGAAGCAAGTAACATGCTCCTGCTCATGCTGCCTGCACTATAGCCACTTGTAATCAGGATGTATGCAAATATAGGTATGTTTACGTTTTTTGAGGGTTAGCTCTCACACTCTAAAGAAACATACTGAAAACACCATCAGGAAGTCACTTAGAGAGATGAGGGCTTCTCTGAGATGCACACAGAGCACACATATGTAAATGATTGAGTCATGTGTTTCTCTGTATAGAAAAGCAAGACTTTTCTTTGTTTATGTACTGCTTGCCTTGTTGTTAGCAGACTTCTGCTGGAATCAGTGGGAAGAATTCCCAGCCCTATTGCATATAGTGCAAATTTCCAAACGCAGAGCTTGGGGTAAGTAAATGTAGTATTTAAGTGCACATAGTAATTTAAAGTAGATTACCCAGCATAAATAGGGAGTCTTGGACCCCAACTGAATTCAAAAGTTGAAGATTAATGATCAAGTTACACTTAGTGGACTATTTCATCCATACTGTAAATGTAAAAATTAGAATAACGCCAAGCCATATTGGCTAGAAATTAATATTATGTCTTACTAGATTTTATATTATGCTAGTGGAATAATCAATATATGTGTATGCACATATATGTGTGTATATATTCTTTTTGTAATATAAATAACAGGAAAAGCAATTTATAATAAATTATAAACTAATAGTAAAAATGTTGTAATTGACTAAGATCAGGTGGTTTCAGGGTGTTGTTGTGAGTTGTTCTGCAAAGATTTATGTTTTAGGAACTTTTAGTAGCTCGGTGATACTGACAACCTTTAACTAAGGGACTGAGCAAGAGGGACAAGATCATTGTAGAAGTACTGTGAATTCTCAGGAGAAGGTTATTATAAAGGAGCACACCTCACCCCCATCTCTGTTGTCTAACTCTGTGTCATTTCCTATTTCTCTATGCTCCTGCTCATACTCATAGGTGATTCTATCAAGTGGAGGTCTTCATATACCCCAATCCTGCACCAATGCCTTTGATTCTTCAACACTGTGAGCTAAGTTGGCTTCTTATGTGTTAACCAGCCTCAGATAACTAATGATACCAATGGAAAATAAACTAGTAAAATTTTGCATTATGTTATGCAAATGCAATTGTGAAATATATGTGAATATACTAACTGATAACTGTGCAAGAGAAAGTAAATAATTGTTTCTAGAGATATACACTTCATTAACTCTGAATTCCTAAATCTTTTGTTGATGACCTGTAACCCAAAGTGATATCTTAGCTTTTGAATTTTCAGTCTCTTTATAAAGTATTACCCAAAAATCTCAATATTATTCTGTACACATTTCCACATAAAATTAAACTTTTTCTATAATTGAAACCATTTTTAATTTGGATTTAAGCATAGCAACTGCAAAACGAAATTGTTGTACACAAAATGTCTTAATGCTTGTAACCAGTGATGGGCACGTCAAAGCCACTGCTTTGAATTAGGACCTGTATCCTAAAATTTGCTACTTGCTAGAAAACTTGAGTGGATACCACTAAAATCAATTTTTGTCTAATGTTAAGCTGATGAAATATATAACACACAGTTTCCAGTCAGAATCAATATTTCAGAATATCCATAATGTAAACGACCATCTTCATGCCTTAAAAAGCTTCGTCGTTCCCCAGTGCATGGGCTTTGTAACACTAAAATGGTTAATCATACAGACCAGACAGGCACACCCCTTTCCTTCACCCTGTTGAAACTTCTCCATTAACCCAGCCTGGCAAATGCAAGGCATGTTCTAGGAGCAGGCATTGTTGGTAGTTAGAATTAAAGCTGCCCTGAGGCAGTGCTCATGATTTCCTGAGAAGGGTGTTACTCTGAAGTCGGGCTTTCATCTCTCACTGCCCTAAAACTAGGCCACCCAGTTTTGACCACGACCTGGGGATTTCTAGGAAAGTGCTGGGCTTTTGAACTGAACAGGATGCTCATGGTAATTTAGATAAAACTGTTTGCCTCCTCTCTAAGTAAAGTGAGAATGGATTGTAAGACTATGTCCTTTAAAAATCTTTTCTTTAGATCAGCTCCACCATTACAGTGGGTGGGCGTACCCCTCGCGGTCCTGACTTCCTTGCTCATGTTCCCTGTCCTCTTGCTCCTCATTTGGAGCGTGGGAGCTCAGTCCAGTGCTCCAATGTGGGTCTCTGTCTCTATCTCCGTTCATCACCAGATGAAGATTCTATGGTGATATGCATGATATTCATCAGAGTGTCTATGGTATAGGGCCAGTTCAGGCACCCTCTCCTCAGCTGCTCAGGAAGCTGATCTAATGGGAACTCACCAAAGCCAGCTGGACTGGGACTGATGGAGCATGTGATCAAACAGGACTCTCTAAATGTGGCTGACAAAGAGTGCTGACTGAGAAGCCAAGGAAAATGGCACTGGGTTTTGATTCTGTTCCATGTACTGGCTTTACGGGAACCTAGTCTGTTGGATCCTCACCTTCCTAGACCTGGATGGAAGGGGGAGGTCCTTGGACTTACCGTTGGGCAGGGAACCCTGACTGCTCTTTGGACTGGAGAGGGAAGGGGAGGGGAATGGAGGGAGGGAGAGGGAAATGGGAGGAGGGGAGGAGGTGATAATTTGTAATAATAATAAGATTAAAAAATAAATATATATCATCCTATAATAAATAAATAAAAATCTTTTCTTCTTTTTTTTCTATTCTCTTTACTTAATCTTTTCCACTCATGATTTAAAATTTGCGATTATGTTGGGTGTGCATATATGATTTGTTAGATAAAATACTGGGTGCATGTTTCACATACAGCACACAAGGAAGTAAGAGGATTACTTCAGAAATCAGTTTTTTTTTTTTTCCCCTTCCATCCTAGGTTCTGGTGGTTGAAATCAGGCCTTCACGATTCTGAGATAAATATTTCTACCAACTGAGCCATCTGATTGGCCTTTAGTTGAGCATGCAAACTCTGTAGTTGGTAATGATATAAAATCTCACTGACCTCTGCTTTCTGATGAAGAAAGGAACCACAGAAATCTGAATTCTCTTGGTGAGTTTTTGCTTTGAATGTTAAAAATAAATAAATAAATAAATAAATAAATAAATAAAAATCTGCAGACTTGAATGTAAAAGAGCTAATTTGGTTAATCCAATTAACTTCATAATGCAAGTGCAACATGTCATTAAAGCTGTTTCCTCCCATTTGTTTAATGGATTATCTAATTGGTATGATATAAAAAGTAAAATAGAATTAGAATCAGATGTTGAAGGATTTTATTGAAAAACTATAGAGTCGAAAAGAAACAATACAGAAGGTTGCACTGAAGAGTTGATATGAAACAATTTTGGTGCAATTCAAAATGTTAAGGCTTGACTTCAATAGAACTAAGTTGTATTACTCTTTTAAATGGTTTGTAATATTACTTCAGACTGCACTGCACCTTAGAACCAGAGCCCAAAGTGCCTTAAGTCCTCTTTTGTGTGAAGTCCATAAAGTTAAGAAAATCTGATCATACATCATATGACATGACATTTGTCAAACAAGATGCCTCTGTTTAATTCTCATATTCTTTTGACCCCTCATGAAATTAGGGCTTAATTTCGAAAACAAGAGCATTGAGAGGCTGTCTCCATCCATAAACCAGTATCATTTCCTTAGTCTTACTCCCTTTTCTGTCTCTGATTATTTCCTAAATATAGAAAATGAAAATAAATATCCATACTGAAGTGTGCTAGACTTTTAGAGTTCAGTGTGGTGTGAGTGTGGAGGAAAAGTAATGAAGGCCTCTCTTTTCTGGCAGAACAGAGAAAATGTCTTTCAAAACATAGGAGCCAAGTTATATTTTTTTCCTTTATATGAAAATATAGAAAGCAGAGTATCTTCAGGGTTCATTAATAACTGCCCCCTTATCTTTCATGACAGTCTCTTTTCAAGGATTGTACACAATAGATGGCTCTGTTCATTCAAGCAGAAATTCTAATTTAGTTATGAACACGTTAATTTTTTCTTTTGCTTTGAATCTTTCACACATGCCTCAGCTTTGACTAGACTAAAAGCTTAATTTTATTCTCGTCTTTGCTGGTTTTTTGTTCTTTTTATTCTTCTACTGCTCATTATTCATGTTTTAAAAATAATTTTCAGTGTATATTTTCCTAGCTTCAAGAATTGACTTAGTCAGTGGGTGCAAGAATAGAAAAATGCAGAATTATTTTATTTTCTCCATTTATATTGTATAGTTTTATTGAAATTGTTTGAAGCTCAAGTTGTTGCTTGCATTTATGACAGTAATTTGGACATCACATCTTTTTCTCTTCACAGTTCTCCTTAGTAAATGCATCAGGTGTCCTATGAGCAAAAATGTTTTCAATATGGTTTTTCAGGATTACCCGGATGTTACCTAGTGTATTTAATCCCTTGAGAGGCCATATATGTCAAGATGAGCACTCCATGTGAGTTGGAACACTCTGTGGGTTGTGTCAGAAGGAAGAGATGGTAACTTACATATTCTCTGGCCCCCTGAAACTGAACTCCACTGCAGTGTCTTCTTATATTTCTCAAATGTGTGAGCAACTCGGCTTGTCAGCTTGGCTTTCAACCAGCTCTGCATCACCAACACAGAACATTGCTTTTGAGTCAACCCTCATTTATCCAAGTCTTCCAATAAAACAGTGCATATGAAGCGCGCTTTGTTTATATTTGTTGTTGCTGAAGGTTTTAAACAGACTCCAAATACAGTTCCACCTTACACTGAAGTCTGCTCATAGCCAACTTTTCAGCCTTTTTCTATTATTCATAGCTACTACTCAGTTCCAGACTCCTTTACTTAAACTGCTTTCTAATAAATACAATGCAAAACACCTAGACCCCATTTCTTGCTTCATATATTTTATTTAATTATTAGATTTTAATGTATATAAATTTGTTTACCTTTTTGCTTAATATATTTGGATGATGTTTTCCCCTCCCCAACTCCCTTCCACAACTAGCCTCTCTTCCCTACCCAATGTACTTTATATTTTTTCTCTCTCTCTCTCAAGATCTCTGTTTCCAAGAAAGTAAAACTGCAAAGCATACATACATATGTGGTAATTAGCTCCAACCAGTACATTTACAACTCCTCAACATAAGGCTCAGAACATCATAGAAAAGTCAGTAGAAATATGTTAAGGGCCAACTGTGGGCCAATTAGGAAGCCAACTGTGAGATGGTGCCTTCTAAGAAATGACAGGAAAGCTACACCAATAATACCTCGAAAATATGCTTGCATTAATAACCTAAACAACACAGTATCAATTGACATTATATCTTAGAAGGAAGAAATTGCACAAAGTTCTGCTGATAGACACATCATTTGAGGACTGCTTATAGAGGGAGAATTATTCATGCTGGGGAGAAACCCTGATTGATTTTCCATTTTCAAGAAATAAGCCCAACTTCACCTTTTGGAAAAATAAAAAACCAGCAACAGTTACCATGCTTCCATATTCTACTTTTTTTATTATAACACACTCATTGTAATGTGGTAGATTATATGTTGTGACTCGCTAATTATGACATAACTCTCCACAGTTAGAGATGAGAAATGGCAATAACCCCTTTAGTGATATTTTCTCTAAACTGAAACAGTATCTCCTGAATTTCATTTGTTTTATTGTTTGAAATTTTTATTTTCATTTTCTCACTAGTTTCATTGTGGTTTAATTGAAAAACATACTGTGATGTACTTTGGGTGCTATTTATCCTAAACTTTCACTTAAGTGGAAGTTCGGGAATGTAGGATAAATTAAAATTGTGGTGTTTTCCACAAGGCAACACTTCACACAGGAATTTTGGAAGTCTTTCTGCAAAAGGCTCTATCAGCTCAGGGAATTGACAAATATGATAGAATGAAATTAAAACCTTCTGCTCAGCAAGAAACAGATCAATCTAAAACAGGACAGGTAGCAGAATGGAGGAAAATCTTTATTAACTATATGTCTAAGGGGAGATTAATACATGTAATCTATAAGAAGTTCCAATTATTAAATGCCAAAAAATTTCAATTGATAAATGGACAAATGAAATAAATAGACACTTCATGACGAAGCACCAATGGCCAACACATACTTGAAATAGCACAGGACATTCTATAACACTAGACATCCGTAGTTGTCAGCATTCCACATTTATGATTTTGAAGAAAACAGACCCCCAAAATAGCTCATTTTACAGAGTTCATAAGCATTCTAAACTGCTGCAGGAGGTGGGATTTCTAAAGAGGCTTACATCACTGAGGTTTAGAAGCGAATTCACACCCCATTCACATCGTGTACAGACCAGTATGTTCTGGCATCTTTGGCTCAGGTTTCATCTCTAAGCACACTGTGTCCCAGATTAATTTTCAGTGGTCATTCAAGAGTGGGGAGATAAGCCGGGCGGTGGTGGCGCACGCCTTTAATCCCAGCACTCGGGAGGCAGAGGCAGGCGGATCTCTGTGAGTTCGAGATCAGCCTGGTCTACAAGAGCTAGTTCCAGGACAGGCTCCAAAGCCACAGAGAAACCCTGTCTCGAAAAACCAAAAAAAAAAAAAAAAAAAAAAGAGTGGGGAGATAAAATTGTGTGTGTGTGTGTGTGTGTGTGTGTGTGTGTACATGTAGGACAACAAGTAAAACATAAAATTTATTAAAATTTCCAAGTATGATGACTCAATAATTTAATGTCTGAGCATGTTGTGAGCATAACCAATACAAAAGATGACTCCTGGATAAAAAAGTATTATTATTAAAATGATTAAAATTATAAACTTATATCAGGTGCTAATGAGGAGAATCGTTAATTTCTCTAATCATGGTAGAGAGATGGTACTCATAATACTTTAGGGAGAGCTTGAGTGCTGTGACAGTGTGGGAACAGACAAAACAGTCATTAATTAAAATGATCATGAGACCATGCATATCACAGAGGAAGAAACATCCATATGCTCTGGGATTCTTTGGAGAGATAAATTTTTAAAGAAGTTATAAGTTTATTACATTTTCTCTCAGCTTTCTAAAGTACATTGTTATTTCTATTAAAGGAAATAATTATTTAAGATGATGATTTCTGAGGCTAAAGGAAGATGGCAGGGAGCAGCTAGAAGGGAACTGTCTCTTGTTTTGTGCACAGACTCCTTCTAATCAGCAAAGTACAGAAAAGTCAAATGAACATTGGGCAGTTGTCTCACATTTTAGATGATTACATTGTTATAGAAAGTCAGATAAATCATTTATATTGCGGGTGTATTTCTAAAATTCCTAATTTTTTAAAATATTTTCTTGGAACTATACAAAAAGTCAAAATATAAAGGCAAAAGCAATTACAAGTAGAAAAACTACAGCGGGAAAGATATATAGATTAAATATTTATCATTTGTAGACCACTAAAATGGCACAGTAGATAAAAGTGCTTCATGTGTAATCTTGACAACGTAAGTTCAGATCAGAAACCATGGTGGGAAGAGAGAGGAAATCCCCTAATGTTCTCCTTTATGCATGCTATCGTAGACTTTGTACACACTCACACATGTACATGAATGCACACACACATAGATGCACACATGCTCAAATAATAATAATAGTAAATATAGAAAAAGAAATATGGTCATGGCTAGGCAAGCCAAACAAATGAAGCTTAAGTATTTTGATTTTGAAGTTCAGGATTCAGTACGAACCTCAGTTAGCAAACGGTGAAAAGTAAAACCAACTATAATTTCTAAACTGTGTCATCCATTCAGCTAAAGTCCAGTCACTTCCTTCAGCTAAAACTTTGCATTTTAGAGTCAAGCAAGTGAAGGTAATGTGAACAAGTCCTTGTGGCAATGGCCCTTTCTAGGTTACTAAGCCTTATTCATTCAACTCAGACTAGAAAACCTGAACACTGCACCAAAGAATGTATAGAACACAGGGTGGTGCCAAAGACCAAATCCTATACTGAACTTTTGGAGGAAACAGAAACAGAGGAGATTAGAACACAGACATTTGCTTTCTCTAAGGACACAGATCAACACGTGGCAGGCCAAAAGAGTTTATGGTGACTTACTTACTTTGTCTATTTTAATGTGTTACGTGGATAGACAAACATGAAAATAGTTTAAAAGTTATTTTGATGAGAATAAGATAATTCTCTTTCTGATATACTCAAAAACCAACTTCAACTACAGCAGGGGGAAAGCTACATGTTATGTTAGGTCTGGGAAGGTTATTTTTAAAATAACAGATAAATTACACATGTGGGTTTAACAATAGCATTAGGGAAACATAATAATTTGGGGCTTAATTATTCTTCTGCAGGCACATGATTAGATGCAAACTATATGCTCTCCTGAACATTAGAGTCATCTGGGGATGCTGTCAAGCATCATTGCTGGGTCCTTAGATCAGGAAATCAGCGTTGCTCAGGAATACATGTTATAGATACTGGCTTTTTAAATACTGAATTCCTTTAAAATCTAGGCAAGCTACATATAAGAAAAACACAGAGAAGCTCTCGCATTCCTGACCTTGGAAGGCCCTGTTGGAAGAATTCTGAGGAGTGAAATATCTGCCTTGATGAAGCAAGAAAAGCAGAAAATTAAGGCATGGTACTTAGATTTGTTTGTATGTAAATCTATCTTTACTATTCTGAAAATATTGATTGTAACAATGTTTGAACTAAATAAACAGGTTTCCTCTGGCCAAGACCCTGCTTCCATACTCAGAAAGACAAAACTCAACAACTTTCAAACTCAATCAAAAATTTATTTTGTAAAAGTTGTGTTTTGAAAGTTTGTTTATAAAGTTAATCTGATTTATAAGTAACATTAGAAATCAACTAGTCCTAGACTGTCGTTAACTATGATTTCTTGTTGGGTATGCAGCTGTTTCTTCAAATCTCAGAGAGCTAGTGAGGTAGACACAGAAACCTATTGCTTGTTGTAAATAAATACCTCTGGATAGAGGTTGTTCATTTGTGATTGTTCTTATTTGGTTTTAATTCAGAAAAAAATAGGCACTCCAAATCTGTCAGAACAATTTTCATTATGTCTCAGTTTTGTTTCTTTGAACAATTTAGCCCATTTGGGAAATCAACAATAGTGCTAAGTTTGGATTGTTGAAAAATTAGCGTGTGAAAATGTGTACATTCTTTAGTGAGCAAATGATTAGAACAAAGCTTAGGATTTTATAGGTAAATGGTATAAAGATACATAAAAATGTTCATATAAAATCTTGCAATAATTGATGACTAACAATACAACGGTTGTTTTTGTCTGAGTTACTTATCTGATCTTATTCTAAATCTCTGAGATACCATCATTTTAATTACAGGGAACAAAGTACTTCTCAATTCTTTATTTCTCTTAATCTAACATGAAGTACAAATTAAAATTGGGTGTTATTTGGGATGCTTTACCCCTCACTCTTTCTCAGAAACATTTCATTTACTAACCTTCATTTCAAAAAATCATTTTGGAAATTGTCTTTAGGGAAATGAGAAAAAGATGGGAATGAAAGCACTTAAGCCATAGAGATTTAACATGAATATTCTACTTGTAAGTACACAGATTTCTGTTCCTTGTAATCACAACATAAAGTAAACGCTGGTGTAGGAAAAGGATTAGCCATTTAACCTAAAAACTCAAGTATTATGAAAAACACATTATTCCGTAACATTCTGCTTCAGTGAGACCTATTTCTAAAATTACATTCAAGGAATGTGTCGGTTTGGTTCAGTGTTTAATGATCACATTTCCAGTTCATTCATCTGCTATCCACAGGAATTCTGGGGTGAAAGGAAAGGCAAAAGCTTCAGTAAATATCTCAGACATGTGAGAATGTGTATGACTGTAGCCATTAAATCCGTGAGTGTGACCAGGAGTAGGAAGATTAACAGCAAAGAATTTAAATATTTAGAATGACTATTGAGGGAAAGAGTGGAACAAACAAGCTAACAAAATAACCACAAACACACACACACACACACACACAGGAAAGGAAGCCTTTGCCTGTAAAAAGGGAATGAAGCTGACCTACCTGACCCCGAATTTGAACTAAAACTTGACCACAAAATGTTCAAAAATAATAAGCAACTTTTATAAGAAAACTATCTACTTGTATTTATATCGGAATAAGTAAAAACGAAGTTGAACTTCAGAACATAAATAACTTTGTAGTAATGAGAAGCCAGTGGTAATTTTCTAGAATAACAAATTCCCTTCCCAGGACTTTTAGCATTTATTATGTATTAATTACATGTATCAAATATAGGTTATATCTAGTATATTTTAAGCTTCAAAGCAGGTATGAAAACCAAGATGTCATATAAATGCTCATCATTTTCTTGAAAAACTCTTGCCTTTTCCTCTAGGCCCCATCTCTCCTCTGAGGACCACTCTCCTAGATGCCTTTAAAATATGTCTTTACATTTCTGCAGCATTGTCATGATCCATTAACAATTCTCTAAGCAATGTATTGTTCAGTTCGCCTAGCTTAACCTTGCAATGAAAGCAGTCTGTTGTATATATTTTTTGATGTGTTTATTTCCTCCTTTAGAATTATGAAGTTACATTTTGTCTAAGGTGACATCTTCAATTGTGACTCACCGTTTTCCCCTTGGAATTTATTATGTGAATAACACAAGATGTGCTCATTGTTTGATAGACACTGGAATTATTTCTATTTTAGACTTATATCAAGGTTGCCAAACTCTTTTTTTTTCTTTTTGTCATTGAAAGTTCTGCTGAAATGTAGATTCAATAATACTCCACAGTAATTGTCTGTGTGGCATGGTTCACTCAGAGACTTGAAGAATGCTTTTGATGGCCATCCTTCTCAGCCTTCCCTTCTAGCCCATATCCATTTTTTTCTGTCATCCATCAGCCTGTAGAAATGAAATCCTATAAAGAACCACACTGAACCCAGATGTAGCTAAGCAAATGTCACATCTGTATACTCCTCAGTTCCTTTCCATGCAAACTTACTCTTCCTCTGTCAATGCATACAGGAGCCCCTCTTCCCACCCAATATCCATTCTGTGTACACTCCACCTATTGTTGGAGAGTGGGGGTCCCTTTAGCTATTGCCTGCTTCCATTCTCAACATTTCTTGAACCTGAGCCCCATTTCTTTGCATCATCTGTCAAATGGCAGACACATTTTCTAAAAACTTAAGAAAAAAATGACAAAATTATATATAAAAACAAGCCCATTAGAAAAGCATCAGACATTTTCAATGGAAGTTCAAAAATCCAGAGGGGACTGATAGATGCTCTATAAACTCTGAGAATGGCCAGATGCCAGAACAGAATACTATACCTAGCAAAACTATCAATCACAATAGATAGAGAAAGAAAAACCTTATATGATAAAACCAGATATAAGCGATTTCTATCCATCATTCCAATTCTACAGACATAAAAAGGAAAACTTCAGTGTAAAAAGGTTAACTACACCCAAGAGTAAAAGGAAATAAGTAACCAAAAAACAGCACATCAAAACAGAAAGGAAACCATCCTCACCACTAAAATAAAGTAACAGGAATCAATAAACATTGTTCATTGGCACCATTTTATATTAACAACTTCATTACACCAATAAATATACACATATTAACCAATTGGATTAGAAAACATGATCCATCTTTCTTCTATATTCAAAAATCACACCTAAGAATCAAGCATAGGCACTGCCTCAGGGTGAAAAGACAGAAAATCACTATTCCAACTGATTGGATCCAAGATGAAAGTATAACTGTTTAATATCTGACAATTAATCAGAAGAGATACAAAAAGATACCACACACTTGACAAAGGAAAAATCCACCAAGAGGATGTATCATTCTAAATATTTATGAATCAACCACAAGAACATGAAATGTCATAAAAGAAATGCAACTAAAACTAAAATCACAGTTTGAATTTCACACAGTGATTATAAGTGACTTCGATACACCATTCTCTCCAATAGACAGGTTATCCATACAAAAACTGATCAGAGAAATGCTGGAGTTGAATAATGTCATAAATCAAATGGACCTACCTCACACCTATAAAAAATTCTACACAAATACTAATGAATATACTTTCTTCTCAGAAGAGCATATAACTTTCTCCAAAACTGACCACATATCATGATACAAAGCAAGTTTCAACAGATGTGAGTCAATTAAAATAACATCCTGCATCCTATATCTACCATGCTATCAACAACACCAGAAACAGTAGGAGAGTAAACAAATTCATGGAAACTGAGTGAACATCTATTGAATGAAAATTTAGGTGAGATAGAAATCAAGAGGGAAAATTACAGTATCTTTTAGAATTGAATGAAAATAAAATCACAACAATCCTACAGGATCCAATTAAGACAATTCTAAGAAGCAAATGAATAGCATTGCATCAGATGAAAAAAAGAAAAAGCTCTGAAGAGATCAAATATTAGTAGCACATGCCTGAAAGCTCACGAAAAAGAAAAATAGAAGGAGGAGGAGTAGAAGAAATTTATTGACATATCTTCAAACTGAGAAATTCAGCCCTATCCAGATGGCTAATAAGTACAATGTATTAGGTTATTTTTAGTATCTTATAATAAATATCTTGTAAGTGTTCTTATAAAACAAATGGAAATTGTTGTAGCTTACAGTACTGAATTTACTCTGAAACTGAGTCATTCTGGTAGTTTAAGTTTATCATGAGGTTGGCAAATCATGGCCATCAGGAGGTAAGTGTACATTCAGGTCAGAATTAATATTCCAAACTAGAGGTGAATAAAGAAAAAGAGAGGATGGTGGGAATGGTGGAGGGAGGAAGAGAAAGAGAGGCTCTGTAAAGCCCAGATCCCATAATTTCCTCAAAAGGAATGTTCCCATTGACTTAAGTACTTACTCCTTGGTCTCACTATTTCTTTATAGCTATATAAGCTCTTCTCATTATCTTTTCCTATGGCTTTCACCCTCCTGCTTAACCTCTCCTTCCCCATACATAGGTCTTTCTTCCACAGTCATCTCTTTTGGATGTGGGACACAACACTTAACTTGGATTCCCTGCATGAGCATACATAATGGTTATTTTCATGAGCAGGGACAACTTAACCAGTGGCTACAGCACTATGGCCCCTACCCCAAAATTAACTTGCTCCACAAAAAAAGCGAAATGTATGTCTCTGATGGGAGTCTGATGGGTCCAGTCTTATGCTTGTCATGTATAGGTAACCACTGCAGCCACGAATGGGTGCAAGGTCATGGCATGTAAAGAAGGCAACATTTCACAACACTTATTCCCATCCTACAGTTCTTAGAATCTTTCTGCCCTCTTCTATATTGACCTCACTTCCTGAGGTTCTACAGCACCTCCCAATGCCGCCACCATGAGAAGTCTTCACAGATGGACCTTGGGGGCAGTCACTCACCCAGCAATTTGTGTTTTATGTCAGTTATAGTACTTGATTCTAGAATTTATTCAAATTATTTCTTAGAATTTCTAACTCTGCTTACATTACCCATCTGTTCTTGGCTGCACTCTGCTTTTCCACTTAAAGCTGCTTTGCATGTGACTTTATGGTTTTAAGATACCAGGCACATCTAAGACTGATCCTGATAATTGTTCTCTGTACATTTTGCCTTGTAACATGCTATGGTGAAAGCCTGTCAATATGTATAGTTTCCTGGAAAAACTCTTGCTTAAAGACTTCTGGCCTAATAGAATGTGAATTGCTTAATTTCCTTACCTGCCTCTCCAATTGGAGCATAGCTATAAATATAAAATTTTTGGTGACCTCTTTTTTTTGCCCATTTTATAAAACTCAGAATGACAGAAACTTCAACTCTAAACCTAGCAACATGATATCAATATTTATTTCAGTTCTGAGTACATAGCACACATTACCACTTTTTGGGTTGTTGCATTTGTTGGAAATTTCTGTGAAAGGCTGTACCTTTCTTAATAATACTAATGAGAGTTACTTGGTTACCTCTGGATAAAGTACTAGAACCCTGTCCCTAAGTTACAATGCTTTATATGATATGAAACCTGAAATTCTGTCTTCCCTATAAGTTCAACATACTCTTTGAAAAATAGATCTTTCTGACATTCATCTGTTAAATAGCTCATTAATGAACAACTAAGGAATTATGTGTGTGTGTGTGTGTGTGTGTGTGTGTTCTCCCTACATGTATGTCTGTGAACCACACTTAAGACTGGTGTCAATGGAGGCCAGAAGAGTGTGTGAATCCCCCTAGAACTGGAAATGTATGTAGATGATTATGAACTACTGTGTATATGATGCTAACCAAATCTGGGCTTTAATCAAAACTTTGTTCCTCTGCAGTAACTGCTAATCTTAAACCATAAGGAATCTATCCAACACCAAAGTGTTCAAAGTTAATACATTCAGTTGCAAAATATTTGTATATATGTTTAAATAACTCTTGCTGATATTTCACCAAATATAATCAACATTTTTGAGTACCTGTCAATGGTGATAGATATGTTATCCCAAAGCCTAAATTTTGCCTCATAGTTTTGATCTTATTGTCCCTATGTTTTTATAAGCTCCCCAAAAGGCTCAGTTTATTTGATTTTCAAGAAAATGAAATGTCCTCAGTCATTTATTTAAAGAAAGATAGTTCTCTAAGAAAACACCTAACTCCTTGTTCAGACAATTTTTTTATGAGCTTCCACTCAAGAATCTGTCATACTCCACTGTATCTCAAGGGCTTTGGTTGGCTTTGGATTTCATAACATAATACATCAAAAATGCATGTGCTAATTGCTCAGAAGAGAGCAAAAGTATTGTTGTGCTTCACCAAAGAACACTAATAAAAGCTGGCTTCACACATTTTAAGCTACAAGTGTGCAAGGACAAAGCATTCCATGGGCAGCCAGAATTCTTTCCTCGCCCTGTGTGTATGCTACATTCAACTGAGCTATAATTGATTTCATGTCATCAGTACAAATGCAACATACTAGTTGTAATTGGCATCTTAACTATTATGGCAGGAGAAAACAGCATGTTATAAAAATGTTTTTGATTTCATAAACCTGTCAAAGGACCACGATGGGCTAATGAGCTACAGTACACTGACCACTGGAGGAAAAACATGAATAATAGAGTTCATTGCAGATTGTATGGACAGAAATGGTCATAAAATAATATGGTATACAGTTTGATTAAACACTAGGCAGAGTCTGATTTATATAGTGTTCACAACCTTATCTGTTAAGGTGCTGTTTAAGTAAAAATTTAACCCAGCATTGTGAAATTTTTCTAAATACTTCTGATTGCATATTTTCAAGTCTGCAGCTATGCTGATTATTTCGCAGTAATAAAGCACACAGAGTAGCTAAAAAGATTTATATTATAGCATCATATATGGTACTCACTAAAAAATAATATAATCTAATATGAAGTTTTCAAAAGAATGCTTTATTTGGGTACTATAGTGTTCAGAGTTGAAAAGACACTGTAGAGAACACAAAAGATACTGAGAATTTAGACAAAAAGTGACAAGTTTACATCAAAGAAAGTAAGTGCATTCAATGTGTTTTCACTTCCTAGAGCCCTGCACAGACTGAACTTGTGAGTAGAGGCTGAAAGGAAGGCTATCTCTGAGATGCTGTCCCACTTTACTCATTGAAAAAGAGAAGAGTGGAAGCTAAAGAGATCTCAGAGGTGCTGTTTTAAGGGTCTTGAAGGGGATCCTCAATATCGCCAAAGCAATGGCTTCTTGTGAACATTGGGTTGAAACTCACTTTAGCTTTTGAACTTCAAAGAAGGGCATGAGTGCAACTAAACAGTTGGGTCTGAGTATCAGGAGAAAGGCACACATGCACACCACACACACAGACATACACACACACACACACACACACACACACACAGAGAGAGAGAGAGAGAGAGAGAGAGAGAGAGAGAGAGAGAGAGAGAGAGAGAACATACAAGGAGACAGTCATTTCCATGACAGAGACAATCCACTGTTGAGCCTCCAGCAGAAAAGCTGTGAACCTGCTAGAAAGTTATGTCTTTTTTTTTACACAATTAACTTTATGCTCTCCAATTTCACCTTAATATAAATCAAATTTTACATGTGAGTCTAGTGTCTGGACTGGCAACTTTGTTTCTATTGCATTATTTCTATCACCCAGAATTACCATAATTACTGATCATGTAAACCAAAGTCAATCTTAATTTTTTTCAAACTATACTGAATATTTTTGTTCTAAAATTTTATAAATAGTTACATTCAACACCATAACCAAAAATGAAACAAAAAAGGGATGCACTAGAATTTTAATTGAGTCAGTAAATGGACTTTCAGAAAACAGTAATGCGTTTATAATGCAGTTTTCCAAATATAAACATAGTATATCTTTCCATTAAAGTATTTTCAATTATATTACTAAATATTTATATAAATATAAATATTTATATTAATATTATTTGTTAACATATAATGCATACTAATTTAGCATTCATAAATGTATCAATACAAATATTTATGTTAATTTTGTATTGTTTATACTATTTTTATAATATATCATAAATATATATTTATAAATATAAATACTAGATATCACCTTTAAGTATTTAAATAACACTTTTAAATTTGTTTTACATATCAACCAGTTTCCCCTCCCTCATCTCCTTTTCTCCCTTTCCCTTCCCATCTATCCCCCTCCCCATTTGCTCCTCCTCCATCTCCATTCAGAAAAGAGCAAGCCTCCCATGGGCTTGCTCAATGCATGGCTCAAGTTGAGCTAGTACCAAGCTCTTCCCCTTAGGACGAAATAATCTAACATGGGGAACAGGCTACCAATAGCCAGTTAAGCACCAGGGAGAAGTCTTCCTAAAAGGCCAAGCTACACAAATTTCACACAAATGCACAGGGCCTAGGTGGGTCCCATGGAGGCTCCCTAACTGTTGGTCCAGGGCCAATGAACTCTCAAATCTTTCTTAAAATATCCAAAAATGTTCTTGGGTTTGTGGTAGTGATATCACTTTTATTCCATTTTCCATTTGTTACTATTGAGTATAGTAACTAGAAAATAACTATCTTCTTCCAATATTGAGCTTCAATTCCATGAGTGTGCTAACCTCAGCTAATTAATCTGAAATATATCAATTACTTTAATGTTACAGGCATTAGAAAGTAATACCTGTGAATATTTATCTTTGTGCTTTTCCTTTCCAACAGTTAAACTTTTAGTCTCAATATATTGAATAAGACATATAATACTATAACATTTATTTTATGCCTACTTAATAAATTTCATCCTTTAGAAAAGACAATGTAATCCTTTGTAAGAAATTAAAATCTTAAACTTATAAATTTAAATATATACCAAGATCAGATAGATACCTATGTAGGTGAATGTTTTTATTTTAAACAACTAAAATGCATGAACGCCACTTAAAATATCAAAAATATCAAATATTGTCTAAAAACTATAGAAATGTTATATTTTTAACTTCTATTAAAATATACTTTTGAAAGATAATGTCACATAATTTGTTGTTCTTGGACTTAAATTTACATTCTATTATTGTTCTAGTTTCATTATGATTGCTGTGATAAAATGCTCAGACATAAAAGCAACTTATAGTATAGGAGCTTATTTTAGCTCACAGTTTCGGGTTACAACTCTATTCAAGGACATTCACAGCCAAGCGCAGAGAAAATTAATGACTACATGTTTTTACATTTTATTCAGCCCTCTGTCTAAAATTTTGGAAATGGGGCCGCACACACTAGGCTCCATCTTGTTAATTCAGTTAAGTTAACCAAGACAACCTCCCACAGGTCAACGTGATCTAGAAAATATTTCACTGTGACACTTTTCCCAGATAATCTAGATTTGTCAACTTGGCAATTAAGACTCACCTCTCTATTCTCTTCTCAGAATTTTTTTCCTGACATTTTTATTCATGATAAATCATTTATGTGCCATCATATAGCATTCTAAAAGAAAAAATACATAGTAATCACTATGATTTTAAATCATTTTCCTATGATGATGAATTATAAATATAATATAATAATTTTATTTCAATTATTATGATTACAGAGGAAAGCAAAAAATTTACTACACATTTTATGAAAGAGACACAGAAGACCAAGAGAAAGAAGTCAAGAAAGAGGCAGAGAAATAGCAGGCACTAGGCTTAGCAACTTACAAATCTTCAAAGATATATTGACAATGTACCAAAAGGTACAAACACAGAATAACAAATTGAAAAGAATTAGAACATGAAATATATTAGGAAAACATAGGCATACAAGTATTAACAGCCTCTAGATGGGAAACTAGAAGGAGAGAAGCAAGTGTATTACGTCAAAATTAAAACAAAAACAAAGAAGCCAGAATGATGTATAACTGTACAAAAAATAAAATATGTATATATATTCAAAACCATAAATGTCAGTTTCTTACTAGCATCATGTCAAAGAGAATGTGGGAGCAACTCATACAAGTTTTAACAGCCATTGCACATTGAATGTAAAAGAAAGCTGTTTGGTAGACATATGGATGACAGAACCAGACTCAATCATCCCTCACTATGCCACAAATGACTGTATCCAGGGAATGGGGAATAGGCAGAAAGGCCCAAAGTGGAAGTGCGGTTAATACTTATTCCTATGTGACTAGAGATGAAGGGCCTGAGATCACCTGACAACCAAAGCAGTGGGAATTTTCTTCAAGGTGAATGTTTGGGGACTATACAGTGTGTGACCCTCAATACTGGGTACAGCTTTTCTGCACTGAGATAGCTCTCGGATGAACCACTGAAATAAGATGAACAAGGTGCTAGACATTATAGTCTCATTCACTTTCACCAGGATAAATGCAATTATCATGATTTTTATTGCTTTACAGCTTAAATGTACTTTGACCAGAGTGTAGTAATACAGAGCAGCGTGGCTATGCCCCTGTACCCGGCCGCCCGCATGGCCCAGCTTAAGCCCCGAAATAACAACACACAAACCCTATTCACCTAAACACTGCCCAACCCATCAGTTCCAGCCTCTTATTGGCTAGCTCTTGCACCTGGACTAGCCCATTTCTGATAATCTGTGTAGCACCCCATGGTGTGCTTACCGGGGAGATTCTAGCCTGCATCTCTCTGCAGTGGGAACATCATGGCGACTCCTAACTCAGCTTCTCTTTCCCAGCATCCTGTTCTGTCTACTCCACCCACGTAAGGGTTGGCCTATCAACGAGCTCAGGCAGTTTCTTTATTTTAACCAATGAAATCAACAGATTGATGTATGACACTCCCACATCACTTCCCCTTTTTCTGTTTAAACAAAAAGGCTTTAACTTTAACATAGTAAAATTACATATAACAGTTATAAAGCAAGAATTACAGTTATAATATCTATATCTACTTTATCCTTTATCATAACTAATGAAAACTATAACTATCTATTTTTCAATTCCATCAAAGACCTAAGTAAATGAGAAGTAAGCTACTTACAAAACTCTAGAAATCACAGAGACATCTCACTGCCTGGACAGTCACCCAAAGTTCCTCTGTACTGTTGGGGCATCCATCTTTGGCCTCCAGGCCCACAGTATCCAGCAGACAGTTCCATGAAGCAGGAAATTCCAAAGACAGTTTAGTCACTTTCTGCTGTGTCCTGCAGAATGTCTCATAGCAAAGACAGTTCAGTCACTTTCTGCTGTGTCCTGCAGAATGTCTCGTAGACTCTCTCATAGGTCAGGAACCCCGAAAGACCATCTCACCTTTAGGCAAGTTCAGCAGTCCTCTCTCTGCGGGTTCTGTGTCCAGTTTATGCAATAGTCCAGGCAAGAGCAGTTTCTTGCCCAATGGCTATCAAACTCCATTAGGATCTTCTTCGATGCCCATCTTCCTCTCGAAGTAGATTGGTACTGCCAGGAGCAGATGTGTCTCATTGTCATGAAAACCTCTAAGTTATTACAATATTTTAAATGCCATATTCTGCAGTCTTTGAAAGATATGAAGAATGCCTATCTAACTGAAGTATACTCTATATATCTAGAAAATCTAACTCACATGACTACAAGCTTTACTATTATCAATGATTATCCATTAACAGCCTATATTTCCTAATTATACATTACATTTTAAAAATGAACTACATAATCACAATACCTTAATCAAGATCAGAAATACATATACAAATAACAAAATTGACCTTAAAATCCACACCAATGCAAATTATTTATATCTATATCATATCCCCCTTTAAATGTAAAAGAACAGTTATAAACAATGTTTTGGGAACATGGGCACAGTTTTTCTCTCCAAACTGCTTCCTGCTGAATGGGGGCGTCGTTAATTAGATCTTTCATGGTGTAACCTGTGTGCCAGGGTCATCTCAGTTGAGTGAAGTAATTTTTTGAGGGTGTTCACAGCAACCTTTCAGGAGGGCGTGGTCTATCATACCAAATAGGAATAGATGCAATCCATAGGGTCTGGTCCTCTGTGAAAACAAAAGAAGACCCTCTCCGAAGCATCATATCCTTAGACCCAAATTTTGAAATTGTAATACCCTTATATCCAGTCTGGTTTAGCTTGGCAGCCCATGTAATGAAATGACTCTCTGTCCTTAGCTCCTTTACAGTAAAAAATTTTAAAGAAAACACAATGTACATAATCCAAACTCTCTGTGAATTTTCCATTTTTACGTGGCTTATTTTTCTTTATTTCTTTTACTCTCTTAACTATCTGTACTCTGTCTCTTTAAAGACTTTACTTTTTTAATTTTAAAGGCATTAACTTTATTTTCTCTATATATATATTTATTTCTTTCTCAAGCCTACGTACATTCATCCAACACTGTGATCCATTTAGTGGTCTGTCTGAATCTGTTTTATTGTGAATCTGTAATTTTACTATCCAGGAGCATTTTTTAAAATGTTAAGCACTTCTTAAAAACTTAAGTTGCTTCTTGTACAGTTAATACGGTACCGCCTGCATTCTGCCCAGTAGAAACCTTAAGTGCGCTGTCATTAAGGTAATTACGGTAGTTCCTGCCTGAGACTGCAGTGTGGCAGAGCTGAGCCGCTCCTGCCCAGAGCCATTTGGTGAGCCTGAGCTGCATAGAGTTCCAGGCATACAGCAGTCCAAATTGCCATCAAGCAAGCCAAAGCAGTTTATTCCAAATGCTCCATACAAAAGCTCTGTCTCTCACAGGAGCCAGACAGTGTTTGCAATGGCGGCACAGCCCAGAAAGCCGCACTTTAAAATGACGCAGCTTTTTTTCTGCTGCTATTGCCGAACCAGGAAATCTCTCTACAGCACACCACCAACAAAGAACAAAACTCTGTGTTAAACTCTGTTTTTTGTCTGTTTAGAATTAAGCTCTCTCAGGTTTTTAAGTGGATTCAGCTCATCACGTCCGGGCGCCAATCTGTAGTAATACAGAGCAGCGTGGCTATGCCCCTGTACCCGGCCGCCCGCATGGCCCAGCTTAAGCCCCGAAATAACAACACACAAACCCTATTCACCTAAACACTGCCCAACCCATCAGTTCCAGCCTCTTATTGGCTAGCTCTTGCACCTGGACTAGCCCATTTCTGATAATCTGTGTAGCACCCCATGGTGTGCTTACCGGGGAGATTCTAGCCTGCATCTCTCTGCAGTGGGAACATCATGGCGACTCCTAACTCAGCTTCTCTTTCCCAGCATCCTGTTCTGTCTACTCCACCCACGTAAGGGTTGGCCTATCAACGAGCTCAGGCAGTTTCTTTATTTTAACCAATGAAATCAACAGATTGATGTATGACACTCCCACATCACCAGAGAGTATGTGTTTTATTATACCGACCCTCAACAATATGCTGTCACATGGTGGAACTGTGTGTTAGGAGTCTATATCCACCCCATCTTCAACCCCTTTCTTTCTTTCACTGTTGTGCACTGGGAGTTGTTCCTGACTCAGGCTGAATAAGCCTCACCATAAAGCCAAAGCTCTCCTAAAGCCACACATCTGATTAGTGACCAGAAAAATTGCACTTGACTTGGTTAGGCATGATCATAACTGTCTATTATTCAAATAACTTATTAGAATACTAGGTGATTCTAAGCAGAACTTTATATGCAAATGCATGTAATAAAATTGCAAGATCTGCAAGTGCAGAGTTTATCTTAATAGAATTTTATTCCCACTGCTTTATTCTAGATCTGACATATTCACTGCAGGCATTTATACATAAATTACTGAAACAGACACGACATAAATCCAAGACAAAGATTTGGAGAATGAAAGGTTCTGTTCCCTACACTGTGAACACGAACCGGCTCGACTCAGTGGGACATCCAATCAGAAGGCAGATAACATAGGAAAATAAGAACATCTTGGTCCTTTAGCCTTCTGGAGGTAAAATTAGGACACGGTACAATAACAAGAAAAGATCGTAGTCTGTAATGGGAAACAGCCAGGGATGAAATCCTCAGCCTACAGACACCTGGAAAATGTGTGGTAAATCCAAGGATGAAATGCCGAACTGTGTTCTTACACATTTACTCTAATCCAATGCAATCAGGGCTTCAGAGAAACCCTTCTTTTTAGAAAAATGTTCTTTCTTTTACTTTTTTTTTTTAAGCAAGGTTTATTGTTGTAGCTTCTCATGTTTCTATGAGACACCGTCTCAGAACAAACTTCCTATTCTGAGTTGTGTTTTTGTTTTTGTTTTTGTATTTTGACAGGGTTTCTCTGAAGGTTTGGAGGACACATCCTGGAACTAGCTCTTGTGGACCAGGCTGGCCTTGAACTCACAGAGATCTTATTCCTGTCTCTGCCTCCCGCCTTCCAAGTGCTGGGATTAAAGGCTCGTGCCACCATTACCGGCCATGACTTTTACAACCTTTCTGTCGGTCTTCACAGTTCTCCCTGAGACTGTTATATTATAATCTCAATTTTAAAACAGTATTAGAAAAGCACAGTTTAGACGCTCATCTTATGACTAGGATTTCTCTTTTTTAATTATATTTTATTGAGGTATACATTTTTCTCTGCTCCCCTCCCTGTCTCTCCCCTCCCCTTCAATCTTCTCCCATGGTTCCCATGCTGCAAATTTACTAAGGAGATCTTGTCTTTTTCTCCTACCCCTGTAGCTTAGGTCTATGTATGTCTCTCGTTGTCTGGGTTTTCTGGGATTGTGATTTGTGGCCTGCTTTTCTTTGTTTTATGTTTAAAAACCACTTATGAGTAAGTACATGTGATAATTGTCTTTCTGGGACTGGGTTACCTCGCTCAAAATGATGTTTTCTAGCTCCATCCATTTGCCTGCAAAATTCAGAATGTCGTTATTTTTTTCCTCTGTGTAGTACTCTATTGTGTAAATGTACCACATCTTCCTTATCCATTCAAGGGGCATTTAGATTGTTTCCAGGTACTATGACAAACCATGCTGCTGTGAACATAGTTGAGCACATGTCCTTGTGGCAAAATTGATTTCATTGACTATATATTTACATATATTTTTTTAAATTTTCACTCACATTTCTTTCATTTATGATAAACAAAGAAAATGATATTGTTGCAATAAAATAATTTCCAATATTTAGATGACCTGAATATTATCTAATCAATAATTTGCAATGCTTCTTTAAAAGACATTTCCTGGCCTTCATTTTCATGAAGTATAAGTCTAGATGAACAACAGAAATTCCAGTAAACTATGATGCCTGTGGCTGGCAAGTCAGTAAAATATCATGAATTATTTTTTATAATGGTCCTAAAATTATGTCTATAAAATACATATTTAAGCCACTTAGTAAGTCACTAGCAAAATCACTTAAAGTTTTCTAGATTTGCTCCTAATAAAATCTATCTGTGCTTTTCAAATATTATCACTCAGTTACAAAAGATAATTCTCTAAAGATAAATGGTCAACGTGAGGGTTTTAGTTTCATATTTTAAACTTTTGCGTAGAAAAGTTATCATTTGTGTTAGTAAATTAAAATCCAATTTGAGTCATATAAAATTAAGAGGTAGTTGATCAAAATTTAGAGCCAATTTTTTTTATAAAACGTAAAACATCATGTTAATGAATCAGCATAATGTAATTAGGGCCTGTGAACTTCTAGCACTCCCAATATCCCCATAGGAATACCTATGCTTAACAACACGCATTTCAATTGTGCAAGGTAGTCCCCTATTCCCAACACATACACAAACAGAATTTCACAAAACAACACTCACTAAGTAAACAGAAATTTATAAAACTCATCCTTCTGGGTAACAAGTAAAAATATGTAGAACTTGGGTACTGAGAAATTTGCAAATTTCTGCCTTGAATTATTTTATATTTGTGACAGACATATAATTGCACATATTTTGTTCTATATAGAATGATTTCTTGGTTTATGTGTGCATGTTAGAATCATCCATCACAAGAGAGACTGGCAAGTCCGTCAACACAAATCTGTATCTTTTTGTGGTAAAAGCCTCCCATAATCTCTTTCCAGAAATTTTGAAATATACAATGCACTATTTTTATGATATCCCTAACCTATAATTAACACCAAAAATGATTTCTGATAGTTAACAGTAACATGGTACCTGCTGGCAGTCTTCCTCTAACACTTCTTACCTCTCTACTATTTAACTCTAAGCTTCTATTGGCTTTTTTAGATTCCATGTGAATAAAATTACAAGGTATTTATTTTCTTTTGTCTGCCTCTAGTTTAATAGCCATCAAATTCATTCATGTTGTTATAGATGGCAAATTCTCATGCCTTTGACAACTCAGTGATGGGCCTTTATATATACTCCACATTTGCTTTGTTCATTTGTTCACTGATGAATTCTTAAATTTACACTAGTGATACAATAAAATGGGAGTTCTACTGGTGTTTTAAACATGCCTTTGGATATACAGATAACAGTGGGTTTGCTAAATTGTGCAGTAGTGCTATTTTTATTCTTAGTTTTCTGACACTATGGAAAGAACTCCTGGCATCCTGGCAAGTGATGTAACACTGAGATACTTTCCTCTTCCTGTTGTACATCTAGAGGACATAATTTTACACCCTTTATTCTACCTTCTGGCTGTTACATACTTCTTGCCTCCTCTTCTGCAATGTTCCCTGAATCCTAAAGTGGGTAGCATTAATGTCTTGTTTAAGAATGAGCCCAAACTGTGACTATTTTCACACTTTGAGCAGCCATGAGGCTCAGAATTCACTGCTATTCACACGAAAGAGAGGATTCTCTGATTGTGACTGAAAGCATCATTTGTCTCTTGCTTTCCACTTGGAGATTCAGAAAGCAATTTGATGCTATGCCAATTTAATTAGGCAACAATAAGTTCTGAATTTCACTTGTTGACCATACTTGGGTTGCTTAACATGCAGTGGACCTCAAATCTGACAAGATGACAGTTGGCTACTGTCTCTGTTGGGGTTTCGATTGTTGTGATGAAGCACCATGATCATAAAGCAAGTTGAGGAGGAGAGGATTTATTTAGCTGACACTTCCATGTTGCTGTTCATCACTGAAAGACACTAGGGCTGGCTGGAACTCAAACAGGGTAGGTACGTGGAAGCAGGCACTGATACAGAGGCCATGGATGTGTGCTGCTTATTGACTTGCTCAGTCTGCTTTCGTAGGGAATTCAGGACCATCAACCCAGGGGTGGTATCGCCCACCTTGGGCTGGGCCCTCTCCCAGTGATCACTAATTGAGAAAATGCCTTATAGCTGAATCTCATGGAGGCACCTTCCTGTCTGATGACCAGCTTAAGTCAAATCAACACTCAAAACAGCCAGTACAGTTAAACCCATATTTACACCAGTAGTGTAGAGTTGGGCACACTTGTAAGTTTTGGTTTGTTTTGTAGGACTCACAGGGAGCTGAAAAGATTGATGCTTTTTCTTCACCATTAGCCCATACAGTGTTTGAAAAATAACCAATAAGGAGGAAGTTTCTAGCTCAGTTTCAACTAACTTTCTCCATATATTATAAATAAGGGATGGGTAGTGATATCTTCAGAAATGGGGTCTCATACTATATTTCTTGTGGGCAAACAAGCAGACAGGTAAGTATCTAAGGCCCTCTTGGAGCTCCCTGACAACCTCCCATTCCTACATGTGACAAGACTCTTGTTTAGTAGCATACTGCTTCCAGGAGCAGAGTTTTCTTGCTGGCTCTATTGAGCTGTATTGTAACTTGTAACTTTGTATTTGGGTAACATGATAGGATGCTTCTACTAGATACAACAGTTGCAACAAAGAGATTATAACAGTGTTTATATATATTGGACATACACAGACTGGCCTTACCATAGTCAGTCAACATGGTTGAGGAGGGCAGTCTCATAAGACCCTGACACTTACTAATGGACTATTGACTATTAACAGATTCTTGGAGATGAAGAACTTTTGTCTTTAATTAAACACCTATCTTTGTGCCTATCAAACTCCAAGGTTTAGCTTCAAATCCATGGTCACACAGATGACCCTGGATAAACTCACTAAGACTTAGAACTAAATGAAGACATTAACATGATAAAGAAGTTTGTAGGGAAATGAGGGGTGATAAACAAGGGTAGTGGGAAGATGTGGGAGTTTGAAAACGGTCAGTATGTATCTCATACATGAAACTGTCAAAGAATAAATCAAATCAATAAATAAAATAATCTTATTTCTTATTCTTAAATTTCGGAGGAAATTTTGCATTGTTTTGAATAATGGCTGTATTAATTTAAATTTTTATCAAAGCCAGTAAGAGTTGTTTTTCACATCCTTGCCAATATTTATTACAATTATTCTTTCCTGTTATAGCCAATACTACTGGAAAGAGGCATTAGGGCATGTGATTTGAATTGTGTTTCCACAATGGCTTTTAAGTTTGAGAATTTTGTCACATCTGTTATCCATGCATATGTGTTTCTCTGAGAGATTATAATAAACTGTTTCACATTATAACATTGTTTTAATTTTCTGAGAATTTTTATACTATGTATTTTGATACTGATCACCTCCTTCTTAAACTCCTCCCAGATAGACACACCCACCCATACACAGCTTGAAGTCCTCTTAAAAAAGAAAAGAAAATCATTGAGTCCAAATTGTGTTTCCTGTACACTCTTGAATACAAAGCCATTCATGGAGTAATAATCAATTTACCAGTGGTCATTCCCTTAAACTAACTCTCCCTTTCCCAGCAGACATCAATTGTCAGTAACTCCTCAGCTATGGATGGGATTACAGTGTACAACTCACCATTTTGTTCTGACCTTAACAAATTTTAGATTTCCCTGACCGTAGTGAAGAAAGAATGAGTGAAGTACAAATACAGGTATGTAAAAGCTGGTATCATCTGGGCTATGTGTTTTCTGAACATGTGCCAAGAACAGGAAGGAAAAACTCTGTTCATTTTATTCATCTGATGAAAGATAAAGGTTTGTTGTTGTTGGTGGTGGTGGTGGTTTGTTGTTTTTTGCATACAATTGAAGAGCTAAACAAGGAGTCAGAGTTATCATATATAGCTGAACAAGGTAGCAGGTTTAGTTGAACTCAGTAGGGGGTCTCTGTTTGGGAGCAATCTCAGGATATAAATAACCAGGAAGAGGAATCTGAGGTTGATCTTTTCTGCACACTTTTCATTAGCCCTATACTACCTGGGAAGGCTTTACCATTGTACTGATCCTGACCTGAAAAAGAGTTTGCTTTCCCCATTATCTGAGGAATGAACATGGCCATGTTCATGTCTACAATACATACTAACTAAGGACTTAATCTGCTCCATATACCCTCTTATACTTGAGCTTTCCAAGGTCAGGTGCACATTGTCATACCAGCTATGAGTTCAAATGTTCAACTTCTTGGCAATATGCAATAGATGAAATATATGCAGTCTCTGCCTCTTACAACCTTCTGCCCCTCTTCTTCAATGATCTCTTAGACTTTGGGGGAAGTACTGTAATGCAAATGTCCCATTTGGGTCTAATAACTAAAAAGTCTATTTTTCCTGCGTACTTACCAGTTGTGGATTGCTGCATTAATCACCAGCTATTGAAAAAATAAGTTTCTCTGATGAGGGTCGAATGACATGATAATCTATGTGTCTATCAATAAGCCAGTAAGAGTTGGTTTAATACTCTTTAGCAGAATAATAGTAGTAAGTTCTATCACAGAGACACAGGTCTGTGCCCCGAGCAACACTGCCAGATACAGGTTCCAATTTGTGGAAATGCCCTAAAATCCAAGCATAGAGTGGTTGATTACTTCCATAATATTCATGCTATTCTTGCGCCAGTAGGCATGTGTGGCAAGGTCAGTCATTGCTGTAGCTCACAAGGTTTACATCTGGGTAAAATTGATGACTTCTTTTCTTTGCTGGTAGAGAACATAATATCTTCTAGACTTATGAAAGCTAGCCATTAGAGTTGAAGTCTCTTGTGCAGTTTCAGCCTGATTTCTTCATGTCCTATGCCTCAAGTCTGTGATATTTTCATCTGGGTCTTCCTATCAAATTCTGGAGAGCATCCAATAAAAATAGCAATAGTCTATAATATTTGGGGTCTGTGGGGCCCCACTGGTCAACAGTTTCAAAAGATGTAACCCATTCCTGGTGCTGTGCTTTTTATTTATTGGCTTGTGATGCTTAGAAGGAGATCTCATACCCTAAAATAAGGTAACTTTAAACTTTTCAGTCATGTGTATGTGTATATTCTAGGAATTGCTATAGTATAATTGAGGCTCCAAATAGAAAACACTCTTCCTAAAAACTAATTAATTTTTATAATAAGCCAGAAAATACACATTGGAGAAAAGAATGCCATCTTACCATTTTCAACACATCATGCTGACGCTACATATGGAAGAATAAGGCTAGGTTCTTTTCTCTTACTTTGTACAAAACTCAATTTCAAATGGATCAAGGACTTCAATGTAAGACCCCTTATCCTAATTCTAGTAAAAGAAAAATTAGGGTATAGACTTGAATTCATTGATATGTAAAATCAATTTCAGAGCAAAACCCTGATGATGCAGGTAATAAGACCAGCCATAGGCAAATGAAATCTCATGAAACAAAGGTTTTGTATAGCACAGTACGTCGTCACTTTAGTTTTTTTAATAAAGCAATCTACAGAATGGGAAAAAATACTTACCATCTATACATCTGGCAGAGAATTAGTATCTTGAATAGACAGATAAATATCTAAGAATCAAGAAAACAACCCAATTTAAAACAGGATCATGTAACTAAACAGAAAGTTTTGAAATATGAAATATAAATGGCTGAGAAACATGTTTTAAATGTTTATCCACTAGAGAAATGAAAATTAGAAGTACTTTGAGATTTCATCTTAATCCAGTCAGAATGCCAATAATCAATAAAAACAAACGACAGAAGAAGCTAGTGTGGCTGTGTGGAAAGAGAAACATTTATTCACTGTTGGTGGATGTGAAAAGTGGTACCATATGGATAGACATTCCACAGTAAGTTAGAAATAGATCTACCATATGATCCTTCTACACTCAGGCACACACCCAAAGGAGTCTACAGATATTCTTTCTGATCCATGTCCATTTCTTCTCTGTCTCTAATAGCCAGGAAATGGAAACAGCCTATATATCCATCAACTGATGAGTGGATAATGAAAATGTGGCATACTGATCACATACAGTATGTGGATGTTAATATATAGGAAATTTAAAGGTAAGAAGTTGGATGCAGAAAAAAACACATTCAGGGTGAGGTATTTGAGATGCACAAAGACAAAATAATTTTGCGTTTTCCTCTGTGTAGATGCTATCTTTGAATTTTTAGGTATGTCTAATCATTTGAAAGAATACTCAGTCAAGTTCTGAAAATTAGTAGGGATGCATGGGTGTTGGGTTGCAATGAAAGAGAGATAAACACAGTAGAATAAGGAAAACATAAAAGAAGGGTGAAGTGAGAGAACATAGGAGGAAAATTTAGAAGAAGGGAAATGGAGAGGAGTAACTCACACAAATGACCTTTCAAGAAGCTCACTCGGGACCTTGCACTGCAGAAATGTCTTCCATTCTTTTTATTTGGGTTTTTGCTCTTGAAATGTTCAACTTCCTGAATAATAAATGATTTTTCAAATGTGTAGTCTAAAATTCTACATAATTTTCTCATCATGTAGATTGTATCTTTTATTTCCTAACCATTAATTTTGCTATGTAGGTATTAGCTTTCAATAATAAAATTTGTTTGTTTTGGCTTTTGTGGCCTGTGCTTTTGTGATTTAAGCTAAAATCACCATTGTCCAGAACCAAGTTTTCTGATATTTCACTATTTTTCTGTATTGCATTCTAGACATACAGTTCCCTTCTAAATCTCAATTTAAATGGCATTTTACACAGACACTGTGGACAACTGTTTTTTTTTTTTTTTTTTTTTTACACATGTGGCTATCCATTCTCCCCAGAAACATTTACAGAAGATTACATTCTTTCTCATGATGGGTTGCTAGACCATTTGTCTGAATCAGTTTCAATCTGTCATAAGCATGTAGGTTTGTTTCTGTGTCTATCCATTGTTCTGTGTATCTTTATTTTTTCGATTATTGCAATAAATGATCTTTACAGCTATAAAATATAGAAATATATAAAAATATAGAAATAAAATATATAAATCACAACTATATAGTATCAGTTGGTCACAAATCAAAAGGAAACACAAATTCATACAATAATAAAGAAAAGCAAAACCACCTGTCATCAGTGGTTTCTGTCCTGTCCAGTCTTGCAGCTGTTCAATGCCAAAGAAACACACAGAGTCCTACATTAATTATAAACCAGTTGGCCTATCAGCTCAGGCTTTCTTATTAACTAACTCTAACATCTTACATTAACCTATAATTCTTGTCTGTGTTAGCCATGTGGTTTTGTACCTTATATCAATGAGGCATTCCCATCTTGCTTTCACTTGGTCTGTATGATGACTGAAGACTGAGTCTTTCCTCTTCCCAGAATTCTCCTTTTCTCGTTATCCCACCTATGCTTCCTGCCTGGTCACCCCACCTATACGTCCTTCCTGGCAACTGGCCAATAAACCTTTTTTTAATTTATTAGATTTTATTTAAAAAATACCAGTCCAAGTTCCCATTATCTCCCCTCCTCCCATTCACTCCACACACCCTCCCACCCCACCCCCATCTAATCCTCAGAAAGGGTAAGAAACATTGCCTTATGGAAGGTCCAAGGCCCTCTTTACTATATCTAGGTTGAGCAAATTTAAATCCAAAGAGAATAGAATCCCAAAAAGCAAGTACATGCAGTAGGGATAAATCCTGGTGCCACTGCCAGTGGCCCCTTAGTCTGCCCCAGCCATGCATCTGTCACCTCCATTCAGAGGGACCAGCTTGGTTCTATGCTTATTTGTTTCTAGTCTGGCTGGAGTTGGTGAGCTCCCATTAGCTCAGGCAAATTGTTTCAGTGGGTGAACCCATCATAGTCTTGACCTCCTTGTTCATATTCTCATTTTTTCCACTCTTAAACTGGACTTTGGGAGCTCAGTCCAGTGCTATGATTTGGTTCTCTGCCTTCATTAATTGCTGGATGAAGATCCTATGGTGACATTTAAGATAATCATTAGTTTGACTACAGGGCAAGTCAAGATTGGGCCCCCTCTCCTTTATTGCCCAGGGTCCTAGCCAATCAACATTTTATTAAACCAGTACAAGTGACAAATCTTTTTTTTTTTTTTTGTCATTTATTAAGCCTTTATTAAACACCTCCCTGAAAGGCCCAGGATGACACCGGGACCTTTAGTTAGGACTGAGATGTGGATGCAAGAACAGCCCAGCCCAAACTACCCGCTCATTAGTTCAAATCCAACATGGTTTCCCGTTGAACCAGAGCCTTGTGAACTTGAGGCGCTCTGGCTCGTTCCTACTGCAACTGGAAACTCGGTTTTTCAAAGTTACTTTTAAAGGCCAACGACCAGCTGGGAGGGAAGGGCAGGAGAAATAACCTCTCTTTACATAGTAAGTCTCCAGACTCTCACAAAAATACGAACGTTATCACCGCTGAGAGACCTCCCCATGCCCAGGGAAGAACACCCAACAGCTTCTCCTTGGTTTCACCATATACTCCAGAGGTACGTGTGGGGCTTGTTTTTACATTTATACAGTTTACAAAGCTTGACCCATAAATAAAACTTGTAAGAGTAACAGGGCCCCAGTAACAACTATGTACATAGCCCCACCATGCATACAGAGCCTTTTATAATATTGAAAAAAAAACCAAACAAACAAACCAACTTTCTGTCACTAAGCAATATAAATTGACTGTCTAAACTTATAAACCCTGACTAAAATACAAGCAACCATCTCATCCATAAATGCTGTTTCTGGTTCCCTAATGAATCTAGCACGGCAGTGTAACAAACATCTTGCAATTCAGGGATATAAAAATATCAGCTTTAAAATCTGAACTGTACAGTATATACATTAATATTTGCACCGTTAAATTAGGAATACACTTTAAGGTCTATGAAATACTACATATAAATAGCAAGGCCTTTCGATCTGTAGTTGGAAGTAATACAATATGTTTACCTGGCTAATAAGGGCTGAAGGGGAACAAGTTCGCCTCACGCAATGGGACACGTGGTGGTTAGCTAGGTCGTCATGGTGACATGCATGCCTCACAACACGACACCACTCAGGACCTGAGCCAACCTGACTGAGTTAAGGACAAGCACTACTGCTCACAAAGGTGGCTGTCCGGCTTCTAAAACGAACACTCTGTCCAATCACCTGGTGGCAGTTTCCGGAGTGTTCTCTTTGTGGACTGGAGACCAAAGCAGTTGTAATTTACCTGCCACTGGCACAAGACGGTGTTTTAATCTGGCGCCACCCAGGAAGGGCACCTGGAGGAGGCCACCCCTCTCTGTGTGTTAATCTGACTGTAAACAGCAGTAGGCTCTTTTACATAGGCCAAGGAAGCACTTTACACTATTTCAGCGACTCTCCTATAGTGAATAAAAGGTCCAAGTCCGGGTTAAATGGCTAACTTTTAAACAGATCATCTCGGGGTCTACTTGGTTAAGAAATAATACAGTTTTTGCCCTTGTGTCCCCTTTTCTTCTTGGATTTAGTTGTCCTCTGACTAAACTGTGGAGTGGGCAGTGCAGACGTTGGACTAGAAAGGTCATCTGTGTAGTAGGTGAATCTCTGCGGCCGCGGCTGAGGGATCGGTTGTCCGAGAAAATAGCCTTCTTCTTCGGAGTCGGAGGAGGACGTGGAAGACGAACCCCAGGAGTCATCGTCGTCCCCATAGAGGCCCAGGAACCTGTTCATTCCTGGGTTCTGCAGGGCGTAATCGGACGTGGCGTGGGCATACTGGCCGTAGAGATCGGCATTCTGCAGGTACGCTTGAAGCTCCCGGGCGCCTTTGTTCTGTATGAATTTCTCATAGTTATCCGGCGTGTACAGACGAAGTCTGTCCTTGGGAGAGTACTTCCTTTCCGTGACCAGGTTCAGGGCGTTGTCGGACCGCGACTTCCTGCTCCTCCGGTGGCGATGGTGGTGAGGCCTGGATCCCCTTTCTTCAAAGTGATACACGCGTCTCCGAGTCCTTTCACTCATGGGAGGCTGCCGGATTTCGATGTCATAGCTCCCGTTGTCAATGACGTCATCCGAGAACTTGACCTGCTGAGGTCTGGACTGAGACTTGGATCTTCTGAGCACCGGCAGGTGGACTGGCTTTTCCTCAGGCATGATTTTTTCCGGACATAACTCTGAATTCAGACTCTTTAAGGACTCCGCACTCCTGTGCAGCATGGAGGAGTTCAGAGTGCCCATGTTGCTCATTTTCTCACAGTCCTCGGCCTCCACCCCCTCAAAGTTCTGCAGAGAGTATAATGACGGCCTGGGCTTGCTTTCTCCGTCCACTGATGCTCCTGTGATATTGGACAACGCCAAAGAATCCATAGAATCCCGGACACTTTGTTCTGGCTTCAAGTCAGACAGACACTCCAGGGAGTCTTCATACCACTGGCTTTGGTCATGGTTATACCCGGCAGCACCGTGGTCCAGATCCAGCTCTTGCAGCCTGCGGCTGCTGGCAGGGCCAGGATGACTGCCATAGGCAGAGTCACCTAGCCCGTCCTGGGACTGTGCCCAATACATATCAGACTGGTACTTCTTACTGACCAGGCCCTGGTGATTTGGCTTCATCTCAGGCTTGTTTTTGACCATGTTGTCAGGCATCCAGTGCTCACTGGCTCTAATCTCCACCTCACCGGGCTGCTGCTGGAAGAGGCTTTTATCCCCGAATTTGAGGAGGAGCTGTGTCATGTAATCCTCATGTTCGGCCCATTCTTCAGGGTCTTCCGAGGCTTCCTGATCGACTCTGGCTTTCCAGAACTCCTCATTAGCAAAGCCTGCTCCCTGCCGGGAGAGACTCAAGTCATCCAGCTTCCGAGATAGGGTGTCATCAGCATTGCCGTTAAGACCGGGGAACTTGTAGTTCAGAGCAGGGGAGAGGAGCAGAGACTGTCTGCACTGGTCTGCGGAGCGACTGCTTCTGCCCATCCGCACACTTCTCCTTGAGTCCCTGGATCGGGCAGACTGGAATGCGGAGTCAGAAGAATCGGAGGCGTGCATGTCTTCGCCTAGGCTGCAGGTCTTGGAGCAATAAATCTGACCTTGCTTTGGAAGGAAGGGGCATCCCAGTAAAGAGGCCTTACACTGAGCGCAGGAAAAGCAGGCCTCTGTGGCATGCCAGTGTTGCCCGTCATAGGTCATCTGTGCATGGTCCACACCAATATGCTCCCCACACGTTTCACAGTACTCCGCGTAGAGAGACTCGAAGCAGCCGCAGCAGAAGGGGCGGCCATCCTTCATGATGTACCTCTGCCCCCCCAGGACCGTCTCGCATTCCAGGCAGCAGAAGTGTTTCATATGCCAGTGGCGACCCTCCGCTTCTGTGCACTCATCAGCGAAGATTATCTCGTCACAGGCTGAGCATCGAGGTTTGAGCAGTTCTGCATGGTGCCTGCCACAGTGAATTTTTCCATCCTGATAGAAATAGATGAGGTCGACCAGTAGCTCATTGCACGTGAAGCAGACAAAGCAGGACGGATGCCAGCATACTCCGGGGCCTGCACGGGAGGCAAACACCGCAACCTCCCCTCCATTCATCTGCAATCCACACTGCTCACACGCCGCATGCATCACAGCTCTGGACAAGAGCTTAATGGTTCCTCTCCCGAGCGCTTCTTTCTTCCTCTGTGCACTGAACACCTGCAGCTCCTTTTTCTCCTCTTCACTTAAAGACTGGCAGTACCGCACCTCGTTATCATGTGGTGGCAACTGGTACAAAAGCTGTTTAATCCGGTGTTTCTCTCCGGGGCTGTTCACGTAAGGGACCTTGTCCTCCGGCAAGCAAGCAAAGTAAAGCTGGATCTGCTCAGGCCTGAGGCCTGGCGGGACCCAGGCATACTCTTCCAGCGCGCAGCCAGAATCGTCGTCTGACGTGGAACTTCTCTGGCACCCGAAGGCCAGTTTGCTCATTTTGGGCTCCATCTCCAAAGGCATAATAATGAGGTTCAAAGCCTGGCTTCTCCGTCACAGGACATTCACCAGTGGCTGCCAGATGCGGGAGCACCGCCGCCAGTCGCGCTCCATTCCCCGCCACAAGTGACAAATCTTTACAGAGTAAAAGACCATTTTCCCACAGCACCACCCTTAAACATCAAATCAGGAGATAGTAAGGTGGTTCAGAAAGTAAAGCACTTGCCTAAGCCCACTGACCCAATTTTGATTCCCATAGTACACATGCTTTAAAGAGATAACCAAATCATGCAATTTTTTGTCTGATCTCAATGCATATACATGCACATCCATCCACATTCACATGCACAAACACATTCCCACAAATAAATAAATTCCAAAACATAAATTCAAAGTTTTAACTCATTAAAAATGAGGTAACCCAGATACAGAAATACAATTATCATATGTAGTCACTTATAAGTGGCTTTTAAACATAAAGCAAAGAAAACAAGCCCACAAATCACAGTCCCAGAGAACCTAGACAACAATGAGGGTCTTAAGAGAGACATACATAGATCTAATCTACATAGGAAGTAGACAAAGACAAGATCTCCTGAGTAAATTGGGAGCATGGGGACAATTTAAAAGATACATCATAAATCTAGCAACAAAATTGTCAATCACATCTTAAAATCTGTAGCTTTTCAGAAAGTCAGTTCCAGCTGTGGCCTCCTCCTGCACACTGCCAGACACATCTTCACTGCTACCTACCCCATGACCATGGCCTGCTCAAACTCATGTGTGTACTCCTTCTTCCTCACTTAATCTTTTACAAGTTACCTCAAACCTACCCAGGCAGTTCTGACCTCCCAAAGAATGTAGATGATGTGCAAATCCCAGCATTCTGTTCCAATTACTCTTGTTCCTTTTCTGCTAGGTGTGCAGAAAGGTGGAGCTTCACAGTCTCTCTCTCTCTCTCTCTCTCTCTCTCTCTCTCTCTCTCTCTCTCTCTCTCTCCTCTCCTCTCCTCTCCTCTTCTCTCTCTCTCTCTCTTTGTCTCTCTGAGGAAATTACATAGAATTATTCACCAGAGTAGAAATATCTGGAGCCCCTCACACAGAGCATAGCACGACCACCTGTAGCGTGTATAAAGTGTCTTATCTATTGTTCCACAAAAGCCTTCTCTAAGCCTACATGCTTCAATTCATAGCCATGTCTTCCTTTTCTGGCTGGCTCCCATTACATGACTCATGACGCTGGTTATGATAGTACCATGGCCTGGAAAAAAATCCCAAATTTGAGTAATTTCTACCTGTGCTAAATTTCTGGAGTAGTTCTCTCTTGGGCTCTGCTGAAAAAAACAAAAACTGCATTGTCAAAGGTAGAGGCATTCTTTTGATTTACATTTCATCATTACTTAATAAAACCTGGTCCTACAGCAAGAGTTACAACTGATTTTTAGCCAGTTGTTAATACTAAAGATTGCTGAAAAATGCCCAAATACGCATTTGGTACACCAGGAAATATTTCAAGGTTCATATTTCAAAATAATCAAAATTGTTTTCAAAACTACTTTAGAAATATTAGTCTATAAGAAAAGAGAATTTTTTTTATATGGAAGGTTGACGACTTTTATAGTTTCTTTTTTTTTTTTTTTTTTTTTTTTACCTTTTCATCCACATTTTATTTTGAAAGCCTTCCATTATACATTTATTGCAATCTAAAGAAACAATAGCTGGAGTCAACCTCCTAAATACCATGCAAGTAATTTCCTTCTTTTTATACTTATTGAAAGTCAGAAAATTGTTTTGTATTATTTCTACACTTGCTAACAGTCTTGCTATAAGTATTTATATTTTAAATCAATATTCCTGCTTTTAAAACTTTTGTATAGCCAGGACTAGTGGTACGTGCTTGTAATCCCAAAACTCAGTATACCGAGGCTTAAGGATCACAACTTTAAGGCTTACATTTTTTTTTTTTTTGTCAAAGCCTCCGTTTATTAGGGACAGGGTAACAACTTATATACCCCCTGAATGAGGGCTTGGGGAGCAGGGCACAGGAGCATGGAATCTGGCCACGTGGTCCCAGTCACGTAACCTACATCCGGTCAGGCAGGCCAAGAAGTCAGGAGTTGCCACACCTAGTTCCCTGGATAGCTGGAATTTAAGGCAGTTCCGCTATCAGATTAGGTTCGTTAGCAATTAGCGAATAGCTAATTGGGTGTGGGGCAGGTTTTGCCAATAGGACTATTCTTAACATAATTATGGGTTTGGGGTTCCCTGCAGGCTCCCCAAGGTGATGGTTTCTGTAACAATCTTTAGGGGGGGAAACGGCTCCCAACATATTCCTCCTTTCTTATATAAAGGCAAGTAGTTATAGGTGGAGGGCACCAAGACAGAGTCAACCATGGTGTCAGATCTAAAGGAGAAGGGACTGGGACAAGGAGAGACCCTCCTCTCGACTGGTGAAGCAATTTACCTCTCCTGGGAACAGAGGGGTGCCTTATGAGTAGCATTAGTTTCTTGGAGCTTCTCAAATAAAAGGTATCTAGTAGGATTAAAGTAAGCAGATCACAGGGCACCCTGTCTTAGGCTATGTGGAGAGCGCCCTCGTACCTAAAAACCATGCCATGTTGAGCCGGCCTGTACGGCCTCTGTATGGTTTGAAATTTAGGTGAGGATCCACACTAACTCCCGTCATTGGGCCCCTGTGTCTATCATTAATGAAAAATCTGTGAGGTGCTCCTTAAACAAAAGATATGATATAATTTTGGCACCAATAACTCCATCTCCAGACAAGAAGAAAGGGGCACCTTCCAAACCCAGTATTCACCTTTTAGTCTGGCCCATGGTATGTCCTCCTTCCTAAATGCCTACTCCACAAAAAGTTACGTGTGCTTGCCTGCCATCAATTAGGGAGGTGAAAAAGGGATCAAAATCTAAAATTCTTAATATATGCATTGAACCCAAACACTTTACAGCATGTGTCAAACCTTTCCCAACATCTATAAGCAGTTACAAATATCATTAGATCAATTTCAGTAAGAGTACAATGACATACATTGTTGTCAAATACCACCATTTCCAGACTCTGAGCAACAGTCACAGGAACCCCAATCTTTCCCCTTCTTAAGTGAAGAGGTTAGTATTTTAATTAAAATGAGTTCTGTGTCCCACAGATTAAAACAGTCTGATGTCCAGTCTGCATCTCAGCTCCAAAGCAGACCAGAGTTCAAGCTGCAGAAGCAGTTTAGCACTTGTGCTTCAGGGCCGGTGGGATTCCTGGGTGAGGTGAGCTGGATTCAGCTATCTGAAGCACATCCTGGCATTATCTCAGCCGGGTCTCTCTGGACTCAGGAGGCAGAATTGACACCCTGTAGAGTGGAGCAGCAGGTTCTGTTATCAGGGACTCCTCTCCTTGGGGGCAGGAAAAGCCAGACTAAGGACCTCTCTGCAATCGCCTCAGGAACTCCTCTGTGTCCGCAGCGCAGCCTCGACATCAGGCCCAGCTTTTATTTTCTTTCTGTGAAAAAAGCATAAACATATCCTCGACCCCAAATATATATAGGTCGGGTTTTTTCATAATGCATTGCAAGGGCTTTTCCACCTTGCCCTAGCAAAGGTCAGCTTGGTGTTATCATGTCACATCCGTTTGCATCTGGATCTACTTGCAAGTTTCATAAGCTGCTTACAAGGAGCCTTATTATGCTCCATAATATTTTTTTTATTATTATTAGCCATATATGCAGTTCCTCCATTGGAAGAGCCATTTGTAAAATTTAACATAAAATCCTTTAAGGGATTTTTTTTGCTATAACATTAGCAAAATACAGTTGTGTGAATTGTAGCAATAATCATCTGGGGATCAAGCCATTTTTTAGCTTTTATCCTGCCCTTTTGTACCAGACAGGCTACTGGTTTAAATTAAGAGTTTAATATCTTAATTGGCAAAACTTGAGAAGATTTTGCCATAAACAGCATTTTTTATAAAAATGTTGTAGAATAAGTTTTATATTTAATATGCACACTTGCCATAGCTGCATTATAATTAATATACTGTGTTTGTTGATTATTGTATACTTTACCTGTTGATTTATATTTTACCTGTTTGAGTACCTGTTAGGCAGCTTTAAGCTCTCTCTATTGGAAACTGTTTTTTTTTTTATTTTATTTTTTTTTCTATTCTAAGATGGCTCCCTTAATTAAGATGTGTGCTTCTCTGCTCCCCTAACCAACCTTCCTTTATCCCAAACATCCCGTTTCCCCAGGTTCCCCCCATCCTCCCCTTCTCACATTTCTCTCCCCTTCTCCCCTCACCCCCCCTCCCACCACACCCCCAAGATCCCAAATTTTTGCCCGGCAATCTGGTCTACTTCCCATAACCAGGAGGATAGCTATATGTTTTTCTTTCAGTTCACCTTCTTATTTGGTTTCTTTAGGATATCAAATTATAGACTCACTGACCTTTATTTATCTCTAGAAACCAATTATGAGTGAGTACATCCCATGTTCATCCTTTTGGGTCTGGGTTACCTCACTCAGGATAGTGTTTTCTATTTCCATCCATTTGCATGCAAAATTCGCGAAGTCATTGTTTTTTACCGCTGAGTAGTATTCTAATGTATATATATTCCATACTTTCTTCATCCATTCTTCCATTGAAGGGCATCTAGGTTGTTTCCAGGAACTGGCTATTACAAATAATGCTGCTATGAACATAGTTGAACAAATGTCCTTGTCATATGATCGGGCATCTCGTGGGTATATTCCCAAGAGTGGCATTGCTGGGTCCATGGGTAGGTTGATCCCAATTTTCCTGAGAAACCGCCACACTGCTTTCCAAAGTGGTTGCACAAGTTTGCATTCCCACCAGCAATGGATGAGGGTACCCCTTTCTCCACAGCCTCTCCAGAAAAGGCTATCATTAGTGTTTTTGATTTTAGCCATTCTGACAGGTGTAAGGTGATATCTCAATGTTGTTTTGATTTGCATTTCCCTGATCGCTAAGGAGGCTGAGCATGACCTTAAGTGCCTTTTGGCCATTTGAACTTCTTCTGTTGAGAATTCTCTCTTCAGATCAGTGCCCCATTTTTTAATTGGGTTAATTAGCATTTTAAAGTCTAGTTTCTTGAGTTCTTTATATATTTTGGAGATCAGACCTTTGTCTGTTGCGGGGTTGGTGAAGATCTTCTCCCAGTCAGTGGGTTCCCTTTTTGTCTTAGTGACAGTGTCTTTTGCTTTACAGAAGCTTCTCAGTTTCAGTAGGTCCCATTTATTCAATGTTGCCCTTAATGACTGTGCTGCTGGGGTTATACCTAGGAAGCGATCGCCTGTGCCCATCTGTTGTAGGGTACTTCCCACTTTCTCTTCTATCAGGTTCAGTGTGTTCAGATTGATATTGAGGTCTTTGATCCATTTGGACTTGAGTTTTGTGCATGGTGATAGATATGGGTCAATTTTCTTTCTTCTACAGGTTGACATCCAGTTGTGCCAGCACCATTTGTTGAAGATGCTTTCTTTCTTCCATTGTATACTTTTAGCACCTTTATCGAAAATGAGGTGTTCATAGGTTTGTGGGTTAAGATCCGGGTCTTCTACACGATTCCATTGGTCGACTTCTCTATTTTTATGCCAATACCACACTGTTTTCATTACTGTAGCTCTATAGTAGAGTTTAAAGTCAGGGATGGTAATGCCTCCAGAAGTACCTTTATTGTACAAGATTGTTTTGGCTATCCTGGGTTTTTTGTTATTCCATATAAAGTTGATTATTGTCCTTTCAAGATCAGTGAAGAATTTTGATGGGATCTTGATGGGGATTGCATTGAATCTATAAATTGCCTTTGGTAGGATTGCCATTTTTACTATGTTGATCCTCCCAATCCAAGAGCAAGGGAGATCCTTCCATTTTCTGGTATCCTCTTCAATTTCTTTCTTCAATGCCTTAAAGTTCTTGTCAAATAGATCCTTCACTTCTTTGGTTAGAGTTACCCCGAGATATTTTATGCTGTTTGTGGCTATCGTGAAAGGTGATGCTTCTCTGATTTCCCTCTCTGCTTCCATATCCTTTGTGTATAGGAGGGCGACTGATTTTTTGGAGTTGATCTTGTATCCGGCCACATTACTAAAGGTGTTTATCAGCTGTAGGAGTTCTTTGGTGGAGTTTTTGGGGTCGCTTATGTACACTATCATATCATCTGCAAATAACCAAAGTTTAACTTCTTCCTTTCCAATTCGAATCCCCTTGATCCCCTTATGTTGTCTTATTGCTATTGCTAAAACTTCAAGCACTATATTGAAGAGGTATGGAGAGAGTGGACAGCCTTGTCGTGTTCCTGATTTAAGTGGGATGGCTTTGAGTTTCTCTCCGTTTAATTTGATGTTAGCTGTCCGTTTGCTGTAAATAGCTTTTATTATATTTAAGTATGACCCTTGTATCCCTAATCTCTCCAAGACTTTTATCATAAAGGGATGTTGAATTTTGTCAAAAGCTTTTTCAGCATCTAATGAAATGATCATATGGTTTTTTTCTTTCAGTTTATTTATATGATGGATTACATTGATAGATTTTCGTATGTTGAACCAGCCTTGCATCTCTGGTATGAAGCCTACTTGATCATAATGGATAATGTTTCTAATGTATTCTTGGATATGGTTCGCCAGTATTTTGTTGAGGATTTTTGTGTCGATGTTCATGAGTGAGATTGGCCTGTAATTCTCTTTCTTGGTTGAGTCTTTGTGTGGTTTTGGTATCAGAGTGATGGTAGCTTCATAAAAGGAATTTGGCAATGACTCTTCTGTTTCTATATTGTGAAATACCTTAAGGAGTATAGGTATTAGGTCTTCTTGGAAATTCTGGTAGAATTCCGCATTGAAACCGTCTGGTCCTGGGCTTTTTTTGGTAGGGAGGTTTTTGATAACAGCTTCTAATTCTTCGCGACTGACAGGTCTATTTAGATTGCTCACCTGGTCCTGATTTAACTTTGGTATATGGTATTTATCTAAAAAAGTGTCCATTTCTTTTACATTTTCCAGTTTTGTGGCATACAGGCTTTTGTAGTAAGATCTAATGATTCTCTGAATTTCCTCTATGTCTGTGGTTATGTCCCCCTTTTCATTTCTGATCTTATTAATTTGCAGATTCTCTCTCTGCCGTTTCATTAGTTTGGATAGGGGTTTATCAATTTTGTTGATTTTCTCCAGGAACCAGCTTTTTGTTTCATTGATTCTTTGGATTGTTTTCTGTGTTTCTATTTTGTTGATTTCAGCCCTCAGTTTGACTATTTCCAGTCTTCTACTCCTCCTAGGTGAGTCTGCTTCTTTTTTTCTAGAGCTTTCAGGTGGGCTGTTAAGTCTCCAATGTATGCTTTCTCTGTTTTCTTTAAGTGGGCACTAAGGGCTATGAACTTTCCCCTTAGGACTGCTTTCAAAGTGTCCCATAAGTTTGAGTATGTTGATTCTTTATTTTCATTGAATTCAAGGAAGACTTTAATTTCTTTCTTTATTTCTTCTTTAATCCAGGTGTGGGTCAATAGTTGACTATTCAGTTTCCATGAGTTTGCAGGCTTTCTGGGGGTAGCATTGTTGTTGAATTCTAACTTTAGTCCGTGGTGATCTGATAAGACACAGGTGGTTATGGATATTTTTTTGTAACTGTGGAAGTTTGCTTTGTTACCGAGGATGTGGTCAATTTTCGAGAAGGTTCCATGAGCTGCAGAGAAGAAGGTATATTCTTTCCTATTTGGGTGGAATGTTCTATAGATGTCTGTTAAGTCCATTTGGTTCAATACCTCCATTAATTCTCTTATTTCTCTGTTAGGTTTCTGTCTGATTGACCTGTCCATTGGTGAAAGAGGCGTGTTGAGATCTCCCACTATTAGTGTGTGCGGTTTGATGGCGTCTTTGAGTTTTAGTAATGTTTATTTTACATATGTGGGTGCTTTTATATTAGGGGCATAGATATTCAGGATTGAGACCTCATCCTGATCAATTGTTCCTGTTATGAGTATAAAATATCCCTCTCCATCTCTTCTGATTGATTTAAGTTTGAAGTCAACTTTGTTAGAAATTAGTATGGCCACACCTGCTTGTTTCTTAGGTCCATTTGCTTGATAAACCTTTTCCCATCCCTTTACTCTAAGTAGGTGCCTATCTTTGTGGTTGAGGTGTGTTTCTTGTAAACAGCAGAATGTTGGATCCTGTTTGCGTATCCAATCTCTTAGCCTGTGTCTTTTTATAGGTGAGTTGAGTCCATTGACATTAAGGGATATTAATGACCAGTGGTTGCTAACTCTGGTCACTTTTTTAGTCATAGGGTTTGTGTGTTTGCTTTCTTTTAGTTGCGCTGGTAAAGGGTGTCTAGAAGTTTGAGTTATTGTGGTCATTGTTGGTCTCCTTGGTTTGTGATTTTCCTTCTATTACTTTCTGTAAGGCTGGATTTGTGGCTACGTATTGTTTAAATTTGTTTTTATCCTGGAAAATTTTGTTTTCTCCATTTATAGTGAACGAAAGCTTGGCTGGGTATAGTAGTCTGGGCTTGCATCCATGTTCTCTTAGCTTCTGCAGTACATCTATCCAGGACCTTCTGGCTTTCATGGTTTCCATAGAGTAGTCAGGAGTAAGTCTGATAGGTTTACCTTTATAAGTAACTTGACCTTTTTCCTTTGCAGCTCTTAATATTCTTTCTTTATTCTGGATGTTTTGTGTTCTGATTATTATGTGGCGAGGAGATGTTTTTTTCTGGTCCAGTCTATTCGGTGTTCTGTATGCTTCTTGAACCTTCAAAGGAATATCTTTCTTTAGGCTGGGAAAGTTTTCTTCTATAATTTTATTAAATATATTTTCTGAACCATTGAGCTGTACTTCTTCTCCTTCTTGTATCCCAATTATTCTTAGGTTTGGTCTTTTTATTGTGTCCCATATTTCCTGAATGTTTTGTGATGAGAATTTGTTGGTTTTGCTGTTTTCTTTGATCAGTGTGTTAATTTTCTCTATGGTATCTTCAGTGTCTGACATTCTTTCTTCTAACTCTTGTAATCTGTTGGTAGTACTTGTCTCTGTAGTTCCTGTTCGTTTACCCAGATTTTCCATCTCCAACCTTCCCTCGGTTTGTGTTTTCTTCATTACTTCCATTTCGTTCTTCAGGTCTTGAACCATTTCCCTTACCTGTTTGATTGCATTTTCTTGTTTCTCTTGGTTTTCTTGGGTATCTTTGAGCGATTTATTCATTTCCTCTACCTTTTTGTTTGTAATCTCTAATTGTTTATGGCAGTTTTTCACCTCCTGTTTAAGGTCTTCTATTATTTTCAAAAAATTCACTTTTGGGTCGATTTCTTCTACTTCTTCTGGAGTAGGGTGTACAATTCTTCTTATTTCGGGATCCCTGGGTTCTGGTGATGTCATGTTGCCTTTCAGGTTGTTGGCGGAATTCTTGCATTGGCGCCTTCCCATCTCCTCTTTCAAATGAAGCCAAGAGAGGCCTGGTGTCTTGGTCCAGTTTTTGCTGTGACTGAGCCTCTGGGTGTATCTCTTCAGTGTGGAAGCAAGGTCCGTCCTGCTGAGCTTGATCTGCCCAGTGATGTCTCTCCTGGCACCCGGATCTGATCTCCCTGCTGCTTGGGTGTCTCGCGAGCAAAGGGCCAACCTCGCTGCCGCAGGGCAGGCAGGCCACCTAGACAAAGGAGCTACTACCCTCCTGGCTGCCCTCCCAATTCGGACCCTGTCCCAGCGCCCAAACAGGCTGAGCTGGGAGCTGTTGTGTGGTTCAAGGCCGGGCGGGGGGGTCAGAGGAGGTGGGGGAGGGTCGTGGATGCAAGCTGGGTGGGATATGAATAGAGAGGAAGTATCGGGCAGTATAGCCCCTGCAGACTGACCAAGGAGTGCAGGAGGATTGAGGAACGTCTGAGTTCCCTGTCCCGGGCTGCTGCCGCAGTCAGAAACTCACCCACCCTGGTGATGTCTCTTCTGGTACCGGGATCTGGTCTCCGTGCTGCTTGGTTGTCTCGCGAACAAAGGGCCGACCAAGCTACCGCAGGGCAGGCAGGCCACCTAGACCTAGTTTCTTTTTTCTTAGTAGTGTTTCCATCTGTAAAGTGTCTAGAGGCTAAGGCACTCAAATCCGTAAATAATACATTCTTTTTCCACATTCATATTTATTTATCGCAAATTTTTATTTTATATTTGATATAGTAAGAGGTTAAAAACAAATAAATCAGTTAGCACATTTTGTAATTAAAGTTATATGAATATTTCTCTGTATTTTCAAAAAAATATCACATTTATTAGTGTTTTTTACTGGGACTACCGTGAATAAGCTAATTAACAGGACACGAAGTCATGGGTAAAGGGGATGGTGTACATTACCACTTAACCATATCTCATTACTGATTATCTGGGAAAAAATCAATCAGCAATATTTTCATTTAATTGATGTTTAGAAATAAAATTATGGAAATCTTATTAGTATAATTAGCTTTGGCCAAAGGCATGCTTCTTTTAGAAGATTAGAATATAGCTTAACCTAAGTGGTAAGGCAGAGCCATGATGTGGAAGTCTTTTTCCCTTCCCATTCTGCTCTTGAAAAATATGTCATAAGGAATGGGTCTAAATGAAACTCACATAATTTTCAAGTTCATATCAATCCTCAAACACAGAAGTTATATACCCTTCAATCAAGGTAAAAATTATAACCCTGAGCTGCATTTCTATCAGAGAGAGGCAAATGTTGTGATTTCTGAACTGAAATCAAATTTAACTGGAATGATTCAATAAAATGATGGTATCATTATGAATTTTGCACTTTTTCTTAAGGTTTGATTAGTCTAGACACCTGAGTTGAGAAATGACTGCTGTTTGATACTTCAAAGCAGGCTTGGAAACTTTGATTAAATATTTATGTTAAATGGAGATGACTTAAAATGTGTTCCAATCAAGACACTAGCAAGCTGGATATGCAGCTATGTCAGTGTAAGTATCAGTTTAAAGCAATGTAATTTGAGGTTCACCCAACTTTAGAGGGATGGCCTTCAGGCTGACATTCCTCAAATAAATTTGGGCAAGCTTTATTACTGTGGTAGCTTTCAAGGACCTCAAGATCTAAGGGTTCTCAGAAATTTTCAAAAACAGTGAAAAGAAATGAGATATGGCTTCTTTCTGTGTCCCCATCTTTTGTGTGACAACAGCATATCATGTCATACCCTCTCTCTTTCAAACATAATTTTAAGATAACCTTTTAGGGTAAGTCTTATTCTTAATTTTTCCTTTTACAAAAATTTTTAATCTTGGTTTGATCCCTGATTATTTGAGATTTAATGTGTTTGTTCAATTAAAAATAATCCTATTGGCTATTCTGTCATACTTGCTAAATCTATAAGATATTTACATTGATATTCTAAGAAAGAACACTAGTAGCCATCAATTACCTAACTCAGTATCTTCATAGACATGTATATTTTCCCTTTTAATCTTTCCAACTCATATATATATATATATATATATATATATATATATATATATATATATATATATATGGAACAGTAACCTGGTAGAAATAGCTTCCATGGTTCCCTTAACAGCCAAAATCTGCTGATATTGGAATCCCTTATAAAAGATGTGACAGTATTTATGTCTGCAACTCCTCTCTCATACTCGACATCGTCTTTGAAAACTTTCAATTTCTGATAGAGTGTTGTGGTACTATACTTCCATGGGCAATGAGAAAAAAAGCCTGTCTGTTTATGAACATACACATATGCAATTGTTCTCTCCAGTATTTTTGATTCTTGGTTGATTAAATCCATAGTCATAGATGGTCAGATATGGTGGACTGGCTACATTGTCTATAATTTATTTACTGCCGGCCTGTACAACTTCCCCAAGTTTCCTGTCTAATCATAGCATCTACTCTGGCCTCAAAGTCCAGGGCTTCTCACACTAGTTTTCCCAACCATATGCACTATTGGCCAGTCACAGCCTACCCTCGTGGTTCCAAATAGGTATCAAGTAAAGTTTAGTTGCTACAAATCAACATTCAGAATGTTATAGATTGTATACATACTTTGATAGTTTTGCAATTTCAACTTGTGTTGGCTTTTACATTCTCTAATAGAGCCATGAAATACTCTTTTTCATTTACTGCAAAAAAGTAGTGTGCACTTGCTTTATAAAATTCAAAGAACTGACTTTTTTTAAGTGAATATGGAAGGATGCCTAAATGTATCCTCACTCACTCAAGAGGAACCAATGTTAACATGATACTATGAAGCCACACACATCCAGACAACATTAGTTGGGCTCAGGAGAAAAGAAAGGAGGAGGAAAGGAAGAGAAAGAGAATTATGTTCTAGATATTCTCCTTTTCTTTGAAAATTAAAGCATACAGAAAAATATGTACAATATGCATATATGTGTGACACTGTTTTGCTATACTCATTTGTTATCAAACTTAAGATGAAACACTATTTAATTAAAGCTTTATGATGAAGAGAAATTATTTGATGTCACAAAGTATTAGTTGGTTTTCAAGACAACCTAAGTCATTTAAAACTAAGTACTTTAGTTGTGACTAATTTAATTGGAAATAAAAATTGAGACACAACAATTATCCTCTTTAATACTGTTCAGTTTTTATCTGGTGTCATTTCTAATGCTCTCAGAGTCAACACTTGTTTTTTAAATAATTGAACAGTCTTTTTCACTGCTTCTTCATGATTTTAATTTATATGTAATTTTGATTGCCTTGACCTTATATTAAACTTATATAAGCCTTCACCTTTCCTTCTCTGGTTATTTATTCAGGTTTCACATGTTCCAAATATAAAATTCCTGGAATAAAATAAGCCTCTGTATAATGTAATTTTTGTATCTAGGTCACAAACCACAACTTGCTTGCCAAGACCTACCTGGAATCTCATATGATCAAATGTCCACTCCTATCTAGGACAGGAGAACATAATATGATGAAGATATTCACCATCTTCTGTGTGAAGACAGAATAGTGATAGTTAATGACTTGGCTAGAATGTGCTTGACTGCACCTGCTGGGAAGGCACATTGTGGATGTATCAACATCTGGTTGACTCTGCTTTGTTATTAGCATGGCATTGACACATTAGTGTCTCATTAACCTCCAGCCATGAAAATGCATAACTTGCTCACAGAGAAAACACCGTGTGTGCAAGTCGCTCCCAAGCAACACAAGTTCCAAAGGGCTCTCCTTACTGTCTTAGGCATTGCTCCTTTACACATACATCTTTCTTCAGAGAGAGAGTAAGGTAGGTGTTTTCTTTAAGTTGCTGAGTCCAGTATTGAGAACCCTTTCCACTAGTGCAACACATATGATTCCCCTATCCTTTCAAGAGATAAGAAGTGGACACCCACGCTGTTTCCTCACACCTCTAAGACATGTCTATAAAATCTAAGCATAGGTACTATATATGGTATTCATCCTCACCGTCTCACTCATCACTTATTGATATATATTAATAATAGTAATAATATTTTCTAACATGTCTATGTTTGTATAAAATCTCTCTCTTGCTAGTCAATGTGATTTTAAGTGCCATAAATAATTCATATCAAGTAATCAGAAATCTAGAACTTTTTAAAAATAAACTGTCTTGCTAAATTATTTTTAAAAATGACTTTACTGAAGGTCAAATGCTATGCATAATAGTTTACCTGAGGACTTGAGCTAAAAGAAATCTAATAGGATTTGAAGATGCAATTTGGGTATCACATCATGGAACAGAAGGATCTTATTCCATTTTCAGATATTGATTTCCACCCAGAATACACTGCTCCAGAATGGTGACTCAGCTAGGAGGAAGATAACTCAAATTCTTTTGAATTCAGTGAGCATTGTGAAGGAGGTTGGAGTAAATGGAGCTGATAAAAGAAAAAAAACAAGAGGAATTAGATAGTAGTTGCCAAGTTCTAATGATAAAGACATAAAACCATGTAATGCAAGTTGACCACTACATATTATTAAGTTGAATTTTGTTTTAGTAGTCAATTGTGTCAAAGTATATCACAATATGCTAAATTATGAAAAAGAAACCAAGCCTGTGGTTTTAATTAACATAATTAATATAATTAATATATTTCTAATTTGCACACATTTAATTAGATTTCCAGTGGTCATTTTTTTTCTTTGTCATGCAATTCCTGTCACTATAACTTATTTAATGTGATGTTGGCCAGCTATGTGACAATGTGATCTGTGCATGTCGTAGCAAATGTGTTCTAACTGGTCCTGGCTCTGCTTGATACACACAGATGCTCTCCATGCTCCTCCAAGTCAAAGCTATTGATATTCCCATCTTCACGCAGTCAGCCAAGAAGTTCAAAAAATAATTACTCCAAAAGAATATACTTTGCCTTTAGTGTAATAAATTCTTCATTTTGTGGTTCAACCAACTATATTGAAATAAATATACCTGCATGAACATGCTGTATTAGTTTCTTATCTTGATATTTTAAAAGATAGACTATATTATACTTGTATCTGAGAGGCTATTAACAGTCTCCTATCCATGGAAAAACAAATAAGAACACAACCAATAATCGTAGTCATCTGCCAAGTTAATAGCACTTGTTGCTCTTCCAAAAGACCCAAAGTTGAATGTCAAACCCTCACACCAGGCAGAACACAACCACATATAACTCAAGTCCAAGAGGTCTGATACAAACTTCTCATATCTGTAAAATGCAATGCACAGATACATATGCATAAATATAAGAAATAGCTATGAAGGTTTCTTCAATTGACCTGAGCTCAGAATTGAGACATAGTAATAATTAATAATAATAATAATTTAAAAATCAATGAGGAACTAGGAAAACATTGTGACATGAAAAAAAATTAATAAATATTACCTAAAACATTCTGGGAAAATTTTAAGGAGTTCACTATCTGTATCATTCAATTTATAAAAATTAAAAGACATCAAAACATGGAGAGAGAATGTGAATCACAGCTTTATGAAGAATTAATAAAATTATCAGGTTTGTCTCTAATCATTTTAGAATCTATAAGGTTCTAATAAAACACATAAAAATAAGGCAAAAAGACAATTTCCCACCTAGAATCTAGATCTAATATTATTTATTTTGAGGGTAGATTAAAGAAATTTTCAGCCTTGAAAGTTACCCAATGATTTTCTTCCACTGAGCCATTGTTATAAGAGTAACATAATCCATAAAAAGGAGGTAATAAATAAGAAATAGAAACACATAGGAGCAAGGGGGAAAGACACAATCAGAGTAAAAGAAAATAGAAAATTCAAAGAACAATGAAGAAAACCCCAGGGATACTTCTGAAGTGCCGTCTTTCAGAGTAATTTATATACATGTGCTCCATAGTGACGGAGATCAGGAAATGTGTATTTTAACCACCCGGCCTTCTGTAGCATCTCATCCTCACCATGTTAAATTGAATCTTCAAGACAAATCCTTCTTTGTTTAATTTGTTTCTTTCTAGTATTTTGGTCACAGTGATGAGAAATCTAATGATGTATCATCTGACAACCTTGTATTCAGACTCTGTGGATGGTGTAGGGACATACTGTGGATGTCTCTCTATACATGCATTTGTATGTACTCTCTCACACAAACATAAAAATTTACTCATTTAAATATGAAAAAAATAAAAAAATAAAAAATAAAAGAGAGAATTAAGAATGACCAATTAGCTTATTTGCTAATGGTTTGAAGAAGATTTAAATCATCATAAAATATATTTCATCTATTGGGATCTAAGAAAAAAGGGGAAATGATAACAATTAATTTCAAGTAAATCAAGACTCAGAAAGGACAGCAAATACTGAATTATCAGTTAATAATAACATTGTATTCACAATGGTGTAAGTGTATGTATAAATAAAAGTTGTTTATAAAATACTTAATGCAGCTATTACAATGGTATGGAGAGAAATATTTCATAATCAAGATAAAAGATAGACACTCGTTTCAATCACAGGAATTCAACAAATTAGTTCAAATATGATTAAAAGTGAAATTTTCAAGGAAATGTCATAAACATATAGTTTAGAAATATTCAGAAAATGTGGAAAGATTCAGAAGAAAGAAAAATTTGGAATATCTAATCATATAAGGAAGATGTGGTACAGATCATTAGTTTAGAAAATGTACCACTATCACATTCTGTTATGCTAACTATAATTAGGAAAAACTAGGATTGGGTTTTATAAAGCAATGTTGAGAAGGCAAATTAATTAATTATTTTGTCTGCTATGTCTTGCAACCCAGCAGACACTATGTCTTACCTAAGAAGGAAAATTGAGGAATGCCAGCAAGCAGAGAACTACTTATGTCAGAAACTAATTGAACTTCATGGGACAAAATGAAAGTGGACCTGTTTGCTGTACTTTGGGATGTTCTGTTTCAATGATTTTTGTTTATTACAGCCTTTAAAACTTTCATACATGTATTCCATGAATCTTCCTCATACCCACATTTCATACTAACCCTCCAGTATCCCACTGATCTTCCCAAAACATCTCATTGCCAATACCATGTTTTGTTTCACTGAGCCCACTTGGCTGTACCTCCAAATGTATGGGTGTCAGGTCATCCACAGTGGCATATGTTATCAAACAATGACCACCATCCAAAAGCAGAATGACTCTACCTCCCTCAGCAGTCAACAACTGCCCAAAGCTCTATATCAGATATGCAGCTTCGAAATCCCATCCCCCCACTATGATTTACAGCTGACCAGATCTTATAAAAGCCTTATGCCAATAACCAGATCTGCTGTGAGTCCATATGTACAGCAGCCATGTTGTATCCCTTATATTTTTTGTGGCCTCTCCTCTGAAATATAACTTGAGATTTGTAGAGGTGGTAGTGACTTTATACATAAATTCCCTATCTATGTCACGCCATTGACAATGGCTTACTCTTTTTTTATTGATTTTATTGAGCTATACATTTTTCTCTCCTCCCTCCATGCCTCTACCCTCCCCTTCCCAATTTACTCAGGAGATCTTGTCTTTTTCTACTGCCCATGTATGTCTCTCTTAGGGTTCTTATTGTTGTCTAGGTTCTCTGGGATTGTGATTTGTAGGCTGTTTTTTTTTTGCTTTAAAATGTTTAAAAACAAGTTATAAGTGAGTACATATGATGTTTGTCTTTCTGAGCCTGGGTTACCTCACTCAATATAATGTTTTCTAGCTCCATCCATTTGCCTTTAAATTTCAGGAAGGTATTATTTTTTTCTGCTGTGTAGTACTCCATTGTGTAACTGTACCACATTTTCCTTTTCCATGTTTTGGTCGAGGGGCATTTAGGTTGTTTCCAGGTTCTGGCTATGGCAAACAATGCTGCTACGAACATAGTTGAGCACATGTCCTTGTGGTACAATTGAACATCCTTTGGGTATATGTCCAAAAGTGATATTGCTGGGTTTTGAGGAAGGTTGTTTCCTAATTTTCGGAGAAATTGCCATACTGATATCCAAAGTGGCTGTGCCAACTTGCACCAACAATGCAAAAGGTTTCCCTTTACCCTATAGCCTCTCCAGCATAAGTTGTCATCAGTGTTTTTGATCTTGTCCATTCTTATCAGGTATAATATGGAATCTCAGAGTTGTTTTGATTTGCATTTCTCTGATTGCTAAAAATGTTGAGCATTTCCTTAAGTGTCTTTCAGCCATTTTAGATTCCTCTGTTGAAAGTTTTCTGTTTAGGTCTATACTTCATTTTTTATTGGATCATTTGTTCTTTTGATGACCAATTTCTTGAGTTCTTTGTATATTTTGGAGATCAGCCCTCTGTCTGAAGTGGGGTTTGCGAAGATCTTTTCCATTCTGTATGCTGCCATTTTGTCTTGTTGACCATGTTCTTTGCTTTACAGCGGATTCTTAGTTTCAGGAGGTTTCATTTATTAATTGTTTCTCTCAGTGTCTGTGCTACTGGGGTTATATTTATGAAGTGATCTCCTGTGCCAATGCTTATTGACTTATTCTTAGCACTTTAAAGAGTAATGACTTTTTGCATTAACTACTATTTTTAGAACATTATGTAGAAGCCAAATTAATGACTTCTCTAACCAATTCTGCAAGCAGCACAAATAAATTGGTACCAACATAAATACTTAAAAGACAACTTGACAAAATGACTATTTAGTCAAACAATATCATTAAGTTCTGCCCTTAACCCTACGAACTCACAAATCATGAGTTTTGACCATGTTTACAGTACCAGACATTCCCTATATAATAGGCCTCAGTTCTTGTTAAGAGAGTGGTTAACTTCATAAACACTATTATCACTATTGCTGCAGTGGGGACATTTTGCCTTGTAGATGAATATTGCAATATTCATGTTACATCACAAAAGAGCTTTCTGAATACAAAATGCATTAAATCAAACCATATGGAACATGTTATTTAGGCTAGGCACCATACAATCACTTGTTCTCTGCATTTTGATCAGTTGTGGTTTGCTATAATAGTCTCCATCTGCTGATAAAAGACGTTTATTTAATGAGGTTGAGACTTCCAGTTCTTCTTTGGGTATATGAAGAGAAATATCCAGAATCTAATTAGGAATTACACTAGTTTGGTAAATTGGCAGTTTCAGGTTCTCTTCTGAAAACCATGATTAGTCCCAGATAATCATCTAGGTTTCCTGTATAAGGCATGATTTTCCACTTTTTGAGTAGGCTTTAAGTCCCATTAGAGAGCTCTTGGTTACTACAAAGATAAATATACCACTCTTACACCCCTAGGGTTGTTATGCCATACTGGTCACCATGACTCTTAGGTGTCATAGCTAAGTGGGATTATTGGTTCTTTCCCTCCCTTAGAAGTTTGCATAGCCTATTATGGTTCTCTAAAAGCTGGTCCTCACGAAGGAGGCTTTCAGCTGGTACATTTACAAGAGAATGACTGCACCTAAGGCTCAGGGATCATCGCATAAAAAGGTAAAGAAAGATTGAAAGAGTCAGAGGAACAGGAAGTTTGCTGTGAGATTGGGCCTCCTAGAACTGTCCGAGAATCTACACTCATGAAGTCTCAGCAACCTGATCTTCTAAACAGGACTTAAACAAGGATTATACCAATAGACATGTTAACACAGAAAGAAGAAATCTCATGAAGCTCCAACCCTAGACAAAGAAGTACAAGTAATAAAGAAATGCTGAGACTGAAATAGTCTTAACGATAAAATAAAAACCTCAGTTGATTATTCATATTGTATATAAGATTATACCAACTGACGGAGTAAGTTGTATTTCTGTATTTAGGAATGCAAACATACACAAACACAGACACACAAAATTGTATACACATACACATATATATGTGATTAAAAAGAAATAAATAATAATTGCAATAACTACATACACACACTTATATGCATATATACATCATTAAAAGAAATAAATAATTAAATATATACTTAAATAATTATATACACACATGCATATATACATATATATACATAATTAAAAATTAAAAGGCCATTAGTTTGAGAAAGAGAAAGGAAAGCCCCATGGAAAGATTAGAAGAGATATAGGGAATAAGAAAATGATGTAATTAAATTTTAATTTCAAAAAATTATAATACAACTAAAAATATGGTCTTATTGTTGTTCTGATTTTTGTCTATGAAAATCATAACTCAAAAGGATCATTTAAACATTTTGCAGTTACTTATTAAATTCTAAATGTTAACTCTTATTGAACACTTTGAGACTAAATAGAGCCAGAAGCATTCTGTCAGTGTTCTAAGATGTGCACAAAGGTCTCTTTATGTCTCAGTTTATAAACCTTTCAATTGGTCATTAGGGGGTGTAAGGTGCTGATTCTAGTGAGTTCAGAAAACAAGGTCACTAAATACACAGAGGACATCATCTCAAGGTAGAGAATGAATCCTTTCACTTCATGTGCATTATTTTGTATTTTATTTTTACTTCATATTTTTAAAGAAATCACTAGGCAGAGGTTGAAGTAGAAGATTAGAACTCCTGATGGTAACACATCCTCATTATATGGATAAAGAAAAAACATTTATGTGTATTTCATGTGGAAAGGGATGGGAAGCTTCCATATCTTCATGATCCAAGTCTTCATTTGATTTACTTACAAATTTCCACTTTTGAAAGAGCTGCAGCTTTTTAAATTATTCCTTGCACTAGTAAAGCATTCTACTCGGGACATGGCATTCCAGACTCATGTATCCAGGGAAGAAATGTTATAAGAATTAAACAACCGAAAAAGATGTGAACCCAGGGAGACTAAGCCATTAATTCAATGATATTACCACTTTACAACATGTAAAATGCTATTGATACTCATTACAATTAATAAAGAATATGTACAGTTGATTGAGATATCAATTTTCTTTTGTAAATTCAAAAGGAATGTGTCAATATTTGGTGTGGGACAATGGTCTGTATTCTGTCAATTATATTTTAAATAAAAGCTGATTGGCCAGTAGTCAGGCAGAAAGTATAGGCAGGACAACCAAACAGGAAGTAGAGGCAGGTCAAGGAGAATAGAATTCTCAGAAAGAGGACACAGTCCTTTACCCAGCCACAGATGAAGCAAGATGTGACTGCCTTGCTGAAAAAGGTACCGAGCCATGTGGTTAACATATACTAGAATAATGGGCTAATATAAGTTTTAAGAGTTAACTAGAAGCCTGAGCTAATGGGCCAATCAGTTTATAACTAATGTAGACCTCTGTGTGATTTCTTTGGGACTTAACAACTGCGGAAACCAGGCAAGACAGAAAACCTGACAACAAGCAGGCTCTCACGTTACAAGTATTTTGTGGTGTGTTGTATCAATATAAGAGGCTAAACTAAGTGAATATTTCGAGACATTTATGTCGGTGTCAATGTAAGAAAGGGTTCAAATTAAGTGGTTTGCTCAATAAGTGTAACATCTTGAAAATATTCCAATAACTACCAATGTTTATATATATATCCTACTTAGCAAAGTTTATAATTGATTATATCTCAGAAAATGTAATACAATTATTAGCATTTTAAGAAATCTCCAGTAGAGTTATTATGAATCAAATAAATTTTAGATTGATGATGAAATATTTAAACTATAACTTCCTAAGGAGGAAATATTTGAGAATTTAACATGTTAACTTAAAAATGAACAGTGTCCAAAGTTCATAATATAATATTTAGGCATTAAATCATTTATTGAAACACTTATTCATCTGTATGCAAATGTAAATTTTTTAAGTAAATGTTTACTAGGTATTAAAAATACAGGTGAATCAAACACATATTCTTTGTTTCCCATGTTTATTATGGAAATTTAAGTTTCAAAATTATTCAAAGTTTTATAAGATAAATATGCTTGCCACAGAATGTGCAAATGCTCATTCATGAGGCCCATACATCCTGAACTCAGTTATGTTTTTATGTGTTCATTATGAAGGAGTGCTTCTTTCATATAGGAAAGTTGTTTACCAATTTCATAGTTACCACTCATCCATCCAGATTGAGCCAACACTTCACAAATATCATCAGAGGCAGTAGGAATATTGTCAACGGTCACTCTCTTGACATTTTGTGAATTGCAGATTTACCCATTACTGTCAGGGAAGACCCTAGATGGGGTCTTAATGTCATGATTACTTCAATATACTTTTCTTCAAATATGAAGAGTGCACAAATCTTATGGATTACAGCAGAGTTTATAAGTCTCTGAAATCATTATAAATGATTTATCACAAAGTATTTATGTTGTTGTGAGGAGACAGATAAAGAACAGTTATGAACATCAACTTCCATACAAGAGAAAAGAAAAAATGGTGACTGCCAATGTTTAAAGTGTAACTCTAGACCAGAGTACCTCATGGTGTGCTGTGAAGTTATATGAGCATTCTATTCCTCAAGGGCTTCCTTCAACAAGTGTTTTACTGGAAAATATTCCAAGTGAGTTTTCTTTATAGATGATATCTTCCAAATGTTGACCTCACTAAAGGTTATTTTGAAAATAGTTTTAAGTAAAGTTTCCTCAATTTATACTGACTGAGCAAGTAAATATTTCCCGCTAAAATGCCAAAATTGTGGTTTAAAAAAAGCCTTTCATGCCGGGTGATGGTTGCGCATGCCTTTAATCCCAGCACTCGGGAGGCAGAGGCAGGTGGATCTCTGTGAGTTCGAGGCCAGCCTGGTCTACAAGAGCTAGTTCCAGGACAGGAACCAAAAAGCTATGAAGAAACCCTGTCTCGAAAATCCAAAAAAAAAAAAAAAAAAGCCTCTCATATCAATTTAGGTCATGAATTTAGTTACATATTTTTTACTTACCAGGTTTTAGGTGTGAGTGAGGCCTGAGTGGTTATCAAAACACCTCAATAGTGAAGTTTTGCACTCAGTAAACCTGAGCCCACATATTGCACAAATTCACAGGGGAATGAATTGTTTTCTTGGCTTGGGAGGAATCCTTGGGCTGTGGTACAGGAGAGGAGGCAAGTTCAGTGACGTGTGTCACAAGGAGAGGTGACTTCTGGAGGGAGGAGTGCATACCTGGCAGAAAGAGGCCCTGAACTTCGGGGAACTTGTGAATAAATTGAACTTTAGAAGTACTTTTAGATCGAATTTTTTTAGACAATACATTTTATGGACTGATTAGCATGCTTAAATTTCGTGTAAGTCATTAGAAATGACAATTAGATTTAGCTTGTATGACATGGAAGGGAGGCAGAATTTTGAAAGAAAAGGAAAACATACCATATTTCTTCAGAGTATTAAACATTCTAAAAAAAAACTCATAACATTCTATATAACATATCTAATAATCAGTAAAAAAAATTAAAAACTGAGCAATAGTTTATTAGAAATGTATGATATATACATTTGTTTGCCTCTGACCTAGAGGGTTTTTAATCTTTAAAGAGGAAATTTTAAAATGTTATTATGTATATATCTAATGTTCAAATTAACAGGAAACTGTAGGAAATGTATCAGTTTTCTGCAAGATAAATAAAAGAAGTAGAAAACAATTCATAATTATCTTGGGAAATAAGTGGTAGCTAATAAAACAGAACCTTGAAATTATAATGCAGTCTATCTTATTCAGATTAATGAATGGATATCTCTGTTTTCAATAATTCAGTCACTCTATAGAATATCAATTTTAATTGTATGTGTTTTCATGGCATTTCCAAGTAATATAAACATTGACAAAATTAATATATAAATATACCTGAAACTGTATATTGACCAAAGAGTAATTGAGAGATAAAGCTCATTTATTAAAATAGTCACAACATTAAAATTTTCAGTTTCTCATTGTACTGTAAGAAGCATGTTTATTTTATTCCTGGGTAGAGTTCAACTTAATTACCAGGTATATGAATAATGAATGCTTCCTGTAAATAATGCAGGAAGTTGACTTGGTTAAAGTCACTTTTCATGCATATGGCTGACTCTTGTATTATGTATAGAAACTGTGCTCTATCCTCTCAAAATAGGGGAAATACTTACAGTAATGTGTGCATTAAAATACTCTAAGAACTATTTTTTTCAATTATGGGTTAGAATGTCTTTCTTTGTTTTGCAATTGTAAAACTAATCTATCTTTATATACAGATTAATGAACCTAAAAACAAACACTTGACTTTAGAAAGGTGCTTGTAATTAACTTTAAAGAATACTTAAATAATTGAATAAAATTCAATTCTAGTTATATTGCAATTTAATTTGTGAAACAATAGCAACAAAAATCCAGCTTCATAGATTCCACCCTAAATCAAGACTTTTATATATTATGGTTTTTACTTCAGTTTAAAGAAATTCTTATCTACTAGTTAAATATGTCAAATCCACACTTAGATTTCAATATGGAGAAATGAAATCAGTTTGTAACAAGAGAGAAGAAATTATCTGAATGAAGATTTAGATGCCACTCAGTTGGAAGTACCGAGAAATAAAAGAGGGACAGAATTATTGAGTTGACTGCCTGAATTCTGAAGCCCAACACAACCCAGGGGTCCCTATAGTTTCCTACATGGCTGCTCTCATCAAATCTATCTGTGCCCTCCATGTATTCCATGGTTGTTTTCTGCCAGTCCAGCTAGTCCCTCCAAGTATCTGTGTGGCTTTCTTCTGTTGTCTAAGAACAGTTTAGTAACACTTTTTGACTGGTTAGTTGCTGACAAAAACTTTAAATCTTTGAAGAAAGAAATTGAAGAAGGCACCAAAAAATGGAAAGATCTCCCACGCTCATGAGTAGGTAGAATTAACATAGTAAAAATGTCAATCTTACCAGAGGCAATCTACAGATTCAATGCGATGCCCATCAAAATCTCAACAAAATTCTTCACAGACCTCAAAGAATAGTACTCAACTTCTTATGGAAAAGCAAAAATCCCAGGAAAGCAAAAACAATCAAAACAAAAAAAAGAAATTCTGGAGTCTTCACAATCCCTGACTTCAAACTCTACTACAGAGCTACAGTACTGAAAACAGTTTGGCATTGGTATAAGGACAGACAGGAGGAGCAGGTTGAACTGAACGGAAGACTCAGCTATTAATCCACACACATGTGAACACTTGATTTTTGACAACGAAGCAAAAAAATAAAATGGAAAAAAAAGAAAGCATATTTAACAAATGGTGCTAGTATAACTGGATATCAACTTGTAGAAGAATTAAAATAGATCCATTTCTACCACCATGCCTAAAACTCAGTCCAAATGGATCGAAGATATCAACATAAAACCAACCACTGAACCTCATGAAAGAGAAATTAGGAAATACACTAGAATGTATTGGCACAGGAGACTACTTCCTAAATATAACCCCAATAGTACAGACACTTAAAGGAAAAATTAATAAATGTGACCTCCTAAAACTGAAATTTTCTGCAAAGCAAAGGACATGGTCAACAAGACAAAATGGTAGGATAGAATGGGAAAAGATCTTCACCAACCCCATATCAGACAGAGGTCTGATCTCCAAAATATACAAAGAACTCAAGAAACTGATCATCAAAAGAACAAATGAAAAATGGAGTACAGACCTAAACAGAGAACTCTCAACAGAGGAATCTAAAATGCATGAAAGACACTGAAGGAAATGCTCAACCTCCTTAGTTATCAGAGAAATGCAAACGAAAACAACACTGAGATTCCATCAGACACCTGTAAGAATATCCAAGATCAAAACACTGATAACAACTTATGCTAGAGAGGATATGGGATAAAGGGAATACTGTTGCATTACTGGTGGGAGTGCAAATTGGTACAGGCTTTTTGGATATCAGTATGGCAATATCTCAGAAAATGAGGAAACATCCTTCCTCAAGACCCAGTAATACCACTTTTGCACATGTACCCAAAGGATATTCCATCATACTACAAAGACATGTGCTCAACTACGATCATAGTAGCATTGTTTGTCATAGCCAGGACCTGGAAACAACCTAAATACCCATTGAGCAAAAAATGGAAAATGGAAATGTGATACATTTACACAATAGAGTACTAAACAGCAAAAAAAAAAAAAAATGACATCTTGAAATTTGCAGGCAAGTGAATGGAGCTATAAAACATCATATTGAGTGAGGTAACCCAGACCCAGAAAGTCAAATAACATATGTACTCACACATAGGTGGCTTTTAGACATTATAAAGCAAAGAAAACCAGCCTACAAATCACAATCCCAGGGAACCAAGACAACGATGAGGACCTTAAGAGAGACATACATGGATCTAATCTACGCGGGAAGTAGAAAAAACACAGTATCTCCTGAGTAATTTGGGAGCATGGGGTCCATGGGAAAGGGTTGAAGGGAAGGAGAGAGGCTGTGAGGGGAGCAGAGAAAAATGTATAGCTCAATAAAATCAATAAAAAGAAAACTAAATACAGCAAGCCTGACAGTCAACATTAAATTAAATGAAGAGAAACTTAAAGTAATTCCACTACATTCAGGAATAAGACAAGGCTGTGTATTTCTCTATACCAATTCAACATATTTCTTGAAGTTCTAGCTAGAGCTGTAAGACAACAAAAGAAGATCAAGGTGATGAAAATTTGAAAGGAAGAAGTCAAACTTTGCTATTTGCAATAGCCCACCATTTATGCAAATGATAAAGAAGCAGAGAAAGAAATCAGAGAAACATCACCTTTCACAATAGCCACAAATAACATAGAATAACCAAAGAAGTGAAAGACCTGCTTGACAAGAACTTTAAGTTGAAAGAAAGAAGTTGAAAAAGATATAAGAAAATGGAAAGATCTTCCATGCTCTTGGAGGGGTAAAATCAAAACAATAAAAATGCAATCCTAACAAAGGAAATCTATAGATTCAATGCAATCCGCATCAAAATCTCAACACACTTCTTCACAGTGTTCAAAAGAACAATACACAATTTCATATGGAAAAACAAAAAACCTAGGAAAGTCAAAACAATCCTGTATAATAAAGGACCTTACAGAGGCAACACCATCCTTAATATCAAGATCTATTATAGAGCTACAATAATAAAAACAGCCGGCATTGGCATAAAAAGAAACAGGTTGACCAATGAAGTCAAATCAAAGACCCGAATATTAATCCACATACCTATGAACACCAGGTTTTTAACAAAGAAGCTAAAATTATACAATGGATAAAGAAAAGAATCCTTAACAAATGGGGCTAGTATAATTAGGTGTTAGCATGTAGAAGAATTAAAATAGAATCATATCTATCCCCATGCACCAAACTCAAGTCCAAATGGATTAAAGACCTCAATATAAAACTGACCACACTGAACCTGATAGAAGAGAAAGTGGGAAGTAGTCTTCAATGCATGGGCACAGGAGACCACTTCCTAAATATAACTCCAGCAGCACAGACACTGAGAGAAACAATAAACAATGAAACTTAGAGGCTGGGCAATGGTGGTGCATGCCTTTAATCCCAGCACTCAGGAGGCAGAGGCAGGCAGATCTCTGTGAGTTCGAGACCAGCCTGGTTTACAGAGCTAGTTCCAGGACAGGCTCCAAAGCCACAGAGAAACCCTGTCTCGAAAAAACCAAAAAAAAAAAAAAAAATCAAGATCAAAAAATTAGATAACAAAATACCAAATAGACCAATTAAAAAAAATGGGGTACAGGTCTAAACAGAATTTTCAACAGAAGAATCTAAAGTGGATGAAAAACACTTAAAAAAATGTTCAACATCCTTAGTCATCAGAGAAATGCAAATCAAAACAACTCTGAGATACCATCTTATACCTGTCAGAATGACTAAGATCAAAAACACCAATGATAGCTTATACTGGAGAGGATGCAGAGTAAGGAAAACCCTCGTCCACTGCTGATTGAAATGTAAATTTGTACAACCATTGTGGAAAGCAGTATGACAGGTTATCAGAAAACTGGGAGTCAACCTACCACAAGACACAAGACCCAGCAATACCACTCATGGGCAAATACTGCAAGGACATTTGTTCAACTATATTCATAGCAGCATTATTTGTAATAGCCAGAACCTTGAAACAACCTAGCTGCCACTCAACCGAAGAATGAATAAAGAAAATGTGGTACATTTACACAATGTAGTACTACTCAGCAGCAAAAATTAATAATAACATCTTGGAATTTTCATGCAAATGGATGAACTAGAAAAAAACATCCTGAGATAACCCAGACCCAGAAAGCTGAGCATGGTATGTACTCACTCATAAGTGGATACTAGCTGTAAAGCAAATGATAGTGAGCCTATAGTCCATGACTCCAGAGAAGCTAAGTAACCAGGAGAACCCTAAGAGAAACATATATAGATCCTCCTGGGAAGGGAAAATAGGCAAGATCTCCTGAGGAAATTGATAGCATGGGGATTTTCAGAAAAGGAAGAGCAGAAGGGGAGGATAAGAGGAGAAGGAGAGAAAGATGTGAACTTGAGGGAATGGGATGGTTGAAATTGGGGAAGGGTTGAGACCTAGGACAAGGAAAGAGATACCTTGATTGAGGGAGCCATTATGCAGCTTGCAAAAAACATGGCACTAGAGAATTTCCAAGGAATCCATAAGGATTACGCCAGCTAAGTCCCTAAGCAATAGTGGAGAAGGTTCCTGAGCTGGCCATGCACTGTAGTCAGATTGATGACTATCTTAAATTATACCATAGCACCTTCATCCAGTCGCAGTTGAAAGCAGAGGCAGAGATCCACAGTGGGTCACTAGGCTAAGTTCCCAAAGTCCAGTAGAAAAGAGGGAGGAATGAGAATAAGGGCCAAGAGGTCAAGTCCATGATGGGGCTACCCACTGAAAGAGCTTTCCTGAGCTAATGGGAATCCACCAACTCTTGCCTGACAGTGAAGGAACCAGCATAGGACCAAACTTGATCCTCTCAATGTGGGATACAGTAGTATGGCTGGGACAGACTGTGGGGCCACTGGCAGTGAGACCAGGACTTATCCCTACTGCTTGCACTGACTTTTTAGAACCCATTCCCTTCGGATAGACACCTTGCTCAGCCTAGATACAGTGGAGAGGGCCTTGGCCCTGCCTCAAAGCAGTGTACTAGACTTTGTTGACTCCCTGTGGGAAGCCTTACACCCTCTGAGGAGTGGGTGGGGGTGGGTTAGGGGAAGAAAAGGGGAATGGGAGGAAAGGAGGGAGTTGGAGCTGGGGGACTGAGATCGGTATGTAAAATATGAAAAGACAGTTAAAATTAAAAAATAAAATTAAACTCTCATACATGTTCTGGAATGGATGGTGTTGCTTTCTTAATAAGAGCCTTCTTTCTCTTAACACTCACTCACAAACTATCTCTATTCAAAACGATCTTTAATAAGCCTGAATTCTGCTTCATACTGGCTTACTCTGCAATTCTTTTCTTTTTAACATTTATTTTGTTTGGGGGACTTTTCTCTCAACACTTAATGTTTTGAGATTATAAGTACACCATTTCTCCTTCTGTTTACTCACTCCAAACATTCTCATATACCCTTGCCATATTCATAGTTCATGGCCCTTTTTTATTAGTTATTATTGCACGTAGATATGTATATAGATAAACATTCCCAAATATAACCTGTTCAGCTTGTATAATGTTACTTATAGATATGTATTCAGTGCAGACCTTTTGGCAGTAGACAATCAAAGGGTATCATCTTCCCTGGGAAAGATCATTTCTCCTGTTCTCCACTTTTCTAGGTTGCCTATAATTCTATATATAGTGGTAAATCCTCTTGGCTGTTTCAATTTCTATTTTTCCATGTCCGTTGGTGGCACCCTTGTTCAGCTCATGTTTGAACAGTCTGTTGCTGATTATTTAGCAAGGTAGTTTCTGACATTACTAGGAGGGACAGTTTCAAAGTAAACACCCTGATTTGTTGACTCTTACATTCATTTAAGGCCTTCTTCTGTAGTGTGCCCTGAGCCTTTGGTGATGAAGTGTTTCTTAGATGTATCTATTTGGACTGGGGTGCACAACTCTGCATTTTTATTTGTTATAGTTGTCAGTAATAATCATCATCTGTTACAAAGAAAAGTTTCCTTAATGAGGGGAAAGACCATACCAATCTGTTGGTATAATAACAAACGTTTATAGATGTTGTTAGGGATTATGCTAGCTTAGTAAATTGTGGTTATAGATTTCCTCATACATGAATACATAGTGTGTTTACACCATTGCTACTCCATGTTCTCCCCTTTTTAGCTACTTCTTTGCCCCCAAACTATCTTCTAATTTCATGACCACTTTTTTTAAAATTATTATGGTTAATCTGTTTCAGTGACTTCTCCCTTCCTCTCTCTTTCTCTCTCCTTCTCTGTCTCTTACACAGACAGACATTTATACACACATTCATGCACACATAAACACACACACACAAACACTGCATCCTTCTGAATCAGGTAGTGTTGCTCATATGGACATGTGCTTAAGGATGAGAACTTAGAATCCAATAACCTTTTAGGCAGCTACTCTCTCCAAAAATTTTATTCTCCTATTTTTAACAGCTTTAAATTGCTTGTAGCTCTTCATCCAGGGGTGGTACTGGTGTGGGGTGTCCTTCTGTTTATGTATTGCTTTTATCGGTTGATGAATAAAGCTGCTTCTGCCAATGGCTTAACAAAGTAAAGCTAGATAGGAAATATGAACAGAGATACATAGAAAGAGTAGGCAGAATCATAGAAATGCCATTTAGCTGCCAAAGGAGAAAGATGCCAGAACATTATCAGTAAGCCACAGCCATATGACAGTACATAGACTGAAAGAAATGGGTTAATTTAAGATGTGAGAGCTAGTTAGGAATATGCCTGAGCCATTGACCAAACACTGCTATAATTAATATAGTGTCTGTATGATTATTCAAGTACAGGTGGCCAGGAAACAAAAGTGCAGTCTCCGTTTACATGGAACTTTGGGAAATTTCCCACATCTTATTGGCTGTCAACTGGTCATCATGCCATCATGCTGGTTATGTTTAAGCAACCATATTTTTAAGAGTTGGTGGGGATAACTACTGTCGTATCTTCTGTCTTTTACAATCTTTCTCCATCCTCTTCTGTGATGTTCTATAAGCCTTAGTTTTAGGACTTATATTCTTGGTTTATTTGTTGGGGCTGAAAATCCAAGGCTTAGGTGTTCTCTGCATTTTATCAGTTGTACATTTCTGCTATGTACTCTACCTGCTGCAACAATAAGCTTCTTGTTGGGAGTTGAGAGCTATACTTGTTGATATAAAGGTAGGTATGTATAAGGCTATCAGGAATTATACAAGTTTAGAAAACTGACGGTAGTAAACTTTCCTCTAGCATTCATGATTTCTCAGTCATAGTCATCTGTTATATTTATAATACCAGATGTAATCCTTTTCATTGAGCAATTTTTAAGTCCAACTAGAAAGCTATTGCTTACCACAATATATAAGTGGCACTGTTGAACCTATTGGTATACCTTTATATGTTATTGAGGAGGTTTTTGGCTTTACAACTGGGTATGCCTTTTAATTGCTTTTCTCTCTTGGCAGCTTCAATGCTAAAAGAACTGGTCCCCAGGGGAGGAAAGCTTCAAGTCAGTTTCAGCTCCATTTCTTCAAGTACTATGTCTTCCTCAATAGTGTATCTTTCGAGTTCTGGGAGACAACAAAGAGTAATGAAAATAGCCTATATTGTTTTGTGAGTCTCATGGACTCTCCCAACCAAAAACGTGAAAGGAGGTTTCCTACACTAGGCACTAGGTTTTTGTTAGATAGTCTATGGCTCATAAGAGATCATAGTCCTAAGTGATATTTATTTTTATATGTACATGCACGCACCTACAATTATTATGTTTTAAGTCAATATAAAATGTGTTTCCTCGTGCCATTTTCAATAATCTTTGGTCTTCTCTATCCTACTCCCCATCTCTCTCCCTTAGTGTCTATCTCTATCCCCATTCCCAAATAAGCTTTTCCCCTTATTTTTTCCCATTTCTACCTCTTAGTAACTGTGTTCTACTTTTGACCTTTCTATATATCCTCCACCCCCATCCCCACCCTGTCCACACCATGCTCCCTTTCTTAGTTTCCTAGTTTCTATGGTTACTCTAATTTCCTAATTCTTGGAAACAGGCATAAGACATGACATGATTTTTCTCTGTTCTGCTTCTTTCAGCACTTGAGAATTTGAAGAGAATCAAGCACACCCAGATCATCAAGGGAATGCTGAGAGCATTGCAGAGGGTGAACAAGGATCATGATGATACTGAGGTTTTTCAATTAAGCAGTCACTGTTCTTTATATTCATTCGTGCTTTTGTTACACAACAATTTCTTTATTGTCTAAGACTCTTTTAATATGCCATCTGGGGTTTGTAGTCACAGCACTCTCTGCCTGATGTTCAAGAGGTCAAGTGTAAGGTACTGAAAGCAGGAAAGGACTAGTCTGTAGAGAATACAGAGGAAACATTTAGACAAAGGGGCATGGTCTTACTTTATCAACCCTGGGGAGTCACTGACGGTTTGTGAGCAGGGGAGTGACATGATCAGAGCTGAACTTCAAAGAACTAATTTAGAAGTTTTGTGTGGGAAGGATTTAAGACAAGAATTGGAATACTTCACCATTTGGAAGGCATTGTTGAATATTCATAAAAATGCTGCATTTATGGCTCAGCATAAATAATTTTTAAACACAAAGTAAAATACAGTGTGTGTTGCCATGGAAGTGACAAAGCCGAGGAAAGATAATGACAAACACAAAAGACAGTGGCATTGTAATTTAAATTTTTATAAAGCTTTCTAGAATTTAAGTAGGTTTTCAAGCAGAGTATTTTGAATACACTAGGAAAAGATTATGGTTATTTTACAGTTCTTAGTAAGAAAAAAATAACAAAAGAGGGCTTTGTACATGAGACCTATAAACCTACCAAAATCAAATTTTCACAATCAAGAAGCTTACTAGAGAAGGAGAGAGTGAATGCTCCCTCAGTGAGGAAGAAGCTGGGCACAGCCAATTCTGGTGATGGTGATGTTGTTTGGAGATTTTTGCAGTCACAGTCAAAGTGATTAGAATGGCTGAAAGGTATCAACACAGATTTCCTGAAAACCCTATATAAAATTAGCAAAGTATTTTTATTTCCATGTTTTTTATTCCCTGTATATTTTATGGGTATGAGTATGTAGATTGCATATACGTCTGTGCACCACCTGCATGCCTGGCACCTAAGGAAGTGGTGTATCTTCATGTATTCTGACCATATACCAAACATTCTTTTAACGTCCTTTATTAAGTCATAGTATAGGAAAGTTCAGCATAAGAATTAATGTATTACATGGTTCTCTTCCTTTTTTCCTTATGTTTGACCTATTTTTGAATTAAGCAATGATGCCTTCTTTATCTGTTTTACACTTCACAGTTACCTATTGTCTTAGTCACTGTTCTGCTGCTTTGAAGAGACACCATGATGAAGGCAATTGTTATTTAAAAGAAGATTTAATTGGAGCTTACTTAAAATTTCAAGGGTGGGGAACATGGTGGCATGCAGATAGACGTGGTGTTGGAGAAGTTGCTATGAATTCTAAATACTGATCTTCAGACTGGAGAGAGAGAGAGAGAGAGAGAGAGAGAGAGAGAGAGAGAGAGAGAGAGAGAGAGAGAGGAGAGAGAGAGAGAGAGAGAGAAGGCTACTGGGCCTGGCATGGGATTTTGAAAACAGAAAGCCCATCCCTAGATCCCTAGTGACATATTCCATTCAAGGCCTTACCTACTTCAACAAGGCCATACCTCCTAATCCTTATAATCCTTCAAATAATCCCACTCCTAGATGACTAAACAACCAAATATATGAGCCTATGGGACCCACTTTTATTTAAAGCACCACATTAACAAATTGAAACAAGAATAGAGGGTAATGAGCTGAAGAGTTGGCTTAGTGGTTCAGAGCACTTGTTCCTACAAAGGACCCAAGTTTGATTCCCAGGACTCTAATCATATTCTGGGGTGCTGGGGGTTAACCCTTCAATGTATAGATGTTGGGAGGGAGCCACATTCAGCGAGCATCAAATTTCTTCATTATGGTTTACACTGGCATCATTATTAAACTACTGTTTGGGTCTCCTGTTGTATGCTCATTGCTTAATCCAAAATTCTGTCCCAGGGTTTGTTGCACAAACAGGCTGAAGGGTCTACAGTCGGAATCATATTTGAAGAAATGTTTTGAGAGGCATCTAACAAAATGCCTGAGCTATACAGAACTTTGCAGAGATATGTCTCTCTCCATAAACCTGGGTCTCCGCTAAACACAAAAGGAACAAGTACTCTTCACCTTCCAGTGATTTGTACAGTTCCAAAGCAAAAGAGCTAAAGGACTCAGCGGATTCCGGATCTAAACACTTACATAGTGTGTTGTACGATGTTGATAGGCATGCCAGCACCGCTCTCTCCCCACCGAACCTTCCCAAGCAGCTGAACACAAAGCATGCAAATAATCAATATTCAATCTTCAGCATAAGAGATATCATTTCATTTACGGGTGGCAAAGCTAAAAAGATCTGCTTCTATGAGTGAATCGCCTACTCTGTTCTGTGAGATCTTTTGTTCTTACTCAGAACAAATCACTTTCTCAGATTTAGGCTCTTAGGTGAGGTGAGAATCTCAGACCTTATCTAACAGTTATGCAAGATGAAACTGATTCTGTTTTTTTCACTTTGTTATAAAATCTAATCTCTGCTCTTTGTAAAAAGAATCTAGAACTCCTTACACAAATAAAACAAAAGAATACATTGCCATTTGGGAAATAGCCATTGTGTACATTGTCAGCACACATGTCTGACTAGATATGCATATGTAAGATGTGCATGTATAATTTAAAAAGATATATATTAAAGAGGAATATACTAGCTCCAATGACCTTTTCAGGTAGATAATATTTATAGTAATTCTTCAATTTCTGAGAAAATTTTTTAATCTGACATCTTATTACAACTTTTTTATTCATGTAGAATTAGTTTTAAGTATATTCTGTAAAATGAGTACATAATTATTCATGTATGTTAAATGATAAAACACTTATTCTTCCTATAATTTTAGGCATGACTCCAAAATCTTCAAGCAATGTGGAAGTGGGAGGAACTGGAAAAGATGGATGAGAGTTTGTATTTGATCCAACCATATTTTATACATGTTTGAGTGTTAAAATATTTAAGATATTTTTAAAATATCTTCTAGCAATTCAATGTCCTTTTGAATAAAGTGAGATGGTGGTTTATAGTAACTTCTATGTGCGAAGCCTACATCCCTGATGCTACACAGTTTATATCTTCATTAGATTCTCAAATAGTCTTTTATGTGTGACTAGCATCTGTTGCTCTTGCAATCCTCCTGTCCCCTTTTCTATAATGTTACCTGAGCCTTGGCAAGGAGAGGTTGTGATGGCTTATATAGTTGTCCCATTTAGGGTCATTTCTCTTTAAAACTAAATAAAATCCAACAATATACCTAATTATATGGTATAGATTGCCATTTATGATTCTCCTTGTGTTTTTAACAAAAATAACATTGTGACAAATATTTCTGAATATGCTTGATTTTGCACAAGAAGAGTAATGTGTGCAATACTAAATTAAAATATTTATATTAATAATTAAATTTGACAAAGATATCTAAATTGACTCTAAAATGTTTGCATTGCTCAGCATTCCTACCAAAATATTTGAGAGTAATTCTTTAACACATATATTACTGCTTAGCAAGTGTTATAATATCTTCATTTCTTAAAATTAATAGGTAAAAATAATATCAAATACTATTCATTTATGGTACCAATGGTATTAATTTTTCTTTTTATATTTGTATTTCATCTTCTTTAAATTGGGTTTTGAACATTAAATTACTTTTTCAAAGAAAAGGTTTTATATTCATTTGCCTTTCATTGAAATTGAAATCTTTTCTTTATTAATACAAATACTTCTAGCAATCTATTATTGCTTTTTTCAAAACAGCTTCAACGTTTTATGTAGCCCAATATCTCAGTTTTCTGTTTTGTTCACATAGGTCTTCAGTTTAGGATAAAAGGATATCCCTATATAATTTTATGTAACATTTAAAAATTTTACATATAAGCTTAAACACTTCACTAGGTTTCAAATAGCCCTTAGTAACTTTGTGTGGCCATGAAAGACCTGGAGCTAGAATAATAGCTGTGCCAAAAGTTCTCTTTCCTTTTCTTTCCAGCCACTCCCACTAAGTCTGCCCACACCCAAAAGCTTTTTTTGCATTACTGAAAACCATAAAAATATTTTAATGCTCCTTTATCTAACCAAGCATATCCATTCTTTTTCCCAAAATCCCTTTTATCACTTTATGTTTGAACTTTACTTACACATTTGAATTTCAGACTTTGAACCTTTCCTCTGTGTTTATGTGCCTTTCCTGTGTGATTTCATCAAGCAAGTGTATAGGTATTGACATTCACAAAATCATATTCAATTTTCTTCCTCTTTAAATCATTGTTTCATCTCTGTGGATGAACTTTCCTCAAATCAGTCCAAAGAATAGACTCTGGGGTGGAGAAACCTCCCTGGGTTTTGACTCTTGCTTCTGGTCACCTGCTGTGTGACATCAGAAAGGTCATTGAGAATCTTCATGTCTTAATTTCTTTTCTTGGAAAATAAACCTACTGATAAAAGCCCACATCAACTAGGAAGAAATTTCAAAAGGTAATCATGTATAAAGATCTTTTAATAAAACTTGTGCTGCATTTCTTGGACACCATTATTTAATGATATCACATGTTAATATAACTGATTCTATCTTGTACCTTTTACTTTATAAATGAAATTTAAAATTCCCTATATTTTATAATTTGAAAAGCTTTAAGACTATTCTATAACATAGCCTTGTCACTAAGCTGTCTTGAATAGGGTTTTTCTTTTCTCCCAAGCTATTTTATCTTGGCACTTATGAAGTCTTTGGATCTGAAAGCATTTGTTTATTCAGTTCTAAAAATGTGCCAGCAAATAATTCTTAGAGTTAGCTACTCAGCTTTCTCCCTATTCATCACAGGGGACTCTAGATATGCAGAAACCAAAACTTTAGGTAGATGCTCCATGTCACTTCCCTTGCTTTCTTATATCTTCCCTCTCCTTTTCCAATTACGTCCAGATCACTAATTCCTCACCTAAGCAAGGGCTGCCTTTGTTGTGTGTTTTCATGGCAGTTTGGTTTGACCAATTAAGTTGCTTTATAAATGATTCTCTCCTAATTTCTCAGAGGGAACAACACTTTTCAGGGATACAAACATATCTTTACCAAACTCTCTTTACTCTCACCAAAGACAAAATGAAGCTAAAAAGTGAGGAATGTTTCAGGAAAGAGAGGGCATACCTGGATTTGGTGGGCAAGATGAATATGTAAGTCTTGAGAAATGATGAAGGCAGGTCTTATAACCAGATACCAGATATTAGTAATTTCTCAGAACAGAAAAGCTGTGAGGTTTCTGTGTTCCTTTCTAAAAACTTGTGATTTAAGTAACATTCATCACTGTGGACTGCATGAATGCTGCTCTTAGCTGGTTGTTTGTTTGATCTTTCAGACACGTCAGCTCAGAGACTTACTTTCATAATATTATGTTCTTGTAACATTATACTTCTTTATGCATATTCTGCATATATGACAGAAGGGAAGTTACAACCTTCATTTTATTTCATCAGTCTTCATAGGTTGTAATTGGGGGCTTCTCTGTCCCTCACTGTCCCACATCCATTTCTAAATAATCGTTCAGAGACTTAATACTAATTGCAGAATGTTTGACCTAAAGCTCACACTTATTAATAACTAGCTTTTACATTCAAATTAACCCATTTCTATTCATTTAAGTATTGTCACATGACCATTGCTTTTACCGGTCTGCTGGCATCTTGCTTCTTAGGCAGCTGGCTTGCCTCTCTCCCAACTCTGCACTTCTTTCTTCCTGTATACAGTTTGTCTTTCCTGTCTAGCTTTATTAGGCCTTGCTACAGACCAAAGCAGCTTTCATTATCAACCAATTAAAGAAACAATATTCACAGCATACAGAAGAGTTATCCCACAGCAATAGATACTTCAACATTTTAAATCCAATAATAATATGACTATGTAGGAAATAGGAACAATTGTCAATTCTTTATTGATAACTGATCATAGATAAATTAGTTTGTTTTAAAATGTTTCTCTGTTCTTTTTTCATAGGGAACATACTTTTCATGGATACAAACTTTTTTTTTAAGCTAAAACAATCCTGACTGTTCTGTGATAGACTTAAATGATGAAATTATAGCAATGGACGACACTGAATCCTAGAAACTGTGGAGAGAACTATCTTCTTATTACCTTTTATTGATAATCTTTATATGACTAATGAGAAGGAACCAGTGCCTAGGATACACATAACTACTCCAGGGGTCTTATTTTAAGTGCATTTGAAAGTTACATATAAAATCTTATTGTCATCCATCAACCTACTTGTGGGAGTTTATGTGTCTAAATAGCTGTAGTTTTGTTTCTAGATTACTTTTAATAGTCAAGTAAATAACATCAGGACTCCCTCTGCCTGAGTTCCATCCTCTGCTACCACCTAAAGGCTGGGACATCTAGACCTCTCCAGATAGAGTTAAGTTCACAGAAGTTGGAAGACTAGACGTGTTCAAATTATGGTGGCCAGGAGATGACTCTCTATTTATAGTGACAGATGGGCCTTCCATAGTCATTCTGTGAAGAAACGTAAAGCAATCTCTCCAATATTCATAAGTTACCAGTCTGTCTGAGAACCTCTAAAATCAGAAAATATAGGTTATGTATAATAGTACACTTCTTTTTGCTTGTTTCTTTCACTTGATTCTTTAATTTTTCGTAGTGGTAGTCTGATAATTATAACAAAAATAACTTTATAATTTAGATAAAGTCCATAGGGGCAACTCCGTCAAAAGGCATTTAGCATGTTACATTTAAAGGCACAAAATTTTAGAGTAGCTGGAACCCATAGAGAGACAGCAAGCATTTCACTTGAGTGGCCCTGCTAATGCTAGGCCTAGAGCAAAAGATCCAACAATCAAATGAGCTTGTCTAAGTGGCTTAATTGAAAGACCACTCACTGATTATGAGAAATATAGTACATTGTAAGAAACATATTTTAAGCATTTTAACCTTTAATATTTGCGCTGCCTTTGTGGGAGCAAAAAAAGGGACATTTACTTAGGGCTCACAGGACTGCAGTCAAGAGACAGAGAATAAAGTAGTCTTGGGTATGTGCTGCAGAGTTTTACAAAATGAATACTGTATTTAAAAGGTCAAATTGGAAAAAGTAAAATATTCAAGAGATATTGCGTGGGTTGTTTGTCAAGTATTTTGAACTTTTTTTAGTTGTATTTAAGTTGCATCCTTGGATCAGGAGAAAGTAGATCACGGAGCTCTCTGGCATTTTCATAGAGAGAAGCATGTTTAAGTTCAGCAATTTTACAGGGAATAGGAGGTTCTAGAAATTGTGGATTTGATCGGGACCAAGAAGGGAGCTTGCAATTTAGGGCACAAAAATATCCAAGCATTAAATCAAAGGTCATGTATATTTGTATCAGACCAAATTTCCATTGTGAGACATCATTCCATTTCTTATTGATAATGAAATGATCAACAAGAAGAAAGAATAATATGAACTTGTGCAAAGAATGAAAATACAGATGCAAATGCTAGATAGATATTACATAATAGGAGATTGTTGTATATAATTTAATTTACAAAGGTAGCAAACACAGAGCCTACACAGATCTGCACCAGGCCCTCTGTGTACATATTATAGTTATTTGTGGGACTCTGCACCTATTGGCTTTGTGGGAGCCTAGGCAGTTTGGATGCTCACCTTACTAGACCTGGATAGAGGTGGGTGGTCCTTGAACTCCCCACAGGGTAGGGAACCCTGATTGCTCTCTGGGCGGTCGAGGAAGGGGGATTTGATTTGGGGGGGGGGGGGGGAGGCGGTGGTGGGGAAGAGACAGAAATCTTTAATAAATAAAAAAAAAAACAAGTGGGTCTCTTACTCTTGTACCTGCTATCCTGAGTCTTTTCTTTATGTTGGGTTGCCACATCTAAATTCTACACGATAGTTTTGCTTCATCTTATTATAGTTTAATTTGTTATGTTTGGTAGTTCTCTCTTAGAAACCTGTTCTTTTCTAATGACAGATGGAAAGGGAGTGAATCTAGAGGGGTGTGGAGGCAGGGAGGAACTGGGTAAAATACAGAAAAAACTGAAATTAGGATATGTTGTACAAGAAAAAAATTATTTTCGATAAAAGAAAAAATAAATAAAAAGCTTTAGTCATGTAGGGTGGAATACACCTAAAATCTTAGCATGGGACTGAGGGAGGAAAATCTTGGACTGTGTAGTCAAACCTTATTTAAAAAAAAACCTAAGCACTTGGAGTTTAATTCATTGATACATCACTTGGCTAGTGTTGTTGAGGCTTCAGTCCTATTTGAATTTTACCCAAACTTTCACGTTTTATATTGATGTCAAGCAACAAAATTACTGTAGTGAAAGATTATAGAGAAAGGTGTGCCATTTAGAAAACTAGCATGCTTCTTACTGTTCCTCTCTGTATCTTCAATTCCAATCATGCAATTCATAAACCATATTACCCTTTGGGGAAGAAAGATGAAGATCGTGTTCTTGCTTTGGTAAGGTATTGACCATTCACGATCAAAATAAAACAAAAAGGAAACCCATTCCTTAACGTCTTTCTACTGTTTTACTTCCCGCCTCCCTTCTTTCCCTGACACTGTTACTATAGGGCAGGCCTACTCATAAAAATAGAAAAGGGAGAGCATGCTTCAGAAAGTATATAAAATTACTTTTTATTCTTATATTCCTTCAAGATGTTTAAGACAATCAAGTATTCATGAGTAGTCTATGATTACATCAAGGTACAAATTGTTTATCTGACATATAAATGTATTGCTAATTAGATATACAGAAAATGAAAAATAAACAACAGAATTTACTGCATTTAATGAATTTTTCTTTCTATTGGGAATGTGCCTTTGTTTTACAGCTGAACCTCCATCTGTTACAGTGGTAGAAAATAGAAAACTATGCTTCTTAACTCCTATTTTCCCATTGGGCCATACATGAAAAGCAAATGAGTTCTAGCCTGCACTTGATTTATTGCAGAATTTAACATATTTACACAGGGAGAAGCACTGTTTTAATTTTACACACTTCAATAAACACAGACACATATGTTCAACCTTTAGATATATTCATAAAAATGACTAAGTGTGGATTCTGGACATGAGTGAGAACAACCATAAAAGTTTCACTAATAATAGTATTGTTCAGAGTACCTTTTTAAAAAATGGATAGATCCTTAGTATTTGAATGCTCACATTTCTAAATTTAATCTTCTTAAACTACTTTAATCATACTATTCTGTATTTTTCTCATTATAGTGTATTTATGCAGATCACACTACAACCATATTTTGTGAATTGTTTTCAAAGTGTTTTAGTTAAGAGATATTTTACATCGCAGAAAATTCTAGAAAAAAACAGAGAGATACACATACGTCCCTGTGCTTGCACTCTTTTCCTCATTATTAACACCGGACTGTTACAGAGGATGAGCTTAAGCTGTCACCTAGGATCCACAGTTTAGGTTAGGAATTCTTTCTGGTGTGCATTCACTGAGTTTCAGTAAATGTTTATGATTGGTATCTACTACTGTGGCAACATGTGCATGCTACAACTGTTGATCACTGGAGAAAATCATTGATCTTCTGTTATAACCATAATTTTTCATTTTGCCAGGATGTCATATGATTGGAATCGTGCAATCAAATTGGAATATTTCACTAAGGAACATGTTTTTTAAGTAGCCACCATTTTTGTCATTGTCTTAATACTTTTTAACACTCCATAATAAGTTACTGTCAAGATATACCACTGAATCATCTAATTAAAGCTGTATTTGTTGCCTCTACATTTGGGCAAGGAGGAACAGTTTCTACAAATGTACATGGGGAAGACTTGTGCATTTTCCATGGTGATGGGTCACATGTAAAGAGTGTGTTTTATTTCATAAGAAACCATGAGATTGTCTTAATGGTGGTTGTACCAACTTGCATTTAAATAAGAATAAACAAAAGTTATAGTTGTTACCATTCTCATCTGCAATGGAATTAATATCCAAGAAAGAAAGGTTATTCACCTACATGGGGAGAAGGTTAGATTCAATATTTAAAAGCAGAATCTGAGTGGCTCACTCCACCAATGTAAAAATTTTTGAAAAAGGAAAAATTCCATGTTACCTTGTATCAAGAGCTAAAAATTTTCTGAAAATGAGGATGTCTACCTATTAAAAATTTAACTAATCTACAGATGCATTTATAGAACTGACAGTATGAAACAAAACTTTTAAACTGCCTTTTAAAAGTACAGTTTCAAAAGCCCAGGCCATGTGCACCAAGTGTAATAAAAATACAAGTTTGAAAGAGATAAGTAAAAATGAAGAGGAAAAAAAACTAACGCTATTTTAAGTATGGTCATCTAAATTAACTCTGAAAGTCACAATACTAAAACATTTTCTGTAATCTGAGGCTACCAAAGGTGCTCAACAGTGTGTGTTATGAATCATAGAGATACAAATACATTTCAAATGAAATTAACTTTACAGAACATTCTGAATTTAAATTGAGTATATTTTCAGCTAGATGAGGAGGGCATGATGACCATTAAAATTGTCACATATACAAAAAATACAAGAACAAAGCTTTATCATTTTAACAACAAACAACCGACTGATTTGAAATATAAACAATTTAAAAAATCATTGAAAAACAAGATATGCAACCAACAGGGTAACCTTCATTAGACCTGATCAAGTCATCAACTATTTGAAGCAAGTCTGGAGAATTCACCAAGAAGGCAGTGGAGTTTTGATAATTGCGTATTGAATATTGTGCTAAGTTGTATACTGTAACTCAGATATGCACAATTATTTCATTTCATTTAATATTCTTTAATGTAGGGCTATGTGAAAGAGTAATTAAAAAGAATAAAAGAAAGAAAGTACCAAATATATCATTAATGTGGAAGAGTTTCATGAGGAAACAATCAAGAGGAGGCAAAAAAGGAATATTTGAGGAAACAAAAATATTATTGAAGGTAGTCATGAGTCTTTATGCTAAAAAGATAATAGCTAAAATGAACAGGAAAATGTGGACAGATGATTCTAAGAGTTACTGTAAAGTATTGACACTGCTGGGAGCCTGTTAGTAGCACAATCCACATGAGCACTAAGAAAATCAAAAGTCAGACAAGTAATAACTACATGATGATGACAGAGTGACCATCAAACTAGATTTAAGTCCTCTTAAGCTACTTGGAAAGCTGAGGTAAAACAAAACGTAAGACATTTGTGAAATTTCAGTGACAAAATTTTACACAGTGGAAATTCCACTGAAAGAAAAATCCAAGAGAAGTACAGAAATATACTAACAAGTAATCAATTGTATCTCCCCCTCTACAAAAAAAAATGGTGAGAGCCTGGAGAGAAGAGTGGTGTTTTCTGATATCAGTAAATTGAATCATTGGATGTAAGGTTTAGTGACTTTTCTGTACCTTCCAGAAAGGAAAAATTAAAACAGACATGCTCAGAAGAAAGTACAATAGAAAAACCATGAAATATTTTATCTTTGTTATAAAAATGAATACAATTAAATGTGTATGTGGAAATTTTAAAGCCTAGTCTTGAACAATATCTTTTTAGTTCTTTGAGAATGCATACTTTATTTTGATAATATCCACACTCCTTTGCAACTCCTTCCAGATCCACCCTTACCTCCTTATCCATCCAACTCTTTCTCTCTCTAGCTCTGTTTCTCTGTGTCTCTCTGTCTCTAACTCTATCACTTGTTTTTCTCGATGTATCTGTGTGCGTTTCTCTGCAACTCATTTGTCCAGCTTGTGTCGATCAACTTCCGAGTTGGGCAATATACCAGAGGTTATACCCTTAAAGAAAATTTGATTTTGCTTTTAAAAAATATATGCATGTACTACATAGTTTCTAATTGAACACAGAGAAATAGAGAAAAAAATATTTTCAAGGAAAACTGAGTTTTAAAACAAAATCTTGCTGCTGAACATAAAACATAATGTAAGCTACATAAACATATCAATAACCAACACGAACAAATTCTCTACGAACTATAAGTGTTCATTTCCAGCTCCTTCCACTGACTTCTGTATTTCCGCCAGCCATCTTCAAACCAGCAGTTAAGTAGGGCTGTGAAATAGGGTCTCACATTGGCGGGTAAAGCAGAATGATATCTCTACATTCAAAGCCATTGTTTTTAACATAGATCCTAGAACCATTCCCATCTTCTGGCTGGAAAGCATAAGTCAGAAAGGTTTGACATGAATGTAAGAGTCATGAGATGCTGAATTTCTTGATGACTTCATAAAGTAAAGTCTCTATCTGTCCTGGAATGTCAGACAAAAGAAATAATCTATCATGAACAAACCACTGAATTATGGACCTCTCTGTTATGGCATATTTACTAACACCTTAGTCATAATTCTTTGAATGGATAGAATTAAGAAAGAAAGAAAGAAAGAAAGAAAGGAAGAAAGAAAGAAAGAAAGAAAGAAGAAAGAAAAGAAAGAAAGTATTGTGTGTGTGTCTGTTTGTGTGTGTCTGTGTGTGTGTGTGTGTGCATGTGTATGTTGTGTGTGAATGATGTGGTTCAGGTAGTCCAACAATGACTGTTTTACACTTGAAAAGCTGAAAATCCAATAGCTGCTCAGTCCATGAGACTACTTGTTTTAGAAATCTCAGTCTTGTAGGGAAGACCTGGAGGATTTCTGGAAAGTTACTCCTCATTAGTCAATGCTGAAAACCCCAAGAAACTGTGTCCAGCTGTAGAAATAGAACAGATGAAACTGCATCACGAGGCAAAGCAAGTAGAAAAATAACAAATTTCCCTTTCCCGTGTTTTTTTTTTAATCTGACCTTTTGTCAGATGGAATTGCCCACATTTACAACCACGTTCAGCAACCATGCTTACCAAATTTATTTACATATTCAAAGAGACAGACATGATGACTAAAATAAAAATTCAAGCAAAATTAAATGCTGGTCCATAAGAGCAGCCTGAAATAATGTATATAAATGTTGTTACATTTTAAAAGAAATACATGGGAAAATATTTTTATTGAAACACTAAACAATGATGAAGGTAGCTAGTGTCACATAACACACAGATTGCTTGTGCTAGTCCTTCATCCCAATGGCGAGATACCCAAGCTGAATATCTTAAGAGGAAGAATGACTTATTCATCCTATAGTTTCAAAAGTTTCAGCCCACTATCATTGGTTTCTATTGCTTTAAGCCTATGGTGATATACAGAGCACATGGCAGAGGAGATCTGCTCACCTAATAACATCAAGAAAGCAAAATGAGAAATCTAAGAATAAAATAAGGTCCCGATATCTCCACAAGGGCATGCCAAGAGTGGCTTTGCTTCCTTCGACTAGGTCCTATCTCCCAGAAGCATCACAGTTCACAACTAAGCTGTCAGTGTAAAACTATTTCTGAACATTTCACACCAAAAGTAGAGCACACCTCCCCAGATCCCAGAAGTGTTCATTCATCTCTACATGAAAAATCCATGTAAATCATTTTGAAGAATGTCCAGTTGTAACTGATCCAAAATGGCTCAAAAGTTCAAGACCAAATTGTCATCTGATACTCAAGGAAAACTCAGCTGTGGGTGTATAAAAATAAACAAGAAAGTCATTCACTGCTAAGACATAATGGTAAAAGCTAACATTCCCATTCCACAGGGGAGAAATAGGAAAATAAAGAACATTTTGACCAAACCAAGACCCAAACCGAAGACCACAAGCATTAAATTCTCTCATTCCGTGTCTGGCATGGAAATTCCATGATTTGTGTTCCAATGGTTTGAGCCTTCCTGTACAGGAGTCACACATTCACACATTGCACTGTCAGAGACGACCAGCAAGGACTCAAGTTCTGTTAGACATTGTCTGGTTTCTCTCACTTTCCTCTGAATTTCTAGTAGATGCCTCCATGACTCCTAAGTTTTCTTGGAGGCACATTCTCAAAATCATGCACAATACCAAGTATGCCGCTATCCCGAGCTGTGCCTGTCTAGCTTACAGCAAGTCATCAGTGGCCCTTGAGGACCTTGATGTTTGAGCCCTGGGGACAAATATTGGTGCCCTGTATGATCATTAGTCTCTGAGCCAAAACAGGCAGAGTCTGCCTCTTTTCTATTACTTGGAATTCAGTTGTTGAAACAAATACCTGAAACAAATTAGCTTAGAAGGGAGGAAACGTTGATGCTGGAGAACCAGGTGGCCCAGCAGTTCAGAAACTGTACTGCTCTTGGAAACCACAATTCAATTGTGTTACACCTGCCTGTAACTCAAGCTCCAGGGCATCCAATGCCTCTTCTGGCATCTCAAGCACCCATACTCCTATGCATTTACATGAGGAGGGGGTGATATGGGAGAGACAACAGAGAGAGAGAGAGAGACAGAAAGACAAAGAAAGACATTAAAAATAACTCCTTTTGGAGATGATTATTTTTACTTCTAGTTTTGGATATTTTAAGTCAAGTTTTTTGGTCCAATGCCAAGGAAGTACATCATGGTCAGAGAAAGCTGCTCAGCTCAAGATTACTGAGAGGCAAACAGAAAGAAAAGCATCTAAGGTTCCAACATCACCTTCAAAAGCATGCTTCCTAGAACCTAATTCTTTTTCCCTTGGGCCTACCTTTAAATTCCCTGACAGCAGTACCACATGCTGGTGCTGACATAGCCTTTAGCACATAACCTTTAGGAAACAATTACACAAACTGTTGTTTTAGGCATAAAGATAAATACCCACCTCCAGCCCCTAGGCCCTAGTAGCTTACCAAAAGAGTGCAAAATAAAATAGAAAAGCTTTGATGAAGGTCATGTCTCTCTAGGGAGCTGAGCATTAATCATTTCAATTTCATGTGACCACATGTACCAGGACACCCTCCTGCTTGGTGGAGAAATCATTAAATGTTACAGGTTATAGCAAGATGCATAGTCTAAAATTTATTTCCTTTATTAATTGTTTTGGGTGTTCACAGTAAAGTGGTGATTTGAGATAATGATATTCTATTAGGTTGGGGAGAGGAAAAGGTCTGCCTTCCAGTCTTCAGTCTGCACTATAATTCACAAGAAATAGCATGGCACGTGTAGGAGTTAGTTTTCTTATCTGTAATGGGAATTTAATGTTGATTTCCTAATGACATTTTTATTAGACTTCTCCAGCTGCTGACTAAATTACTACAAACTTGGGTCTTAAAACAACACAACACAAGCTGAGTGATGGTGGTAGTACACACTTTACTCCCAGTACTGCAGAAGCAGCTTTGAGACCAGACTGGTCTACAGAACAAGTTCCAAGACAGCCAGGACTACACAGAAAAAAACACTGTCTTGGTGGTGGTGGAGGAGGGGGGGAATCCACATAAATTTATGGTCTTGCAGTTTGAAGACAAAGTTTATTGACCTAAAAGCAAAATCTGAGAAATGGAGCCATTGATAAAGGTGAGATGAGAGAGGAACAAGAATGCATTATGCATGTGAATGAAATTGTGATAGAACTAACTTAATTATAAGAAATATAACCAACATTGACAACAATAAATCCTTGAGACAGCTGCTAAGTTGCCTCACCTCAGGAGACTCCAGGGGGGGGGAAAAAAACTACTCACTTCCATTTCTAGACATTGTATCAACTGACCCTTGGATTTTTCTCCTAACTTCAAAGTTGGCAGTGAACATGCCAATATTCGCTAATGGAGACTGATACAAACATTTAGTCTACTCCATTACTTTTTCACTTGTAAGAACTATTTTAGTCATATAACTGCCACCCAGACAAATCAGAATAATGTCCTCGTCTCATTTACTAATTACATATACAAACTACCATCTAAACTGTTATTTATCATATTCAAATATTCCAGAAATTTCAATATCAACATGCATGGTATTATCATTCTGTCTAATGTAGAAGAAATATATCTTTCATGACTAAAATACATCACAAAATAATTCTCTTTCTCTGCATGTATCCTTTCATTTGCCCTAACTTTTATGATACTATATACTTTGAATTTTTGCATTGTTTATTTGAAAATTTAATCAAAATTTGATTTACTGCATTTGTTTCCCTCATATTATTTCCTGTTTTCTCACTAACATTCAATATTCATTTTAGCTTTCTTGAGTCTTACAAAAGTTGTCCTGTTTGACAACCAGTTTCTGCTTATTAGTCTTGCTAGCTGTGCGTGTCTTCTTCCTGAAGTCACACACCATTCCATGCTCACTACCTAGCTTGGGTCCTGAACCAGTAAAGAAGCCTCAATTATAAACCATAATCTTTACTGTTCAGACAGTATGGTCTCTGTAGGTAGAACATTTTCTCTTCATACTCTAAATACACTGATGGCTCAGCCTTGTGCAAAGCTTGGTTTGATGGCCCTGTTTCCTTTCACTCTCTTCCTCACACAATCTTTCATGGTGAGGTTTTATACTCTATCATTTTCCTCATATGATTTAAGACTTGCCGATGGAGAAAAATTTTGTCAACTCCATGTCAGAGTGGAATAGCAAAGTAGAATTTTTCAAAAATCAGGTATAAAAGATCAACATAGGCAACTAATAAAGGGGAAAATACACAAGATGACACTAACGTTAAACTGAATTACAGAAGTACATGCAATGCAGTGGTATAAATGTATATGGGCAATTGCTTCAGTCATTTGATAATGCGGAATGCTAGCATAGACTATTTGAGTGAGGAAAAATGTTTATGCAAGAATTGCTTTGAAGAATACCAATTTTTAATTTTATTCATTAAGTAAAGTATTTTGGCTCAACTGTCTATTACTTTCATGAATAAATATGGAGTATTCTGAGCTGGGAGGTGGTAGTACAAGCCTTTAATACCAGCACTTAAAAGGCAGAGGCAGGAGGCTATCTGTGAGTTTAAGGCTAGCCTGTTCTACAAGACCTAGTTCCAGGACAGGCTCCAAAACTACGAAGAAACCCTGTTTCAAAAAGAAGAAGAAGAAGAAGAAGAAGAAGAAGAAGAAGAAGAAGAAGAAGAAGAAGAAGAAGAAGAAGAAGAAGAGGGAAGGAAGAGAAAATGGAGTATTCTGTTTGAATGAGGGAATAATCAATATTGGTTATATCACATCTTAACTTTTTACTACTAAAATATTGTATCAATTTAAATATACTGAAGTTAAATAGACTGGTGTTAAATATCACACAGAGAAGTGATCAAATTGCTAAATAATTTAAATAATTCTATAGCAAAATACTACAGTACCAAGTTTATATCTAAATAATGACCACAGTTCAAAAGAAAACAGACAATATGCAAAAATTTCAAAGTGTAGTTAGCTGTTTTTAAGAAAAAAAATATTTTTAATATTCAGTTTGTAGCCATATTTTCTCTAGTTTCATCTCCACATTTGTAATTTTACAAGCACACTCCCTGAGAGGCCTTTGTCATTCTGCAAATTTCATTTGATGCCTTGGCAATATTCCATCCTGGTAGACTACTACACTAACTTATGATATGTGATTCTTTTGGTAAAAAGAAGGGCCAAGAGAGGCCTTATCATACAACAAAAGTATATGCTATATGCTCTACTATGTTCATAGCAGCATTGCTTGTAATATCCAGAACCTGGAAAAAACCTAGATGCCCTTCAATAGAAGAATGGATGAAGAAAGTATGGAATATATACATATTGGAGTACTACTCAGCAGTAAAAAACATGGACTTCTTGAATTTTGCATACAAATGGATGGAAATAGAAAACACTATCCTGAGTGAGGTAAGCCAGACCCAAAAAGAGGAACATGGGATGTACTCACTCATATTTGGTTTCTAGCCATACACAAAGGGCATTGAGCCTATAATTAGTGATCCTAGAGAAGCTAAATAAGGAGAACCCAAAGAAAAACATAGGTATCCTCCTGAATATTAACCTTCATCGGGCGATGAAAGGAGACAGAGACCCACATTGGAGCACCGGACAGAAATCTCAAGGTCCAAATCAGGAGCAGAAAGAGAGAGAGCACGAGCAAGGAACTCAGGACTGCAAGGGGTGCACCCACACACTGAGACAATGGGGATGTTGTTTCGGGAACTCACCAAGGCCAGCTGGCCTGGATCTGAAAAAGCCTGGGATAAAACCGGACTCACTGAACATAGTGGACAATGAGGACTACTGAGAACTCAAGAACAATGGCAATGGGTTTTTTACCCTACTGCATGAACTGGCTTTGTGGGAGCCTAGGCAGTTTGGATGCTCACCTTACTAGACCTGGATGGAGGTGGGTGGTCCTTGGACTTCCCACAGGGCAGGGAAACCTGATTGCTCTTCAGGCTAAGAAGGGAGAGGGACTTGATTGGGGGAGGGAGAGGGAAATAGGAGGCGGTGGCGGGGAAGAGTCAGAAATCTTTAATAAATAAATAAATAAATAAAGGCCATATACTCTTCACTGGCAGCAAAGTGTGGTGATATTTTGTGTGTGCTATAACAAAGAAAGCTTCTCTGGAGATCAGAGTGAGGAGCTAGCCACTAGTTAACCATAAAGAACAGATGGTGTGGCACATACCTTTAATTCCAGCACCTGGAAGAAGGAAACAAAAAATGATGAGGCTGGGTGGAGAAAGAAAGTGATAAGGCAGGGCACTGACAGGAGCTTTCAGCTAAGAAGTTGTCAAGATAAGAGGTGGCTGTGACTTGTTCCTTTGTCTCTGTAACCTTTTGACATTTTTCCTGATATCAGACTCTGAGTTTTCATTTTTAAAAACAATTACAATTCACACTACATTTGGCTCCCAACATGAGACACGAATGCTAAGAAAAAAAAAAAAGTCACTTTCCTGTGGCTTAGCAGGCACAGGCACATGCCAGAGCTTCACACAGCCAAAGTCACCACCCCAACAGCTAGATTTTCCTTTACTCTTTTTTACCAAGCCCTCTGAGCAGGTCTGAGTTTTTCTGTTGTATCATGTCTTAGCAAACTCAACAAGCATTTGAGCTCCAAATGTGACACAAATTAGCCGAAATGCGCCCCCATGCAGATGGCTGAGTCTTTGACTTCTTTTCTCATGGTGGGTTGGGGGCTTTCCCTGGATTTCCTTCTTGGGCTTTTGCCAAACTAGATAGCTGAAGACAGAATTTCTTCCCACTCTAAAAATGAGAATCACAATTGTAAGGGAGAAAGTTGGGTTTCTGTACGATTATGCAATGCCTGGTTTGAATTTGAAACAAAACGAATGACGGAATAATCAATTTAACTGAGATTGACATAATGCTAATTATCACTTTGCTAATCTTTATTGTTGGTTTGTTAATTCTTGGTTTCTCCTTTACAAAGATGGTTGATATGACTGCTAAGATACAGGGACTTATAAAAACTTATTACAACAGACCATAGGGCTATTCAGATCCAGACAAAAGAATTTAATGGAGAACCAATTTCAGCATTGTATTATAAGGTTAGAGGTGAACAGCCTAAGGTTTTCAAATAATAAATTTGTATTCAGTAAAATTACAGGAATTGTCAAAATGATAGAAAAAAATACTTCTGTGCATGATGGAACATCTATAGAAAAGAAAAAAATTTCAGCAGAAACCATAAAGCAAATATTTTGACAGACTTATATACATGAACAAAGACCATAAAAAACAAATAAATGACATTGTCATTGAAGGTCTTGTAGATACACATGTGTATATAAAAAGATTTGCAGCAAAATCTTAGCATGCAGATTGGTCTACTAAGGAGGTAAGTGTTCATCTTTTAGGGATTGGAACTTTATGTAATAAAAAAGAGAGTGTGAGATGGGTTGAACATATTGGGTCAGAAGGACACAAAGGAAAATTGAAGTCATATGTGGCTAACATAGTAATGAATTTATGGACCTGATTTATTAGGGCATTGAAACACTCAGATTAATATCCTTCCAATTTCAGAAACAGCCCATAAATTAACGCATGCTTCTGGAAAAAAGTATTAAAAGGTATTATAAAGAACAATTGCCTACCATTCAGGTTATAAAAGAACAGGGTACAACTGCTGTTCCATCAAAGGCACTAGCAGCCCTACCTTTAAAATGGTTTAGAAACAAACCTTTATGGGTTGTGAAATGAACTTTAACATCAGAGAAACTACAGGCTTTAGAACAACTGGTATGGGAACAGTTAAATGCTCAGCATTGTGAAGAATCAACTAGTCCTTAGAACTGTCCTGTATTTCTTATTTAAAAAAAAAAACTGGAAAATGGTAGCAGATATTAATTAGGTGTTAATTATGTAATTCAGCCAATGAACTCTCTGCAGTCTGTTACCTAAAGGATGACCTCTTATAGTTATTGATTTAAAAGATTGTTTCTTCACTATAACTTTACAAGAAAAAGAGTAAAATTTGCTTTCACAGTAACTACTTATAATAATTCTCAGCCTGTTAAGAGATATCAGTGGAAGGCTCTCCCATAGAAAATACTAAATAGCCACACACTGTGCCAATAATTTGTGCAATGGCATTTGGAAAGGAATAAAATCTGGCAGATAGATGTGTTCCATTTTGTAGAATTTGGAAAATTAAAATATGTACACACAATAGTTTTCTAAATGTTAAAGATAAATAAATGGCAGCTTCAAAGAGACATTGGATAATAGGAAAAAAAACGTATTCAGGTTTTCAGTGGGTGACTGCTTTGAGTTCAGAAAAGGCTGATTCATTAATCACATGTTTTTCAAAAAGTCATGGCCATCATGGGTATACCTGTAAAATTTATGGCTGACAATGGTCTAGAATATGTCTCTAAGAAAAGGAAACAGAGCCAGGTAGTGGTGGGGCATGCCTTTAATCCCAGTACTCAAGGGGGCAGCGGCAAGGGATCTCTGTGAGTTTGAGGTCAACCTCATGTATAGAGTGAGTTCTAGAACAGTCAGAGATACACAGAGAAATGCTGTCTCGAAAAACCAACAAACAAACAAAAAAGATAATGAAACAGTTTTTTTGCTTATTACAATATAAAACATATTGCAAACATACCACACAATTCTACAAGGGAAACAGTAATAGAAAGATCACAGCAAACTCTAAAGGTTGTGCTAAATAAACAGAAAGAGGTAATAAAGATCCACAGAAATAGATTACATAAAAAACTGCATAATTAAATTAACGTATATACTCTAAAAATGTGTTGACTTCAGAATTGATACCAGGATATGCATGATGTTGGGGAAAGGGTTTTGCTTTTGTTTCCACAGGAGAAGAAAAGCCATAGATTCCATAAAAATTGATTAAGGTTCTATTTGAACAGAGGTGCTAGTTCATTGATTGAATGGTTCAGTCTGACCATTCAATCTAAACTACTAATATGACTAACAAATGTTTCTTATTTGATAAGATATAACTTGGCAAAAGGGAACATCCCCAAAGTTAGGGTTGGGGCATGGTTTTATTTTGCCTTTTCTGGAGAATAAACACATCCAGCTAAGAAATCTGAAGACCACTGGACACATGGAACATCTGAAGAAAAAGGACAAATCATCCAGAAAAAAATATACTAAGGAAAAAAAGTAAATTGACCTATTGGTGTATCAAATCTCCAACAGGATAAAATTTCATAAATCTTCCAAAATTTTTGTTTCTCCTATTCTCTGTAGATATATAATGCAAATGGTCTTCTTGTAGTCCCCATCTAATTAAAAACTAAAACTGTCTTTGGAGTTGGAGTATGGCTTTCTCCTTTAAACTCAAGCATGCTTATTAAAATAAAATTCCAAATATCTGTCCCAGGTCCCTGATATGAGACAGAAGAAAAAAACAAAATTAAAGAACTATTTTATTGCCACTAAACTCATATTATTTTATATTATTTTGACTATTTAATAGCTTTTTGTAAGATATAAATATTGTTTTAAAATTATAAGATAGATAGATTGATAGATGATAGATAGATAGATAGATAGATAGATAGATAGATAGATAGATGATAGATAGATAGAGATAGATACATAGATAGGTAGATAGATAGATAGATAGATAGATAGATAGATAGATAGATAGATGATAGATAGATAGATAGATAGATACATAGATAGATACATAGATATATAGTTACATAGATACATGGATACAAAGATAAATATATTAAAACTTTTGTCATGATATTAATGGTCATATAGAGTACTAACTAATTCTAGAAAAGGCTTTATTTATACTCCTATCAGATAACTAGGGATTGAGTTTTTGTATTCTAGATATACATAATTAAATATAGTCCTCTAACCTCTTTGAAATCTAGTACATATAACACTAAAACTATTTAATTGTTCTGCAGTGAACCAAGACCATGCCAAACAGAGACATCTGAAGTCTCCAAAAGGAGGATGGGGCCCCACAATGACAATTCCACCAGTGCTATGATAGTGAAATTAAACTGACAAACATCACCTAAAGATGGCTTTGGATGACACACTGCTCAGGACAATTTCAAGGTGGCTAGCCAAGATGATCGATCCTCACAAACTACTCTATCCAGGACTTGAGACAAAACCTGAACTTTCCCATTACACAGAGACTGGACAGCAAATGATAAAGTTACCTTTCCCAGGACATAAAAAATAACCCAACTTTTTCTTTTCAGTATCCCAATTGTCCCCAGACATCAGGAAATAAATTTCAGAACACTATACCCACATTCCCAAAAGGTAGAGTGAGTGGTTTTTGATTGTTAAGTGGATTATGGATATTTGTCGTCATTGTGTTTTTAAGTTGATGGTGATAATGGTCAGAAAAAAAGCTTAGCAAAAGAGTCTAGATTCAGAGATCTTGTTTTGAAAAGAAAAGGAGGAATATAGATAAAATACGATATAAAGGTAGATTATTGAGACTACTCTGAAAAGAAAAAGGAAGGAAACAAAGAAAGAAAATAGGTAGATTATTGAATCTACTTTTAAACCAAAAAACAACTACTAGTATTAAATATTCTACATTGATAAAGTGAATTTTGCATGCAAATGGATGGAAATAGAAAACACTATCCTGAATGAGGTAACCCAAACCAAAAAAGATGAACATGGCATGTACTCACTCATAATTGGTTTCTAGCCATAAATAAAGGACATTGAGCCTATAATTTGTGATCCTAGAGAAGCTAAATAAGAAGGTGAACCCAAAGAAAAACATATAGTCATCCGCCTGGATATGAGAGGTGGACAAGATTGCCAGGCAAAAACTGGGAACTTGGAGGTGGAGTGGGATTGGGGTAAGGGGAAATGGGGTGAGAAAAGTGAGAAGGGGAGGATGGGGAGAGCTTGGGGGAATGGGCTGTTTGGGATAAAGGAAGGGTGGATATGGGAGCAGGGAAGTATATATCCTAATTAAGGGAGCCATCTTAGGGTTGGCAAGAGACTTGACTCTAGAGGGGCTCGCAGGTGTCCAGGGAGATGTCCCCAGCTAGTACCTTGGGCAACTGAGGAGAGAGAACCTGAAATGACCCTATCCTATAGCCATACTGATGAATATCTTGCATATCACCATACAACCTTCATCTGGCGATGGATGGAGACAGAGATAGAGTCCCACATTGGAACACCAGACTGAGCTCCCAAGGTCCAAATGACGAGCAGAAGGAGGTGATGTGGGAGTGATTTCTTATTAATAAAGAAACTGCTTAGGCCCATTTGATAGGCCAACCCTTAGGTAGGCGGAGAAAACAGAACAGAATGCTGGAAGAAAGAAGCTGAGTTGAGGGAGTCGCCAAGATTCTCCCACCCAACACAGCCACAGGTTAAGATCTTCCCTGGTAAGCCACCTCGTGGGTTACACAGATTATTAGAAATGGGTTAGATCAATATGTAAGAGCTAGCCAATAAGAGGCTGGAACTAATGGGCCAGGCAGTGTTTAAAAGGATACAGTTTCCGTGTAATTATTTCAGGGCATAAGCTAGCCATGTGGGTGGCCAGGTAGCAGGACACAGCCCGCCGCTCCCCTATTACAACGTGAGCAAGGAAGTCAGGACCACGAGGGGTGCACCCACCCACTGAGACAGTGGGGCTGATCTATTGGGAGCTCACCAAGGCCAGCTGGACTGGGTCTGAATAAGCATGGGATAAAACTGGACTCTCTGAACATGGCAGACAATGAGGGCTGCTGAGAAGCCAAGGACAATCGATCCTACTGTATGAACTGGCTTTGTGGGAGCTTAGCCTGTTTGGATGCTCACCTTCCTGGACCTGGATGGAGGGGGGGAGGACCTTGGACTTCCCACAGGGCAGGGAATAGGGACTGCTCTTCAGACTTGAGAGGGAGGGGAAGAGGAGTGGGGGAGGGGAAAAGGAGTGGAGGAGGGGGAGAGGAGTGGGGGAGGGGGAGAGAAGTAGGAGAAGTGGGAGGGAAATGGGAGGCTAGGAGGAGGCAGAAATTTTTTCAACAAAAAATAAAAATAGATTTTTGTATATTGATAAAAATTTAAGACTATTTTTGTTAGAACATATTGTATATACATTTCTAATCTTGTTCAAAGTATTTTACATATATGGTGCATTTAACAATTTAATGCAAATTTCTAGTCCTAGAAAGTTATTATTAACAATTATTTAGGATAATAAGGAATTTCAGGTTAGTAATTAGTGACCTATTACAATCAAACTTGTAGTCATACTTAGATAGGTTTTCAAGGTCAGACAGAGCTATACTCTAGTAAACAGGTAATCTTCGAACAACAGAGATATTCAGAATATGGCATTTAAAATGTATTAATAATATAGGTTCTTTCATTTAATGAAAATGGGACATGTCTGCTCCTGGAAATGCCAATATACTTCAGAGAAGATGATGGGCATTGAAGAAACTTCATATAGAGTTTACTTTCTTTGTGGCAAAAGTAAGTCATTGGACAAGAAAGTGGCCTTGCTTTGACTTTTCAAATTGGAAAAGCAAGACACAAAAGAAAGTAACTGCAACTAGGTAGGACAGCCCTTCAAAAAATCCTGTCTGTCAGATAGGCTAGGCCTATAAGCTGAAAATGGATGCACCAGCATTGCAGAGGAACCTTAGGTGACTTTCCAGGCAGTCAGCTGTTTCTGTCATCTCTCACATTTTTTGGAAGTCACCTGCTTTTATTTCCTACTTTACTTATAAGGGTAATATTATTTCATTTTCAGATCTCTGGTGGAGTTGATGACTTGATACCTATAATCCTCCTTGTTACCAGATTCAGAAAAGAAATTCCCCAATAAGGAATAAAGTCTATAAGGTTGAGAGACATTAAAAGATAGTTTTGGTAATTCAAGTTAGAATAAATGATGAGTTAGGTAGAATTGTTTGGATTCATTAAAATAGGATAGATAATGTGGTATTTTCTCTGAATTTGTCAAATGCAAATGGACTAGACATTGTTGATGCATTTGCTGACTGTATTTATCATATATTGTACTTTTTGCATATAGTTTTTCTTATATTACTTACAACCTTTTTTTCATTTTAGACAAAAGTAGAAATGTGGTGATATTTTGTTTGTGCCTAAGCAAATAAAACCAGAGTGAGAAGCTAGCCCTTAGTTAACCATAGAGGAAAGGCAATGGTGGCACACACCTTTAATCTCTGCACCTAGGAAGAGGAAGCAGGGAGTAATATGGCTGGGCAGAGAGAGGAAGTGATAAGACAGAGTAGAGATAGGAGCTTGGCTTCTTGGATGAGAAGTTGCCAAAGTAGGAGGTGGCTGTTGCTTGCTCTTTTGTCTTTGTGACCTTTTAGCATTTACCATGATATCTTACTTCAGATTTTCATTGTTAAGACCAATTAGAATTTGTCCTACAGTGAAGGCCATATCAATGTTAGTCAGAATTATAAGCATGTTTTCTGTAATACCATAAGTGAAAAACAGAATATATTTAACACATTTGGCCAATATATATGACAAGAACCTTAAACACCACTCTCACTCATTTATGAACTCATATATCACATTGTTATGCCATGGACTAAAATGTGGATCAGCAATTTATTAACTTCATGTGTTATATGAGGAATTTGTTTCTTTTTTAGTTGGACAAAGTAAAGGTACTCATGACTGCCAAGCAAAATAATTTTACATTAGCAGTTGATGTCTCTAATATCTGTCCAAACAACTGGATCCAAACACCTTAGAAGAAAGTGACAGTGATCACAACACCATCTGGTTCTAACTGTAGCACTGACAGTGAACAGCCACCAGACCCATTGATGGACAGGATGTTGTCAAACACAGTGCTGATGGTTGTCAAATTGGAAGATTATTTCTTAGTTGACTAAAAGGCCAACACATTAAATATATAGAGAAATAGTTTTAATTAGAACACCTCACAAATCCTCTTGACCTTAAAAGAGTCAAGAACTTAGTCATAGACAACAGTTCAACTTTTTGTTAAGCCTGCTCAGGGGCTGAAGCAGGCTTTTTGCTATTTGACATCTCAAGTAACAATTGACTGGTGTGACCTAGTGAATCATTTACTTTACGCCAATATCACAGCACTCATTCAGTACACTGGCCTTTATGTGTACAGGGGGCTTGATTTTATTTATTTTACACAAAATTCTCAGTGGAATAATACTGTATCTATTATTGTAGATTTGAAAATCCAGTCACAGTTCTGCCAACCATGTTGATAACGCTCACTGACTGTAACTTGCTTAAATGCTAAGTAGACATTAAACTGTAGATGTCTGGCTATATCCTATTTCTATTAAATATATTGGTTCAAAAAATGCTTGAATTAAATTAAGACACAAATGTACATCAATAAATCCTACATCCTTTAACAATAGATAGCAATAAATAACTAACAATTCTTTATCTCAATATAATTCATATGTAAGTATGAGCTTATTATTTCTATTATAATTGACCATGGTATTTTATGTAGCTCATTTGTGATTGAAGAGAAACAATATGCTTATTTTATTACATCTGTCTCTATAAATTTGAAAAAAAAATCTGTTTCTACAATTATATGACACATTTGTTAAGTTAGGTATACATTTCAAAGGCAAGTATATTTTAATATCTTACAAAATAGTGTACCAGGAGAGCAGGAGGAGAGAGAGAGAGAGAGAGACAGAGAGAGACAGAGAGAGAGACAGAGAAGAGAGAAGATTCAGTAACAAGGACTTGAAGAAAGAAAAAAGAAAAATATTTTAAGAGCATCTACTCTACTGTCTTCAATGTGTGAATATATGCTTCTTTCTCCATCTAAATGGGAATCATAATCATTATCATTATCACAGAATTCCTTCCAGTCTTTCCTCTTTTTCTCCAATTTCTTTTTCTTTAACTGTCTTATCTCTCCTGTTCTCCTCTTGTTTTTTTGCATGGAGGGAAAGATATAGTTGCCTGAAACAGAAAAAACTCATATATATTCTTGCTCTTTTCTTCTTTAAGTGTTAATGGAGACAAATAGCGAATTGCCTTTACTAATTGTGGTGTACAACAGAATGCATCACTTGAAACGGTTGAGTATTATTACAGCAATTTTTCAATGAATGAGGAAACATACAAACTGCCATTGTTCAGCAACTTTATATAGATTACTTTATTTCTAATAAAAATTTAAGTTAATTACTTGATTTAATTTAGTTGATATGACAATTGAAGATGCCCAAGTAAGTGTATTGACTTAAAAGGAGTATTTTGGGCTTTTTTTTTTTTTATTTTTAAGTAGGCAAGAAAGATGGCTTAACAGTTACCTCAATTTCACACCAAAAACTTAGAGGGAAATTGTTAATTAAGATAAAATAAAGTGATTGTTAATTCATGGAATGTATTTATCTAAATGAAGGCATTTTAAAACTATGTTAAAGTTTTGTTGGTTATCAGAAGTAAATTTTTCATGTGTCTGTTAAACCTCAGAGAGGGAATGATTCTGAAGCTATTAAGCTCTTTCTAGTCTATTTAGTGGTCAAGAATTGTTTTGTCTATCTTCTAAACCTAATGTATGTGTTTATTAAAAGTATTAAGGGAGAGGCTGAAGTGCACTGGAAAGATTAATACTGAACTAAAGTTGGTATTGTTTTAGCATTTCTTTCAGGTGGTGATTTATAATCTGCCAAGAGCACTAATGCAATCTTTAATTCTTGGTCAGATCTCTCTTGTCAGTAATTACTTACATTTTAATTATAGGAACCTGCTATGCAATTAGATATCTTTCTAGCAATTTCATAAAATAACTTAAACCAAATTATGATGGCTACAGTGTTCATTCTGTACAACCTATAACTGTAAGAGATTTTAAAACAATATTAAGTATCTGCATAGGTGTAGTACCTCGTAATGAAGACTTGTTAAAATATAATAGAAGTTTATCCCAGGTTAATAAATTTAAATTCTGTATCTAATTTAGATAACTTTATAAATGATGAGAAAAATGCTAAAATAAGAAAAACAGCTTAGCATCTATGGAAATCTAAATACATGCAGCATAAATGTTTAAATTAAAGTAATGGAATCTATTATACTAAAATTATAGTTAAAAACATACCTAGTGATCATTATGAAAACCAGAAATTACAAGTGTTGATTAGTGTATAGAAAAATTTGGACACTAATACACTATTGATGGAAATATAAAATAATTTTCTTATTATGAAACAGCAAGATAATTTCTCATGAAATAAAAAATAGGACATTGATGTAATCTGATAATCCAGCTTCCAGGTATATACCCAGAAGTCAAATCGGTATAATAACGAGATTTCTGCGACTTCATTTTAACTTGAGCATTGCTTACTATAATAGCTAAGACAAGCAACTAACCTAAGCATCACAGAAAGTTTACTGGACAAGATAAATTAATAAAATATGCATCTCACAACATACAAAAAATATCACCCAGTCTATAATCAATATTCTATCACTCAGGCAGCACGGGTGAAGCTGTCAGGCACAAATTCAAGTCTTAGGACCATAGAATGAAATAGTGGTTCTCTAGTACTGAGGATATGGAAAAATGGGGTAATGGTGGCCAAAGGCTGCAAAGCTTCAGGGAAACAAGACAAATGAGCTCTAGACAGCTCATGTACAGCCCAGTAACTCCAAGTAATCACACTATAGTATATAAGCCTAATAGATAGACTAAATCTTATCACCACACACAGTATTAATCAATGTGAATGTTGATTAGATTCACTGTAACAATAATTTCATATAATGCATCATAAGTCTTATTTGAGTCTAGAATGTAGCTCAATGAATAAATACATAGCATGTGTGAAAATTTCAGTTCCACAACCAATGCTTCAGAAAATAAGCCAATGAGAAAGCAAATATTCACAACATTACATTACATAATTTAAATACATGTAATACTTGTTTTGTCAGCGATACACAGGAGGTGTGTCTCAGATTAAAGGTGAATCTTTGCATCTCAAAGATGCAGATTAGAAGTGAGTCTTCCCACCTCTAATAAATTCATTATGAAATACTCCCTCACAGATGTGGTCAATCATTTAAGTTTTAGTTAATTCCAGATATAGTCAAATTTACAACCAAGAAGAGTCATCATACATACCCAATCAAATCACCCACCCAATAATTCATGTGTCATACAGCTAATAGACTATACAATGAACATAAAACAAATAAGATTTCAAATAATTTAACAACAGCTTAAAAGGATTTCTAAAAACAGTTCTGATAAACTCAGCTCTGAGTTCACAGCCAGTTTGCTTCTGCCTCTCATTCATGAAATAAAGATAACTGAGATAGATTTTTGGTTTTTCTTAATTAGGTGAGTTAATTGCTTTCATTGATTTTTGGTTTCCACATGATGACAAATAACTCTGTAAATACTGATTTCTTATACTTGACCTGACTGCATGGCCAGATGTTGTTTCTTGGGGCACTGAGTCTAATCATAGACTTTATGACTTCATTCACACAGAAGGCTCATTCATACTTGCATTTGGATTAACTTCAGTGATGTGTTCTCTGTATATAAATAAGACAATGAATACTGTGTATGGCTGATGTAATGGATTATAGTGTTAAGAAAACAAAAAACTTTCTGGACAAAGGAAATGATCAGAATTAATTAATCAAGGGGATGATGTGAATGTACTGAAACTTCCTATCCTTTCCCTTAGAATACTGTATGTCCATGTAGAATTACGTCCATGTTTAGCTTTCTTGTTGCAATAGTTATCCCTTATATACATAAATATTACTCCTTATGTATAGATGATTAATGGACTATAAATTAAAAAGAATTTATTGTATCAGTTATTATAAGTTCAATCAGCAATTTTTCTCACTTATTAAATTAAAATTTCAAGTTCTTTATTTACGAAGAAAATATAAGAATGACAAGAATTAATACAGTATAAAATATAATAGGGTATCACTTTATGGTTAGACATCTTGATATAAATTGACATTTTAAGTTTTATTTACATAAATAAATATTCTACTTGACTCACCATTTGTCCCTCATAGCGTGCCATACTGGATTAAGTCTCTTCTCAGCTAGACTGTGGTAGAGCTCTCTGTCTCTTCTCAAACCTTAAGCCATATTTAAAAATGATAAAAGTGAAGAGTTTTTTGATTCTGTGTGCTGGTTTTGGTAGAGCTCAGGAATTACCAAATAAGAAAAGTTAAATTATGGCTTTTTATTTAGAACCTAGTTAATTTTGACCATGGCGTGCATCTATTATTACATTATTTCTTAGAATCAAAATTTTCTACATATTTAAATTTAGGAATATTTTAAATAACTAAATAAAAAATAATCACATTATGGAGTCTGCATATTCTTCTAGGAAGTCATAAGTTATTAGAAGAAAATATCATTTTCAGAACTGGGATATCACCTTATGAATTGATAGTGACATGTTAGAGATCACTCAAAACAATGCACACTGTCTACATCAGCAACCACTGCAGACACAGGGCCCACATGCACGTGGTGGAAGAGTGACCACCACAGCTACAGGACCCACCTGAAATGATTGGAGGAAGATATGAGGAGGTTGCAGAGTAATATACATTCAACAACATAAAGAACAACATGGCAGCACCAAATACCACTGGTTCTGCATCAGCAATGGTGTCTCTCTGACTCTGCCTACTCTCTCTATAGATCTCTGTTCGGATTTCCCACCTGGCTTTATTCTGATTTGCCATAAGCCAAAGTAGCCTCTTTATTAACCAATGGCAATAAAACATATTAAAGCATACAGAGGACAATTTCACAATTACCCCGCACCAAGGAAACTCCAAGGAACTTACAAGGATGACCCCAACTAAGACTCCTAGTGGAAAGGGTGCCTGAACTGGTCTTCAATATAATCAGAATAGTGACTACCCTAATTGTTGCTATAGGACCTACATCCAGTAACTGATGGGACCAGATGCAGTGATCCACTGGGCTAAGCTCCTCGAATTAGTTGAAGAGAGGAAGGAGGGATTATATGAACAAGGGGGCTTAAGAGCATGAAGGGGAAAACCACAGAGGCAGTTGGCCTGAGGTAGTGGAAGGTCACAGACTCTGAACTGAGAGTTGGGGATCCTGGATGGAACCAAACTAAGCCCTCTGAATGTGGCTGACACTTGTGTGGCTTGATCTGTTGGGGAAAGATCTTGGCAGTGGGACCAGGACTTATCCTGAGTACATGAACTGTCTTTTTGGTACCCATTCTCTATGGTGGGATACCTTGCTCATCTTTAATTCAGGAGGAAGAGTCTTGGTCCTTCCTCAACCTAATATATCAGACTTTTTTAACTCCACGAGGGAGGCCTTACTTCCTCTGAGGAAGAGGGGGCTGGAGAAGGAGAAGGATGGAAAACTTGTGCTAGTATCTAAACTTTTTAAAATTTAAATAAAAACATACATACTACAGATATTAGTTTTGATTGTTCACCAGAGTCAGATATCAAGACCCGAATGTTGATGACACCAACTGCACACTTGTATTCGGAAAACGAAGAAATGATACCAGAACTGAGCATGGGGACCTTAGGAGGGGGTAAAAGGGAAGGGGGAAGCAGGAAAGGGGCAGAGAAAAATGTAGAACTCAATAAAAAGAAAAAGAAAAGAAAAATTTAAAATAAAGACTGCTAAGAACACAATATTGGTTATCTTTTGAATAGTTTCTATTAATACTTTGAACTTCTCTGAAAACTAAACTTCCTGTGTGTTTTCTTTTTCCTGAGTCAGCTGTGGTTTCAGAGTTTGTATGCAGACATTATTGTTAGGTTACTAAGGCACCCGCAGTATTTCTGTTGAATGCCCTATGACCCAATCTACGGTACAAATATTTTTAGTCAATCATGCTATCTCCTTTCATTTCTGCCCCCTCAAAAAAATTATGTTGCCATTCACATAAGGGTCAGACACTGCAATTACATTCAGCACATAAAATTGGGAGGCAGGGGCAGGTGAACTCCATGGAGTGAAAGTCTTCACAGAGTAAAGTTTCTGGATCTGGAAGTAACTTTAAGGGACTGTAAAATCCCCCACCAGAAAAATGTAGTGCACATCTTTCCCACCATCCGAAATATTCCAAAGTGTTACAGAAACGACATGGCATCAGCATTTAGCATCTCTAATACATCCCTTTACTTCAGGCAGCTTTTGTTTTTTTTTTTTTTTTTTTTTTGAAATTAGATTGGAAAACATTTTTATTGTATAGGTTTCTCAAAATTTTTACCATCTAAAGAAAATTTGATTTATTTTTGTTCCTTAATTGCATAGAACGGAAAGATGCTGAAGGATGGGAAACTGTTCAGAGAGGAAGGCCAGTTCGTCCCCGATCCACAGCTGCCATGCCACGGTCTTCACTGGGGACAGAAACTTTAAGGTCAAAGGATGACAGTGATAAGGAAAATGTGTGCCTTTTACCTGGAGAAAGGACACCAAAGGGTGATCTTATTGAAGACAGACCTTCTGTTGCTGAACCTCTGTCCAAAGACTCACCACATTCTTCTGACCGTCCTCTTGCTGAGAGAACTCAGGTATGTGCTCTGAAAGTCCTCACTGCTGTTTTCGAGGACAGCTGTGTGTGGTGGGATGTCTCATCCTCTCCACTTCACTCTTCATCTTTAAGATTGAGATCTTAAGGGAAGTTTAGGATTCGATGGGTGAATCTTCCCCTACTTAGATTCCAAGTTAATGTTTATTACATTTTCTTTTTTCCTCTGTCTGCATGTCTCTCTATACTTTGCTAAATACTTGAGGTTAATGTGCTAACATCAAAGTCATCTAGTTTTGTACCATAGCATGCATCTTCTTTTTTTTTTTTTTTTTTTTTTTTTTGTCAAAGCCTCCGTTTATTAGGGACAGGGTAACAACTTATATACCCCCTGAATGAGGGCTTGGGGAGCAGGGCACAGGAGCATGGAATCTGGCCGCGTGGTCCCAGTCACGTAACCTACATCCGGTCAGGTAGGCCAAGAAGTCAGGAGTTGCCACACCTAGTTCCCTGGATAGCTGGAATTTAAGGCAGTTCCGCTATCAGATTAGGTTCGTTAGCAATTAGCGAATAGCTAATTGGGTGTGGGGCAGGTTTTGCCAATAGGACTATTCTTAACATAATTATGGGTTTGGGGTTCCCTGCAGGCTCCCCAAGGTGATGGTTTCTGTAACAATCTTTAGGGGGGGAAACGGCTCCCAACATATCCCTCCTTTCTTATATAAAGGCAAGTAGTTATAAGTGGAGGGCACCAAGACAGAGTCAACCATGGTGTCAGATCTAAAGGAGAAGGGACTGGGACAAGGAGAGACCCTCCTCTCGACTGGTGAAGCAATTTACCTCTCCTGGGAACAGAGGGGTGCCTTATGAGTAGCATTAGTTTCTTGGAGCTTCTCAAATAAAAGGTATCTAGTAGGATTAAAGTAAGCAGATCACAGGGCACCCTGTCTTAGGCTATGTGGAGAGCGCCCTCGTACCTAAAAACCATGCCATGTTGAGCCGGCCTGTACGGCCTCTGTATGGTTTGAAATTTAGGTGAGGATCCACACTAACTCCCGTCATTGGGCCCCTGTGTCTATCATTAATGAAAAATCTGTGAGGTGCTCCTTAAACAAAAGATATGATATAATTTTGGCACCAATAACTCCATCTCCAGACAAGAAGAAAGGGGCACCTTCCAAACCCAGTATTCACCTTTTAGTCTGGCCCATGGTATGTCCTCCTTCCTAAATGCCTACTCCACAAAAAGTTACGTGTGCTTGCCTGCCATCAATTAGGGAGGTGAAAAAGGGATCAAAATCTAAAATTCTTAATATATGCATTGAACCCAAACACTTTACAGCATGTGTCAAACCTTTCCCAACATCTATAAGCAGTTACAAATATCATTAGATCAATTTCAGTAAGAGTACAATGACATACATTGTTGTCAAATACCACCATTTCCAGACTCTGAGCAACAGTCACAGGAACCCCAATCTTTCCCCTTCTTAAGTGAAGAGGTTAGTATTTTAATTAAAATGAGTTCTGTGTCCCAAAGATTAAAACAGTCTGATGTCCAGTCTGCATCTCAGCTCCAAAGCAGACCAGAGTTCAAGAAAAAAAAAAAACAGTTTCCAATAGAGAGAGCTTAAAGCTGCCTAACAGGTACTCAAACAGGTAAAATATAAATCAACAGGTAAAGTATACAATAATCAACAAACACAGTATATTAATTATAATGCAGCTATGGCAAGTGTGCATATTAAATATAAAACTTATTCTACAACATTTTTATAAAAAAATGCTGTTTATGGCAAAATCTTCTCAAGTTTTGCCAATTAAGATATTAAACTCTTAATTTAAACCAGTAGCCTGTCTGGTACAAAAGGGCAGGATAAAAGCTAAAAAATGGCTTGATCCCCAGATGATTATTGCTACAATTCACACAACTGTATTTTGCTAATGTTATAGCAAAAAAAATCCCTTAAAGGATTTTATGTTAAATTTTACAAATGGCTCTTCCAATGGAGGAACTGCATATATGGCTAATAATAATAAAAAAATATTATGGAGCATAATAAGGCTCCTTGTAAGCAGCTTATGAAACTTGCAAGTAGATCCAGATGCAAACGGATGTGACATGATAACACCAAGCTGACCTTTGCTAGGGCAAGGTGGAAAAGCCCTTGCAATGCATTATGAAAAAACCCGACCTATATATATTTGGGGTCGAGGATATGTTTATGCTTTTTTCACAGAAAGAAAATAAAAGCTGGGCCTGATGTCGAGGCTGCGCTGCGGACACAGAGGAGTTCCTGAGGCGATTGCAGAGAGGTCCTTAGTCTGGCTTTTCCTGCCCCCAAGGAGAGGAGTCCCTGATAACAGAACCTGCTGCTCCACTCTACAGGGTGTCAATTCTGCCTCCTGAGTCCAGGGAGACCCGGCTGAGATAATGCCAGGATGTGCTTCAGATAGCTGAATCCAGCTCACCTCACCCAGGAATCCCACCGGCCCTGAAGCACAAGTGCTAAACTGCTTCTGCAGCTTGAACTCAGGCAGCTTTTGGAATCACATTAAAACCACAGGGTCGGAGTTGCCATGAGTTGCATTTTATCAGCACAAATGAGGGTGATTTTTTTTTTCCCTCATACAAATTAGAGCGATTATTTCAAGTCAAGCTGTGCTAGTTCTGAGGAGAATGATTGTACATATATTATTCAAAAAGGGAAGAAGACAGAAAAGAGAAAAGAAAAGATCACAGTAGGATACCGCATTGCAATGCTTAGTTCTGTTTGTGTTTTTTAATGTAGCTACTTAGCAATGATTTATTACTCTCTGACTTCCACTCTTTGTGAATTCAAAAAACCCTGCACTTTACTACTACAGATAGTCATAATTTTATTCTGTGCTGAAATTTTCAGAAAGCTGCATCCCCAGCCAGACACCAATTAAAAGCTGCTGCTTGTAAATTTGCAAGGCATTAAATAAAAATTTTAAGACACTGTTCACTAATGTTCCACAGAATTCAACATCACACAGACAGTAAATTCTTTAATACAGCTTGCTTATGTTGGTTCATGGTCTGTGCTGAGACACAGCTCTGAAGCCTGGACACAGTAGTGGGGGTGTGTAAGTCAGTGCTAGATCTTTTGTCTAACATTCCTGGGGCCCTCTATTGGGTCCCCAGTACGGCCACCCCACACTCATAATGCAAAACAGATGAACAAAGAAGTTCCTGAAAAAAAAAAGAAAGTCTTTACTCATTATTGTCCCTCTAATGTGTTCCTATATGTAAATTCTACAATAAATTGTCTCTGACCGTAGAAAAGAATTATAAAATTAAACCCCTGACATTTTTATATTAAAAAGAATTTCAATTATTTTATAAACCTCACAGTTCACACACAATTTGGTGTTCTAATTTATAATTCCATATATTAATTAAATAAAAACTTCAAAACAGGATTGAAAATTTAATCTACTTAAATAAAAGCTAATTTTTTTTCTGCTCCTGTCACTAAACTGAGCTGAACCAGACCCAGGAGATGGTACAGAAGGCAGTGAAAAGCCATTGTAATGGGGGACTGGACAACAAATAAGACAGGGCCATACAGGAGGATTAAGTTCATCTCTTTAGGTGTCAGCAATAGGCAAAAGCAGGGAATTAGAGAGCTGTTGTTGGAAGTCATTGATTTATGACAGCCATTAGAATGTTAATGCATATGTGTTGTTAGTAGTGTATGACACCAACTGGCTATAACATGTGGTTTAGGACCAGTGACATAATCATGGGACTGCAAGGGAATATGCCAGTAACAGATATCCCTTCAAAGCAATTCCTATAGGAATAAATGGAAATTTTATGAATTAATTTCCTTGTTAAAATTCAAAGTCATTTTACTAGGCCAGTAAATCTTTATTTGCATATTTTTAAAGGTACTCTGCAAACAACAATATTCTATCACATTGCCATGCAAAGAACTCCTCAATTCTGCTACAAACATAAGCAAAAAGATCTCTTTCAAATACATGTAAGACTCATATTTGAAAAAAATATTAGAGATACAAATATTAATATTGTACTCCCCTACCCTCCAAAGTTAGTGTTTTATTTGATTTAAATATCTAAATGCTGTTGTAATGAGTGTGCCAAATATAGTGGGAGGCGAGAGCCACTTGTTGGTTCCCAGCCACCCGGCTAGCTTGGACCCAAAATAAGCACTCGGAAATCATATTATTTAAGTCACTGCTTAGCCATTAGCTCTAACTTCTCGTTGGCTAATCCCTTACATATTAATTTAACCCATTTCTATTAATCTGTGTATTTCCACTTGACAGTGGCTTACTGGCTAAGTTTCAGCATGTCTATCTCTGGTGACAGCTCCATGGCTTCTCCCTGACTCTGCCTTGCTCCTGCCAGCATTCAGTCCAGTTTTTCTCACCTACCTAAGTTCTGCCCTGTTCATAGGCCAAGGCAGGTTCTTTATTCATTAATTAATAAAAGCAACATGCAGACAGAAGGACCTCCCACACCAAAAAGCTTTTTCAGGAAAAAAAATAATAAACGACAAAAAAGAAGCACTAGCTGAGACCTATGAACAATCCTTAACAGAAAGATTTTCCAGAATAGTTTAAGAAGCAGTTTCCTTACTGAAGTCCTTCAGGTGATAATCTAAACAATGCTGCCTTTTAAAACATTAAGATAATTGAATTTGGTCTTTTCCATTTGAATATCAAGAGGTGTCCTCACTCTTCATGAAGTAACAGATATTCACATTATTCCACCTGAGGCTTAACTTATTGAAGGTGCCCTTCAATCAGGTGTCATAAATTATATCTTGAGTATGAAGGAAATTACAACATAAACATACATAAATCATTAAAAATACAATCTGTCTTTGCAAGCCATGTATGAAATAGAATAAGATAAACTATAAGACCATATTTCAAGACAGTATGAAAATCCAGGGGAAAAATCCACAAAATGGAAAATAGTGACATTATTTTAAAAATTTTTCTCCAAACTGCCATTAATATATTTCACAGAGGAAAGAATGGCGTTATTACTAGGTCAAATTAGAAAGACTAAATTAGAACAATATGACTGAACACGTTGTACAAATGGGTAGTACAATTATAAGGGTGTACATTTTCCCTAAGATGAGTTAAGCAATGGAACAGTTGGCCAGGGAAATTCATTTTCATCACTGTAAGAGCTGGCTTGAGATCTAGAAAGAAACTCTTTTAGAAAGCTATTTTAAAGAACACTGTTTATCAATTTGCCAAGTTTCTTGTTTAACAACAACAACAAAAAGACAGCCTTGGAGATTTCTATGTGCTACAACAAAAGATAGAATCTAGTTAAATACAACTTGATATTTAAATGAACAAACCTCAAAGTACTTTCTACTTACTCCTAAATATTTAACACGGTTCAAGAAAGTAAGAATTATGTGAGGAAAAAATGATTGTTTGAAATAACACTTTTACTATAGGGAAAACATTGCAGCAATATTATTGGTATGCAAAATATTATAACAAAAAGTAAAAAGATTCATAACCCCAAGCCAATTTTGTACTGGAAAACATCGCCTAGATGGGGAGAATCAATAGAGGTACTCATTTAATTCAGTGTTAAAATACTTTTGTATGTACAATAATCTTAGACAGAAAGGGGGGCATACTATTTAAACAAAGATAAAAATGAAATAATTACTACCAAGAAAAGAACAAATTAAAATATTTAGAATCTGTCTGAGCTAAGTCATTCCCTATGAATTTTTAAAAAGAATACTACTTAGTTGTGAGTGTAATGGAATAGCATTATGGTATAATTAAAAGAAGAATTTGATACCTTGAGATGAGAGATGCAGAAATCTGAAATGCAATGCTTTAGCAATGATTGTCATAAGTTAGAATTCATCTCGAGCCACATAAAGTTTTGGTCAGAGGCACAAAACATAGCAAATGATTTCACTTTGCTAGTGCTTCTAGAAGCTAGACACTCTTGCAATTGTTGCAAAGGAAAGACAAGGACAGAAGCTGTGTCCATCTGCAATAAGCACATGAGGGAAGAAGTAAACTCAAATAGCTGGCTAATTGCAACAGCTACTGAGACAATACTGTATCCTCCAGATAATTCAGAATATCACCCATCTGATCCATGGTAAAGTCCTTGGCTTTACTAACTGTTCTAACAGGTAATATTAATCCAGCTTTGGAGATTGAATACAGATAACATGTGCCTCAACGAAAAGATTTATGACGCAAAACTAGAATCCAAGTAGAGGATCTAATGCAGCTTAACATTAAAAGAAGGAAGAACTCCAAAACTGAAGTATAAAAGGGTCACAGAAAATTATGCGGGTGGCAATGATGCAAGCAGAGAAAACTGCATAAGTACAGATGCTAAAAGGGGGCTCCTTAACATATGTGCTATCTGCATTCCCTTTACAATAATTCTTAAGGGAACACTTTATAAAGAGAAAAGCTATATTTGGGGTCACTGTTTTGGAGATTTTAGTCTGAGACTGATTGACCCCATTGCTTTAGGGAGGTGGCAAGTTGAGAATGACAGCAGCATGTGACAAAACAAAACTGCCAAATTCAGGGACAGAATGCAAAAAAAGAGAAAAGAGAAGGAGATGAAGATCCCACAACCCCCTTCAAGTCATGCCTCAGTGGCCAGAAGACCATCTAGGAGAAAAGAACTTTAATAGGTGATAACACTTCCTACTACCATTATTCAAGGTACAAATAATTTTCTAGGAAATAATTAGGAACAGAGGGTATTAGAGGCAAAGAAGGGTGAGTCAGTGTTGTCAGAGTATAATGAGCTATATGCAAGTGTAGCCATCTTAGTCTGAGGGTCCAGTCAGCACAGAGGTGACTAAGATTTCAATCCAAGGTCACATTAGAAATATCACAGTTGATCTGAGAATAAAGCAAAATGACCCAAAAATGTCAAACAGGAAAGCAATGAGGGGATTTTATTTATGTGTCCAAACAAAATTCATCACCCAAACTACCAAGGAGTTGGCAAGAAGGCTGAGCTCCACTGACAACAGAAAAAAGGAAATCCCAGGCTCAAAAGAATTGTAACTTGGTATTTGGGGCAGTCTTCAACTGAAAGGAGAAACGTAGTACCAGGTAGATTTACAGTTTTCTGTAGTTCAAATTGAGTTTGTCTTACAAATACAGATCTTGGACCTTGAATCAGAATTCAAGACAGTGGAGAGATGTATTAAAATATGGTGCACCACATTCCAGAAATAAGAATCTACAAATGGCAGACAGGGCTGGAGGAATGCTGTTAGTGGGTGAGGTTTGGAGTCTGGCTGTCAGCTTGGTAGAATCTAAGGCACCTGTTGGGGTACGTGTGAGGAAAGCATGGTTATGAACTTATTTCCCTGCCTGAAAGAAACACCTAGATGGATTTTTAGCACTTTGTCATTCCTTAAATATTCTAGATAATTATTTTAAAATTCTTCCCTGCTGTAATAAGGTTCTGAAAACTCAGGGACAACATAATCCAAATGTATTTCTGCTCCAGAAGTCCAGACCGAAATAGTGTCCACAGGGCCAAAACCCGGTTAGTTGCAGGAGAAAATGTCAATTTTTCAACCTTTAGATGCTTCATAATTTCCTTTGCTCCTCACTATGTGCTGTGGGAACTCCTTCAGCTAATAGCCTGTAAGATACCAGCCTACTTGGGCATGGTCATTTGTAAGATTCCATCCTCTGTCTCTCTCAGCTGCTGGATTTGGTTCCTGTTTCCTGCTCACACAGAGGACTGTGATCTGTGAGTCTAATCCTAGATAAAGAACCCTTTATTATACTCAGTTCTGAGCTAGTTTGGGACTACTCTATCGTGTTCATCTACAGATCAGTTCTCACAGCATTGGTGGAAATGGGTTTGGTGCTCTCAAGAAAATGACTACATTCCAAACTATTTCAGCAAGACAGAATATTTGACATCTGCAGCTTCAGCTAATCCATCTGAAGCAGGGGCACAGCCTCAACTAATCCATCTGCAGCAGGGGCACAGCCACAGGTAACCAAACAAGTGCACCCAGGGACTACCCCTGGGGTTTTTGTCCTAATAAAGAGTAATGCTGTCCCTGACTTTGTGTGGTGAGTGTCCTGCCTTACAGTTTGAAATGACAGGCTAACACAGTTTCTAGTAAGAAATGAAACAAGCATATATTCTGATCCCAGAGCAATCTGAATTTTTGCCAAGTGTCTTCTTAATAGTTTTAATGGAGTTTTTGTCTCATTTAACCATTGGATAAAAGAGATTGCATTTTGTTTACATTTACAACACTTTGATTCCTCTGATACCTACTTTTAAAAAGGCCACTATAACAACACTATATCCTACAGATTGTCCAGAATATTCCTCTATCCAGTTCATGACGTTTTCCTTATTCATGCCTTCAAAAATCCACTTTGTCCTACAGGGTAATATTTTCACAGGTCTGACTATGAGAATATGGGTCTCTCATTCTAAGAGGGATGGTTTGCCATTAAAGTCTAGGCTTACAACCAAGATGAGAAAAATATGGACATCTGTAAGGGATATGTCTTAGCATCGAAGCATCCCTTCACAGAAAATAATTGAAATGAAAAGTGCCTCCAGCAACAGGGGAAATTAAGAATATTAATTTCTTTATGCTTTACAAGTGAAGTATCCAAGGGGCCAAGTCAGGTTTTCTCTTCTGGATAACATAAACATTTCCTTCCATAAGTCGATTCACCTAAGGTAGAAAGCTTTAACATTACCTGAGTTAAAATAAGAGAAGTGGAAACTAAGGGCATACCTTGAGACTAAACTCTCGGGAGCCTGAATACTATTGGAGGCCAATGTAAAGATATGTGGGTAGAAGGTCTTGGGAAGAGAGAAATGTTTCACCAAAGAGATTTAAACTATGGCCAATCTAGAGCATTTAAACTCTTCCTGCCTTTTACTTACTCCCTAACATTACCATTCAGCATATATTTATTTAGTAACTCATCCACGACAGGTGCTGATTTCCCCTCAAAACATATGTTCATGCTATGAGGAGGAAAAGATCATAAAAATAAATACATAAACTGTGAAAGGTATCACAAAACACTTTACAGAAAATGAGATATATCAGCAGTAGCAGGGAAAGGGAGAGGGGAATAAGAGACATTGGAGCAGAAACTGAAGAAGCAGCAAGGGAGCTGCTGTGTTCAGATGGAGAAGTGAGAGAGGAATGAGACTAAATAGCATCACCACTGTATACTTAGGACAGTGAGGATTTGTAGAATCTGAAAAAAAAAAAGAAAAGGGAATGTGATAAGGAAAGTGGCCTTGTGTATGATCATGTAAGTCAAAGCTATAGATTTGATTTTAGGCTACTAGAACAAGAGGATATTATCTAATTTAGATTTGCAAAGTAGACAGTGGCTTAGAGCTATCAAAGAATGCCACAGGACAAGTAAAACTATAAATTTTGTATAGCTTGATATTGCATGAATTGTTCTAACTGAAATGGCGCTTTACAAAATGGAACATTACAATATGGAAAGTTATAGAAACAGAGATGTTTTACTATGTTAGTGTTGCTTTAACTGAATGTCATATAGAGAGTAGCTTTTAAGCAATAGAAAATCCCAGGTACTGGGACTGGGAGGTACGGGTGTAGAAAAGTCTGCATTCATGTCATCAGGAGGTCTGGCATTTGACAGTTAGTGAAGGTCTGCTTCCTAGACAGGGCCTTGTAGATGATGAGACAGGAGGAACTGTGTTTGTCACAGGAAAGAAACTCTGGATGTTCAAAAGTGTTTCAATGATTCAATGGTTTTGACCTCAAAAGCATTTTGAAAGGGTTCTAATCTGACTTTAGAGGGCTCTAAGCAGTCATACAACTTGATACCCTTGACAGCACTGCCTCTGTGCCTCTGGAAAGAAGTGTTCGTTTCTCTTGAGCTCTATTCATTGCTCTGGGACTCTGTCTCCACACCAACCCTCAGCCCAGAACAGAGTCTGTAGCATTAATGACTAACATGGAGAGTTTGGTTTCCCTCCTTTGCTTCCCACCTGGGGTGCTTGAATCAACAAACTCATAATAGAAAATCATCATCTAAGACACAGGATCTCTGACTGAGTCTGGACTTCAGGAATTGTGCCCTTGAATAAATTTCTTAGATATTGCTAAGTAACTTCACAAAGACATAGATCACTGAAATTTGTTTGTTCCTTTCTTTGTTTGTACCATTGGAAATAAAAATAAATTTAAGACAGTGTATCTGAAAATAATGACTTCTTCAGCCCTTTAACTCATATTTATAATAAACAGACATGTATTCTCAACAATGGCTGTCAGTCACTATGATTGTCATATAATAAAAAAGATTTAAAATTTTGTAACTAAATAGGAAGGAATAAAAGAAATGATTAAGATAATAATATGCATGAAATGTCTAATAAACAAAAGAAAAAACTTTAAAAGAAATAGAAACTCAAAATTAAAATCAAATATGGAAAACTCTAAAAGTATTTGTTTATAATAACTTTCTAATTCAATACTTTCTAAGAAAATAATACAACAATAATGAACATTATGTCTAGAATGTGCCAGAGTTTATTTTTATTTATACTCATCATTTTAGTTCAGCTTCTCTTTTCTCTTAATGAATATGCAGTACACATAACATCATGTCTTAATTTCTACTGAATCCTAGGAATGATGGAAAGGATGTTATGCCATCTAAACTGAACTTTTCTTGAATATAACAGAGAGTTCAGGCCACCAAAAAGCGATTAACTTGATATCTGAAAATAGGTTAACTCTCCAACACAAATGAAGTCTGAGTAATAGAACAAAAGAGATTTTTCCAAGTCTAGCTTGTATCTGTTGCTATGGTTAAATACTGACCGTCTTATTTAGGATCTATTGCTATGAAGAGACACTATGACCAAGAATACTCTTATGAAGGAAAGTATTCAACTGTCGGCTTGCTTACAGTTACTGAAACTTAGTCTGTTATCATGTGGAGTATGGAAGCAGGAAGGAAATCATGGTGCCAAAACAGTAGCTGAGAGCTTTATATTCTGATCCACAGACCAGGGTGGGAGTGGGAGGTGTTGGAACTCAATGCCCACCTCCAGTAGCACACCTCCTCCAACAAAGACACACCTCCTCCAACAAAGACACACCTACTCCAACAAAAACACACCTATTCCAGCAAAGACACACCTCCTAATCTTTCCAAACAGTTCAAAAGTTGGGTCTAAGATGCAACTGTATGAGACTGTGGGGAAGCCTTCCTACTCAAACTATGACATTGACCAAAAGCAACTTGGAGGCAGAAATGCTTATTTGGCTTCAGGTTAAAGTTTGTTATCAAGGGAAGTCAAGGTAGGAACTCAAGTTCGAAACCTGGATCTAGGAATTAAAACAGACCACAGACAAACACTGCTTATTGGATTGCTTGTGTATACTTTTTTATACAATCTTGGCCCACTTCAGCAGGCTAGGCATCACCTGTAGTTGACTGTGCCTTCCTAAATCAATTAGCTATCAAGAAAATATCTTTAACAGTTCTATAAGCCACGCTGTTAGAGACAGTTTCTCAATAGAATTTTCTACTCCCAGGGTGTGTCAAGTTAACAACTGAAATTATGTATCACATCATTTTGTGATCTTCAATAGACAAACAAAACACTTTAACCTATCACCTTCCTGTTCTCCAAGTTTCCATGTTAGTATACTAATGTAAAATATGGTACAACAGTTCCACAGTCTTTAAGGATTCCAATTACTTTGAAGTTCATTATCTCTTTAAAACATGCAAAATCTTAACTGTGACCTTCTGTAAAATATCAAAAACATTAAGTCTTACTCCAAGAGGAAAGAACCAAGACATAAAATAATCACATTTAACAAATGAATCTCCAGATCTCCGTGTAGTGATGTGGGAGTCTCCTCTGAGTGCTGTGATTACCATTAATAAATAAAGAAACTGTCTTGGCCTGTTGATAGGGCAGAACTTAGGTAGACAGGAAAAACTGAACTGAATGCAGGGAGAAGGAATGCAGAGAGGGAGATGCCACCGGAGCCTCCGGAGACAGACACTGGTCAGAACTTTAGCCAGTAAGCCACAGCCACATGGCCATACACAGATTAATAGAAATGAGTTAAATTAAGATGTAAGAGTTAGCCAATAAGAAGCTATAGCTAATGGGCCAACTAGTGCTTTAATTAATATAGTTTCTGTGTGGTTATTTTGGTTCTGGGCAGCTGGGATGAACAAGCCGCCTTCCTGTTAGTGTGCCTCAAGGACTATTGCTAAATGTCCAGCATCTTGAACTTCTAGACTCTTGAGCAGCTCTATTCCTATGTGTTTTCCATTGGCACTATACACATCTTGTTTTGTAGGTTAGGCTAACTCCACTCTCCAGATGCTGCTCTTCTTGATGGAGATGGCCTACAACCCTGGTATCTCTAACATACCGGGGTCTCCACAACAGCTGAGGCTGTACATTCATCAATTACCTTCTGGCCTCTTGTATTCCAAAACCTCAGCTTCTCTATGTGATCCCTTTAGTCCTACACTTATCAAGCTACAAAACTAGTATTGTGGGTGGAATTCTCACACAATACCAAGCTGGCTTTCAGCTTGAGATGCAGTCTCAGTCCCCTGAGTCACAGCTTCTGTGTGCTGACTCAGAAGAAACACATTCCAGAGTATTTCACCACAATAATCCTTGTCTCTTCATTGTTATGCTGCTCTCTCAGGTTCAACTAGCCATCCATTGTTCCAATAAAGGTTTAGTTTCCACAGATTCTTAATCCAAAATATCACATGAATAGCCCTTGTATAATCTATGCTTTCCTTGATAATCTCACAAGCTATTATTATTATCCTCATTGCTGAAAAAATTCTTATCTTCCAAGCTCCCAGATAGCATCTCATTAAGCTCTGATCACTCAATGGCTTCTCCAGCCCCCAAACTCCAAAATCATTCCACAGTCCTCTCCACACAAATGATACCTTTAGGTCCCACAAATCAACCTATTCTTTTGTACCAAATTCTGTTATAATTTGCTTTCTGTTGCTGTGATAAACAGCATAATCAAAAGCAAATTGGGAAAAGAAATGGTAAATTTAATGTCTTCTGTGTCTACTTCATAGTTCATCAATGAGTGGAGCAATGGCAAAAACTTAAGCATGAACCTGGAGACCAGTACTGAAACACAGACTATGGGGAAGTGAGGGTAACTGGTTGTTTCTTTCACCTGGCTTACTCAACTCCTTTTGCACATAGTCCTGGCTCACCTTCCCAGGGATGGTACCACTCACAGTGTTCTGGGTCCTCATACTTCAATTATACATCAAGAAAATACCATACAAATAACTAGACAGGACAATCCAAAAGAGAAAGTTACTCAATTGGCATTCCCTATCCCATGTACGTCAAGTTGATAACCAAGATTAGCCATCACATGTGTGTTCTTATAGAAATATGAGGTCTGAACACCTGCATATTGGGTTAAATAGTGTTGAGCATCATCTGAAATGTGTAATGAATCATAACCCTTACTTTACATTAACAAGAAAAGAAGGAAACCATGGAAGCTGCAGACAGCAGAAGAAATTTGCCTCAGCCTCCCAGGCCTTTTCCATACATTCTACACACAAAAGACCAGTAAGATGCTGCAAACTTGCCTTTGATCATGTAACTCTGACAATGGCAATGCAGGTGTTGTCTCAAAAGCATAGGATTTCAAGGTATCCTTTTCCTATATGTGAGGGGGTGGATCATAACAATTACACAAACAGCTACTCTTTTGAAACACACACCATCACTAATACCAGCTACTTTAGCATTGAACTGACACAGTACAACCTCAAAAAACAGCATTTTGAAGATGTTGGTGATCAAACCCACATGTCATCTACACATGGAATAAGTACTCTGTCATTGATCTTTGCCCTAAACGTATTTTATTAAACTTATGCAAAGACACCTGAAAGATTCATGGGAAAGTTTCTAGAGAAAAAAAATTGCTTAAAGTGTATATCATTAGGCTACCTGGTAGGAGCATCTTCTGAGTCACTGTGAAAGAAAGAACAGAATTCTCTGAGTGCCTGATGTTTAAGAGGAGATCAAAATAAAAAAAAAAGCTGTTACAAAAGTAAAGGGACACATACAACATTAACGAGAGCTCTGGTTTTCAGGTAGACCTTGCTCAGGAATGTCTGCAGCTCCTTTAAGAACAAGAGTGACTGGGAACACTGGGAGCAGTGCAGCGATTCCAACTCTCTCTCATTAGAAAATGGCTCTCTAGACAGTGAGTCTGGGTGCTCACCTGACTCTGTCCCCCTTTAAGTCATGCCGAGCTTATAGGAAAAGAAATTTCTCAACTGGCTCAATCAATAGAAACACATCACTCTCCACTGTGAGGATGTTAAAAATAGAATCTAAAATTTAGGCTTTGGGGCTCCTGGGAAGAGAAACACACATAAGTAAGGGAAGGGTTTCACTTTGAATTCTGATGCCTGACATTTAGACCTGAAAAGTCCATGGAAATGGCAGCAAAGCCCAGAAAGGAATAAAAGGAGCACATCAGAGGGAGGGGTACCATTATGAGACTTTGGTTTATTTTTCTTCTTTTTCCACTTTGACCTTTTAGATATGAGAAAACTTCTCTGTGCATTTTGGGACAGAAGTCTAGGGATAAAGAACTTTGCGTGAACTTAACATCTATGCATCTTCTGTCAGCCAGTCAGAAGGGGGCTGCCACTCCTTGTCACCTGTAAGGACCTGTGTTCCCTGCAGGAAACCTTTCTGGAGTCCGAAGAAGACACACTGAGCCAATACTTACCAAGAGAATGAGTTTGCTTTATTTTTCTAACGTTTGCTCAAAATTAATTAAAATGCCGGGCCACACCCTCTAACTTCTTCTAAATGAACCTGTCCCCAAGGTGGCTTCATCTTTACATAAAAGAAAAATTGCCTCTGCTTAATGTAAATCTGTTCTTTAAAAAAAATTCAAGCCCTTGAATGAGAAGAAATCTTTCAGAGAACTTAACTCACAAGCTAGTGTTGCTCAATAAATGATGCATACCACATGGACTCTATAACCCCTGCAGGAACTGCTTTTGGTGTTAAAAGTTCAAAATCAAATTGGATGCTAGAGTGTGTATGTGGGAAGATGAGCTTTCTGTTTTTAATTAAAATATAATTACATCACTTTCCTCCTTCCCTTTCCTTCCTCCAGCCCCTCCCAAGTCTCCTGTCTCTAATTCCTTTCATGCCTCCTTCTTCCCATTCACTCTCAAATTGATAGCATCTTTTTGATTATTATTATTATACACATATATATGCATGTGCAAATATATAAATGCGACTTTTTCAGTCTATTTTTGTTGTTTTGTATGGATATGTTTTCAGGGCTGATCACCTTGCATTGAATAATTAGTTAGGAGTCTCATGCATGGGAGAAGCTAATTCTCTTTCTCTCTCTCAGTAATTGTTGGTTGCCTGTAGTTCTTTTTCTAGGGGTTAGACCCTGTGAGTTTTCCACCTAAGCATATCTATTACAGTGTTACTTGTTCAGATTTTCTTTACGCAGCCACTTCTAAGAAAGACTGTTTCACAGCAGACATCTTGGTGTTCTGGTTCTTTTAATCTTTCTACTTCCTCTTCCTCAATGTTCTCTGAGAGATAAATGTAAGACCTGTGATGTAGAGATGCATTGTGACTGAGCTTCCCACTGTATGTCGACATTTGAATTGGGTTGTGGATTTCTGTCTTGGTTTCTTTATGCTACAATGAGAAGTTTCTTTGAAAAGGGATGAGAGCTACACTTATTTGTTTGTATAAAGTTAAGATTTAGAATATAGTTTGGGATCATGCTAGTATAGAAAAGTGATGGTGGTAGATTCTCTTTTAAGATCCATGACCTCACTTGCTCCAGGAAGTTGGTTAGGTTTTGAGTATCTGGCATGCTTTCTCTCCTGTTCAAGTCTAATTAGACAGCTGTTGCTTACCATCAATCCATGAGTGCCACTTATTGTACTTTTATGAATATCATGCCTTGTTGGTCATATCTGCAGTTCATCAGTATCACAGCTCAGTAGAATTATTACTTGCTTCTCTCCCTTAGCCACTGCATAGTATTTTCTGTTACAATAGAAGTTAGACTTCAAGAAAGGAGTTTTTAAGTTAAATTTAGATCAAATAATTCATCCTGTGTCCTAAATGTAGAGCTTCCTCTTCAATGAGATATTACCTTTAGTCATTGAGACTCAACCAATGGCAATATCAACAGTTTATACTATTTTAAGAGTCATTTGGAGCACCCTGAGCAAGCATTTCAAAGGAGGTTTTCCATGCCTGGTCCTTGGGGTTTTGTTAGTTTATAGTTTTTGAGGAGAGCCTTCTAATCCCAAATGTCACAATTTCCATTAACACATGTACATACACAATGTATGGTATACAATTTCAGGTTAAATATGAAATGAAATTTCTTTAGGCCTTAACAAAGTTTTCATAGATACTTGCTCAGCAATGTGCATTGCCACCTGATTCACAATAGGGTGTCAATATACAAGGATTAGGAGATAAGAAGAACAAAAAACACCAAGACTGTTGGAAAAATTGTCTCTTGTCCTATGGTGGTGTGAACTAATATTTGAGATGATAGTATGTTGAATAATTTAGTCCTTAAAACCTAGTTATTCTCAATTTGCCTTTCCAAATATATTTATTTCCCTCAATATTTTTACTCAAGATTCTCTAAACATTCTTTTATATCCTACTCTATCTTGTTGGAAATTCTTCAAAAAGTCATATCCCTAAAAGATGCCTGTGTAAGACTTCCTATCTGCATGTTATTTCATAATTTGACTTTTCCACCTTTCCTTTCAGGGGTCATTCTGTGATCTTTCCTCTTAAATGTAGGCAAACTTTTGATGTCTATAGTATAGATATTACATCTTATGACTTCTGAATTAGCCATAAATGCAATGCAGCTTCAACAAAGAAGACAGAAAACTACCACTACCGAATGAGAACATAAAGAATGCTGGTCTTCATCTGTCATCATGAAAAGTGTAAGGCAATACAATCAAATACCACAATACACCTATTGTGAAATGAAGAGAACACAATTTTGGCAACATCAGATTTTATGACAAGGATGTGAAATAAGGAGAAAGTTCATTTGGTGCTGATAGAATGCAATGGAAGAGAAGTCAGCGTTTTATACTTAACTAAGCACACATTACCATATACTCCAGCAACTGGAAATACATAGCCAGACAAATACACCTGAACATGGATAGTCATGGACATTTTGTTTAAAATTGCTAAAACTTTGTTGTGATTGAGCAGAACAAGCTATAGTGTATTCAGCCAATGGAATGCTATTTAACACCAACATGAACAGGCAGTCAAGCCAAGAAAAGGCAAGAAGGAACAACATTTAAAGTCAAAGAAGACCATCTGTGCTACATCATGCCAAGAACAGTGAATCAAAAGTGACTACACTGTCTTCCCAAACATCCATATAGTCATGACATCAAAAACAATAGCTTTCAGACATTGAACATTATGGATCAAGGGTAGTAATCTGTTCAGAGAGAAATGTTGTACACATGTTGTGAAGTCTCCCTTACTTACTTACATACCATGTGGGCTAGAGTTGGGCAAAGACATGATTTCAGCCTGAATTGAATGCACTGAGGGGCTGTGGGGAGATATACAAAGAAAGAGTTATAGAGAATCTGCTGATCTATAGGTGGGTATAGACATCCCATGTATTAACTTTCTGCTACTATAACAAAGTACCTGGGATCAAAAGATGAAATACTGTTTCTGTGGTTTCACTCCATAATATCAGGGTCTGATACACTGGGGCCTAGAAGAACATTACAGCAGGAAATTTTTGGTAAATTCTCAGATCATGGACAGGTGACAGAGAGGGTGAAGAAGAGAAACGGAGTAAAGTCACAATACCCCCTACAAAGGCAGACCCCAGTTGGCTCAACTTCTCCTACTACTCCCAACCTCCTCAATTTCAACCACCTCATCGTAGTGTCAGAAATTAGATACCAAGTACATGGACCTTTGGGCAAACATAGATGAATGAAACCATAATATACACTATAGAAAAGACAAAATTAAAGAAAGAAGTGTGAGGGACAACCAGAGCAGAAGATGTCTATAGGTCATTCATGCTGTAGCCACAGAGGGCACAGGTCAGAGGATAATGCTATCTGGTAGTCTTGCAGAGTTCAGCCATCACTATCCTTAAACTTAAGCTCTTTCTGTAAAGTATCAAACCATTTCCAAGCTGCACAGAGGTGAACTCAAAATTTTCATAAAAATGAGCCGATACCTAGTATAGAACTCAAATTATATAATGTCTACCATCCTTCTGAAATAATCAGACATGCTAGGAAGCAGTTATGTGACTCATATTGAGGAGAAAACTCAATCAATCAAAACAGACCTAGATGTGACACAGATAATAGAATTAATAGACAGAGATATTAAAATAGTTACTATAAATATAACCCAAATATTCAGGAAGGTGGAAATTTTTTGAGCTTTGTTAAAGACTCAGACAGAGCTTCTAGAAATAAAATTATGTCTAAGGTAAAAATTATAAGGGATAGAATGATGAATTCATATGTAGATAGCAGTAGAAACTTTTGAAATTCAAATGAGTAAAGGAAAAATAAACTTAGTGAGGGAAAATAAAAAGAAACAAATAAACAAAACAATTATAAAAGCACATAAGGGAACCTGGGGCAGAAGAGAGGTGAGAAAGCAATTGAAAATTAATGAGCAGCAACTGAGGGACAGTAGGGCTCATCATGCCGTTGGTTAATTAAGAGTACCTCTGCTGGTAATTGCCCACTATAATTGTGAGACCATGTAAAAGATGGCATATTACTGCTGCTACTTCAAAATGCACAGGGTCTTAAAACAGCATCTGCCTTGTCAACCAAAAATGATGGCAGAGAATGATTAAGTGGAAACATATCATGAATACATATTATTCCTTCTTCAAAATGTGGGAAGTGCTATGTCATGGTTACCATTTCTGATTGCTGTTTGTTTAATTAAATATTGAACTTTATTTTTTTGCATGGTAGATAAAACAGCCACAAAAATAGTACATATTTGTTAAGCATTCCATTATGGAATAATTAGAAACTCATGGGAATTAAGGAGATAAATATTTATATCACCAAGGTCCACCCTAGTGATTTCTTTGTTCAATAACCTATACTTTTCACTTAGCTTTACATAACAATAATATTCCATGGTATTAATATACCTTTGTATTGATTCATACTAATAGTGTAAACCATGGTAATTGTTTTCAGGTTTTAGATATTATAAATAAAACATCTCTGAACTATCATGTACATATTCATGATTAAGCAGAAGCTAGTTTTTCCTCTCGGGCATGAATAAATGCTAGGAGTATAAGAACTGACATTGCCAAACAACCTCCCAAATAGTTGAAACATCTTTCTTTCCCATTCACTATAAATGAGATAGCCACATTCCCCAACAGTGTGGATAACTGTCATTATATCTTTGTAATTGTTGCTTAAATATCTCACTGAAGTATAAATCTGAATTCTATGAGGCTCATGTGGAAGTCATGCTACTGGTCTTATGCCCTATGAAACATCTCTTTGTGTAATTCTCCCACTTTTAACGAGACTGGTTGTGTTTTTACTACATAATTTTGAGATTTCTTTATATGCTCATCAATTCTTTTCTTTTTTTTTAGTTTTTCTTTTTTTTTAAAATTTATTTATTTATTTAAGATTTCTGTCTTTTCCCCACCGCAGCCTCCCATTTCCCTCCCCCTCCCCCAGTCAAGTCCCCCTCCCTCTTCAGCCCAAAGAGCTATCAGGGTTCCCTCCCCTGTGGGAAGTCCATGGACCACCCACCTCCATCCAGGTCTAGTAAGGTGAGCATCCAAACTGCCTAGGCTCCCACAAAGCCAATACGTGCAGTAGGATCAAAAACCCATTGCCTTTGTTCTTGAGATCTCAGTAGTCCTCATTGTCTCTATGTTTTTTCCCAAGATGGTTTTATCCCAGGCTTTTTCAAACCCAGGTCAGCTGGCCTTGGTGAGTTCCTGGTAGAAAATCCCCATTGTCTCCGTGTGTGGGTGCACCCCTTGCATTCCTGAGTTCCTTGCTCGTGCTCACTCTCCTTCTTCTCCTGATTTGGACCTTGAGATTACTGTCCGGTGCTCCAATGTGGGTCTCTGTCTCTGTCTCCTTTCATCGCCTGATGAAGGTTGATATTCAGGAGGATGCCTTTATGTTTTTCTTTGGGTTCTCCTTCTTATTTAGCTTCTCTAAGATCACGTATTAGCGGCTCAATGTCCTTTGTTTATGTCTAGAAACCAAATATGAGTGAGTACATCCCATGTTCCTCTTTTTGGGTCTGGCTTACCTCACTCAGGATCGTGTTCTCTATTTCCATCCATTTGCCTGCAAACTTCAAGAAGTCCTTGTTTTTTATTGCTGAGTAGTACTCTAATATGTATATATTCCATACTTTCTTCATCCATTCTTCAATTGAAGGGCATCTAGGTTGTTTCCATGTTCTGGCTATTACAAACAGTGCTGCTATGAACATAGTAGAGCATATACTTTTGTTGTATGATAAGGCCTCTCTTGGGTATATTCCCAAGAGTGGTATTGCTCGATCCAGGGGTAGGTTGATCCCAAATTTCCTGAGAAACCTCCACACTGCTTTCCAAAGTGGTTGCACAAGTTTGCATTCCCACCAGCAATGGATGAGTGTACCCCTTTCTCCACACCCTCTCCAGCAAAGGCTGTCATTGGTGTTTTTCATTTTCGCCATTCTGACAGGTGTAAGATGGTATCTTAAAGTTGTCTTGATTTGCATTTCCCTGATCTCTAAGGAAGTTGAGCATGACCTTAGGTGTCTTTTGGCCATTTGAACTTCTTCTGTTGAGAGATCTCTGTTCAGCTCAGTGCCCCATTTTATAAATGGGTTGATTAGCCTTTTACGGTCTAGTTTCTTGAGTTCTTTATATATTTTGGAGATCAGACCTTTGTCAGTTGCGGTGTTGGTGAAGATCTTCTCCCAGTCAGTGGGTTGCCTTTCTGTCTTAGCAACAGTGTCCTTTGCTTTACAGAAGCTTCTCAGTCTCAGTAGGTCCCATTTATTCAATGAGTCCCTTACTGTCTGTGCTGCTGGGGTTATACGTAGGAAGTGATCTCCTGTGCCCACTTGTTGTAGAGTACTTCCCACTTTCTCCTCTATCAGGTTCAGCGTGTTCGGACTGATATTGAGGTCTTTAATCCACTTGGACTTGAGTTTTGTGCATGGTGATAGATATGGATCTATTTTCATTCTTCTACAGATTGACATCCAGTTTTGCCAGCACAATTTGTTGAAGATGCTCTCTTTTTTCCATTGTATACTTTTAGCTCCTTTATCAAAAATCAGGTGTTCATAGGTTTGTGGGTTAAAGTCAGAGTCTTCTATTCGATTCCATTGGTCGACTTCTCTGTTTTTATGCCAATACCAAGCTGTTTTCAATACTGTAGCTCTGTAATAGAGTTTGAAGTCAGGGATGGTAATGCCTCCAGACGATCCTTTATTGTATAAGATTGTTTTGGCTATCCTGGGTTTTTTGTTTTTCCATATAAAGTTGATTATTGTCTTCTCCAGATCTGTGAAGAATTTTGATGGTATTTTGATGGGGATTGCATTGAATCTATAGATTGCTTTTGGTAGAATTGCCATTTTTACTATGTTGATCCTCCCAATCCAAGAGCAAGGGAGATCCTTCCATTTTCTGGTGTCATCTTCAATTTCTTTCTTCAAAGACTTAAAGTTCTTGTCAAATAGATCTTTCACTTCCTTGGTTAGGGTTACCCCTAGATATTTTATGCTATTTGTGGCTATCGTGAAAGGTGATGCTTCTCTGATTTCCCTCTCTGCTTCCTTATCCTTAGTGTATAGGAAGTCCACTGACTTTTTGGAGTTGATCTTGTATCCTGCCACATTACTAAAGGTGTTTATTAGTTGTAGGAGTTCTTGGGTAGAGTTTTTGGGGTCGCTTATGTATACTATCATATCATCTGCAAATAACGAAAGCTTAACTTCTTCCTTTCCAATACGAATCCCCTTGATCCTCTTATGTTGTCTAATTGCAATTGCTAGAACTTCAAGCACTATATTGAAGAGATATAGAGAGAGTGGACATCCTTGTCTTGTTCCTGATTTTAGTGGGATGGCTTTGAGTTTTTCTCCGTTCAATTTAATGTTAGCTGTCGGCTTGCTGTAAATAGCTTTTATTATATTTAGGTATGACCCTTGTATCCCTAATCTCTCCAAGACCTTTATCATAAAGGGGTGTTGAATTTTGTCGAATGCTTTTTCAGCATCTAATGAAATGATCATATGGTTTTTTTCTTTCAGTTTATTTATATGGTGGATTACATTGATAGATTTGCGTATGTTGAACCAGCCCTGCATCTCTGGGATGAAGCCTACTTGATCATAATGGATAATTTTTCTAATGTGTTCTTGGATTCGGTTTGCCAGTATTTTATTGAGAATTTTTGCGTCGATATTCATGAGTGAAATGGGCCTATAATTCTCTTTCTTGGTTGGGTCTTTGTGTGGTTTTGGTATCAGGGTAACTGTGGCTTCATAAAAGGAATTTGGCAATGACTCTTCTGCTTCTATATTGTGAAATACATTAAGGAGTATAGGTATTAGCTCTTCTTGGAAGTTCTGGTAGAATTCTGCATTGAAACCATCTGGTCCTGGGCTTTTCAATTCTTTTCTATTTTACTTTTATTGGAAATAGTTTTTCCCAGACAATATAATTTGATAACTGTTTCTCTCAATTTCTCCAAGTTTTTTAAATAAATATTTTCCCAGATATAGCTTGTTTTTCCATACTCTTAAGAAGATCTCTATGGAAAAACATCTTCATATTCGTGAAATATACTTCATTTGTTACTTTTTCTTCTATGGTGCTGAGTCTAGTAACTTTTCACCAAGATCAAGTATCAAAAGACTTTTCTCCTGCAAGTCATATGATCTCTTTCCTTCCCTTTGTGACTTATTGAAAGTTCATCTTTGGTAAAGCATGATATTTAGCCCGAGGATCCTTATTTTATCTAGAAATACTTAGTTTTTCCTATGGTATTTATACAAAACACTACCTTTTATTTGTTAAATTGCTTTCTTCCCTTTCTCAAAATTCATTGGTTCTAAATTCAGTGTATTTGTTTATTTTTTGTTGATGGTGGTTTTTTTTTTGTTTTGCTTCATTCTGTCTTATTGGCTATATGTCTATTCCTTTTCCAATCTGATATAATTTTGATTACTACAGTTATAAATTTTGAAACCTATCTATTTCTTTTTACTTTTGATTTGTTATTCTACTTCCATATGACTTCTAGAATAACTGAACTTCTATTTACAAGAATTCTTAATGAAGCATTGAAAGATCCTTAATATATTTGCCAACCAATTGATAAGTAACTTCATTAGCTCTACTGTTTTTCAATCTATAACTGCACAGTTTCTTTCCATTTATTTGGCATTTATTGTTTGTTTATATTAAGGGAAATTTAAAGCCCAAGTTAGTACATATTTTTCTATAAAAACATCAAAAATTTTAAATTTGGGGGCAGTGGAAATAAGATGGGTTTCTGTGAGTCAATCTCACTAATGAGTAAAACAAAACAAATTTTTTGTTTTGTTTTTGTTTTTAATTTTCTGTTTTCCTCCCAGTCTGTCATCCTAGAGAAATTTCTATTTAGTTGCAGTGGGACTTTACTTAGTTATATCCTTAGCAGTGTGTGAGTGTGTGTGTGTGTGTGTGTGTGTGTGTGTGTGTGTATGTATGTGTGAATAAATTCTTCTTCTTTAGTAATGGGCCATTTTATGTCCTTTTCAGTCTATATGTTTTTATTTCTTTGTTGTTGCATCAAAACCTCCATCCACATTAGTAGGAACTCTCTGATTTGTTCCCCATCTGAGTGAGGAAGGAAGACTTTGATGGTTGACATTTACTATAATGTTAAGTGAAGGGCTTTGCAAAGTATGATTTCACAAATTGAGTACATTTCTGTTAGTTTTGCTTTCTAGAAGATTTTATTATGAATTGTAGATAGGTTGTAGCAATGGCATTTTCTATGTTGTTAAAAACAAATTTACTCATGATACTGATAAACATTATGACAGTGTATATTTCTCTTTATAAATTACTGAATTTTTCATAATATTTTAACCAATTTTATTGTTTGTTTTTTTTATTCAGAGTTTCCACCCATAGTCATTAGTAGAACTGGTCTGTGAGTTTTCTGATACAGTATAGTAAATAGATTATGATAGCTGAATTCTGGCATGTTTCCTCCTTATCTATCTTCTGAAAGACATTGTGTAGAGAAAATGATGCTACTGCATATTGAAATATTCTTCAGAATCTTTATAAAAATACCTGGTCTTCAAGATTTTAGGTTCGATAATTCAAGTTTCGCATTTTATCCCCTTAATAGACATGGGAACATTCAGGTTATCTGTTTCACATTGTTTAAACCAGAGAAGTTTGTATCTATTGAGGAAATAGTTTGTTGCACATAAATGTCCAGGTAGATGTGTGTAGAATTGTTCCTACTAAAAGATCATCATAACCTCTTTCATTTCTGCAAAGCCTGTAATGGAAAACTACTTTATTTCTAGGAATATTTTCTTGCTCTTCCTTGTCAATCATGCTGGAGCTTAGCAAATTGGATTCAACACTTTTCAAAGATCAGCCCTTTACTTCTCAAATTCTCTTTCTTATTCAGTTCAAATTTTTTCCCTTACAACTTCTTCCTCGATCTCAGAGGTGCTTTATTTAATTTCTAGGTATTCATATATTTTTCTATTACTGATTTCTAAACCTGATTACATTGTGGTTAGAGAAAAAAATTGTTTTAAATACTTTTAATGGGTTGGGGCTTTTTTCCCCTGGCAAATAATAATATAAACCCTATGAGAACAAATTCCATGTGCATTTCAAAAGAATGAGTTTGTTTTTAAAGAAAGTATTCTGCAAATATAACTAAAATCCAGTGGTTTGTTGTTTTGTTTTACCCTACATGTAAAAAAAATGATTTTTCATAGTAACCTGAAGAAATACAAACTTAAAGCAAATAACTTAATTGTAAAATAACTGAGAAAATTGCCTTAACTTGCAGAGTTATTATGGGACAAAACAAACATTTTTATTCACAATGAAAAGGAAATGAAGAACAAAACATCACAGTGAAACACAGTGGCTAGTAAACATGGAAAGTGTAGTGATTGTGACGGGTGGGGAAGTACTTCTTTTTGACTAGTTAATGTACTAAACATAAGAATAGCAGTAGTAACCTTATGATACTTCTTTGACATGGAAACACTCCTGGTGCAACAGAAATATAAATTGGGAAAAATATTAGACAAAGTATCAGATTTTTGTTTAAAATTTCTGTTAATAAAATTTCCTAGTGTGTGTTTACTATCTCCCTTGTCATGTAAAAAAGGAGAAAATAATCAAGTCTTTTATGAGAAAAATATCTTAATATAAAAAAGATCCATAATCTATTAATGTTTTCTTATTAAGTTGAGATGATAGCTTGAATATCACTTTTTGAATTGGTTTTGGTTTTTGCAGTGAAGCTGGCATTGTATGTGACCTCTGTTAGAGGGCAGAATGGTACACAAGCATTGGTGAAGAAAAGCATGGAGTGCACTTTAATTACTAAGTCACAATCAAAGCATGGACTAACACAGCCCACTTCTTATTCTGGCAAACTGCTCGTCTCCCTCCCCACTTGAGATGATCTCATCTGGACAAGCCAACTGTCTATTGTGGAAGATGCATGGAAGAGCAACACCCCATGCCATTTAAACATCAATCACATCCAGGGTTATGCCAAGAATGCAAGAACAAAGTTGAATATATGTTGTCATGTTTTCCCACTGTGTTTTAAATAAACACTGATTAGCCAGGCAGGAAGTATAGGCAGGTCAACCAGACAGGAAGTAGAGGAGGGGCGATGAGAATATGAGAATTCTGGGAAGCAGGAAGCTCCCTCCGCCAGTCCAGCCCAGACCATGGAAGAAGCAACATGTGACCTGCCTGCTGTGAAAATACTGAGCCATGTGGCTAACATAGATAAGAATAATGGGTTAATATAAGCTAGAAGAGCTAATAAGAAGACTGAGCTAATTGGCCAATCAGTTTATAATCTTATGGAGACCTCTGTGTGATTTTCTCTGGGACTAAATGGCTGCAAGACTGGGTGGGACAGAAACCCCAACGAGCGTGGCTCACATGTTACAGTCAAACATTATCAAGACAAGAAGGAATAGCCCTTCAGAAAGTCCTGTTTCATAGAAAAGTCTATCAGATATGCAAGACCTATAGGCCAAAGACGAATGTCCCAATGTTGCAGAGAAACTCTGGGTGACTGTCCAGGAACCAGATGCTTCAGTTATTACTCACAATTTTTGAAAGTGGCTTGCTTGCACTTCCTGCTTACTCAGTTCATATGATTTCTTCTTGGATCTCTGAGATAGTTGAAAACTAGATAGTTCTAGTTTTGCTTGTTTACCTGATACAGAAAGCAAGTTATAATAGAAAGTGTACAAGACTTTGGACTCATCAAAATAGAATAGATATGAAGTATTTTCTCTGAAATTATCAAATGCAAATGGACTACAAATTGTTGGCATATTTATTTCCTGTATATACTATATAGTTATAATATTTATTGTATATAGTTTTTCTTACATTAGTTATTGCCTCCTTTTATTTTAGACAAAAAGGGGAAATGTAGTGGCATTTCATTTGTATTTTAATAAACACAGCTTACCTGAAGATCAGAAAAATAAAACAGGCACACTGGCCATCCTTACTGACCAGCCAGAAAGGACACACTCATTTAATCCCAGTACCCACAATAACACACACTTTTAATCCCAGAAGCCACACTACTATGTCATAGAAGCCAGGTGGCAGTGGTGCATACCCTTAATCACAGAACTAGAGAGGATTATAAAATGGGAGCAGACAGCCGGGCGATGGTGGTGCATGCCTTTAATCCCAGCACTCGGGAGGCAGAGGCAGGCGGATCTCTGTGAGTTCGAGACCAGCCTGGTCTACAGAGCTAGTTCCAGGACAGGCTCCAAAGCCACAGAGAAACCCTGTCTCGAAAAAAAAAAAATGGGAGCAGACAGCTCCAGTCTCAGTTTTATTCTCAGGTTTCCTTGAGGCAGGATCACCATTTTCAGACTGAGGTCGTAGTAAGAGCCAGTGGCTGGCTACTTTGTTTTCTGGTCTTCAGATTGAACCCAATATCTGTCTCTGAGTTTTTATTAATCATGTTACATGTTTATATCTATACTATTTTTCAAATTTTATGGACAAATTGTCTCCACATTTCTAATAGTAGGAAGTATACTACTCTCAGAATTATTTCATATATGCTAATATTCATCTAAATGCATGAAATCCAATAATTTCATATCTGGTAGGTAACTCTAAAAGTCTATAGAATTCAAGTACACATACACGCAGAGAGAGAGAGAGAGAGAGAGGTATGACCATTGTACAAATCAATATAAGGGTTTCTCAAAAAAGATACAAATAGAAATATCATATAATCCACACATACCACTCCTATATACACACAAAGTTCCTTATTTTGGAGGTATTTCTCATCTGTGTTCATTTCTGCTCTATTCACAATAGCCAGAAAGTGGAAACAGCCTAATACCAATCAACTGGTGAAAAAATGATAATAATATGATGCATTTTCACAATGGGATATTATGAAAATATCAGCTGTTAAGAAAAAAATTGCAGAAGTTACAAACAATTATTCTGAATCTGGTAACCCATCCAGAAGGAAAAATGCAATGGCTTTTCTTTCACTTTGGTTGTCACCTTTGAATCTTCAGAAATGTGTGCTTTTGTTTCAATACCCACAGAGGTCAAGAATTACAAAAGGGAAGAAATTTCAAGGAATGAATGAAAGAACGTACTGATATAATGGGCTAAAGAGAAATAATGAAAAAGGAAATCGTAAAGTGGGGTAGAGAGCAGATGGTAAGGTAGACAAGAGGAGGAAAGATGCTACGGGATAAATAATACTAAATAAATTTTAAAATATACAGAAATTTACTACTGTAGAAGCTTCCTAAAATATGCATGCACACACAAACACACACACACACACACACACACACACACACACATCCAGACACAGGCACACATACACAGATAAAATAAAGTTACCTTATAAAAGGCAACAGTGCCCCTACTTGACACCAGAGGCTAACAAATAAAATGTTCAGTGCTTATTTTGGATTTGTTAGTAAAGTCCCATTACTACCTGCTGCATCCAACATTACAGATTATTGCTAATGTTCTTGATTTCTCTCCAGAATTTGAGAGAGAAAACATTATTGAAGACACCAAAGCATTGTCAGAAAACATAATGAAGTCAAGCTTTTACTGACCTACGGTAAACTTCATCCCTACTGACTAGTTTTCAACATACTGACATGTATTATGTAAAGTATCAGAGCTGCAAACATTGTGATCTCCAATAGTGACTGGCCAGACAAAACATACTCTTTAGATATAACCATTAGTATCTCATTCTCCTCCTAGTTCCTAGTTCCCAGTTCCCATTACTTTGTTGAAAAAAATACATGAATGCATCTGTTTTCATATAAAAATTAATAAAAGGCAAATATTACCTCCTATCTTGGGCTATTTTCAGATCACCTTTCTGACTGTGATGGCACCATTCATTTGTTCAGCACTACGGAAGGCTCTCTGCTTCTCTTTTGCTTTTCATGACATTTAATGCATTAGTATTCTCACGTTGATGATTCCCTGTTCCTTACTCAGGTTAAATGAAGTCATATATTATTGGTTGACAAGAACAATTTGCAATTTAAAATTTAAATATTTCATTAGACAGACACGATATTTGTGTCAGTTCAGCCACTACATACTCTACCCAAAGTAAAGTCATTTTTATGAGGTTGTAGGATAAACATGATTTCAACAGGGAGAGTTGAGTTATTTTATCGGATCCAAAAGAAACTCGGGACAAATGATTAACTCTTGTGTCTATTCGCATACCAAATTATCTGCTGACCTCCAGGCTCACTTGATACCTGCTGCTCCTCTCAGCTCTTCTCACCCTGCTCTCACCCTAAACTTTTCCAGCTCATAGGCATTCCTCCCTCCAGTTTCTGATTCTCATATAACCCTGACATTTCATCTACACACTCTCTCTCGGTCCTCTTAGCCTATTCTCTCTTGCTTCTCTCTCTCTTCTTTGTTCTTTTTCTCTCTCCTCTCTTCCTCTCTTACTTTCCCCATCTCTTTCTTCTTTCAAGGCCTGGTTCAATCTACTGGCCATGTTCAGTCTACCATATTCATTCCCTGCTCTGGATTCTTCCAGATGCTTCTGGTTGTATTCTCCATCATATCTTTAATAAAACCTTTCCCCTCAACCATACCTTGAAGATTTCATGTCCTCACTCTAAACATCTGGTGCCAAACTTTTTATTTCACATAATTTTATTTAAATTTTATATCATTAATCTCTAATGGATTTGCATACTTTTTAAAAAATAGAAGTCTTACTATAATGTTGATTGGATTCTTTAATTAACAAGGTAGGTAAGTTTTTCCCTTATACAAATTCTAGAGAGTTAGATCAACTTTTGCTATTGTGGTTCCCCCATTTGCTACACTTAAATGGCTTAATGGCTACCACTTATCTTTTATATTTTAAAACAATCTTTTCTCATTTTACATACCAATTCCAGTTCCCACTCCCTCTGCTCCTTCAGCTGCTCTCCCCACCTTCTCTCCATCCCACCCACATCCACTCTTCAGAGAGGGTATGGTTTCTTTTTGTGGGAAGTCAACAAAGACTGGCATATCACTTTCAGGCAGGACCAACACCCTCTCCCTCTCTATCTCGGCTAAGCAAGGGATCCCTCCAAAGAGAATGGGCTTCAAAAAGCCAGCTCAAGAACTAAGATATAAGTCTGGACTCACTGCCAGTGGTCCCACAGTTCTTTATTCTTCACTTAATTCATAAGGCTTATTCTACGGCCTTTACATGTGTGATTTGTATTTTGTGAGAACACTTTTTAGAGGCTAATATTATTTCTAAGAACAGCACATAAAAGATGTTTTGAATTGCTTTTCTGTGGTTTTCTCATACTTGTAGCCACACAAAAATATTTATCTTCTTTCAGTTAGTTTGTCAAGTGTATGAAGATGGTTGTGAAGATAGTCTTGGTCTAGTCTGAACCCTATTTTGCATCTTAAATTACACTGTTCATTGCAAGGTCTGAATCCTCACATAATCTTTGTAAATTATCTGATGTATGTATACACTTCTTTGAGAAAAATCCTGGGAATGAGAAGCACACTCACCATGTGAAGAGTAGTAGCATAGCCTCTGATCTTACTCTGTCAATCACCCTTCATTCAGAGTCTATTGATTCTATAAACTCTTTCAATTTATTAGTCATGCACTGTGCACTGATGATATAAAGTTAAATGAGAATAATAGAAACTGAGACATGAAAATACAATGTATAAACTTGCTATAAAAAGTTTTGATTCAGAGTCCCATCTATGCTCTGGGAATAAAGATGTTCCAGGAAAGTCAGGAAGTTATTTCAGTAATGTATGCTAGAGAGGAGATGAAAAGGACCCGTGAAGAGAGTTAATAACGCCATTGTTTATTCAAAAATTACAAGGGATTGGCAAGTTAGAGAAAGACATTATATAGAGAAAGCACATGGAAACGTCAGACAGGTATGACTGGAGAAATTATTTCAAAGGACAGTGAAAAAGATAAATGATGAATAGATGAGCGATAGCTAGAAAATAAATGAGAAGATGAAGGATTATAGATATTGGAAATAGATAGATAGATAGATAGATAGATAGATAGATAGATAGATAGAATAGATGATAGATAGATAGATAGATAGATAGATAGATAGATAGATAGATAGATAGATAGATAGATAGATAGAATAGATAGATGATAGATAGATAGATAGATAGATAGATAGATAGATAGATAGATAGATAGATAGATAGATAGATAGATGATAGATAGATGATAGATAGATAGATAGATAGATAGATAGATAGATAGATAGATAGATAGATCATAGATACATAGATAGATAATAGAAAGAAAGAAAGGAAAGAAGAAGGAAAGAAAGAAAGGTAAAATGGAGACAATGCAGAGACTTTACAGGGAGGAAAATAAAAAATATCACACTATACTACAGCTGTTTGAATGATCCGTAAAACTGGTGTGTGTGTATGTGTATGTGTGTCTGTGTGTGTGTGTTTGTGTGTGTGTTAGGTTGTTTGTGTTGTGTTTACAGAAGAAAATCTCTAAGAATAGGAGGTAAAACACATGAGATAAAGACAGCAATGGCTTCAATAATATATTTCATGGATTCAAGGAGGATTTGCACTTACCTCAGAAACAGCCCATGGAAATTCTGTATCTGTTCTCAGTAACTAAAGAGTGAAGAAGTCGTACCTGGAAACTTGTGACAAACACCCTGAAATTGAGAAAATTAGTTTTAGTTCAAAACACAAAAAATTAAAATTCAAGTGTATTTTCAAATATAATTTAAATGTAATTTTAATAATCATATAAAATGCATTTTAAACAATAATGTTGCAAGCATGCAATGAGTAGAATCAGGAAACTTGAAAATGTAAAATTCCACTTGAATGTAAAGTCTACAAATGTTAAACATTACTTATGTATAAACTTAATTTCTATTCTTAGATGTTGAGAGCCTTAAATTTGAGTATTTTCATGCAGATTTTTACTTTAGTTAGGTTTCCTCTCAATCATGACTAATTTAGAGAAAATAATATTTGAACATATTTATAATTAAGAGCCCTGTAGGCTTTCTCCTTGTGTGGAGGAACTGAATTAATGAGATTCTAACCTATTTGATAAGCATCCTTGAGTGTCCTGGTTCCAATTACCTCCTATTAATAAGTGTCGCATTTAGAATCTCTACTGTATTTCCTTATAATTTCAATTAATAAAAAAATCTATGTAAGTTTTTTCTTGTCATTTCAAACACAGGTTATAAATACGGATTGCTAATAAGCCTCCTTCAATAAAATGATCTTTTCATCTTTTGTTTTCAGTAATACGGTAAGCACAACAGTTGTTTATCTTTTGCCCATCCCAACCATAAGACTGCTGACAGAGGGGTCTTCCTCGAAGGTGGAGACAAGAGCACATAAGAAATAACAAATATGATTGGGATATGGCTCATTACTAGAGCATTGTGTGGCACCTTCCAGATCTTGGATCCTGACTCATGGTGTAGATTTTAAAAGAGAAAGAAATTGCCAAAGTGCTTGAGGAAGAAGAATGCTTTCATGCCCAGGGAAACAATCTTCTTCAAGCCACTGTAGAGTTTACTGAGAGCTGACTTTCAGGGAGCAAAAATTCAGGGTACACATATCTGGCAGCTACCAGGTTCCTGATCACAGACAAGTTTCTCTTAGTCAAAAATAGAAAAAGAGAGTGCACTGATGAGGAGCTGCTGAGTAGAGGTGCCAAAAATTTTGACTGCTGCCCTAGCCTTCTGATTCTTGGAATAGTTGAAACTCAGGAAGTGCTGTTTATAGTATGGAGAAGAGACAAACTGATTGACAAAGAAACTGAAGAGTTGTGTCCTCGATATTATTCCATAGGTTTCAGACCCTGTAGCCAAATAGACACGGGGTGTCTGGAAAGGTTTCCCAGGCAGTGATAGGGGTGACTCCACCTGAGGTGACCATTTCTGCTCCTTAGTCTTGAGGGATGAGCACTTGTCCACCAGCAAAATTCACCCCCTGTTCTTGCCACATGACCCCTGGTTCTTCTAGAGCCAGCTTGTGGCTGCACCCCCATACCCTACTGTTAGTATCCATTTTCCCCACTGAATGCCTCTTATGTGACTTGCATAGCTACAGTTAACACCTCTCTTTCTCCTGTTATTTCTTTTCTAGTTCTGTTCCACTAGATCAAAAAAGCCTGAGTCACAGCTGCTCTTCCAGGACTTGAATTGGCATATGGTCATGCGTCACCTTTGGGGCCATGAAGATCAGGCAGAGTCTCTTTTCTACAAACAGATATGTAAGGATAATAGAGAATATTTCAGAAAGAAGAGTCGATGTCCAGCCTGTGTATTACAATTTCAACTTTGAGTCATTCTTCATGAATAACAGACAAGCTCAATCCTAGAAACATCACTTTGACTGATTAGAGACTTTTGTCAAGAAAAACCTCAGTTTTATCCAAAATATCAGAGTGGGTTTGCTTTTCTTGATCCTCTCAGTAAACCCCAGGAAAACTGTCACTTTGGAGTAGGGCACTATTTCTCCGATAGCTATGATGGTAACCAGCCATCCAGAGCATTATAGAATAGTTGATGTTTTCATAGTGTGAGTCCAAATTCATCAACTTTAAAAAACAACCTTGAGAAAATACTCTGATATTACTCAGAGCAACAACTGCAGATCAGAAACTATTTGCCAGGCCAGTACTCTTTGTTTAACTGATGCTGAGGTTCTCAAAGCTCTGGGAGGTTTACGGAAATTTAAATGTATGTAGACCATTCTTAGAATCAATTGAATCAAGACTGCTAGAGATAATACACAGAAAATGGAGTCATAAACTCTCTACATATCTCTCATGTTCATTAGACTCTGAGAACTGTGCCATCTAAATGGCTCCCTGAGTAAAGGTGTATTCTTCCAAGCCTGAATGTCTTGAATGTGGTCCTCAGGTCCTCCATTGTGGAAGAGGAAGGCCTGTTTCTGCAAGAGGTCCTCTGATCTTCTCATGCATGCTAGACCATGCACATGTGAGTACAGACAGACATACTCTGTCTGTATTATTTATAATCGATAAATAAATACGGAATAAAATAAATATATTAGAAACTATGAAGACTGAGAACTACTGCTTTGTACATGTGCTTCTTAAACCTCTTCTTTTCACAACCTTTTTCCCCCATGAAACTTTAATGCAACCCCAAGCATAGGCATACACATAAAACATTTATTGATGATAAATCATAGGAAACTTATTTTAGAAATTGAATGTGCAATCTATACACCCTGGAATCACATATGGAAGCCTTCCCCAAAACAATTCATTAGAGATATATAACTTTAACATTTACAAGCCACATTTATATATTAATAATATGGTTATGTTCATTTATTTTTGCATAAATAATTAAAACTTGCCCAAATATTTGATAATGCAGGACATGAACATCTCCAACACTGTCTGGGGTAGGCCAATACATTCATTTTCTCATTATCAATGAGAAAAGTACTGTTTTGCATAAACATGTATTTCAAAATGGCAGAATTGGGTCTGGAGAGATTGTTCGGGTATTAAAGTACTTGCTGCTTTTGCAGAGGACAGGGTTCATTTCTCAGCATACACATAATGGTTCCCAACCATCTGCAATCTGAATTCCAAGGGATACTATGCCCTCTTAGAGTCTCTGCAACTCTGCAAGCCCCAGACATCAATGTGGTAAATATATATATATATATATATATATATATATATATATATATATATATATATATATATATATTTTGTAGTTTTAAAGGAAGCAGAAGTGCACTTATGGTTATTTAAAAATTGCTGAAAATTGTGTCCAAAACCCAAACCAAATTTCATTTAACATTTTTAGGAAACTGGTTAACAACTCAAACATCTATTTTTAAAACCTAGCATTCTATGGAAAATATCAACTGAACTACCATCAACAAATGCCAGGGTGTAGGAAAAAGAGAACCCTCATTCACTATTGGTAAGACTGACAGCTGGTGAAATTGCTACAGAAATGAACACAGCAAATTCTGAAAAACTAAATATAAATCTACCATATGATCCAACAATATCACTCCTCAGCGTATGCCCAAAAGGCTAGATATCCTACGCCACAGACTCTTGCTCAACCTTGTTCATTGATGCTCTATTCGAAATATATAAAATGAAAAAAAAACCTGAATGTTCTTCAACCAATGAATGAGTAATGAAAATGTAGTACATTTACACTATGTTATACTAACTCAGCTGTAAAGAAAATGAAATAATAAACTTTACAATGAAATGGATATAATTAAATGATCATGTAGCTTGAGTAACCTAGACCTAGGGAGATAATGCTGATTGTTCTCTCTCATTGGAGGCTTCTAGATCTAGATCTTCACATGTGAGTAGGTGACCTGAGGTAATTTTGGAAACCAGGAAAGTAAAACATAACCATTGCCAGAAGATGGAAGTTGGGGAGCAAGAGAAAGGAATATAGCAAAGTATGATTAATCTGATTAGGGAAACGGGAAATGGGGGCTTCTTTGGGGATAAGGAGGAAAGTAGAAAAGTGGAGAGGAAGAGGGTAAAGAGTGATCTGGTAAGGGGATTGGAGGGCTCTTTAAGGAGACATAATGGGAGAAAATTTAGAAAGAGAAAGAGATAAAATAAGAAGAAAATCTTAAGATGATATTTTCTCATCTGAGCTGACAGTGCTATCTCCCAGAACCAATGACTACATAACAAAACCTCAACACAAGTCAGGCCTCCTTTTGAGTTGTTGACCAGTCCTATTTAAAACATACAGCCTATTGCTGTTGTTCTTGGTTGTCTACAAGGGGTGGAAGGTTGCTTCTTATTGATGAAGATCCCATGAATTGCTGAAACAAGGCTCAGAGACTCTTCAGCTGACATTAATCTGACTGTATCTTCTCAGAGACCTAGCCTTCATGATAACAAAATGCACCATGCAAGCTTCTAAAGGAAGGATAAAAGTACAGTCCTACCAAAATTGGACTTCTATGGCCCACATCCATGACCAGCCTGGTAATCCTAAGGGTAAGTAATGGCATACATACCTTGGCAGAAATTAGCAGCTCTCTAATAAGACCCATGTACATTTTGCTTAGGATCGTCTTTGCTGTCTAGGTTCCCTGGAGTTGTGAATTGTAGGCTGGTTTTTCATTGATTTATGTCTTAAAAACCACTATGAGTAATTCCATATTATGTTTGTCTTTCTGAGTCTGGGTTACCTCACTTAGGATTTTTTTTTCTGGGTTACCTCACTTAGGATTTTTTTACCTGCATATTTCAAGATGTTATTGCTTTTAAATCATTAAGTAACACTTTATTCTGTAAATATACCACATTTTCTTTATCCATTCTTCTGGTAAAGGGCATTTAGATTGATTTCAGCTACTGGCTATGACAAATGATGCTGTTATGAACATAGTTGAATGAACATCCATGTGGTATGAGTATGTATCCTTTAGGTACATGCCCAATAGTAGTAGTATCATTGGGTCTTGAGGTAAATTGATTTCCAATTTTCTAAGAAACCAACATACTGATTTCTGAAGCAGCTGTATAAGCTAACACTAACACCAGCAATGGAGGAGTGATCCCCTTACTCCACATAGTCTCTAACATAAGCTGTCATTGGTGCTTTTGATCTTAGCAATTCTAACAGGTATAAGATGACATCTCAGAGTTGTTTTGATTTGCATTTCTCTGATGGCTAAGGATGTTGAGCAATTCCTTATCCTGTCTGAGGAATGGATGGGGAGTGGAGTTGGGCAAAATATAGAAAGAGTGGTAGTAGGAGAGGGCGAGGGAACTGGGAATGGTATGTAAAATGAAAAAAAAAGATTGTTTTAATATAAAAGAAAAGAAAAAAGAAAATTGAAAATAAATAAAATTGAAAAATTAAAAAACTAGAATGACCACATTATCTTCCCTGGGTCTGCAAAACCAAATGGAACAAATTCTTTCACACTTTTCTCTCCTAACTGACATAGCAGTTGATACCTACATGTCCAGTGTTAATTTTGAAATTCCATGTCATTATCTAAGAGAAAAATGACATAATTAGTACATGGGGAGACTTATAAACCATGAAGGAGGGTGAGACACTGTTGCTTCTCTTTTGATTTGGTCTCTTCATTAGCACCTTTGGTGTTATTCCAGCTGATTTGCAATGTGGAATGCTTGTTTACACTGTGTGATGATGTGTCACTGTAATTGGTTTAATAAAGAGCTAAGTGGCCAAAAAGGGAAAAATGTTGTGGGATATTCGCCCAATGTGTGAAGATGTATTGCTGTGATTGGTGTAATAAAAAGCTGAATTGCCAATAGCTTGGCAGGGGAGACAGATGGATTTCTGGAGAAGTAGAAGAAGGCAATAGGGAATTTAGGCACAGAGATTTCACCAGCAAACTTGGAGCAAAGTGGACATGCCATACTGAGGAAAAGCAAAAGCCATGTAGCACAGTGTAGATTAATAGAAGCAGGTTTATCTTAATTATAAAAGCGAGTTGGTGATGAGACTAAGCTTAAAGCCAAGTTTTCATAACTAATATGAAGTCTGTGTCCTTACTTGTGAGCTGGTGGTCCCCCAAAAAGTCCAACTACAAACTTGGGGCCATTTATTTCCTGGAAAGCATATGATTTTTTTTTCTTTCGTAAAGCCCTATATTGTAACACAATTCCAGGACCTTCTCTCTCTGGTATTGCCAGGAGTTTTTACAGCAGGTCCAGCTATTTCCCACACAACTATATTCCTAAAGACCTGAGTTGCAGGAACTTTACATGCCCGGGATGACTCTAATATTGTATTCCCAGCTGAATGTTCAACTGATAAACACGTCTGTGACATCTTCAAACTGCATCTTGAAGTCTTCTTCTGTAACAGTGTCTTGACTCCATATGTGAGTGTCATTGGCTTACATTTCTTAAACTTCATGTCTTTCAGAAAAGGTTTCATTGTTTTTAGATACTAACTGAAGCTAGCTTAGGCATCAATAAGTGGCCTCAATCATGTAGAAAAAGTATACCAAAATTTTTTCATTATAAAAATATTTTCATGGCAGTGAAATTCAATTCGTCCAACACTGAATATGTTTACACGTTTCTATTTCACTGCTAACTAATTCCTTCCAAGTTGTAGTTGAGGCCCTTGTAACAAATTTTTGGGAAAAACTTTGCTATAGAATGATCTCTGTCAGAAATCTGCCTTTTACAACTTCACATGCACACACAGAAATACACACATACATACACACACAAACACACATACACATGCACACACACACAAATATGTTAGAAATTAATTATACATTGGCTGATGGGTACAGAAGCTAAAAGAACGCTTCCTTAAAAATTGATGTTGAACCATGTCAGACAGATATCATATGTGATTTTGCCAATATAAGACTCATTCTCCCCCTTGGAAATTCACTAATTTGTAGATCCCGTATTTTCATGCTTAAACGCATTATATTGTACTATATAAAGAATGATAAATTTTAAAATAATCAAGGAGAAATGTATTTAATGAAACATCATTTATGTACTAATTCACAGCCTAATATATTTTATAACTGTAAAAATCAGCCCATGAGGGACGAACAAAATAAAGAAGTGTTACTTAGAAATGTATAAATGTTATTTTAAAATGTATGAATATATAGAGAGACAAGTTATTTAAACATATATGAAGAGATGCTTATTCCACAATATAGGAAGTTCTAAGTATCTTTATTATTCTAACTCTATTTCTCACTTGGTTTTTTTTTTTTTTTTTTTTTTTGTCAAAGCCTCCGTTTATTAGGGACAGGGTAACAACTTATATACCCCCTGAATGAGGGCTTGGGGAGCAGGGCACAGGAGCATGGAATCTGGCCGCGTGGTGGCTCACTTGTTTTTTGAAAAATGTGAATTTTACATTGTGTAGAGAGTATATGGTTACTATAAATATATGTCTATATACACATACACAACAAGCATATGATTACAAATATATATATAGAGAGAGAGACAGATAGAGAGAGATGGAAATTTTCCCAAAAAGAGTCATAATAAGGGGAAATAACAATTTGAGGTTGTTTAGTACATCATTGTAAGATGTGTAAATATCTATGTCAAAGATCTTCTTTCATATTAGAAGAATAAAACTTCCCTTTATTAACTAACTCTACTATAATAGATATATAAAAAGAGTTGGAAAATAAAATGCATGACAAAAAAATTATCTATGTACTCTGCAGTTTGTAAAGTGCCAAGTGGACATCTAAAATAATAAATTAATAAATCATTTGAAATGTTCAATCATGATTTATCCTTCTTAGACTTAATAAGGGAGGTAGTTCAGCAAAATTCAGGCTCTAATTTGATTTGACTTTGTCCACCATTATCTAGGTCTTGCCTTCAGAGTTCCTGGTTATTAAACTCATTATCACTCCTTGAAAATCAAGCATAAGTACTAATTAAATTACGGAAACTTTACAAGGAATATTGAAACAGTATAAAAGCATGGTGATAATGTTATACTGGCTTGTGGTTTAGGCAGACACTAAGATAGAGTTTCTAGCCTCAGCCAGCCGGGAATTTGCAAAGGTGATTGAATAATGCATCCATAAAGCAAGGAATTTATCTTTTGTATTTTCTTTTTTTATCATAATAAGGGGAGCAATTGTTGAGTCATTAAAAGTGAATTGATTTTTATAAATGGTAATATCTAAAAATTGAATAAATTTGGGGAATTAATTTAATGAATCATCTTTAGCAGACATCAGGAGAATAATAGCAATAAGCAGGAGGGAGATGGTGGACAAATCATTGTCACTAAGGGTCTGTTGACCTAGAAATGTATTTTAAAAGAAAAACAAAGTATGGTTTTCTTCCAGGACAGGTTCCAAAGCTACAGAGAAATCCTGTTAAAAAAAAAAAGTATGGTTTTCTTGGTTAATAAAAACTAAATAGAAATTACATTCATTTAATCTGAGTCATATTCTTTAACAGCATTAAAAGATAAATGATCTAAATAATAGTAAACAAATAACAAATTTATTTAAGTATGTGCATGCATGTGTATTAACCTACATATATATCTGTAATGGTGAGGCACATACAGAATTAAAATAATTATCAAATGATTTGTAACAGATCTAATTCATAACCCCTAATCAGCAGTATTAGATAATTCCTATCTACTATGCAATAAAATTTAACCTATACTGACAATGTCCACTAAACTGTAACTGATTTATAAAACATGATCATTCTTTCTTTAAGGATACTGATGAAATACTGCCTTCTAACTTGTTTATCTTCCCACCATTCCAAACACTATATAAATGTCTTTCTAAAAGAAACATTAGAAGACAGGTTTTATCACTACTTTCCTTTTTTTAATGTTTAACATAACTCCAGAAACTTCAATCTGACTCACTTCAGTTCAATTGATTGTTTTGAAACCAGATCATAACCCTCCCCTTGACTTGCTAATAGCTTTATTTAGCTTCATTGCCACAAGTTCATCATGATTAGGTCAAACACATTTGATTGGAACTTTCTCTTAGAAAATAGAGTTCCACTATTTTATTCAGCACATATCCCTCCCTGAACTTCTTCAGCCACCAAAAGAATAACTTCCCTATAAATAATTCACCCATTACTTTTTCCATTTATTTCACAGGAACATTTCGGAGGAAATAAAGAAATACACAAAGGAGAAAATAAAGCTAAGTGTTTGTGCACCAAAAGTTGACTGTTCTGCATGTAATGCTCTATTTCGTTCCAGTATCAATGTTGAGACTGGGTATCCGTACATCTTGTTCTCTTCATAGCTCTGTTCATCAAAAAATGTTTCCTATTACACAACAGTTTCCTCATACTTTCCGACATGGTTCACGCAAAATGGAAAAAAAAATGTCTTTTTGTTTCCATTGCACAATCCATGAATATTCAATGAGCACTTACCATTTCAGTACATTAGGTTCTGGGTTTGTATATAAGAACAAAAACCATGCTTGGCTTCACATACACTCTATAAGCTATAGAGAGAAGACTCAAATAACAGGTATTTAAATATGTAAGGTAAGTGGTTAAACAATACAGAGGGGACAAAGAACATCGTTAGCAATGTGAAAGTCAGGGAATGGAATTATATTTTAACTTTTTGCTTACCTGTATGTAGTACCTGCAGGATACCAGTAATCAATGTTTAATATATGTTACATTTCATTGTATATGTTATCCATGTGTGTGTTGATAGATGAATAAGAAGCACAGGCAGAGACAGAAAATATATGTTTGTATGCATATTTTATTTCTTTGGCCAAATTTGATTTATATTTGGTGCTCTTATTTCCAGAAAGATCTTCAGGTGAGGTCTGTTCCCATCTGTGTCATCTTCTGCATGCTCGAGTACTCACATAGGCTGAAGCTAGCAAGCTGTGCTCTAAGCACTTCCCTTTACAGCCACCATACAGATATACTCTAGTCCTACAATGTAAAGATTTGTTGCAGTACAATTAGTATTAAAACAAATTCACCTCACTACCATATCTAATTTCTTCAACCAAAAGAGTGATAGTTGCACATTTTTGTTCCTATCTAAGTTATCAGTCTTCGTACATGTTTTCATTAGTTCTTAAGTATTTGGGGTACAAGAGATAAATTCTATGTGTGCTTTCCCATTTTAAGGAGAAGAGGTAAGAACAGCTATAACTCAGGTACATCAGTGTCTATCTTCTCTCTATTGATGGAGAACATCAAAATATTCAAGTTGCGTTGTGGTATATTTGATCACACTGTGTGAAAATGTGTCACTGTTTTATTCTGATTGGTCTAATAAAGAGTTGAATGGCCAATAACTAGGCAGGAAAGGTTAGACGGGACTTCGAGACAGAAAGAGGAACTCCATATTAGAGTCTGGGATGGAGGATTATGCCACTGATACACGGGAGGAATCGGACATACAGAAGGGGAAAAAGGCAACTGAGCCATATGGCAGAATGTAGATTAATAGAAACAGGACAGTTTGAGTTATAAGAGCTAGTTGGAAACATGCCTAAACTAAAGGTCAAGCTTTCATAATTAATAATAACTCTCTGTGTCATTATCTGGGGTTGGTAGCAAAAAAAGAATCTGACTACAAGGTTGCTCCAATAAAAGCGGTGTATTAGCTGAAGACTTAAGTGTTTCCTTCAGCCTATCCTACTCATATTCAAGACAACTGAATTAACAGTGAACATCTAGATTATTCTACCAATAAAGTAATAATGTGTGTGTGTGTGTGTGTGTGTGTGTGTGTGTGTGTGTGTGTGTGTGTGTGTATGTGTGTGCTTGGTCTGCAAGTTGGTCTGTATACCACATGAAGCTAAAAGAGGGCATCGAATCCCCTGGAACTGAAGTTACAGAAAGGTCTGAGCCATCATGTGTGTGCTGGAAATCAAACTGTGGTCCTCTGGAAGAGCAGTCAGTGCTCTTAACCATTGAACCCTCTCTTCTACTCCCATTACATTTATATCAACAAACTGTTTGTTTTGTTTACATAATCCACCATGCCAAGTGCAAGTATTACAACTTTAATAAGAGAAGTGTATTCCACCTTCCCAAACTTTAAGTATAAGAACCACTTGGCAATAGAAAGCCATAGTGGGAACCCAGGAGTTTAATCATCCACACTAAAGACTTAACCTCATTTTGATAAAAAGTGATGTGTTAGTTCTAAGTGTTTGCATCGAAACCCGGTTTACAAATTCACTATTTGGTCATTTATGATGGAATTTTCTGCTGTAATTTTTAGGATTTATTTTTTGAGAATTTCATACCATTGTGTAATGTGTTTTGATCTAGCCCTCCCCCACTTCTATTTCCCACACTTTCCATATCTCCTGCCACATTTCCTCCCAAGTTTATGCTCATTTAAGGCACCGAGTCTACTTAGTTCTGTCAGAATGCACACGAGCCTAGTGCCATCCACTGAGCAAAAGTGGCTTATTGGGAACGACATTCCTAATAAAAACTCCCCCATCAGCCATCAATTACCAGTTACTTCTCAGCTAAAATTAAGACTTCATGAGCCCCCTCCTCCGTGCATGCTGGGATTTAGGCTGACTCTATCTGGAGAGAGCTTGTGCAGGCATCACAGCTGCTGAGAGCACATATCTAACTAAGTGGGAGAGGGTTGGATCAACAGCCTTACCATATCCAGAAAACACAGCTTCACAGCAGTCTACACTTTTTCTTAAAATCTTCCTACCCCTCTACCAAGATCACATCAGAGCTCTTAGGGGAAGAGCTGTGATCCAGATGTTCTATGTAGGATTGAGCACTCCTTAGTCCCTCATTCTCTGCTCAATGACCAGACGTGAGTCTCAGTATTAACCACCATTAACCACATAAGGAAGTTTCTGTGGTGAGGACTGAGGGCTCTGTTCATTTATGTGTGTAAGATGAGAACTTGGGGGCACAGTTTAATACTACATCCATTTAGCAGAATAGTGGCAGTTGGTTCTCCCTTCGGCACTATGGCTTATCCAATCATGGTTTCTTGGTGGCCAGATAACTTGATAATGTTTTGCTACATTAAGTCATGGGACCCATTTCCCCTATCCTGCCTTCTCAAAATTCAAATATCTTGTGAAATTCTCTAATCAAAAAGCAGTGAGGAAGACTTTTAATAGCACAATGTAAAATATAAATGACTTAGATCCTTGATTTATGAACTTTAAATTTTTACTAAATGTTCTCCTTTCCCATTCTGATAATTCATTGCTATGGGCCTTTGCTTTATGTTGTATTAGGTACTGAGTGATCAGAAGAAAGACTGCTACTATAGTTAGTGAACCAATTACCTGAAATAAATTTTAAAATTAATTCTACATATTTTGTGCAATTTTTGAATTTTACTTATGAAATTGTTTCCACAATCATACTTGTACACACACACACACACACACACACACACACAAGAGCATCTTTCACATCTTTGCCCTTGGTGATTTTATTTAAGTAAAAAGATCTTTACTAACCAATAATGATACAGATCTTCATGATAAGTATGGCCGTTTTGTAATAAAGTTGCTAGCTTTTGTGCATAGGGTTTTATAAATTGATGCCATCATTTACCAATCGGTGATTCTATTACAACAGCATCACAGAAGTTTATCGTCATCTTCATTTAATTTTATTTGTCTCTAGAGTGGGTTTCCGAAGTCTTTTTCTACTAAATAAATCTTTTGTTTATTTCTAGTCATACTATTTAATTACTGTAGTTCTACTACATATTTTAATGCCTGTTTTATCTGGTTAGATTGTAATACCCCACGATGCTTTTTTTTTTTTTTTCTGGTTTTTCGAGACAGGGTTTCTCTGTGGTTTTGGAGCCTGTCCTGGAACTAGCTCTTGTAGACCAGGCTGGTCTCGAACTCACAGAGATCCGCCTACCTCTGCCTCCCGAGTGCTGGGATTAAAGGCGTGCGCCACCACCGCCCGGCCCCCACGATGCTTTTAAAACATGTCATCCTCTGTTTGCATTAACCCAGTTGAACTTGGAAATACCCTTTATTTAATTCCAAAACCTATTCTAATTTTTGCAACTGCATCAGTCACAGAGGCTCATTTGGGCAAACATAATAAGTTCACTATGCAGAAAGCAGATAAGCAAATGTTGCAGGAGCAAATAGTAAGAAATCTAAGCCAACAGGTGAGAGGATCAGAAAAGACCTAACGCCTGAAGGTAGGCAGGATGGAAAGAAGCTTAATGGGGAGGGAACACCACTGAGGCCAGGTGTGCACTGGATGACTGAGTATAAGGGAGACGATAAGAAAGGCAGAAGATAGGACGTGAACGATCTTCTGTGAAATGTAAATTTGAGGTTAGAATCGATTTCGAAGACAACAAATTTTTCAAGACTTTAAGTAAAGAAATGATGTCAATATTTGTCATGTATAGCTGGGCGGTGGTGGCGCAGGCCTTTAATCCCAGCACTCGGGAGGCAGAGGCAGGCGGATGTCTGTGAGTTCGAGACCAGCCTGGTCTACAGAGCTAGTGCCAGGACAGGCTCCAAAGCTACAGAGAAACCCTGTCTCGAAAACTAAAATAAATATATATATGTATGTATGTATATTTGTCATGTTTAGAAGTTATCTCTCCTCATGGTATTGATAACTGATTGGACTAGAGCAGATATATAGGAAGAACTATTTACAAAACTGTTAAAGAGATTCATGTGAGTGGTGTTGATGAGCTAGTGTAGGACAAGGCTAGTGTAATGAGAAGGAAGAAGCATTGCCTAAACCTAACTCTTATCCACTATCAGAGTCTAAGGATGCATTCTTTAAAAAGGTACTTTATACCTAATAGTAGAGCCACTGCTCTAGAGCTCTGGTTTCCCTGAGTTCTTTCAACTTGGTACAGCTAGGTCAAAAAGAACTTTGTAACATGTTTTAGTCTGAGCATTCACTGCTGGAGATTAGGCAGTTAATCCTCTAATTATGGGGATGATAAAGTGGGATGAAATGCATTGTGGGATAAAAACACATAAGACTACTCTGTGTTAATAGAAACAGAATTAACACAAAGCAACACTTGGGGAAGCTTCTAGGTATCCTGCAATCAGATGTGCTCACTTGCATATTTTAATAAGTATTATAATTGCCTCTGCTTTTCCATAAATGACAGAAGAAAAAGAAAGCGATGTTAGGCCAAGTAAGAAACGAAAACCTCGAATAAACCTGTAACTATCGAATACATGTTTTGAGGCCTGTATCAACATTCTGGCTTATGATGAGGAGTTTCTCTTTAAAAATGATATGCACAAGCAATTAAACGAAAAGAGATAGTTCACAAAACATACCACATAACATTGACCAGCATAGAGAAACAATCCTGTGCATTATCATTTAAAAATGTGAAGACAAAGATGCTTCAGAAATGGATTCATATTGGAAAATTAACAGCAGAATTTATATAAACCATGTTGATAAAAAAAATCTACACAATAATATTAAAATAGTGCCAGCGGCAAGGTAATTATATCAGATTATTATATCTGGTATTGTCAGAAACCATGGAACAGTTAAAGTTACCCTATTTCACAGGAAATCCTAAAATCAGTAGTAAAGAGATTTTCCTCCAAGAGTTTCACTAACTGAGTGCTCACACTTCCCTGTCAATCTGATTCTTTCCAAAATCAGAGTTCCCACCAGGAATTTATGCCAACTGTCATTCTGTCTATTTTCCTTAGTGAGGCTTTCTCAGGGAAGGTAAGTTAGTGGCCATGGGATATTCGGAAACTGCACATTCAGCAACTGCAGTTGCAGCTTCTCTCTGTCACTGCTGTCATCTCAAAGCTTTTCCAAGGCCCTGGCTAAAGAGGTCCTGGCACCTGGCAGTGACAAATTAGGGACTCCGAGTGATTCCCATGCAAGCAAATAAAGGCCAGAAGAACCAGACCTTCATACAATGCAAACAATGCACATATCACCACCCTCACATAGCTTACGCCTGTTTCATGCATGTAAAGATGAATAGCATTGCTAAAAGCAAAAATAACACTTCTGAACAAGATTTTTGATGAAATGGTTTCCCTCAAGACTGCTAACAACAGGTTGTCTTCACTAGGTGGGATAACAGCATAGCGTGCATAGCCTTGCAAGAGACATTGAGAATGTTCCTGTAGATTAATTTTGTATTAAAATTAGATCCTACTTTGAAATATGAAATAGTTGAAGTAACTAATTTGCAATGCCTCGGTGAAAAGTTTGCCAACCCTAATTAACTCCTCCAGTCTCAGAAGACTTTCTCAGTTGGCCCAGAAATATGTCTATAAGAATTGTGAAGAGAAATTAAACTCTGTTACTGGCATAGATGGTAACAAAGAGATAAGTAGAAAAATCAGCTTTTACCAAGGGTGGATATTAAGCTGAGATGGCAATGAAGGCTGTGGGCCCAGAATAACGTTATCATTTGCAGTTGAGTAGCTCATGCAGCATAGCTATTTTTCCTTCATATATAGTCACTTTGGATTTCTGGGTTTTCAAGATATTTGAAATGAAATATATGTTTACAGGAAAATGACTATTTAGACATTTTCCTTATTCAAATATACCTAGGTAAACTGGCATAGACAATTTTTGCTACAATTTCTTTAAAAAGTTGTTATTAAAATGAGAAAGAAAAAAGATCCATTCATAATAAGAAAATCATTCTTTCAGCTTCAAAACATCCAACACTTTCTGTTACCAGTCCTCAAATCAGCAAAAGCTCTGCATTTGATTCCTCTGCCATTTAGGTGACATGAACCCTACTGGATCTGCCAACACCAAGAGATGGACTATAACAATTCATTAGAAACAGTTAATTCAACCATATTTTTAGAGACACTGAAATACTCCCTGACTTTTCCATCCCTGGTATTGGGCAACCACAGTATTCTTTCCATGAGTCTCTGTAAGTGAGCAAAGATGATAGAAAAGCCTTAGAAAGGTCAAACTGTCAGCGCTAGGTCTGGAGCAAGTGGACTGATTTGGTCCCAGGGCTTCCAGTCTCGGCCATGTTAGTCATCACCTAGAACTCAGTGTGGGGACAAGCCAGAAGTCTACATGACTAGGAGCCCCCAGCTACTGTGGGAATTTAAAACTGTGAATCAGGATATATAAAAATCATCTTGGAAAAATGAGATCTCTTCACTACTTTATATTCTCTGAGCTTAGCTTTGACCTACTTTACTTTTTCCTACATAAACTGTATAATTTATAAAATAATTTCAGAGTCCAAAATGAATAGAAATACATATATGATTAGATGGTATAAGTTTATCCTAGGCATATTTTATGTGCATACAACATCGAAGTTTGAAAATAGTAGTCCTTGATTTCTATTCATAATTTGATATATTTGATTTAATGTGCATTTCTCACCAGTTGTTTTAGTCTACAATAAATTAACATTTCTCCCATAAAAGACATTCCCCAAGTGGTGGCTTATCAAATATGCAGTCCTTCTTCCCCCTCTGTCTGGGAGCCTAATCCTGATATCTGAAAATTTGTGCTGAGTCTATTGCTCTCTACACAGGTATCCCAACTCCACTCCTCCTTCTGAGCTCCAAACACCTCCCTCTGAGTACTTAAACTGATTGCTTTCTCATTCTTTCACTTCTTCCTCCATCTGAGAACCTAAGGCCATCATATGAGTATCTTTGTGAGTACCCATATGCCTTTTTGGGGGGCATTCATCTCCACTTTTCCTTAGCATGTTCTAAAATTCTGAGAACTTAAATCAAGAGCCCCTTTGTAGTACAGACTGTCTGCTCTTGAAATCAGAAGCTGTGCTTTTTCATAGCAAACCAGGACCACCTCTGTTATCTCAAGCACTCATCACCATTGAGTAACCACAAAATTTAGCTTCAATCTTCACCAAGCTAAACCAGAATCTGCCAAGCTCAGTTACCAGCAATAGAGATCCAAACACCAACTCAACAAAGTAGTGAGTAGATAATCTCCAGGAATGGGATGTAATAATTTTCCATATTTTATAAAACCTTTCATCTCAGGTGTTTTCTGCAACTGTACAAGTAAACTAGTTAAGTTAGTGTTGTTTACATTTTCTTCAACTCTCTACAATGATTGACCAAGCAAGAGAGAACAGTATTTTTGTTCCCATGGTTTCTATGCCCAAACTATTGCAGTGTGTGGTAGCAGAAGTATGTGAAGAAATCCATCCTCGGGGATCTGGAGTTGGAAAGGAGATGACTATTTTAATAGATTTTTCAGATACTTTTGTATTGTGAGGAGCGGCAGCGGGGCTGCGTCCTGCCACCTGGCCACCCACACAGCTAGCTTTATACCGGAAATAATTACATGGAAACTGTATTTTTTTTAATTTTTTTTATTGAGAAAAGGAAAAAAAGTTTCTGCCTCCACCCAGCCTCCCATTTCCCTCCCCCTCCTCCCACCCTTTTCCCCCTCCCCTCACTCCTCTCCCCCTCCCTCTCCAGTCCAAAGAGCAATCAGGGTTCCCTGCCCTGTGAAAAGTCCAAGGTCCTCCCCCCTCCGTCCATGTCTAGGAAGGTGAACATTCAAACTGGCTAGGCTCCCACAAAGCCAGAACATGAAGTAGGATCAAAACCCCATGCCATTGTCCTTGGCTTCTCATCCACCCTCATAGTTCGCCATGTTCAGAGAGTCCGGTTTTATCCCATGCTTTTTCAGTCACAGTCCAGCTGGCCTTGGTGAGCTCCCACTAGATCAGCCCCACTGTCTCAGTGGGTGGGTGCACCCCTCATGGTCCTGACTTCCTTACTCATGTTCTCCCTTCTTCCGCTCCTCATTGGGACCTTAGGAGCTCAGTCCGGTGCTCCAGTGTGGGTCTCTGTCTCTATCTCCATCCATCACCAGATGAAGGTTCTATGGTGATATGCAAGATATTCGTCAGTATTGCTATAGGATAAGGTCATTTCAGGTTCCCTATCCTCAGCTGCCCAAGGAACTAACTGGGGACATCGCCTTGGGCTCCTGGGAGCCACTCTAGGTTCAGGTGTCTTGCCAACCCTAAGGTGGCTCCCTTAACTAAGAATTGTGCTTCCCTGCTCCCCTATCCAACCTTCCTTAATCCCAACCATCCTGTTTCCCCATGTTCCCCCAATCCTCCCCTTCTCACTTTTCTCTCCCCATCTCCCCTTACCCCCATCCCACCCTACCCCCTAGATCCCAATTTTTTCCCCAGCAATTTTGTCTACTTCCCATAGCCAAGAGGATAACTATATGTTTTTCCTTGGGTTCACCTTCTTATTTAGCTTCTTTAGGATCACCAATTATAGTGTTCTTTTAAACACTGCTTGGCCCATTAGTTTCAGCCTCTTATTGGCTAGCTCTTACATATTGATCTAACCCATTTCTAATAATCTGTGTAGCCCACGAGGTGGCTTACCAGGGAAGATCTTAACCTGCATCTGTCTGGAGTGGGAGAATCATGGCGACTGCCTGACTTGGCTTCTTTCTCCCAGCATTCTGTTCTGTCTGCTCCGCCTACCTAATTTTCTGTCCTATCAAAGGCCAAGCAGTTTCTTTATTAATTAACCAATGAAAGCAACAGATAGATACAAGACCCACCTCCATCACCTTTGAAAAATCTCTCTTTTGTGATTCTCTACAAGGATTCAACAAGTGACAAATATTTAAGTGATGAGATCAACTAAAATGGGAAATTTGACAAAAGTCTACTCAAAGAAGCGGGTTCATTTGTAGAAAAGGCGTATTACTTCATCATACAAGGGAAATAATTTTCAAAAGCAAAAACAAAAGAAGTCTTATTGTGATGATCATGATGCTGGTCACCTGACTTCTCCTAGCTAACAGATGATTGACGTGGTGGATCAAGTGAGAAGATAGGGTTAGTGGACTGCAGGCTTGGATTAGAAAATAACATTCACGAGGATGAGCTAGATAGCAAAGGAGAGTTAAAAATGAACATTCAAGCAGCAGAATTCTTAAAATAGATAAATGCATTTTATAGCAATACCAGAAGCAACTGTTGGAACTGGGGGTGATGTGAACAATCAAGAATATGTTTCTCAGAACAGAATAACAAGGAATGAGGCTTAGAATGGAATTCAGAAAAGTACTTGAATACAATAGAACCAAGTCCCTTGCGTTCTTGAGATTCATGGTTTAATTAAATATATAATGAGAACATTTTAAAAAATCATAAAGTGAGTACATTCAAGAGCACAGCCAGTAAATTTCAAAAAAATCTCATATTACATGATGACTATATTTAGCTATTTTACTGTCCTTAATTTTCTATACCTGTTAAGAATGAATTTATCCTGTTGAAATAGGTCAGTGTCATTGTCTAATGGTTGTTAAAGAAAGATAAACAAAATAGGAAGGCTTAATTATTTTGAAAATGCTCTTACTTGAGCCATTTAAAATTATATTAATTTGAACTGCAATCAAAATCTAGGTAAAAGGAATAGTTACAATTTCTGAAATGCATATATATGTAAAATCATCTGATATATCAAGCTGATTAACTGATATCAGTAATTGTCAATTGATACACTCTGGACTCAATGGGGAGAAAGTTTCAATCAAGGATTGTTACATTGGCCTGATCAATGTATCTCTTAATTGAACATATTCAGTTGGGAAGACCACCTCTGAATGAACAGCACAATTTTCCCAGCTGGAACAGGAATTGTAGAAGTGTGAAAGTAGCTAGATGAGTGTGTATGAGCATGCAGACAGGAATCCTCATGTTTACTTGCCCTCTGCTTTTGACTGTGGATATGATCATTTAAATTCCTGCCTTGACTTACCAGCAACAATGAGTTCTATCTGACTGGGAATTATAAACTGAATAAATCATTTCTCTCTCCTCTGGGGTGCTCTTTGTCAGGGGATCTTATCACAGCAAATAAATAAATAGCATTCAGATGTATTCTATGACCAGACAGGAACAAGAGCACACTTGACAGAGTAACCTTGGATCTTCTTTGTTTTGCCTTCAGTAGGCAGAGCTTTTCTTGTCTGCGAAGCAGGTGAAGAGTGAGAACAGATAATTATTTTTAAGGACAGCTGGGACTGAGTATTAGCAGCTAAAGACATAATAAGTTACTTACTGCTTCACAATAATTAAGTTACAGAACATTAATGATAACATATGCAGAATTTAAATGAGTTTTAGAGTGCTTGCGTATAGTAGACTGAATTTCAAAATGTTCATGTTTCTTTTCTCTGTTATCATTCATCATGGTGTCTTAAATGCCCCTTACATTTTCCATGCAACTCTGTCCGTCCCAGTTTCAAAGAGAACTTAAATAAATAGTATGCCTTTTATAATTGTCCTTGTAACATTGATTGCTGCTTTGTTTTGTCTTTAAATATTATTTATTAATATAAATTACATTCTATACATACAAATCTATGTGTATGCATGCATACATGTAGTTCAAATGACATTATCACACTTAGGCTGATAATAGTCACCGAAGAGCATAGAATATCTAACAAAAATATCCCAATATCAGACACAAGAAACTCCCACTTCAAGCATGGATTAGGGAAGTCCAAGAAACTCTTACACAGTATAGGCCATTGCTGTTCACTTTGAGTGCCTTCCAGAGGTTAAAAGTGAGTCCCTATTGCTGATGACACTTTTCGTTTCAGACACAAGACCCAGAGAATTTGAGCTGTTTCTGATATAAAAACCTCCTTTCTGGAGTTCTAAAGTACCAGAAGATGCCATGCAAGCTTCCAGAGAAGTCTTACAAAATGGTTGGTTTCTTTTCTATACTGAAAATACTTTTCTTTTAATACAATACATAGTGATTACAATTTCTCTCCTCTTACTCTAACAGGTTCCCCAGACCTTAGCAGGAGTGAATCTATGATGGAAGCACCATTCAGATTATAAAATTCAGCACATGGAGAGCACTACCTACAAAAATTAAAACAAAGACCTAATCCATCAAAGTTCATAATTCTGGGAAAGTATTCAAATATACCAACCTTGCTTTTAGGCTTCTGTAGCTCTATTTCTGGCTGACTGTTCTTGTTAACGGATGTATGTCAGTCCAGGATCTGCTTTTTGTGTTGCTAAAGAGTTCACCCTGAGAAGGACTCAGGGCTACACTGGGATCCCAAACACCCAGTACAGTCATCAGCCTGCAAATAAAGACTCTCTATTGGCTTAATCCTGTGCCCACGCTGACTTCTTTGGTGAATAATCCACAAACCTCAACCTTCCAGTTCTTTCCCATCTCCTCTTCCCTCCAGATTCACAGCCTTTCTGTCTCTGTTAGAAAACAAACAGGCATTTAAGGAATGATAATAATAATGATAATAATATAAGATATATAAAAACAGCCGGGCGGTGGTGGCGCACGCCTTTAATCCCAGCACTCGGGAGGCAGAGGCAGGCGGATCTCTGTGAGTTCGAGACCAGCCTGGTCTACAGAGCTAGTTCCAGGACAGGCTCCAAAGCCGCAGAGAAACCCTGTCTCGAAAAACCAAAAAAAAAAAAAAAGATATATAAAAACAAACAAATCAGATCATAGCATAACAACCAAACAAGAAAAAATGTGCCAAAGAAAAAGCATAAGATCTCATAGACACATATGCCAGGAAAAGAAAAACACAAGATGCTCATATGCAAACACTCAGGAATCCCATAAAAACCCAAAAAACAAAAATTCATAATATATACATGAAAGACCTGTAATATTTCAAAAAAAATCTCTGACTCAACCATATGAGATAAAGAACTTCCAAAGACGCCATTATGTTCATTTTGTGTTGGCGATCTACTGTGAGGCATGGGGCCTACCTTTAAGAGTAGTTTGTTCACCCGGTGAGATATCCTTGAAGCAAACCGATTTTTCATTTGCAAGTAGCTACTGATTGTCGATAGCTTTTGGTTACAGATGGAGGCATGTATTCACTTCTTTCAGACCTAGGACCCCATCTGTTAAAGAACTATTCAATCTCTGTACATGTTACCACAGTCTCTGTGACTTCATATTTATGCCAGCTCTCTAGAGTCTAGAAGACCTTGATTCCAACTTCTCCAACTCTTACACTATTTTCACCCCCACTTCTGCAAAGTTCCTTGAGCCCCAAGAGGAGGTATTTGATGAAGACATTCCTTTAAGGCCTGAGTGTTTCAAGGTCTCTTATACTCTGCATATTGTCTGGCTGTGACTCTGTATTTGTTGCCAGTGTGGAAGAAGGGAACTTCTCTGCTGATGGCTGAATGAGACATGGATTTATGAGTACAGAAGAATGACTTTAAGAGTCATTTTAGTGCTACATTCCTTTAGCACAAAAGAAGTATTTGGTCTTCTCCTAGGTCCCTAGCCTCTATAGTCTCAGATTATTAGCTGCACAAGCAATTCTGGGTATGGGCTCCATTTCATGCAATGGACCTCCACTCAAATTAGATATTGGTTGTTTACTTCCACAAGCTTTGTTCCTTTATTGTACCAGCATGCCATATAAGCAAGCCATTCTTGTAGACTGAAGGGTTTGCAGATGGGTTGGTATTTACTTTCTTCCTTGGTAGCATGTAAAGTACCTTCCACTATCATGAATAATAAATAATCTAGAAATGAAAGCTCTAATAGGTACCAGATCTACATAGGGATCAGCTTGACATCTCCATGTTCACTGAGTTCTCCAATCTTAGGGCCTTACCATCTGTTTGTGGGTAGTCATCAATAGCCTTTGGCAATAGCATGGTTTGTTTGGCAATACTCATGGGACCTCACAATCAGGAACTCAATTAGATATAACCCATTCCCAGAACTGGAAGCTTCATTGGTGACAAGAGATATCCAGTTGTGTCATCTCTGTCTTCTCCATTATTTAAGATTTCATTTAGATTACCTTAATATATCTATATATTTTAGGAAAATTCCACCATATTAGGTTCAAAAGCCAGACAAGGGGCAGGAGATTGAAACACACACATAGAGAAACAGAGGTAACTCCAAGAGTGTCCCAAGAATGCCCTTTTTCTTGTATTCCAGGGAAGCTTAGTTAAGGTCTCCTTGACTAATGGTCATGCCATAACTCTCAGTTGCAAGCCCAGTAGAAACCACTCCCCTGCCATCAGGAACCCCTGAGGATCTCATGCTCAGAGCAGCTGCAAAATAAGTTGTTTACTCCAGCAGGCAGGGGTCACAGGAAATTCAGGGTCTGGGGGTCCACCGTCCCCAACAAAAGAGTTCAAAATTGTTCTCCCACTTTCTCTTCTATTAAGGTCAATGTACTTAGATTTCTGTTCAGGTCTTTGTTCCATTTGGAGTTGAGCTAGGTGTAGGATGGTTTGGTTGATTGTGGGGTTTTTTTGTTGTTGTTGTTTATTCTTTTTCTTTGCTTGCTTAGGGTGTTTTGGTTTTTTCGTTTGTTTTTGTTTTGTTATAGCTCTGCTGTGCAATTTGAGACTGGCGACATTGTTACCGCCAGCAATTCTATCATTCAGGTGTGCTTTAGCTATTCTGGTTTCTGTTATTTCCATATAATGCTGAAAATGTTATGTCAAAATCTGTGAAGAAGTGTGTTGGAATTGTGACATGATTTGCATTAAATCTGTAGATTTCATTTGGAATAATAATCTTACTGATCTCATGAGCATGAGATCTTTGTCTGCTTCTATCTTCTTCAATTTCCTCGATGTCTTAAAATTTTTATCATCCAAGTTTTTCACTTGGTTGGTTAGAGTTACTCCAGTATAGTGTATGTTCTTTGATGATGTGGAAAAAAAATGTTTTCCTGAATTCTTTCTCAGACTGTCATTTGAATATAGGAAGGCTACTGATTTTGTGATTTAATTTTCTATCATATTAATTTACTCAAAAGTGGCTGTCAGCTTTAGGTGTTTTCTTGTGAAATTTTTAGGGCCACTTGTATATACTTTCATATCATCTGCAAAAAGTAATACTTTGACTACTTAACTTCCTCCCTGTATCCCCTTGATCTCTTTCAGATGTCTGGCTGTTCGAGCTCACGTTTCAAGTGCTAAGTTGAATAGGTATGGTGAGAGTAAAAAACCTGGTCATGTTTTTGTTTTAATGGAAATGCTTTGGCTTCTCACCATTTAAATTGTCGTTGGCTATAGGCTTGCTGTAAATTGTAAAAGGTATATTCCTTGTATCCTGAATCTCTCTAGGACTTTTATCACGATGGCATGTTGTATTTTGTCAAAGGTTTGTTATGCATCTAATAAGGTGATATGCATTTTTGTCTTTTATTCTGTTTCGATAGTAGATTACATTTATCAAATTACAGTTGTTAAACCACCTCTCATCTCTAGGATGTAGCCTAATTGATCATTTGGGTGGCTATTTTGATGTGATGCTGATTCAGATTGCAAATATCTTATTGAGAATCTTAGCATCTATAAGGGAAATTGTACTGTAATTCTCTTTCTTTGTTGAGTCTTTATGTGGTTTGCATATCAAGGCAGTTGTGACTTCATAAAACAAATTAAGCAATGCTGATTCAGACTCTATTATGTGGAAAAATATTATGAGTATTGGCATTAACTATTCTTTGGAAATATGGTAGGATTCTCCACTAAAACCATCTGGATCTGGACTTTTCTGGCTTGGAAGATATCAAAATACTAGTTTTGTTTGGTTTTGTTAGGCACTATAGGTATGTCCAAACTGTGTAGCTGATCTTGATTTAACTTTTATAAATGGTATATACCTAGAAAATTATCTATCTTTTATAGATTTTCAAATTTGGTGGAATGCAAGTAAAAGTATGTCCTTATGATTATTTAGATTTCCTCAGTATCTGTAGTTACAGCCCCTATTTTGTCTGCAATTTTATTCAGATCTTTTCTCTCTATCTTTTAGTTAATTTGGCTAAGGATTTGTCCATCTTACTGATTTTTTTCTCAAAGAAACAACGTATAATTTCACTGATTCTTTGAATTGATTTTGTGTTTCTATTTTATTGATTTCACCCTTGAGTTTTATTATTTATTGCCATCTACACCATTTGGGTGTCATTTATTCTTTTTCTAAAGCTTTCAAGTATACTGTATTGTTATCAGTATGAGATTTCTCCAATTCTTTTTAATGTTGATACTTATTGCTGTAAAATTGCCTCTCAGACGCATCTTCATTGTGTCCCTATAAGTTTGGGTATGTTGTTCTTTTGTCTTCATTTATTTCTAGAAAGAACTTTCTTTCTTGACCCATTTGTTTTCATTAGTTAGTGATTTGTTCAGTGTCCATGAGTTTGTAAGCTTATTGTTTCTGTTGCTGCTAATATCCAGTTTTAATCTGTCTGTGCTGGTCAGATAGGATACAACATGGTATTTTGTATCTTCCATGTCTGCCTGCATGCTACCTTGCTTCTTGCCGTGACGATAGTGGACTGTAATGATAATGGACTCTGAACTGTAAACGAGCCACCACAATTAAATGTTTTCCTTTACAAGAGTTAAAAAAAAAAAGATTTGCTTTGTATTTGATTATGTGGTCAGTTTTGAAGAAAGTTCCATGAGGTGCTGAGAAGAAGGTATATTCTTTTGTGTTTGGACAAAATGTTCTATAAATATTGGCTATGTCAATTTGATTTATTTGATTTAGCATCAGCATTTCTCTGAATGTTTGGTTTTATCTGAATGACTTGTATATTGGTGAGCACCTTTATATTGAAATCACCCCTATCATTGTTAGGGTCAAGATGTAATTTTAGTTGTAATACTGTCTCCTTTATGAATTCAGGTACCCTTGTATTTGGTGCATACATGCTAATAATAGCAATATTCTCTTGGTGTATTTCTATTTTGATGAGTTTGTACTGGCCTTCCCTCTGTCTTCTGATTAGTTTTTATTGTAACACTATTTTGTCACATATGAAATACCTAGAGCAGTTTGCTTCTTAGGTCCATTGTTTTGATTCTATTTTTCTAAACTTTTAACTTAGGTGATGTCTCACCTTGATGTTAAGGTGTGTTTCTTGGATGAAACAGAAGAATGAATCACATCTTCTGTTAGTCTGTGTCTTCTTATTGGGAAATTAATACCATCACTGATATTAAAAGTTATCAATCAATAGTGTTTGTTGATTGTCATTATTTTATTGTGGTGGTATGGGATTTTCTCCCCTTCTTCTAATTTTATGGTCTGATATTATTTATTTCCTGTACTTTCTCGGGTATTGTTAACCTTGTCAAGTTGAAGTTTTCCTTCTAGTGCCTTTGGTAACTCTGGATTTGTAGACAGATGCTGCTTAAATTGGTTTCTATCAGGGATGTTTTTCTCCATCTATAGTGACTAAAAATGTTGCTGGCTATAGTAGTATGAACGATCATCTGTAATCTTTTAGAGTTTGCACAACATCTGTTTAGGACCTTCTGGCTTTTAGAGTCTCCATAAAGAAAAAGTCAGCAGTTATTCTAATAGATTTGCCTTTATATTTTACTTGATTTTTCCCTTGACATTTTTAATATTCTTTCTTTGTTCTGAGTGTTCAGTGTTTTGATTAATGCATCCCCAGAGAAATTTATTTTCTGGTCCAGTCTGTTTGGTATCTTGTATACCTTTTGCATCTTGATTGCCACCTCTATTTAATTAGGGTAAGTTTTCTTCTATGATTTTATTCAAAATATTTTCTATGCTTTTGACTCAGGTTTGTTTTCTTATGCCTATTCCTATTATTCTTAGATTTGGACTTTTCATAGTATTGCAGAATTTCTGGATATTTTCAGGCAGAAATTTTATATATTTACATTTTTATGGTGTCTTTATTTTTTTCTATCTTGTTTTTAATGCCTGATATTTTCTTTTATATCTCTTCTATTTTATTGGTAAGGTTTTTCTCTGAGTTTTCTATTTGTGTTCTTAAATTTTTCATATCCAGATATCACACATTTTGGGTTTTCTTTACTGATTCTATTTCCACTTTCATGTCATGAACTGTTTTTTTTATTTCATTCCATTGTTTGTGTTATCATAGATTTCTTTAATGGATTTGTTCGTTTCCTTATTAAGGGCTGATAACATATCCATAAAAGCTATTTTGAAGTCCTTGTGCTATGCTTCAGCTATATTACATTTTCCAGGGCCTACTGTAGTAGGGTTGCTGAACCATAGTGGAGACATAGCATCCTATCATTTAGTGTGTTTTTGTGCTAGCATCTAAGCAGTTAGGTTTGGTATTATGCTAATTCTAGGTGTAGTGGTATAGAAGGGTCTTCTTTCTATGTGTTGCTTTCATTGGTTAAATAAAGAGACTGCCTTGCCCTTTTGGTAAAACAGCAGCTTAGATAGGCTAAGTGATGGAAGTGGGTTTTGTATCTTATCTGTTGCTTTCATTGGTTAACTAATAAAGAAACTGCCTTGGCTCTCATAGGACAGAAAATTAGGTAGGTGGAGTAGACAGAACAGGATGCTGGGAAAGAGAAGCTGAGTGAGGAGTCGCCATGATGTTCCCACTCCAGACAGACGCAGGCTAGAATCTCCCCGGTAAGCACACCTTGGGGTGCTACACACCTTATAAGAAATGGGCTAGTCCAGGTGCGAGAGTTAGCCAAGAAGAGTTAGCCAATAATGGGCCAGGCAGTGTTTAAAAGAATACAGTTTCCGTGTAATTATTTCGGGGCTTAAGCCAAGCCATGCGGGCAGCCGGGTGCGGAGGGACACAGCCCGGCCGCTCCTCTTTCAACAGCTAAGTAGACAGAACAGAATGTTGGGAGAAAGAAATCAGGGTCAGAGAGCCACCCACCATGAAGCTTCCAGGTCAGACATGCTGAATCTTTCCCGGTAAGCCACAAGCTCGTGGTGACATACAGATTATTAGAAATTGGTTGAATCAAGATGTGAGAGTTAGCCAATAAGAAGCTAGAACTAATGGGCCAGGCAGTGTTTAAAAGAATACAATTTGTGTGTTGTTATTTGGGGGTATAAGCTAGCCAGGCGGCCAGGAGCCGGGTGGTGGGAAGTGGCCCACTGCTCCTTTTACAACAGTGCAAATATCTGATCTTGACTTGCTGGGCTCCATTTCTTGGTTGCCCATTCTGGTTCTTAGGAGAATGTGGTAGCTGTGTGTTGCCTGGTGGGAACGGTTTCTGGGATCTTTGCTATGTGTGGCTAATGGGATTTACAAGTAAAAACCGTTTTTAGGTTTGGGAGCTGACCCTTAGTGAGGAAATGAGCTGGAAGGAATGCATTTGAAGGTATATTCAAGGGGGAGAAGAGCAGGGTGTGCCACCAGGATCTGCTTAGTAGCTGGTGAATGGGGACAGAGAGGGAGGAGAGGCCACAGCCAGGTAGTGAGTTACAGGCCTGGGGATGACACTAGAGGGTTGGATTGGAGAAAAGGAGGAAGAGTGAAGATCTGAAAATCACCTTACCTGCTTCTCTGGTCAATCTGCTTCCCTTTCTGGCATTGCCAGCTGGGTTTCCGGGGAGTGCCTGTGGGAGTGGTCACCAAGACAAAGGGATGGGGGTTAAGGACCCTGTAAGAAGAGATCTGTATGATTTTCTAGAGATGTTGGCAGAGAGAAAGGAGAGGCCACAGAAGGGGATCCTCTATAGAACTGTAGGTGAGACTGGGGATTGGTTTTGGAAGAGAGGAAAAAGAATGAAGGCATGAAAATCTTTTGCCTCTCTCCCTGGCCATCATGGCTGGAGATTTCCCAAAGAATTTCATTATTTTGGGCTTCAAGAACATCATAGCCCAGTACTGTAAATGTTACCTATATAAATGATTCTTTTTATAATTTTATATATTTAAAACTTTGAAGTCTAAGATTATAGAATTACAGGCTACTCTGAGCTATTTAGAAATATGAATATAAGCCTATGGATTTTTATTATTGTCCCTATGAGTTAAGAACTGTCTGAATCATCTTACAGTTTTTTTTAAAAAAAATGATATTAACATCCTCACAGCCAATGGTGTGCTTTCTAGAATTCAGACTGAATAAAATTAAAGAATAGTTTAACTTATAGCAAATTTTTCAACTTCATAAAATAAAGACCTGTGCAGTTTTACATTAAAAAATATGTGCTGATAATTTATATATGGTGAGATATTCCCTTGGCTTGAATCCTGCTTCCCTCAATGGCACATGTTAAGGATCAGTACCCACAGTGCTATCATGAAGTGATAGGCACATGTGTTAAGGATCAGTACCCTCAGTGGTGATATCATGAAAGTGATGGATGGTTTAATTGTACCCTACACTGCAGATCTGTATGTCATTAGGAGTCTATGCCTAAACAGAACTTCAGCAATCAATCTCCCTCCTCTATTTTGCTTCTTAATCATGATGTAAACAATTTTGTTCCCTCTATGATGTACTGCCTCACCACAGGTCCAGAGAAACAGAACCAAATATTCATCAATTGGTACATCCAAAATTACATGCCTAGGTAAATGTTTTCTCTTTATAATCTGACTTTCTTGTGTCATAGTGACAGAAAACTGACTAACACACTATAAGGTCTGTAATGCAAGTGTATGAACATGTAAACATACAGCCAGCATTCCAATTAAGATACAACATGTTTTCAGCATCCCAAAAGATGCCTCACTTCCTTTTCAATCTGCCCTCCTGTGTGCCAGAGACCATTATTCCATCACCAGTGATTCATTTGACTCTATCTGAAATTCACAGAAGCTGAATTATTCATTGCTAAACTATTACATTTAAGAATTTCCCTCAATAGTAAAATGTTGAGGATTTTTTCATTTTGTTTTGTGTATACACAGCTTATATTTCAGGTTTACAAACAAGATTTTGCCATGTTACACAGGCAGATCTTGAAATCAAATCATCCTGTGTCTATCTCTCAAATAAATTTTATGCCTTTTTTGTTTAATAATAATCCATACTATGAATGGTTCCTTGCATATCCTTATATAGTGGAGAGTTGGGTCATTTCTTGTTTGAAGTTATCAGAAACAATAGGATTGTGAGCATTCTAATATGATGTTTGAAAGGGATTTTTGATTCTATGAGGTTTATTCTGCATGGGCAAGTAGGTCAGAGCAAAAGCGTAACAAGCCTCAGTTGTTCTGAGCAAAGTGAACTACTCACATGGTTTTCACTCTTCCCAACAATGTATGAGGGCTTCCATAGGGCAGTGTCATAGACAGTATTAAGTTCCCATACCATTTAATCATATAGTGACTTTGAAGCAGTAGTTCCAAGATGGATACCATTTACAATAAAACATTTTAATGTAACAGAAAAAATAATCTGTGCAGAAAAAACATTGGAATTTTAAGCAAACATGTGCTGTGTATCAAGTGTGGGGATAAACTCTTATCATTTATCCCTTAATATAAATATCCCTTCATATATAGTCACTACTTGGAGGTCAGAATGGTAAATGTTTATCTCTACTATATTTTATGCATTTACTAAAGTGATTATATGGTTTGGCTCCTCTTAAAATATAATTTATGATAAAATTTAAGCTCATTCTACATCAAGACATTGTCATGAACTGAAACTCATATGGAATTCTGATTCCATTGTATGTGTTTTCTTATTATTCATATGTAATTTTCATCCCTGTATTGCTAAAAGTAACTACCTGTGATTTTCTTTCCTTGACAGGTCGACATCAAGATTATTCTAGCCTCATAAAATGTGATGGGAATGTTCCCACTTCCATTTCTTGAAAAAGGTTTTATAAAGTTCACCTTTGTATTTCCTGAAACATTAGAAAATAGTTCTGAAGATATTCATGTTTCAAAGTTGCTCCAAAATCAACTTGTCTATAAATATAGTATTGTTCTAACTTTCTATTTATTTCTGTGTTGGTTACAATAAAATGTGTTTTCAAAAGAAATGTCTTTCCATTTCATCTATTGTGTACAATTTATTTGCAAATTGGTGTCATAATGCCCTCAACCCATGGGTTTACTGTCTGTGGACTCCATGGTGATTGCCTCATTTCATTCCCAAGACTGAGAATTTGCATTTCCTTTTCTTTCTTGGTAGTAGTCTTGCTGTGGACTTACTGGTTCTTTTAATAGTTTTTTTTTAAAAAAATATATTTTAGCTTACTAGTAGGATTTTTTCTTTATGTATCTCCTTTCTCTTTTATCTGTCTTTATTTTTTTCAATTTGTTGATTTTATGTATTTTTTTAACTTCTTAAGATGAAAATAAATCATTGATATGAATCTTTTTTCTTTTCTTTTTTATTAAGTGGAGCCTTATAAATCTGCTCTTCTAAAAATCCTTCCATTGAAGACATTTTAATTGTTTTGTTCTGATTATTCTGTAGGCTGTAAATAATTTAACTTTGTTGCCTAACTTTCAATCAAGAAGAATTTTCTAATGATCCCTTTTGGTTGTTGATTTCTATCTAGTTTAGTTCCACTGAAAGCAGGAATGATTTTTTTCTGTCTATTGTTTTACGATTCCTTGAAACTTTTTGATGGCCCCTTCTGCAGTTAATTTTGATAAGTGGCAGACAGATATGTCTATTAGGAAGAGTAGCGAATACTGTGGTGATAGGGTATTCTATTTCTCAGTTAAATCAAATTGCTCACTGAAGTTGTTGAGATATTTTGTAGTTTGTGGCTATTAAATATTTCCTTCTGTTGTTGAAAGAAATCAATTGAAATCTCTAACTCTGACTATGGATCTTTTTCAGCTTTATTTTGTTTTATGTATTAAATACTATTAAATACACATGGCTTAATTATTTTATTTTTGCAAACTTAACACTTTTCTTGCGATGGAATCTTCTTGCTTATGCTAAAGAATACTGCTTACTTCCAGGTCTAGAGGGTTTTCAATTGTTTTCTGTTTGTTTCTTGGTTGGTTGGGTTTGAATTTTTGATTGGTTTGTTGTTGTTATGGTCTTTTGTTTTGTTTTTGTTGTGGCATTGCTATACCATGATTTGATTGGTTAGTGTTTTCTCGGTACAGTTCATTTTGCCATTTACAGAATTTTGTTCAATTACCTTACAGAGTGAAGGTAACAAATATAAAACTCACTGTTCTTGGGGGAAACACAGAAATAGAATTCCACAAGTCTCTGATCAAATTTCCACCAATTGTAGAACATTTGGTCTTGCCTTGTTTGTGCTTCTATTGAAAGACTTGTTCTGACTGTACTCTGTTGAAATACTAACAATGAATTCTCAAGCATAACTCTAACATTTGCTTAAAGGAAACTGACATATCTTCCATAGGAACATCAGTCTTCCTGAGTCTCCTCAGCACTACACTTAGAAGTCATTACAAAAGAAAAATTACAAGGAAACAAACTGCAACACCTCAAAGGCCATTTTAAGAAATGTTTTTATTCTCTGAGGATTTCATACACTGTGTTTGGATCAAACTCACAACTGTCCCCCAAATTCTCACAGGTCTCCTCTCCCGTTGCCTACCAGAACAACTCTGCATTCCTTTCTTTTTTACAACTTACAAGTACAATTTGAGCTGCTCATACACTCTTGAGTATGTGACCATCTAAAGGAATGTGGTTGACCTATCAGGGGCCACACCCTTAAAGAAAAAGGACTCTCCTTCTTCCATTATCTCAGTTTTCAGTAGTTTCCTATCTAAAAATAGTATTTTGTGTTAACCTCCCTGCCTTATTACTGACATTTCATTTGTCCAGAGTTTGAGCAAGTCTTGTGTCCACTGTTACAACTGCCATGGGTCCATATGCACAGCTGTCTTCTTGTGTTCATAACACATTGTCACATTGTAGTCATTTGTCACCTCTATCTCTCAAACCCCCAACCCTTCTACAGATCCCTCAGACTGGGTAGGAAGGGATGTGATATATATGACCCATTTAATGTGAAGCATTTCTAGTCTCTTGGTCTCTGTACCTTAAATGGATCTTCGGGTAAATCTCCATCCCTGCAAATGAAAACTTCTTTGATGAGTGTTGAGAGATTCACTAATGTATGGGTACAATGATTCCATAAGGAGTCAGTTGAACAAAATATCCATTTAGCAGAATTATAGTAATCGGCTCTCCCACATCTAGGGCCCAACACTTGTGTAGCCAGAGGTTCTTGGCCTTAATAAACAATATCATATCTTAGTTTCATCTTGTGAAACAGGCCTTAATTCTAACCAGAGAGGGATAGATTACTCTCATAAAAGTTTGCAACGACTGGAATGTCTTGCCAGACCAGTTGTTATAGCTTTCAGAGGCCATGACTAAGAAAAGTTGCTAATTTAATCCTCTCCTCTAATAGAATATATAGCCCCTTCCAGGAGTAAAAATTTAGCCAGGAGAGCAGAAGTTTCCTTGTCAGGACCACCTTGATTTCTGCATGCTGTGCATGGCACTCAAGGGTGTAATGTCTTCATCAATGTTTGTAAGGTAATTGAAATAAATGGCAATAGCTTGTGATGTTTGAGCATCTATGAGACCTAGCATTAAAACTCTGTTGAAAGAATCAGATAAAAACTTACTACTGTAGAAGCTTCCTAAAATAGATACACATCCACATATTTAAAAAGTTTCAATAGAGTTACCCTGTAAAAGCATACGATGCTTTCAGACAGAGAAATAAGAAGGCACTTTTTACTCTTTAGAGCAGAAACCGTAAATCAGTGTAGTTTCTTTTACCACACCTTGGAATTCATGAACTGGAATACACAAAAATCCCACCACAGGTTCAAAAAAAGCTATGAAAAGACTGGAGGTATTTATTAGGAAACCAAAAATTCATTTGACCACTAGACAAACTGGAATCTATGCACGATGAGGATCAACTTAATGTTTTCTTTTAGTTGAAAATAGATTTATTTTTTCTTAATATTAATCCTTATTACAGTTTCTCCTCCCTCTGCTTCTTCCAGTTCCTCCCCACCTGCCCTCACATTCAGATCCACTTCCTATCTCCCATTAAAATACAAAGAGACTTCTAAGGGATAAAAAAAATTACTAATAATAATTGGACAAAAATGAATAAAAAGAAGAAAAACAAAAGAAGACACAAAAAGCAGAGATCCACTGTTTTGTGCAATCAGGAAACCCATAAAAACACAAAAATGGAAGTCATAAAATATAAACAAAAACCTATGTAGTAGAAAAAGAGAAGAAAAAATGTGTTTGAATAAAATAAAGATAAAAAATAAGATAACTAAAAAAAAAAGAAGAAGAAAAAAAGCGAAAGGCCCTTACATGACATTATGAGACAATGAACCTCAAGTTGCCATTGAGTTAATTTTCTGTTAGCTATCTACTGTTGGGCAAGAAACCTACTCTTAAGAACAGTTTGTTTCCAGTTTTGAATTCATGATCAAAACTCAAGTCCAAATGGATCAAAGGCCTCAACAAAAATCCCTTCCTAGTTCATTTTACATCCCTCAGCCAATGCATGGTCATATAAGGATGGATATATTTAAGAGAGACCAAAGGTACTCATTTATATTCCTCCTTCTGTAAGAGGTAAGGCTCACACATACCTTTCCAACATCAAGTCGTCAAATAGCAAGCATATCTTAATATGACACAGAATCTACAAGACCAGTTTGCAATGTTTAAACATTTCCCTTATATTTTCATTATAAAAATAAGTTAGTTACAAAGTGGATTTCATATGATTGTACATATATAAAAGTAAAAATTTTCTGTAATTATTAAAGTCTTATCATTTTACATTGACACAGGATTTACTTCAGCTTTAAAAATGATTTGAATGCTTTTTGATCCTTCAAATGATGTTGCCTATTGCCTAATTCCATTTATTTTATTCAATTCTTTGTTGTATGTTTTCATATTTGTTATTCTCCAGAATCCCAAAATTATGTCTAGAAATCTCTGACAAAAAGGTAAAATTTTCAGAAGGTTCAAATCATGCAATTTTGTAAAGCCCATTTTTATAACTAAAAGTCAGAGGACAAAGTCACTGAAGCTCTCACTAAAAACTCTCTTATCCACAATAAACTGGGACCTCCACATTTCCCAGTTGCAGTCAAACAATTTGAGTGTTTCTGGAGTGCCCAATGGTGAGATGAATTTGTTACAGGAAACACAAAGGTAAAACACATCATTCTGTGTTCCTCAGCTTGTCATTCACCGCGAAAAGCATGGAGGTTATTCCTTCAAAGTATCTAAATAGCTTTCACATTTAAATGATCCTATAAACATTGAAGCAGACTAACTTTGAATTTTTATAGTGTTATTCATCCCTACCATAAAAACAAGAGGGAAAAACATCTCACTGAATTTGTTTTATACAAAAATGAATTTTATGTAAGTAACCACCCAATCTAAAGAAAATAAGACTGAAGTTTAGAGGGGATATTCAAAGAGAATTATGTAAGTATCAGTTTATCAAATATGTTTACCATTGGCATAGGATATTCTGCAGTATCAAGATTCAGGTATCACTATGTTGTGTATATATGTTTATATGCAAAATATCAGCTATTGAAGGACCTCCTTCCCTGCTGTTATTGCAGATTAATTGACAGACAAGAAAAGGATTTGTTTTTGAGTTTTGGGTGCTGCTACTAATACCCCTATTTGTGATAGATGATGTTTTGTGTATTTTGTCATAACTTCATCCATATAAAATACATTTACAAAGCACTTGACTTTCTCCCATTCTCCCCTCTTACCCCTTTCTCTCTCTTACCAAACCCTGTTCTTTCAAACAAAGCCCCTCTCAAACTTAAATATTGGGTTTTACTTTTTCATTTTCTTTTTGGTAACCCCTGGTATTTCATTAGGGTTGGTTTTGTGAGAGTTGAGTGTGGGTTCTAAGGACAACTTTCCCGTGGCTATGCTACTCACTCCTCAATCAAAACAGGTTTGGTTTTTAATATCAAAATGATATTGCTTGACTTAAGATAATTTTACATTTACTTTAAAATCAGATAAGGTGATCCCCTCAGTTTCATCATTGTTCAAGGTTCTTTTGACTATTTGGACTTTCTGTGGTACTGTATTTTGGACTTCCTTCTGTATCAGTTAGTTGCCTTTGGTTTTGCCTATGATAGGAGCCCCATGAGATTTCCCTTCTCAAGTTAGCATGCCTAGTGGTGTTGGACTTCTTTAGGTCCTCTTCAGCAGCTGTGCTTTTGAGGTATCATGTACATCTTCCCTATCATTTCTGGAAGGCACATTCTCACATCAGATATCCTGCTTCTCTGGTGTTGAAGGAGAGAGCGCCTGCTTTTGATCCTGGCTGTCCAGCTAGCTTACACCTGGAATAATCACACAGAAATTGTGTTAATTAAATCACTGCCTGGCCCATTAGCTCTACCCTCTTGTTGGCTAACTCTCATATCTTGATTAACCCATTTCTATTAAATCTGTGTATCACCACATGATTGTGGCTTACTGGCAAGATTCTAACCTACGTCCATCTCAGGCAGGAGATTCATGGCATCTGCCACATTGCTCTTCTTCCCAGCATTCATTTCAGTCTACTTCACCTATCTAAGTTCTGCCCTATCAAAAGGTCAAGGCAGTTTCTTTATTCAACCAATGAAAGCAACACAGAGACAGAAGAACCTTCTACACTACTCTGGCCCTTACAATCTTTCTGCCTCCTCTCTCAAGATGTTCACTAAGTCTTAGGTAGAGGAGATGTGTTGCAGATCTATCAGTTGGGGTTGGTATCCCATATTCATTTTTTATGCTTTTTGACCAGTTGTGGTTTTCTATAATCGTCTTCTTCTTTTACAAATAGTTATTGAGTTATGAGAGCTAGTAACACTAAAAAAAGTTTGTTAAAAGTTAAAAAGACTCATATTATTATTTATTTAGCTAAAATTACACAGTATATAGATGTTTACATCTACACATGCTAATTTAAATGAAGTTATACCACTGACAAAGCTTCACCACAAGAGCCAAAGTCTAACAAATATCCCAGTACCAGGCATGAGAAACCTTCTTTTGAGTTGTCAGACAAGGAAGTACATGTGACCCCCAAAACTATATATGTGATTGCTGTTGCCCTTGGTTTCACCACAAAAGTTGAAGATATCTCTATCTTCAGCCATCTCTATGGCTGGTGACACCATGTACTTCTGGTACAAGACTCAAAGGATGCTGTGCTAGATCTGACCTGAATGTTTCCTCTCCAAGTATTGGCTTTCATAATGCCAGAAAATATTGTTCAAGCTTCCAAAGGGAGGAAGCAACCAAAATTTGTAGCTATGAACCACACTGCCTGTCATGGCATGATAACCTTAAGGATGCAATAATGGTAGTAATATCTTAGCAGTAACCAACATCTCTCCAATTGTAAGTCAGTTTCATATTATTTTTAGCTTCTAATTTTGCTTATGTATCATTTTCTTGCTGTTATTTCTTGTCTGAATTAATTTAATCCACAGAATTTCTTTGAGTGTTTCTTTTAATTCTTTGTCAGGCATTTCACAGATCTTTGTATTGTTCATTGAATGGTATGATGCTTTCTCAATTATTTGATGATGTCCTTGAAGTCTTGTGTTACTGTCCATGCACTGATATACTTTCATAAATGCACCTATTGCATTTATACATTGATTTGAGAAGAGAAAGTATTTCAGTGGCACATCCATGGGTTCTCCCTAAGCTGGCTAGAGGAAAATGTGGATAAACTTATGGTTGGAAGTTCTTGGCTTTCTCTCCTACTTATGGGTAAAGAATATGAAACTTGAGTACATGTGGATTTATTTAGTAATGGGTCCCATTAGCATTCATAGTATCTATCTCTGAAAGGGAAGTTCTATATAATGGATTTGTTAGGAAAGCCTGGAGGCCAGGTCTGTGGAGATATCTTGCTGCTGGGGAAATCCTGTAGCATGACCAGGAAGCCAGCTGAATAGAAGACCTACATTGTAGCTCATCAAGAGCTAGCCTATGGCAAGGAAGCTCTTTGACTCTGAGTCTATAGAAATAAACATAACTGGGAGTTAGGACCCCGTTTGGAAGCATAGTCTATAAGAGTTTTTTATTTATACGTAGATATTTCATAAACTATTGCCTGGTATACTTTATCCATATTTCCTAGATTTGTTTAATATCTTTTGCTGTTTTGTATACCTTAACAGTTTCATCAGTTTTTTCCTGGTTCTTCTTAGCCACAACGGTTTCTCAGATTTTCCATCTTTTCAATAGCCTTGGGAAGTTTGAAGTGTACTTAACTGATAAGTGTGAAATATTTAGTCATATTTTATAAATAGCTTTCTCATGATTATACTTAAGGTGTGGGTTTAAAGAAATAAAATGCCAAAGGTTTAACAAAGAGAAAAAAACAAAAGGAAGCAGAGACAGAGTGGGGAGGGTATATTTTATGTGAGTATGTGTTTAGTTTAAATATATTTATTTTACTCTTTGGTCTCTAAAATAAGTCCTCTTACTTTTTGTTGTTTTTGTTCAACTTTGATAATTGGGAATTCATTCAATTAGTTTCAAGACTGTGACATGTCTCTATTATTGTCTGTTGGTGCTTCACTGTTTCTTTACTTTGATACTGCAAAGCACTCCAGGCTCGTTTTTTGTACTTATGCTCTTTGCTAACATTTCTCTAGGGACCCTGGTTACTCTTATTGGAGAACAATATGAAAATCTGAGTTCTATGAGGTAGAACGTCTCATTGTTACTCTATATTTTTTTCCATCTGTGCCTTCTTAGCTGTAAAAAAAATGTTTATAAAAGTATTTTAACTCATGCAGGCATACAAACCAATTTCCACATTTAACATAAAGTAATTACAATCCATTACTGCAAGGGTCATTCATGCTTTCTCTCCTTAATTGTTGTAATTCTTCCACTCCAACAATGAGAAGCCAAGACCCCAATTATCTTCCAATTAAAAAATAAAATTGTTTAATTTCAGCGTGTATGTAATACTTTCAGGATTCCTATCCTCTATTCCATGGAAACAATTTTATTAAATAGGAGACAGTTTATGTCTATATTATTCCTTTTGATCTTTTAGACTCGAGTAGTCTTCAAAGTTCCCACAAGTCAACTGCTCTTCTTCCACCTACTCAGTAAGATTATTTCATCCATGTGTATTATGTTATTACATTCAGCATTGCATACTGATTGTTAAGCTTTAAATCTGAGATGTACCGTTGGCTTGTTTGGGCTTCTCTATCTGGCAATGCTGTTTTGGAAAAGCAATGAAAATTTCATTCTTCTCCTTTGAATTCTTGGCAACCACTCATATAATTGGAATCATGATATCAACATTTGCAGTTTGATTTCATTCAGTAACATTTATTTTAGATTCATCCATGCTGTTATGTATATTAACAGTTCCTTTTTTTGTCCTGCTAAAAAGCAACCAATTTTATGAGTGCTCCTTGGTTTATTACTTATTCAAGTACTGAAAGACATCTCAGGTGCATCTGGCTCATATCAATGAATTTCCTGCTAGCATTTGTGCTATTCATTGTGTAGATGTGTATATTCTCAAGCATGCTAGTAAAGGCAATGATTGACTGTAGGTCTCTGCATCTGCTCCCATTGGTTGCTTGATGACGCCTCTCTGATGACATTTGGCCTGGGCACTGATCTGTGAATGTAGCAGAATACTATTAGGAATTATTTGATGCCAGTCATGATTAGGTCTATCCTGAGTTTCTGGGCTGTCCAGCCTCTGGTTCGACATCCAGGCAGTGTCAGATGTGGGCTTCCTCTTATGACATGGGTCTCAAGTTGGACCAGTCATTGGCTGGCCACTCCCACAAGTTCTATGCCACCATTATCCCAGCACTTCTTTCAGGCAGAACAGATTATAGGTGAAATGTTTTGCAGAGACTCACAGCCAAACACTAGGTGAAGCCAGTGGAATGCTGACGAAGAGGGGGAGGAATGATTGTGGGAGCCAGAGGGCTTGAAGACACCATGAGATCATAGCCCATAAAATCAACTAAGCAGGAGTTTAGAGGCTTACAGAGACTGAAGCAACAATCACAGACCTAGTAAGAGTCTGAGCTAAGACTTCTGCGTATACATTATAATTGTGTAGGTTGTTGTTCTTATGGAACTCCTAACAGAGGGAGTGGGGGTGTTTCTGACTCTTCTGCCTACTCTTTGCACCCTTTTCCTCCTACTGGCTTGCCTCATCCAGCTTTGATATGAGAATTTATCCTTAGTCTTGTTGTAGCTTGCTATGCCTTGTTCCATTAGTTTTCCTGACAGGCCTCCTCTTTTATTTGAAGGGAAACAGAGGAGAAGTGGATCTTGTGGAGAGTGGTTGTCAGGAGTGAGACTAGAAGAAGGGGTAAATATGGTCATGATGTAATGTATGAAAGAAGAATAAAAAAACAAAATCAGAATGCATGCGTTGTCTTAGTTTGAGTTTCTATTGCTGTGAAGAGGCATCATGTTGACTGTAACTTACAGAGGAAACTATGAAATTGAAGCTGACTTATAATTTCATAGGTTTAGTCTATTATCATCATGGTGGGGCATGGCAGCATGCAAACAGATATGGACCTGGAGAAGGAGTTGAGAGTTCTACGTTCTGATCCACAGGCAGCATAAGGAGAGACTGCCACACTGGGCATGGCTTGAGTATATATGACACTCAAAGCCCAACTCCACAGTGATATACTTCCTCCAACAAGGCCACAGCTACTCCAATAAGGCTGCACTTTTTAATGGAGCTGCTCCCTATGGGCCAAGAATTCATACACATGAGTATTATTATTTTTGTTTTGCTCAACATTCAATAATGAGGTACCAACCTTTATTCCTCCAAGTTCCTCCCATTTCTTTCCTCTTTAACCATTCCCTTTATATCTCTCATTAGAAAGCAACAGGTATCTAAAAGATAACAATCAAACATAAAAAATAAAACATAATAAGATAAAGAAAAGCAATTACATCCAAGTTTGACAAGGCAAATTCAAAAGAAGGAAAAGAGTCCAAAGGACAGGCACAATAATCAGAGATACACTTATTAACATACTCAGTTCCATAAAAATGTTAAGCTAAAAGCTATAATACATACAGAGAAAACCTGGTGCAGATCTGTGTAGGCCCTATGCTTGCTGCTTTAGTCTCCGTGACTATGAGCCTTGCTTAGTTAATACAGAGGACCTTGTTCTTCTGAAGTAGTCCATTCCCCGAAGCATCTTCACTCTTTCTATCTCTTCTTCTGCAGGGTTCCGTGAGCACTTCAGAGAAGGGATTTGATTAAGACCTCCCATTCAGACTCTGGTTAATGTTCACTTGTGAATCTGTATCTGTTCCTATTTGGTGATGGAAGAAGCATCTCTGATGATAGCTGTATAAGACACTGGTATATGAATATAGCCAAATACCATTAGGAATCATTTTATTGATATATTTTTTAGACCAGTATTATTTGGTTTTATCCTATAATGTCAAGATATCTATTCTCTGGTTATTGACTACCAAAGCAGTGTCAGATATGGGTTCTATTTCGTCAAGTGGGTCTTGAATCAAATCAGACCTTGGTTGGCTACTTCACCAAGTTCTGTGCCACCATTTATTTCCCTAGCATATATGCTAACATGATAGATTATAGGTCAGGGGTTTTGTGACTGGGTTGTGTTTGCATTTCTTTTAAATAGCTTGCAGAATATCTTCCAACAAAGACATTAGAGTGTAGGGGTGAAGGTTTCATGCAAACACCAGCTGGACTTCTCCATGTTCACTGAGTTGTATGGATGTTGCCTTGAGGAATGGGGCCCCTCTGTCAGTTTGTTGAGAGTAACCTAGTGTCTTAGCAGCAGCCTGGGATATTTAGAGATTTTGATGTGACCCCCCCCCCCTTGGCCAACAATTCTATTGAATGCAGTTCAGTCCTACTACTGGAATTCTATTTTAACAAGAGATGTCCAGTTAGGACCCAATATCCCCAATTAGAACCACTTCATATATTTTAGGAAGTTTCACCCACACTGTGTTTCTATATCTTTCAAATGATCCTCAATTCCACTTGTACCTCCACACATCCTCTCCCAATATACTATTGTACTTCTCACTCCCTACCTAGTCTTCTTGTTATCATCCCCACTGCCTCTAGTACAACTTGAAAATGTATTCCATTTCTCCCTCTCAGGGATATACATGTGTCCAAACTAAACACTTCCTCTACATCTAACCTCTCTGGGTCTACAGATTTTATTTTGGTTATTATTTACTTGAGAGGTAATGTCCACATATAAGCAAATATACACTCTATGTGCCTTTCTGGGTCTGGGTTACCTCACTCAGGGTTATTTTTTTCTAAAGCCATCCATTTGCTTGCAAATTTTATAATGGTGACTTTTTAACAGCTAAGTAATATTCCATTGTAAATATGTACCACATTTTCTTTATCCATTATTCTCTTGAGAGACATCTCAGTTTTTAAGAGTTTCTGACTATTAGATGCCAAAAAAGCTTTAGACAAAATACAATACCCCTTCATGATAAAGGTCTTGGAGAGAGCAGGGATACAAGGAACATACCTAAACATAATAAAGGCAATATACAGCAAGCCAATAGCCAACATCAAACAAAATGGAGAGAAAATCACAGTGATCCCACTGAAATCAGGAACAAGACAAGGTTTCCCACTCTCTCCATATCTATTCAATATAGTTCTTGAGGTCTTAGAGCAATAAGACACCAAAAAGGAGATCAAGGGGACACAATTTGGTAAAGGAGAAGTCAAACTCTCACTCTTTGCTGATGATATGATACTTAACATAAGCGACCCCCAAAATTCTACCAAGGAACTTCTACAATGCATAAACACTTTCAGTAATGTAGTAGGATACAAGATTAACTCAAAAAAAAAAAAGTAGCCCTCCTTTAATCAGTTGAAAAATGGGCCGAGAAAGAAACCAGAGAAACATCACTTTACACAATAGCCACAAATAGCATAAAATATCTTGGAGTAACTCTAACCAAACAAGTAGAAGACTTGTATGACAAGAACTTTAAATCTTTGAAGAAAGAAATTGAAGAAGACACCAAAGTGGAACAAATCTCCCATGCTCTTGGGTAGGCAGAATTAACATAGTAAAAATGGAAATCTTACCAAAAGCAAGCTACAGATTCAATGTAATGCCCATCAAAATCTCAGCAAAATTCTTCACAGACCTAGAAAAAAACAGTACTCAACTTCATATGGAAAAGCAAAAATCTCAGGATAGCCAAAACAATCCTGCACAATAAAAGAACTTCTGGAGGCAGCACAATCCCTGACTTCAAACTTCTCTACAGAGCTGCAGCCTGGTATTGGCATAACAGACAGGAGGACCAATGGAACTGAATAGAAGACCCTGATACTGATCCACACTCTTTTGAACACCTGATTTTTAACAGAGAAGCAAAAAATATCAAATGAAAAAAGAAAGCATATTTAACAAATGGTGCTGGCATAACTGGATATCAACATGTAGAAGAATGAAAATAGACCCATATCTATCACCATGCACAAAACTGGCTACCATGAATAGAGCAGCAATGACTATGGTTGAGCAGGAGTTCCTGTGTTAGGATGGAGCATCCTGTTAGAATATGCCAGAGTGGTATTGCTGGATCGTGTGTAGTAGATTTCTTCTCACCCTTCTGAGGAACTGTCACACTGATTTCCATAGTGGCTGTGCAAGTTTGCACTACCATCAGCAAAGAATGAGTGTCCCTCTTACTCCACATTCTCACCAGCATAAATTGCTACTTGTGTTTTTGATTTTAGCCGTTCTGACAAGTATAAGATAGAATCTCAAAGTTGTTTTGGTTTACATTCCCCTAATTGCTAAATGTTGTGGAATATTAGTTTAAGATGTGTTACATTCGTTTATGCCGAGAAATATTTGTTTGGTAATGCAAACATGTGTTACATTCTTTCATGTTGCACTTGTTTAACTATGTAAAGCTGTGTTACTCTACCGGACTAAAACACCGGATTGATCTAATAAAGATCTGAATAGTCAATAGCTAGGTAGGAGAGATAAATAGGTGGGGCTTGTAGGCAGAGAGAATAAATGGGAGGAGAATTCTAGGAAAGAATTCAAGGAGAGAGAGAAAAGGAGGGTAAGAGGAGCATTCCAGGGGTCAGAGACCCAGGCACATAGCCAGCAAAGGAGTAAAAAGGAAATATATAGAGAAAAAAGAAAGATAAAATCCCAGAGGCAAAACACAGTCAAATTAAATTAGAAAAGCTGGCTAGAAACAAGCCAAACTAAGGCCACATATTCATAAGTAAGAATAGGTCTCTGTGTATTTACTTGGGAGCTGGATGGTGGGCTCCCAAAAAGTAAATAAAAAATAAATAAATAGAGCTAAGAATGATGAACACTTTTTAAGTTTTTCTCAGCTGTTTGAATTTCATCTGTTGAATAATATCTCTTTAGAACTGTACCGCATTTTTAATTAGACTATTTAAATTTTTTGGTATCTAGTTTCTTGAGTTATTTGTATACGGTGTATACTAGAAAACTATCAGATATAGAGTTGGCTAAAAAAAAAATCCCATTCTGCACGCTGCCACATTTAACAAATGATGGTATCTTTTACCTTACAGAAACTTTTCAGTTTCATGAGGTCCCATTAACTAATTGTTGATCTTAGTGCCTTCACGATCAGTGCTCTGTTGAGGAAGTTGTTTCCTATGCCAAACCATTCAAGGCTATTCCCCACTTTCTTCTATATCAGGTTTATTATAGCTGGCTTTATGTTGAGGTCTTTGATTCACTTGGAATTAAGTTTTGTTGAGGGTGATAAGTATGCATCTCTTTGCATTTTTCTACATGTAGACATCCAGCTTGGCTAGCACCATTTGTTGAAGACCCTGCCTTTATCCAAGTATGTATTTCTGGATTCTTTATTTAAAAATATCAGGTGCCCATATGTGTGTGAATTTATAACTGGGTCTCTAATTTGATTATATTGATCAATGTGTCTGTTTCTAGGCAAATATCATGTGATTTTTATTGTTGCAGCCCTGTAGCATAACTTGAAATCAGGAATAGTGAGACTGCCAGCAGTTCTTTGATTGTACAGGATTGTTTTAGCTATCTGGGCTTTTTTGCTTTACCATGTGAAGTTAAATACTTTCAAGATCTATGAAAACTTGTGTTGGAATTTTTATGGGGATTGCTTTGAATTTTTAGATTGCTTTTGGTAGGATGGCTTATTTTACTGTGTTAATTCTACTGATCCATCAGCATGGGACATCTTTCCAACTCTGTTATCTTCTTCAATTTTTTTTTTCTTCAAGGACTTGAATTTTTATCATACAGATCTTTCACTGGCTTGGTTAGAGTTACCATAAGATATTTTATATTATTTGAGGCTATTGTTGAAAGATGTGCTTCCCTAAATTCTTTCTCAGTCCATTTGTCACTTGTATATTGGAAAGCTACTGATTTTTGTGAGTTAATTTTATATCCTACTAATTTGATGAAAGTGTTTATCAGCTGAATGAGTGTCTAGTAGAATTTTTACGATCATTTATGTATATGCATCATATGAAAATACAGTATTTTCAGCAAATAATGATACTTTGACTTTTCCCTTCTAATTTGTATTCTCTCGAACTCCTTTAGTTGTCTTATTGCTCTACTACATTAAATAAATATTGAGAAAGTGGGCAGTCTTGTCTTCTTCCTGACATTAATGGGATTGCTTTGAGTTTCTCTTCATCTTATTTGATTTTGGCTATGCACTTGCTGTAAATTGCCTTTATTGTATATGACTGCTTCTATTTCCTGAGAGGTTATAGGTCTATTTAAATTGTTTATCTGATTATGACTCCATTTTGGTAATTTTCACTTATTGATAAAATTATCTATCTCTTTCAGATTTTCTAGTTTGATAGCGTACAGGTTTTTTTGTTTGTTTGTTTGTTTGTTTTCGAAACAGGGTTTCTCTGTGGCTTTGGAGCCTGTCCTGGAACTATCTCTGTAGACCAGGCTGGTCTCGAACTCACAGAGATCCGCCTGCCTCTGCCTCCCGAGTGCTGGGATTAAAGGCGTGCACCACCACCGCCCGGCTTGTTTGTATTTTTTTTTTTTGCATTTCACTAAGGAATTTATTTATTTCCTCTTTAAGGACCTCTATCATCATTATGCGGTTATTTTGAATGTCTTTTCCTTGTATTTCAGCTATGTGACCATATTCATGGCCTGATGTGATATGATAGCTGGACTCTAGTGGAAACATATTTCCCTTCCAATTATCGATTATGTTTTTAATTTGGTGTCTGGGTATCTGAGTTCAGTTTGATTATAGGTATAGGTGCTAATTTCTGGATTTGTCTTCATTGGGTAAGGGTTTCTTTCTTCTCTGGGTATTTTGGAGAGTGTGATGACTGTGTGCTACCTGCTTACCTGGCCTGCTCTGCTGGTGTGTTAACAGTGAATGCCTACTGGTGTTGGAAGCTAGAATACTGGGATGAGTTGGGTGAAGGAAAGCTGAGGGAGTAGTTCTTTGTGTTCCGTTGGGATGATGTCAGAGCGGAAAGGGAGGACTACAGTAGCTTTTCTGCTACAGAGCTGGGGATGAGACTGGGGGAGCGAGGTGGAATTGAAGGAAGAAAATGAGGGGTGTGGATCAGTCTTCATCCTACTTGTTGCTCTAGGAGGGTTGTAAGGGTTGGGGACTGGGTTGACACAGTGAGTGTGGGGTGAGGGCATGAGAGGAAGATCTGTGGGATCCACAGAAGATGACAATAGGAGTCAGGGGAGACTGCCACATGTGTTCTGCTGCAGAACTGAGTATGAGACTAGGGGATTGATTCTCTGAGAACAAAGTGAGAAAAGAAAATCTGCAGGCAAGATACCTGGTTTTCTGGCAGGCCAATTATTAGACTTTTAAAGGTGACTTCTGAGAGTGGTATAAGGTGTATTTTATATAAGTAGTTCCTATTATAAGCCATTATTTATAGAGAATGCTACCCTCTTTCTGTTTAATTCCCTTTGTATCATTATATCTTTATTTTTGATCACGAAGTGAGATGTATTTAATATCTCTTGAAGAAATAGAAATAGATTTAGACAAGTTCCATTATTAAAGCAAGCAGGCTTTTATTTCACTAACGGTATAAAAATTGAGCAAAATTACACTCAGGTTTTTAGTACTCAACTTTAACGTGTTAAATTTATTATTAATACTTCACAGGTGCAAGTTTTAAAACTGACGGACGCAAACCTGGATGTAGCAGCAAATGTAACTCAGATTGTAAATAAATACATGAAATAGCATATCACGAAACACAAAATATTAATAACCAATAATCAAACATAATTAACTTTAATAATTATTAAATATATGATGGGGTGGCTTCCTTATGGAACAGACATATTTAATGAATAGACCAGTGAGAATTTCCAGAAAGAATATTAAAATAACTTTATTTTGAGTTAGAATAAGCTGGTAAAAAGAAACTAGAAAAGTGGGATAAGATAATGTTGTAGAATATTAACTTTGCAAACATGTGCTGCATTTGTTTATGTTGTAGAATATTACTTTAACTATGTAAAGGTGTGTTATTTTTGTTCATGCTACATTCATTCAATTATGTAAAGATGTGTTGCAAATGTTTTCACCTCACCTGCACCTGAACAGTCTATTAAAGAGCTGAATGGCAAATAACTCGGCAGAAAAAGGATAGGGTGGGGTTGTTCTCTCCCTCTGCCCCACCAACCTGATCCCTCAAGCTCCCATCCTCCCCACCCTCCCCAGTCCACCTATGAAATCTCTTCTATTTCCCCTTCCCAGGGAGATCTGGGTGTCTCTCCATGAACCTCCTTGTTATCTAGCCTCTCTGGGTCCGTGAATTATACCAAGATTGTCTTTTATGGTATAGTTAATATCTACTTATGAGGGAATACATACATGTTTGTCTTTCTGGGTATGGTTTACCACACTTAGTATTATTATTTTTTCTAGTTCCATACACTTGCCTTCAAATTTCATGATGCCACTTTTTTTTTTAACAGTTGAGTAATATTCTGTTGTGTGAATGTACATTTTTCTTATCCTTTCTTCCATTGAGATGCATCGGGGTTGCTTCTGGGTTCTGGGCAATATGAATAAAACTGCTATGAATATAGCTGAGCAAGTGTCCTTGTGGTATGATTGTGCATCCTTTGGGTATATGCCTAAGAGTGGCATAGCTTGATGTTGAGGTAGATTGATTCTCAGTTTTTCTGAAAGACTGCCATATTGATTGCTACAGTGGCTGTACAAGTTTGCACTCCCACCAGCAAAGAAGGAAAGTTCCTCTTGCTCCATATCCTTTCCAGCATAAACTGTCATTTGTGGTTTTGATCTTGGCCATTCTGACAGGCATAAGATAAAATCTCAAAGTCATTTTGGTTTGCATTTCCCTGATGGCTAAAGATGTTGAGGATTTCTTTAAGTATTTCTCTGCCATATGAAATTCTTTTGTTGAGAATTCTACTTAGGTTTGTAGACCATTTTTTTTTTTTGTCATTCTGAATGGGATTCTTTTTTTTTTTTTATTGGAGCGTGGCCGAGTGGTCTAAGGTGCTGGATGTAGACCATTTTTAAATTGAATTATTTGTGGTTTTTTTGATGTCTAAGATCTTGAGTTCTTTATATATTTGGAGATCAGTCTTGTGTCAAACATGGGGATAGTGAAGATCTTTTCCCATCCTATAGGCTGCCATTTTCTCCTATTGACAGTTTCCTTTGCCTTACAGAAGCTTTACAGTTTTATGAGGTTCCATTTATTAATTATAAATCTTAGTATATGTGCTACTTTGTCTAATCAAAAAGTTTTCTCCTGTTCCAATGTGTCCAAGGCTATTACCCACTTTCTTTTCAATCAGGTTCAGCATAACTAGATTTATGTTGAGGTGTTTTATCCATTTTGTCTTGAGTTTTGTGTGGAGTGATAAATATGGATCTACTTGCATTCTTCAACATGCCAGGTGTGCCAGCACCATTTATTGAAGATACTTCCTTTTTACATTGTATAATTTTGGCTTCTTTGTTGAAAATCGGGTGTCCATAGGTGTGTGGATTTATGTCTGGGTTTTTTATTTGATTCCAATTATACACCTGTCTGTTTCTATGTCAATACCATGTTGCTTTTATTATTATAGCTCTGTAGTAGAGCTTGAGACCAGGGATAATGATACCTCCAGATGTTCTCTTGCTGTACAGGATTGTTTAAGATAGCCTGTATTTTTTCCATATAAAGTTGAGTACTGTTCTTTCAAGGTCTGTCTGCAAAAAAAAAAAAATGTGTTGGAATTTTGATGAGATTGTGTTGAATCTGTAGATTTCTTTCAGTAAAATGACAAATTCTACAACGTCAATCATACTAATCATGAGCATGACAGATTTTTCCATCTCAGATATTTTCTCCAATTTCTTTCTTCAAAGACTTGAAGTTCTTGTCCTACAGGTCTTTTCGTAGTACTCCATTGTGTAAATGTACCACATTTTCCTTATCCATTTTTCAGTAAAGGGCATTTAGGCTGTTTTCAGATTCTGGTTATAACAAATAATGTTGCTATGAACATAGTTGAGCACATGTTCTTGCGGTATGATGGCGCATCCTTGGGTAAAAGTGGGATTGCTGGATCTTGAGGTAGGTTGCTTCCTAATTTTCTAAGAAATTACCATATTTATTTCCAAAGTTTCTGTACCAGTTTGCACTCCTACAATCAATGGATGAGTGTTCCCTTTATCCCACATCTTCTCCAACATAAGTTTCCATCAATTTTTTTTTTAATCTTGGCCATTCTTACAGGTGTAAGATGGAATCTCAGAGCTGTTTTGATTTACATTTCTCTGATGGCCATTTTAAATCCATCTGTTGGGAGTTCTCTGTTTAAATATGTACCCCATTTTTAAATTGGATTATTTGTTCTTTTGATGCCCAATTTCTTGAGTTCTTTGTATATTTTGGAGATCAGCCCTCTGTCTGATGTGGAGTTTGTGAAGATCTTTTCCCATTCTATAGGCTACCATTTTGTCTTGTTGACCATGTCTTTTGCTTTACAGAAGCTTCTCAGTTTCAAGAGGTCCAATTTATTAATTGTTTCTATCAGTGTCTGTGCCACTGGGGTCATATTTAGGAAGTGGTCTCCTATACCAATGCTTTCATGTGTACTTTCCAGTTTCTCTTTCTATAAGGTTCCTACTGTTAATTCTTAAAGGTAATTATTGTGATGTTCTTATACAAATTTTGTATTATACATATTCCCAAATTCTTTCTAGTATGTACCCAGGAGTGAAAATAGAGTCCTAGTATAAATGTATACATATCTAACAATGGTATTAAATGTGTTTAAAAACTGGTGCTGAGTCTGTAGTATTCACATGAGGTTGCTTAAGATTTCCAAAATTACTTCAGATACAGGCTAACACTGGACACAACAGTTGGAGAGTCTCAGTGAAGCATTATATACATTGGGCTGGCCTGTGGGCATATCTATAGAAGACTGCCTTAAATTAATGATGTGATTAGGCCCAACTCATAGTGGGCTGCACCAATTCCCTACATAAAGAGTCTGCCCTGTGTGAGCATAGAAACTGACCTAAGCACAAGTGAGCAAGCAAACAAGAAGTATGGGGGCATTTGTTTGTTTCTGCTCTTGAACATAGAGATGACATGGCTAAGAATTTTTAAGTTCTTGAGACTTTGGCTTTTCTGGTGTCATAGACTGCACCTGAACTGTGTTCTAAAATAAACCCTTTCTTCCCTAAGTTTCTTTTGTCAAAATATTTTAGCACGCTAACAGAAATAAAACTAGAGCATAAAGCAATGTTAATCTTTCAAATGTAATTATGACTGGCAATGGTGGTGTATGCCTTTAAATCCCAGCATTCAGGAGGCAGAGGCAGTGGGATCTCTGTGAGCTCAAGGGCAGCCTGGTCTACATTCAGGATAGGCAGGGCTATATGGAAAAACCCTGTCTTGAAATAATTAATTAAGTGTAAGTATTACAAAGTATTCTGAAATACCACTGTACTTTTTATTTGCATTTGATAATTAATAAAATGACCAAACACCATTTTAGTATTCATTGACTGAAATATAATGTCTTTGTGAAATGACTGTAGTCATTTTTTTAAATTTATTTATTTATTTATTTATTTAAGATTTCTGTCTTTTCCCCACCGCAGCCTCCCATTTCCCTCCCCCTCCCCCAGTCCAGTCCCCCTCCCTCTTCAGCACAAAGAGCTATCAGGGTTCCCTGCCCTGTGGGAAGTCCATGAACCACCCACCTCCATCCAGGTCTAGTAAGGTGAGCATCCAAACTGCCTAGGCTCCCACAAAGCCAATACGTGCAGTAGGATCAAAAACCCATTGCCATTGTTCTTGAGATCTCAGTAGTCCTCATTGTCTCTATGTTTTTTCCCAAGACAGTTTTATCCCAGGCTTTTTCAAACCCAGGTCAGCTGGTTTTGGTGAGTTCCCGGTAGAACATCCCCATTGTCTCAGTGTGTGGGTGCACCCCTCGCGGTCCTAAGTTCCTTGATCGTGCTCTCTCTCCTTCTGCTCCTGATTTGGACCTTGAGATTTCTGTCCGGTGCTCCAATGTGGGTCTCTGTCTCTGTCTCCTTTCATCGCCTGATGAAGGTTAATATTCAGGAGGATGCCTATATGTTTTTCTTTGGGTTCTCCTTCTTATTTAGCTTCTCTAAGATCACGTATTAGAGGCTCAATGTCCTTTGTTTATGTCTAGAAACCAAATATGAGTGAGTACATCCCATGTTCCTCTTTTTGGGTCTGGCTTACCTCACTCAGGATAGTGTTCTCTATTTCCATCCATTTGCCTGCAAACTTCAAGAAGTCCTTGTTTTTTATTGCTGGTTAATAGTCTACAGAATTTTTTTCATTTTGGATATGAGATATTTATTGATTATAGGTGTCCCAATTCTCTATGACACTAAACTACTTTCATTCTTACTTAATGATGTATTTTAGTGAACTGAACTTATTAAGCTTAATGAAGCTCAATTTATTAATCATTCCCTTTATTCTTGTTATAAATGGTGATTTTTGTACCATATTAAGTAATTTTTCTTCTCTGATGAAATAAAGAATATTGAAGTTTGTATTATATTGTAGAAATGTTGAGGTCTTGTATCCTTATTAAATAATATTTGGTCTGAGTCATTTTCCTGTTCACCATAATTCAATGATCATATCTTCCCTTTTTTCATAAAGACATTCTATTAATCAATTACCACTTATAAAAAATGTTTCTTTTTTTTCATAAAGACATTCTATTGATCAATTACCACTCATACAAAATATTTTCTACTGGTCATTTACTTCAAATCTCACCATTGTTATATATAAAAGCTCAGAAGTATACAAGGAGCTTTCTATATTTACTATTTTAATGTCACATGTGCATCTGTCTGTATTCATGCCCATGTCATGTCTAAACAATTCTTTCTACTAAATCTTATGAATGGAATTTGTGTCTGATTTGGTTTAAATCTGTAATATCCCCCATATACTTATATTTGAGCACTTGGCATCCAACTTCTAGTGCTACTTAAAGACTACAAAGCTTTTGCAAAGGGAAATTGGATGGTAAAAGCCAGTTACTGAAGGTGAGCTCTTGAAGGTTATGCTATCCCTAATCCTGCTTGAGAGAGCACAGCTAACAACCCATTAATAGGATATGAAGAAGAATCTCAGAGAATCTAAACAGCCCTGTGATAGAAGTGTTGCAGTACTGTAGGAATTCCTACAACAAGTAGCCTTTAAGTTACCTGCCCACTTTGGCATAGCCTCTTATACTATAAATGCCAACATAAAGCACTTCAGCTGTAGGATTCTGTTGCTGTTCCCCATTCCAACAGAGAATTATGATCTATGAGTTTACCCCTAAATAAATAACCTCTTATTATACTTAATTCTGAGCATGTGGGATTTCTTTTTTAGTGTCCTTCTTCATCTGGTGCCCACATGGATCCAAACTTCATACCTACCAGGTAGATCAGCGTAAAGGCTTAAATGGTCCACAGCCCAGAAAGTTTCCCACCCCTACCCGCTTGACTTGCTTTTACCTCTAAGTGGTTTTTTGTAAAACCCCCACCACAGTGGACCTAACTGCATGTGATAACTTGGAAATTTCCCAAGCATGGACATGCTTCTCTCCCCCGCTGCCACCTTCCCTGCCACGTGGTAACTTGCACAACTTCCAGTTTATACTTCCGGCTCCTGACTTCTGGGCTTCTTACTCCGTGTACGGAATTGATTTAATTGTTTCTAATTTGTCAAGCAAAGCATATTTCTTAGTATTTAACCAACATCAAGGCAGGGAATCCTAAGCAGCTCAGGACTGTTCATGACACCAGGTTGTGCTGCTAGTCGTGACTCTGCAACCACAACACCTACTGGACAATAAAGATTATTACACCTAAAACAATTTACTGGACATCATACCAGGAAAATATTTTATTAATTGATAAATCAATAAATTTGAAAGTTATATAATGGCAGACAACATTACCATGGAAAATTTTAGTAACTTTTTTGCTAATACTATGGATTGTATTCAGCAAAGCTTATATGGTTATGGTGATACAACCATTTATTGGATATTGAGACTCAGTTTTTTTCTTCATATTATATCCTTAAGAAAATGGTTTGATAATAGAGTCAAGAATGAGGCACATTTAGAAATGTTACAGTCTTTACACACTAATAATGAACAGCTAACTGATAGGATTAATAACATCAAAAATCAAAAGTTACCTGAAAAAATTAATATTATTGAAAAGGGTAACATTAATTTGACAGACAAAATTGAATCCATATCAAAGGATACTGAGAAATCAACTGAAAGAATTCATAATATTAAATTTGACAATCAAAATTTGTTTAAAAGTCATGATAGGTTAACAGATAGAGTATCTCTCCAGGAAGGCAATCTGCATGCTATCCGAATAATGTCCAAAAATGAGGTGTTATCTTTAAAGGAAAAACAAAGCATGACATGGGTTAAACACATAAGGCCAGAAGGACAGAGAGGAAAGCTGGCTAATATTGCAGTGAATTAATGGGATCGTGACCTGCTGCAGAAATGGCGTACTCAGATTAACATTTCTGTAGTCCCAGAAACTCATAATTCTGGGAAGGCTATTATAAGGTATTATACACAAAGGTCACCAGCCATTTGGGATGTACAAGAAGCAACTAGCAAACCTTTAGAGGTATCAACAGCTCTACATTTAAAATGGTTAACTGAGAAACAAATTTGGGTTACACAGTGGCCATTAACAGAAGACAAACTGCAGGCTTTAGAACAGCTGGTACAGGAGCAACAAGATGCTCACCATATTGAAGAATCATTCAGCCCTTGGAATTCTCCTGTATTTGTTGTTTAAAAGAAATTGGGTAAATGGAGAATGGTGACAGATCTAAGAGCTGTCAACAAGGTAATTCAACCTATGGACCCCCTACAGTCTTAAATTCCTCTGCTTTTGCTATTACCAAAATGATGGCCTCTTATAGTTATTGATTTAAAAGATTGTTTCTTCAAAATACATTTACAAGAAAAGGACAGAGAAAAATTTGCCTGCACACTGCCTACTTATAATAATTCTCAGCCTACTAGGAAATACCAGTGCCTGTCCTTCTATAGGGAATTCTCAATAGCCCCACATTGTGCCAGTACTTTGTAAGTCAGCCATTGGAAATAATACATAAAAAAATTCCTAAATCTACAATTTACCATTACATGGATACCATTTTGCTATCTGATTCAAACATGGATACTTTAGAAAGAATGTTTGAAGAATAAAGAAAGTTTTTTTCAAAATGGGGGTTGCAAATTGCTCCTGAAAAAAATAGAGTGAGGAGAGTCTGTCAATTACCTAGGTTATATAATAGGTCTACAGAAAAAATAGAACACAAAAGGCACAAATTAAGAGAGGCTGGTTGCAGACATTAAGAAATGACTTTCAAAGATTGTTAGGAGACATTTCTAGTCTATGACCTGCTGTTGGGCTAACACCTGATCTAATAGTTCATTTAAACAAAACCTTAGATGGTGATAAAGACTGAATGGTCCTAGAGAATTAACAGTTGAAGCAGAAAAGGAATTGACAATTGTTGAGGAGAAATTACAGGAGGCACATCTGGATAGGGTGACTCAAAATCTTAATTATGTTCTAGTTATATTGCCTTCCAGAAATTCTCCTACAGAAATTTTAATGTATAGGGAAGATATTATCTTAGAATGGATCTTTTTACCACTTAAACCAAGTAAAAAAATTAAAAACTTATATTGAAAACATCTCTGAATTAATTATAAAAGGTAAATTGAGACTTTGTCAATTAGCAGGTATAGACCCAGCAGAGATTATATTGCCTTATACCACTGATGAAATAAAAAGGTTATAGGAAGACAATGAACCATGACAAAGAGCTTGTGCTGATTTGGGGGGAGAAATTAATAGCAATTATCTCAAAAGTGATAGACTTAACCTTATAAAGAGAACTTCTTGAATTCTTCCCCGAATTGTACATGATGCTCCAATTACTGTAGCCTGTACATTTTATACTGATGCAAATAAATCAGGGAAGACAGGTTACAAATCAGAAGAATTAAGTAACATGGAACAAAGCCCTTATAATTCTGCCTGAAAAGCAGAATTATATGCTATTCTCGTGGTGCTAAGGGATTTTAATGAAGCTCTTAATATAGCTACTGATTCACAGTATGCAGAAAGAGTTGTTTTGCATATTGAAACTGCTGAATTTATATCACATGATACAGAGTTGACTTCATTATCCGTACAGATTTAAGATATAATCAGGAATAGGCTTTCTACTATATACATAACACACATTTGATCCCATGTGGGTGTGCCAAGTCCTCTAGCACAAGGTAATGCAGAAAATGATTGATTACTGATTGGAAGTGTGTTGAAAGCCTCAGAATTCTATAAGAAACATTATGTCAATAGCAAAAGCTTAATGAAAGAGCTTTCTATTACAGGGCAACAAGCTAAAGAGATTATAAAGAGATGTCGTACTTGCTCTTTCTATAACAAAACACCACTACCTGCAGGGACTAACCCCAAAGGTATTCAAAGCAATAAAATCTGGCAGATGGATGTGTTCCATTTTGCAGAATTTGGAAAATTAAAATAGTACACCACACCATTGACACTTATTCAGGTTTTCAGTGGGCAACTGCTTTAAGCTCAGAAAAGACTGATTTAGTAATCACATGTTTATTAGAAGTTATAGACATCATGGGTATACCTGCACAAATGAAAACAGATAATGGTCCAGCATATGTCTCTACAAAAATGAACCAGTTTTTTGCTTATTATAATATAAAGCATATTACAGGTATGCCACACAATCCTTCATGTCAGGCAGTTGTAGAAAGATCAAATTGAACTATAAAGGATATGTTAAACAAGCATAAAGGGTTGGAAAGTATCCCCAGAAATAGATTACATAATGTTTTATTAACCTTAAATTTTTTAATGTTAATGAGAAAGGGACAAGAGCAGCAGAGAGACACTGGATATGTCTCTCTTGGTTGAGGGTTGGGAGAGAAATTATGTAGGCTCAGAAATCTCTTTGGGAAAAAAGAGGGGGGAATTGGATAGGATAATAAATTAGTGTGAGCTTGCTCACACTAATAATAACAGTGAGTAATGGAATGAATACTTGTGGGCTATTATTTATAGGCAATTTCATTGGTATAAATTCTTGTATATTGCTACAAGCTTAAATTATATTGAATATGTTCCTTTTTTCATCTACATTATTTATATACCTAGGCAAAGTTATTTTCTCACATTGTATCCATGCATGATTCTACCTCTGCTTAAGATATTTTATATATTAATACAATTTTAGGACATATTTATCGTATTGTAATAAATGTTTCTACCTCTGAGCAAGATACTTATACATTGTTTACATTTTGAGATTACTGTCCTCATTTGTTGCACAGTTGTTTCAAGATTGTTTAATATTCTAATATGAATTCTTAGTCATTAATTTATATAGATATTAAGATTCATAGGTCAATAGTTATCTATGTTTGTCATACCTATAGTTAGACTAATCAGGTTCTTTAGATACACAGAGATTGTATTCTGCATAGATAGATAATCTTCAACCACTTCAACAAGCTGAAGAATATGGCATTTAAATAATCTAGGGTTCTGTTGGAGAAGACACAATTGTTCCTAGCAGCACTGAACTATTCTTGAAAGAATGTTGAGTACTAAAGACACTCCACTTGGAGCTTGTTTTCTTCTTGGCAAAAAATGGCCTTTGGGCAAGGAACTACCCATGTATTGACCACTGACAAAAATCCACAATGTCTGGACAGGACAAGCAGGATACAAGAAAAAATACTGTCAAATCTTGCCAAGGTAGGGTAAGACAGTTTTGAAAATTTTCCTACCTCTGAAAATGGTCTGTCAGTTACTCTAGGTCTTAGCCAAAGCTGGTTGCTCCAACATTACAAATGAGAATTTGGGCTATTGCCCAAATAGCCAGTTGTCTCTGTCATTTGTTACACATTTTGGAAGTTACTTGATTGTACTTTCTGCTTACTCAAGTAATATTATTTCCCTTCTCAGGTCTTCGATGGGGTTGAAGACTAGATAATTCTAGTTACTTTCTTCTCATGACTTTGTCAAGTTAATTATGTACAAGACTTTAACTCCTTAGGATAGGATAATTAATGAAATATTTATCACATGTTTCTTGCTTTATATTGTTTATGCTGGTTGTAATTCTAATTTTAAAATGTTTGATATTTGTTCTTATTGTACATAACTTTGTATTAGGCTTACAACTTTCTAAACAAAAGGGGGAGGTGCTGTAGGAATTTCTACCACCAGTAGTTTTTAAGTTACCTGCCCAGTTGGGTGTGGCCTCTTAAACTATTTATGCTGATGCAAAGCACGCATCTGGCCTCTTTTCCAACTGCAGGATTCAGTTGCTGTTCCCAATCCTAGCAGAGGACTGTGATCTGTGAGTTTACCCCTAAATAAACAATCTTTTATTATATGCAATTCTGAACTAGTGTAGGATTTCTTTTTTAGTGTCCTTCTTCACTGCATATCAACCTTGCAATATGTTTCTATTATTGTGAAGATAATTGTTTGGTGACAATATTTATTGATAAAAGGACAATACTACACCAAACGAATCCCTGAAGAATTAGGAAAGATATTAACATAGAAAGATCTTTGTTGTAGCACACCAATTACAAAGACAAAGACACTAGAAATTAAATAGATGATTATTTTTGAAAGTATTACCAATCTACACAAGTACAGAAAACAAACAAACCATTCGTTCTTGCATGACTCAAAGCATTACACACACCAAAACAAACATCCTCTCACTATGCTCAGATACAGTAAAATTAAAATCAGGGCCTCCCTCCACATTGGAGTCATTCCAAAGCATTTTGTTCAATGTAACTTTGTTAGAACATAGCTAAATCAAACATAAAACTCGAACAGTTTCTTTGGTTCCTTTCTCATACATATCTCAGGAACACAGTATCAGGAACCTATAGCAATTTTTATTTAGGCTTGTTTTAAACTAGCTCTGGTTTGTCTACAGATATCTCCACTTTTTGCTTCCTATTGATCAGAAAGCATGTTTCATGAAAGAGTATGTATATCCCCTTGCGATTCTCTAATCAATCAATGCTTAGGGAACAAGAGAGACACCAATGGCATCATGATGGAGCCTTATGGAAAGCAATTCATAGTCAAAATTTCACTCACCTCAGTTCCCACATAGGATGTAGCCCTACCTTCTATGCTACAGGGAGTCCATCCCCAGGATGGTTAAACATTCTTCACTTATGCTATACTTTCAAGTTATCTCTACTAAGGTAAAAAAGATTGTCTCCTCCAATAAGTCCTCTCTCTTGCATGCATATGCACGAATAGACACCCACCCATACCCACAAATGCACAAACAAACATATATAATCCATCCTTTAAAAAAAATGGCATAATGTCTTTAGGAGCTTTACTTACCATGGTTGCATTCTAACTTCAAAATACTAAATATTAGAGCTTCAAATCATGGTGCTTAGACCATAAGCCACCTGTGGCTATTTGAAACTCATGCAGATCCATCTCAAACACAAAAGCACATCTTTATTTCAAGATGGTCTTACTTATTTTGGTGCTTTACCACTGAACAAAATACCTCATGACTCACCATCATCCCTTAGGTACTTCAGCTAACAGATAAAAATGATGCTTTAAAAATTCCCTTTCTGAAAAGAGCCAAGGTACAATCCACAACCCCTGAGAGACTAGGTAACAAGTAGGACATTAAGAGAATCGCGCATCTATGCCCTTGGGAAGGGGAAATAGATAAAGATCGCCTAAGAAAACTGGGATCACCTGGGGAGGGGCAATGAAGGGAAAGAGGAGGGGGAGAACATGAGAGAGTGGGATGGTTGAGTTGAAGAAGGGCCAGAGAGGGAGGGTAAGGAAAGAGTTATCTTGATAGAGGGGGCCATTATAGGGTTAGTGAGAAACCTGGTGCTAGAGAAACTCCCAGAAATCCACAAGGATGACCCGATAAAACTACCAGCAATAGTGGAGAGAGCCAGAACTGGCCTTCGCCTGTAATCAGGTTGATGACCACCCTAATTGTCATCATAGATCCTTCATTCAGTAACTGATAGAAGCAGATGCAGAGATCCACAGCTAAGCACTGGGCCAGGTACCTGGAGTCCAGTCAAAGGGAGAGAAGAGGGATTGTGTGAGTAAGGGAATCAAGATCATAATGGGAAAGCCCATAGGGACAGTTGACCCAAGCTAATGGGAGCTCACTAACTGGGGATTGACAGCTACAGAACCTGCATAGGAGCAAACTAGGCTCTCGAAATGTGGGTGACAGTTCTTTGACTTGGCCAGTCTGTGCAACCCCTGGCAGTGCAATCAGGATTTGTCCCCTATGCATGAACTGGCATTTTGGAGACCATTTCCTATGGAGGGATACCTTGTTCAGCCTAGATACAGGGGGAAGAGCTTTTTCCTGCCTCAACTTGATATGCCAGGATTTGTAGCCTTACCCTTTCTGAGGAGTAGTAGGGGATGAGTTGGGGAAATGTGGGGAGAAGCAGGAGGAGGAGAAAGAGGGGAAAGAGGGGGAACTGTAGTTGGTATGTAAAATGAATTAAAAAATCAAAATTAAATCAAAATTTATAATTCTCAAATCTTAAAATGTGAGGGATTTTATAATCTAAAGTTGACATATTTCAGTTTTAGACTTATGTATTTTGAAATTACGTAAAGTTGTTGCACCATAGAACAAACACACTTAGAAACTATGTCACACGATTTTGTGTTGATAACATGTTTTACTCCACTACTCCCAAGACATTAGTCAGTAAGCTATTTCATGAACTCCACCCCATTTTCAACTCTGACACTTCCAAATGTGCTATTTTACCCCCCTTTTCTCTCCATTCTCAATCTCTGAGTCAGAGTGATTTTACTTCAATTTGTCTTCACCTCACTCAATAGGATTCCCTAAGTTTCTAAGCACACCTATCCTCAGAAACATGAAAAGGTTAACCCATATACCTATTATCTATGCACCCTTGACCTTGTGAGGTCCTCTGTTGGGAAGACTATGGTGGCTCACAGTTGTAATTTCTCCATATCCTGTTATTTACTCCGCTTTCCCCCTTCCATTTCATGTGTGGAATTGATTGATAAAGCACACCATGCTCCCTCCCTCTCCTTCCCTTTCCCTCCCCTTTTCTCACTTTTGAACAGAAAGGAGTCTAAGCTTTAATGTTAGCAATCAAACTCTCCAAATACAGAGCAGACTCCCGGAACTTCTCAGAGCCTCCATTGCTAGGTGTTTTTTGTTTTGTTTTGTTTTTTGTTTTTTGTTGTTGTTGTTGTTGTTGTTGTTTTCACCTTTTAAAATTGCAGCGTATTTCTCAGGTTTAGTTTCCTATATTCACATTTTCCTAAATTCACCGTGCTTTTGCTCCTTCTTAGCAACTATCAAGACTAAATTGATGATTCAGCCCAGACATCCACAGCTACTCCCACAGGGCCTAGTGGGATCTCCAAAGAGAATGCGAACTGACTCTTACTCTCTGAATATAGAATAGTCCTGCTGGGATCAAACTTTTCTTTCATCCAACCTCAAATAGCCTCACACTACTGAATCCTGACCTATTCAAGCGGCCTTGCATTATCTTTCAGCTGTACCTTGCAAGCTTGCCTGTCGTGATCCTTAGCTTAATTCATCTAAGGCCCTCCCATTCCTCTTTAACAAGTACAGTTATACTATGTTTTGTCCAAAACAGACTGTACTATGAAGCAAGATGCCACTGCCCAAACTGCTGGGACAGTTGCCGTGAGTCAGGACCTTTTCACTGGGTTCCCAATATTTTAATCAACTTGAGATTTCAACGACAGTCCCTTAAATCTTGGGCTTTTAGGAGTTTAAGCACTTAAAGTTTGATGAAGTATAGACCCCTCTCTAAGTCACTGTTTTCCTCTATTTCTCACTACATCAACTTTAATAAAGCTCATTAGCAAACAGAATTACTTAACAGCTGTTTACCCACATCTTTGGCTTGGATTTGGGGTACTAGTTATGTTGCCATTTATACTAAAGTTACACTAACACCCCTTCCTAAGAGAATTTTATTCTTGAACATGACTAAGCTAAACATGCAACTGTATTTTAAAGGTTTTCTTTTATCTACATCTCATGAATACAGTCTCAAGACCCAAGCATAATTTATTTAGTCTATTTGTTTGAGGTAATTTCTCGTTTTTCTATTACTCAAATTCTTAATTACTACAGTACCAATAGAATATAATTTCCTTGTGTGCTTCTGGGACAGCTCAGAATATTCCTATACAGCACTCCTAAAGTTACCCCTCTGTAGTGTAATGAGACTTCTTTCATTTCAAAAGAGTTTTATAAAACCTCAGACTCATGAGTATTTTATGAATAGCTAACACTTAGTTTTATTTTTTTAATTAAAACAATATAATGTATTAGGTATCTTTATAATATCTTTGAACCAAGTGTGTTTTAGTAGACCCATCTCCTTCTACTAAAAGAGCCCAATTTAAAATCTGAAATGATAAAACTACTAGAGGAAGAGATAGGAAATGAACTTTAAGGTATAGATTTAAACAAAAACGTTCTGAACATTACTCCAATAGGACAGGGACTAGCTTCAAAGATGAAAAAAATTGGGTAAAGAACTATTAGGAGAGCAAACATACAAGCCACAGAATACTAAAAAAACTTATCCATTATTTACAAAGCACTGCAAAGAATAAACACACACACACACAAATACCAAAACTGTCATCCAAGATATAGGTTAATAAAATAAACAGATAATTCTCAAAAAAACAATATTAAGGCCAATGATTTTTTATGGTGGCCAACATTTCTAGTTATTGAATACCATCTCACCTGGAATAGAATAGCCATCATCAGGAAATCTGACGTCCTAATGTATGTACTGTAATAAGTCATGACCATAGTGTGCAGTATCCCATTGTATCAGCACAAACAGTGAAACTAGAACTTTTCTTTGCAGGGAATGTGGTCAAGAGAGTTTATGTCACTTGTTAAGGTTATAAAAGAACACATATTAAGAAAAACCTAGTGCCAGATTTCTGACATTCAAAACACATATTTAATTAGATAGCATACATACTTAAAATATAAGAAGAGTTAAACGTCTACAAATTGTTTTTTCTTAAAAAGTCGTTCCATAAACATACTTAAAACTTACTGTTTATTTTCATCCAAATTGTAAACATTGACTTAGAGTCATGGAAAAGCTTGGAAATCATGGATTCTACCAAAAACGATTCTTTTTTTTTTCTTTGCTTTCATTTCCAGATAGTTATCTGTTTCTCAAAATTAGGTGCATATTCTGGTTACTGACATATAATCAAACCCGCTGAATTTGAAATGAAAACCAAAAAAACAACAGGGTTGAAGCTAGTAAATATTGAGTACGGTGCTGAACTTTTACTCAAGGATAATTCTGAAGTGGGAACTCTCCTGAGTAACTTCAGAGGCAGAATCCTCAGCTTTTTTTCCCCTGGTAGCTAAAGGTGTTCTGAAGGGAAGATGTTAGTTCTTTGCTAATGAGATTAACAGGCATAACCTATGCTCCTATAAAAGCATTTTAAGGAAAAGAGAGTGAATAGGAGGGGCTATGAAGAAATAGATTAATCCAGGCAGGACGTTTATACGGGGCAGCTAAGCAGACAGTGATAGTAACATTTAAAGAAAATGTGACTCAGTTGTTTGCTTTTTCCAGAGGTCACCTGTAAGCCAGACATTACAGTTCTAAAATGACATAAGACGACTTCATGAATAATTTGTATTCTAACGTCATGAACTTCAATTACAAAGTTACACAGAATTTCCCAGCACAAAAGCCAGATCTATATTTTGGTCATGTACAAGAGGAAGAGATAAAGGGGAGTACACCACCTCGGGGATTGGAATGAACAGTAGTTGTGCAGTAGGCAATTGGCATCTTTGAGCCACCTGTGCCATGCTTAGTCTCTTCCAGAGTCCACCTGTTAGTCACGCTTCGTTTACTGTTCACTTTACAATGCACAATCCACAAGGCATCATGAAGCTGTGTTAAAGAAAACTATCCCTGTGTTGAATGCCAAGTGACAAGTTAGGAATCTTGCTGTTTCTAAAGGCCTTTTCTCAGCTATCCTGTAGAACCAAACCCATTTCGGACGTTTGAGATCTTGGCATCTTAGAGAAATAAATCAAGTGTTTGTTTTTGTAACACAGCCATGTGTTAGGACCAGTCCAGCAGGAAATGTCTGGAATCCACAAAAGTTCAGAAGTAGACCCGGGTCTAATGATAATATGACCTGCTCATGTGCAGAAAGAGAAGTCACATTCCTTCTGTCTTTACCATCCATTCCTAACTTCATAATATCTTTCTATTGCAACATACCAATAAGATTTAATTGCGACATGACTCGGTTTGTGTAGTTCAGTGGAAATCAAATTTTTGAAGCTCATTTTTGATAACTCTCAGTTAGTGACTTTCCTCTTGATTCTTATTTTCTTCAGTTGAAATAAAATTTCTCTGTAAAAAATTTTTTTATCACACTTCAACATTCAACCTTTGTAATACTTCCTTTTAGTTTCCCAAGCAAGAAATAAATGAATGCAAGCATAAGATTGTTAGAGGAAATATTTCTTAAGCAGTTTCATTGTCTCCAAAGAAAGTGTTCAAAAACACCATAGTGAGGGCCCTCAAGGGTGCAAACCAAAGAGCTTCTGTACTCTGTTCAACTAAGTCAGGGAGGTGCCAGCAGGAAGGCAAAAGAAGGTTTATCTTCTTGAATCCACAGGGATTAAGTTTGCTTCTACACGTGGCTATTTTAAATGTTTAAAGGACTAGTTGTGAAGAAAATGTCTATTTGTCTGTCATTAAATTATTCCAAATTTTTTTTTCAAATTTTCATTTGGTACCCAGGACTCAGTTTAGGGAAAAAAAATAACTGTAAGTATAAAATGGAAAATAAGTGCATCGTGTGCCTATGAGAGCAGAATGCGGGGAACCCTTTCAAGTTCACTATGGAAAACTACTACATACCTTTTAGGGTTTTAGGATGAAGAGATTACATGGTTCCCTAGCCAGAGGGTTCTTAGACCTTCCTCTCCTTTTGAGTCTCACTGATCAATAGCTCTAAAAGCTTATGCAAATGCCTGCAAAGAAACCTTGTTTAAAAGACAAAGTTAAGCAACTTTGAATTTGCAAAAAGTACATGAATGTAACCTTTAAAAAAAGGGGGCCAATGCAAAACAGTGGAAAGATGCAAAGGGGCTAAATTATGTTCCAAATATGCCCACACTAGGATAATCTTCCATGGTGAAAACTTTGGAGAGAAGGACAGTTGTGGTAATATAAATGATAAAATATCTAGAAAGCAAAATAGTGACTGTTAAGTGACCTTAAGAAAACACTTCCTGTCATTTCTGTAAGACTACACATTAGCCATCTTTTGGAACAGGAAGAATGGAAAGGAAATGTTCCTTCCACACCTTGATGCAGGAAACCTGCCTTTCCTACAGTCTTGTAAAATACAGGGTACTACAGTGACTGTTTCAGAGTGTTCATTTGTTCTACTAGTAACATTTACTTTTTAATAACAGCTTCTCATTTTTACTTCTCTAACTTATATTTTGTCTCTTATAAGGTAAACGATCATACCGAATGAAGCAAAGGTGTTTGTCAGCACTATTTATACTCTTTGTGAAGCAGAGATAAATATTTTAAAAATGCTTTGGCCTACACTGGAAAAACTGAAAATGAAATGTCTATGAGGCAATTGTCTTAGAAGAATCTAATGTTTTTCCAGTTTTACCTTTTTTCTGTTCTTCGCTCCCTCCCTCCCTCTTTACATAATATGAGTGCTATAACTTCTTGTTCGTGAAGTTTGATGCTTTGTCAGCCTAATAATAGCTCTTTTCTTTCTTTGCATCTTCATGCTTTTCCCATTGAACTTTTCCAGCTCCAGCGATCAGTTTCTCCATTTAAAGCTATGTGCCTTGCTAAACTAGTTCAGACCTCCTGCTTAAGATGAGTGCTCTTGACTGGTACTGAAAACTATTTCAGCAGCATATAACCTTGAAGACAGGACACATTCAACTGTTTATGCTAAATGCTGTAAAGAAAGCTACAACCCTGTAATCCCTTCCCACATGAGAAGTTAGGTAAAACATTTAAACTAGAAGATGACTTGCCAGACGAACACTTAATGTCTGCAATATATTGTTTGCTTTAAAAACAAAATTAGTTGTTATCGAGGAACTGTCCTCACCTGTGTTGAGTTTTTGTATATAGAGCACCTTCTTCAAGACAGAACTTTAGAACGAAAAAAGCTTTTTTTTCAAGTATTACAAAGTTCAAAATCCTCTTTCCTCACTGATTGCAAGGCAGATGCAGAGCGAATATGAACAGAAGTAAAATGTCCCCCAAGGCTGTCTGTAACTCTCCTATTCTGCCTCCACCCACAATGGCAGCAACTGTATCTTCACAAATTAAATCATATTTCTCTGAAGTTCTTGTGCATTAGTTTCTTAATAAAGTTCCTACTGCATTTAGCTGTAGAAGACAAGTGGTTTTAAGACCCTACAGCCACGTTAGGGTTAAGTTTTTGTGGCAGGAGAGGAATCAGCCAAGTACAAACACAACTTCCAGGATGAAAATACATAAACTTCATTGGCTTTCTGGTAGCACTGTAAAACTAATACATATTTCCAATTAATACGGAAGAACTGGGGTATATATCTACGTGGTAAAAATACTGAAAATGTTTTACATTATTCTATGCTTTTTGATGAAAAATAAATCTTAAGAAGTAAGGTCATTAATTAATGGTTAGGTTTAACAAGAACTGATAAGAGTTTCTCCGATTTTGTTTGTTTGTTTAATATCCTTAATTTTAAAAATACAGTATACATCTCAAGGTTTCCTAAGACAAATGACTAGTCTTGTTCCAAGCTCTGAAACTTACTGAAGATTTCTGCTTTGTTGGGGGGGGGGGTGCTTAACATAATATTCTTTATTCATATAATCCTACAAACTATTATGTAATTACTATTATGCTAAAGAAATTGAACAAAACAAAAATAAATCTTGTAAAGAGACCTTATTTATACTCTCTGAGAAGCGGGATTTGTAAAATGATTTGCGAAACCCCTCCCCACCCGAAATACTGTGGGAAGAAGGCAAAGCAAGCAATGGGTATAAGAATAAAAAAGATGCTGCGCATAGCACGGCAGACTTTTCCTTCTGGAAAATTCTCTCAGTACACGACTTGAGTACTTTTGTGCCTTCCCTTTGCCAGCTGGAGTGATCCGGTGCCTGAACGAATGGCCTCTGCTGGGCTGCAAGCTGCTCACAATACATCCTGGTGAAATAATAGCATGTGATCGCTCTAGTTGGAGCAGTTAATAACTGGTTAAGCAGCATTTCCCTCCAAGGGCTGTGTTCATCGCCCCAAAGCAGTCACTCCCAACCCATCCCATCCCTCCTCCGTCTTTAACAATGCCTCAACTTCCTTCTCAAATGCCTTGCTCCTATCCCTGAGCAAAGGCCAGGACCCTGTATTTGTCCTGTCCTCTTTGCACAAAGCCATCTGCTCCGGCGAAGCCCAAGCCCGCTAATGGGGATAAAAGCGGACGGGAGCGCAGTGGTCTGGCAGGGCCTCCCGGCCGGCAGGTGCGCAACCCCGGCGCGCACAGAGTTAAAGGCATCATCGCAGCCATTAGAGGCAAAGTTGGGCGCCGCGCGAGCCCAGTCCGCGCCGCCCCGCGCCCGCTCCACTCGCCGCCGGCTCGCTGGGCGTGGGGAGGGCGGCGAGCACGCAAGCCGAGCGGCTGACGTGGGACGAGCTGCCAGGTAGCGGAAGCAGCCAGCCGCCGGCGGAGACACTTCGCAGCGTGGCAGCCCGGGTCTGCGCCTCTAGCCTCCGGATCCCAGCCAGCTTGGTCCAACCCTCGCCAGTCGCAATCCCCTGTGCCCAAGCCAATCTACGCCGAGAGCGGCAGCATGCATGCAGTGTCGCGCCCCGGGCTCTGAAAGCAGCCCGTGAACAAGCTTGCTTGCCTGTCTTTTTAGGTTTTGGGGCTCTTGGCTACACGGATGTGCCTCCCTCCCTTGGCATGATGGGGATCTTTTTGGCGTCTGTTGGATTTGTGTTCTTTTCCGTGTTACATGTACAGCAAGGGCTTTCTTCTCAAGGTAAGTCCGTTGCTTGTAGTGTGTATGTGGTGGTGGTGGTGGTGGTGGTGGTGGTGGTGTGTGTGTGTGTGTGTGTGTGTGTGTGTGTGTTGTACCAACTAGAAGAATGGACAGAAGGCTTGAGAGTGGCTCAAAGCAAGCCAACAGTGTTAGGTAGTATGACTAGTGTTCGGCTTGGCTTTTTTTCCCCTTAAATTTCCTTCAAAGTTTATTAAATTGCAAGCTAACCAGGTTTCAAAGAAAATCTAATAGACACCAGACTGGCAATGGGGTGAGTTCCTTGGTGAGCACATACACAGGTGTGTGTGTGTGTGTGTGTGTGTGTGTGTGTGTGTGTGTGTGTTCCATGTGCATGAACAGGGCAATCACTCATGCACATAGTCATTACTAATGCAGAGCTGCTGGTTGGAAGGGGCTTCCCTGCACGCAAAAAGCTTTAGTCCCCTTCTCTGGTCCCTGTGACTTCTTTCCAATGCCTATTTACCAGAGTCCACAAGGAGGTCCTAATTGCATCATAAGCAGCAGCTGCCTGCTGGGCCCAGTTGTTCAGGACTTTGCGGGCTGCAGTGGTTGCTTCAGCACCATGAGCAGATCACAGTTTTGGCCTCCTGGAGACTGCATCACTTCTGTGAGCAGAAATAACCCCACTTTGCTGGCCGATGTGAGCAGAAAACCCTATTCAGATAGGCTGCCTTCTGATAGTGTCTATTCCCTTGAAACATAATCCGTCCCCTTGGGGATTTCATAAAATAGTGAAAAGAGACATCCAGTTCACTGTCTTTAAGTAATGAAGAGAAAGTGGCTGAAACCATCCCCGCCACCCTTTCAGCAACCCTCCTTTCATATGTGTGCCTTGTGGTTGCACCCTTCTATCAACCACAAATAGAAAGCTCCTTCTAGAGAGCCATCAGCTCTTTGCAAAGTGCCCCTTCGACAGGCTAAGAACAGTCATCTAGTTAGCAGGAAAAACATCATCCCATGTTCAAGGAATGCCCTAAGGAGGAGGGGGCGGTTTATTTTTATGACTCTCACACGGGTCTATTAATCTTCCAAGCTGGCAGTGCCAAGGTTAGCCAAAGGGTTAGCCAGAGTCTCTATAGTGTCTTTCAAATCATCTTTGACCTGAGCTAAACATGGATGTATGCTTTTTATGTCCCCTGACACATGTCAATTTATATGCCTTGAAGGGAACAAACGTGAAGGTTAACTTGCAGAGATGAAACCATATGCCTCTTAGGTAATGTGCAACTTGTTTCCCTACTTGGGCTCCAGAACAAAATTTCTAACCACTATTTTGACATTTACTTACTGCCCATTTCTAACATGGAACACCTGGTTAATCATAGAGGGTTTAGAAACTTGAGAATCCAGAGGCTTTCTGGTATATCAACTGGAAAGACGGTCTAAATTGCACCTCCCTGGATCTCTCAGTAAGTTTTAGGTAATGCTGCAATCTGACAAAAGATGTTTGGCTCTAACTATGGGCAACTTGGCTAGCAGAGGAGAGCTATTGGCAAGCTCGTTAACCTTTCCATTATCTGCACTTGATCAACACCAAAGTGATGTAGGCATGATACCAAGAATAAGACACGCAGAGGCAAAGCAATGGGGGACAGGGAGCCCGGCGGAGATGTCGGAAGGGTTGTTATTGCTGTTTTTATTTTCACCTTTCAAGGCCCACGAAAAAAGGCCAAACAAACAAAAACTTGTGTCGAGTTCTCCAGGAAAGATACATTGGCAAAGCTGGTAATGTAGAGACACGCCAAAATGATGCGTTTCTGTCTTGCAGCAAAATTTACCGAGTTTCCGCGGAACGTGACTGCGACCGAGGGACAAAATGTGGAGATGTCCTGTGCTTTCCAAAGCGGCTCCGCTTCAGTGTACCTGGAGATCCAATGGTGGTTCCTTCGGGGACCAGAGGACCTGGAGCACGGAACCGAGGCGGCTGGCTCTCAGGTAGCCATGACGTAAAGCCCACAGAGCCCCTGCACGTTCGTTTCTTAGTTCTGTGCATTTCTCACCAGCTCCAGGGCCCAGCAGTCCAAGGGAGCCTTCCCTGATCTATGAGAGTGAGCAAGGCTGAATTTGTCCTGGTTACAGTAAGTTAAAAGCACCTAGGAAGTCCCACTAGCAGGGTACTTTTCCGATTTAGACCGAAATTAACCAGCTCTTAATACCCGATGTTATGGAACTGTTCAAACTAGCAATGTATCTCTGGTACAGACCAGGGCACCCTTCACCAGCCTTGCTTCTGTCCCCCCCCCCGCGCCCTCCCCCGACATCAAGGGTAAGGGGAATCATCTAGTCATCCCTCTTCTAGCGCTCTCTCTCCCTCTCCCTCTCTCTCTCTCCCTCTCCCTCTCTCTCCCTCCATCCCTCCCTCTCTCTCCCTCTCCCTCCCTCCCTCCCTCTCTCTCCCTCTCCCCTCCTTCCTCCCCCTCCCCTGCCCCTCGCCCCTCCTTCCTTCTCCCTCTCTTCCCGTCTTTCTCTCTTTCCTCTCCTCCCTCCCCCTCTCTTCCCCTCTTTCTTTCCTCCCGCCCCTCTCGCTCTTTCATTCACACACACACACAGAGGCGGAGGGCAGAGAAGGAGGGAGAGAGGGCAGGCAGGAGGGAGGAAAGGAAGAAGAGAGGGAGGAAAAATTGGGGAGAGGGAGAGATGGGGATAGGCATCAGAGAAGCAGGGAGAGACCCTGGACTGGCGACGAAAGTAGAGCGGGCGATGAGCAAGCTAGAAGGGAGAAAGCAAGAAGACAAGGAAAGCGTAAAGAAGCTGAAAGAGTAGCGCCCTAGCCCTAAGAGTGGTAAAGAGAGACCCGCGGAGCAAAAGAGGATTCGGACATGAGACCGAGAGGACAGAAACGAGAAAGTCTGTTGAAAAGAACCTGGGTACTGGTCAACAACGAGGGCAGAGATGCAGAAATTTTGGGGGGGGGGGACTTCCTGCCACAGTCCTGTCCTAGCCTGGTTTTGCGCCTGTCCCCATCCTTCCCTGAGCCTGCGGACAAGGCAGACTGAACTGAGCGGGAGAAAACCTAGCCTCGCAGCTACTCTAGCCTCGGGCCAGCCAGGGGGAGCACAGCCTGAGGGGCTGCAGGGACCACAGGGATTCTCAAGGGTGTCGCTAGGATAAAGAAGACCGCAGGGACCTCAGGGACACTTGGGAACAACGGGGACCGTGGTGAGCATAGGAATGCTTGGGGACCACAGGGGCTCTCCAGGGTGTCCCTTGGACAGTGGGAACCACAGGGACCTTAGGGATTCTCTAGGAGAGCCAAGATCACAGTAATATTCCGGGAAGACACGGAGACCCCAGGGACTGCTCGGAATCCGACGAGGGGAGAGGGGAACTTCAGGGAGGAGCGAGGGAAGCAATCCAGCCTGGCCTTAGTACTGAGTGCGGTAGGGACCTCGGTCGTGCTTCTTTTTGGCTCTAAAATTGCTTTGACTGAAATGTTTCAAGATCAGAAGGCTGGGATCTCTCCTGGTGGTTGCGCGGCTGCGGTGTCATGAAGCCCGGGACTGGGGAACTCGGATGAGCATTTGCACTCTTGTCCTACAGGTGGAGCTCTTACCCGACCGAGACCCGGACAATGACGGGACCAAGATAAGTGTGAGTGTCCTAGGGACAAGGGACAGGGGGATCATACATTATAAACGGCCAAAAAGGCCCAAAGTGAACATTAATAGAAAACAGACTTTAGATTTAAAACCTTTTAAGTCATTGAGCTTGAAAAGGTAATTTTATAAATTCTGGATGAGAGGCAGTTGTCACTTTTTACCTCATGAAATGCCTAAAAATTGAGCTAAATTCAGAGTCCATGAATAAAATTGCATGTTTTACTCATGTAAATAATTACAGATTGGCTAGGATATGAATCTGCTAGCTAATGGGATTATTGCACTGCTTTTCTTAATCTTTTTCACAGTCACCTAAGTGTAGCAATGAAGGTCTGCAATACTTCAATATTAATAATGTTAATAATTCAAAGTAATGGGAGTACCTATTCTTAATAGAAAAAAATGGAAAACAGAAGCTAAGCCTTGCAATAGGATTTTCAAATGAATAAAAATATGACCCAATTTGGATATTATTCATAATTGAAATAAAGTATTTATAAATGTAGTATTCAAATAAATCACAAAAATATGAAACCAAAGCAGATATAAATCTACACTTGCTGTTAGTCCAGACTGACTTACTGATAATATGAAGAGGAGGCTACTTTGTAATAATTACAATGGTCATAGCTAGAATATCCTTCTTCATCACCCTTCATTTCTGTGTTTAGATGTTTAATCAGATCTTTAACCTGACAGATTTATGTCATCTTTCAGTCTGTCAATCATGGATTAACATGTGATATATACCAATTTAACTGATATATATGCCACATGGATTACATAATATATAGTTAATATTATACATTAGACATGTGAGCTTGCTATTAATCTGGGATAAAGTAACTAAAATAAATAATGTTGACTTCAGTCTTGAAAATCAAATCAATGTTCAATCAATAGCATCCCAAGTTTGTATAATGACATGGGCATATACAATGAGCCTTGATTTCAGATGCTATTTCTCGGTAGCCTGAGCCCTGCAATGCCATGTTAATAGGCAACTGAGAAGAAAAATATTACTATCCAAGTTACCAATATTTTTTGTGGCCCTGGATTTAAAGGAGTTGTCTTATAGCCATACCAAAAAAGAAAGGGGGGGTCTATTCCACAAATCCTTACTCAATGTTTCATTCAGCCATGTTAACTAAGCAGAGGCCAATCCCATGTTGAAAAACTAACAGAGCTGTTATGGGAATCTGGGAAGTGTGGACAGCTGGGCCACTCAGACACTGCTTAAACTGAGCTTCTGACCTCTCAAGTCTGTGGATGAGACTTCAGATTTGTGCTACGCAGACCCTTTACTCCCAACATTAGCAAGCGTAAGAGAGTGCGAATAAAATCCTTCAGTGTAAAACTTTGCTTTTTCCCCTGTAATTTTTCAGACAGTGAAAGTCCAAGGCAATGACATCTCCCACAAGCTTCAGATCTCCAAAGTGAGGAAAAAGGATGAAGGCTTATATGAGTGCAGGGTGACAGATGCCAACTACGGGGAGCTACAGGAACACAAGGCCCAGGCCTACCTGAAAGTCAATGCCAACAGCCATGCGCGGAGAATGCAGGCCTTTGAAGCCTCGCCCATGTGGCTACAAGACATGAAGCCTCGAAAGAATGTATCATCCGTGGTTCCCAGCAGCATCCACAGCTCTGCCAACCAACGAACGCACGCCACCTCCAGCCCTCAAGCGGTGGCCAAAATCCCCAAACAAAGTCCACAATCAGGTATGGAAATCCATTTTGAGCCTTTCATTTTCTCACTCACAAACCTTCCACCAAAAGGGCAGTTGAATAGCATAGACAGATTAATGTTAGACGGCATTTCAAATAGGAGACTGAGTTCGATTGAAATGAGGAGACATGAGCCATTGAGAGCAGGAGGCTGGACGTTCAGGATGAGTTTGCTCCATTAGTCCCTGGCACTGTTTCATATCCCAGGGATCTGAGAGCTGGACTCTTTTATTCTCCCTCTTCTTTCTGTATTTACACATTATAAGAACAATAAATCTTGTAATGTTGGTTACATTATAAATGCATGTTCATTTTCTCTACAGATTTATGTATCAATTATGACCCAAATTAAGAGGCTTTCACTTAATCAAAATGGAAATGAAAAAGACTCATGATAATCTCCCATACATTTAGTGACCTATAGCTTTCAGCAGAACTATTCCCCCAAGGGCTTTTGATTTTGAAGGAGAAACTTCCAAGGCCTGTGATGAAATGGATGGTGATAATGACAGGAAGTGAGTTGGGGAGAAGGAAGTGTTGGAGAGATAAGGCAGCTCCTACAGATGTGCTGTGGATGCCAATTTGGAAGCTTAGTCACACATCTCTCCAGTCAGCTGTGCAAGTTAAAGCAATTCTGAATGGCATTAATTTATATAACAACTCCACCAGTGGAAACTCACTGAACTTCTAACCTTGATGTGGGATCAAGGCTGCCTGGGTTGAGCAGTTGTGTTCATGACTCCCCCCCCCCCCCCTCAGTCTTATCTTCTCAAATGCTTTGCCTGAAATATGATTAGAGGAACCTCCTGATCAAGCACATAACTGATACACATGGAATCACTTGATGTGGTCATTTACTGTTTTTTTTTTCACCTGTAATTTTTCAGACAGCAAAGTTGGAGATACCCACCAAAAGCTTCAGCTTTCTGAAGTGGGGCAGAAGGATAAGGGTTTGTAGCAGTGCAGGGTGACTGATACCAGTTAAAGAGAGAGAGCAGCAGCCTCCCAGGCCCATCAGAAAGTCATTGGCAATAGCCAATGCACACCTCTAAATCCCTGCTTCTTAACAAAATGCTTTAAAAATAGATGTGTCAGGTCTGGGGTTTATATAGCACAGCTGTGTACTACTTGATTACTTTGTATAAAACCCAAGATTCAATCTCCAGCATCATAGAAAAAAGTCAAATAATCAATAATAACTAATAAAATAATGCATGCCCACACGCATTTCCTCTTTATGCTTTTTGTTTGAATAGATGTGTTTGAGTAGATTCTGCGGGATGCCCAGTTAGGGTCCTGTGCAGTCCTGTTGTTTAAATGCTGAGGAGACTTCCTGTTATGTTTTAGTCTTGGTAACACAGCAGTCTGCTAAGTGGTGACTGAGTGTTTCTGAAGTCCAGCTTTTGTGGCTTTGTATCACTTTTTTTCTCTGTGATCTCCTTTGTTTTCCAAATTCAGGAACAAAGTCGGTAGAGCTGATAATGTTTGTCATTGTATGTTGGAGTACAAAAATGCCTAAATATCAGTCACAAGTTTTAACTATTATTTTACAGATTTAATGCCTCTTGGGGTTGTGACCCTTTCATCTTCTTTAACATTATAATATTAAGAGGCTGGACACTACCTATAGAATCACAGAGTGTCCTCAGCAATCAATTTACAGCATAATTAGTGAGAACTCTAAATCCTGAAAGAGAAACTAGTAGCAAGCATAAGAATATTCCAAGCTAGGCACCGTAAATCCAGCTACGAGGTAAAGTCAAATGAAGCAATTAGTCCATTTAAATGACTAAAGAGAATGAAGCATTCCGTTTCTAAGATATTGTACTCACTTTATGATACGAACTAATATACTTTTTAAAAAATATCTGCATTATTTTGCTATGTCTCTTAGAGCTGTGACAGAAACTAAATTTTCAAGTAAAATTACTTACTTCTCATTTTGCAACTTCCCACCAGCCTTCTCCTTACGTACAAAACTGTTTTTCCTAAGTTAGAGAAGGATGTTGTCTCCTGAGAACCTCCATTTACTAACAGCTTTAGTGCACCGCCCCTTCCTGATTATAGCAAAGATGAACATATACACATTCAATATTTCTTTTTCTGCCAGACGATATTGGAAAATCTTTCATGTACTTCTATCACAGTCTCTAACAGCCCCTTCAGCAGCTGAGGTTTCCTAGTCACTCTAGTATGCTGTGAAAGTTTCATGCTTTTAAGATCATTTCTTAGAGTACAGTAATTGGGGTGATAATTATAAATTATATACATTATACACGTGATACCCATAACCCAGATGATTATAAAACGTATTTCAATTTTTCATTTTTCTCATTCACTTATTTACCTCTCATCTCTTCAAGGCATAGCAAACTCAGGAACACAAAAATGAAGGCACAATTCTTCCCTCTCCAAGGTTTGGTCAGTTTGCCATAAAAAGGGATACTTGTTGATTCTATATAGTGTACAATATTTATGGTGAAGACATAAAAATTAAAATCTTGTTCTGAGTAGCAAAGGGCTTTGCTAGCTTTTCATATTTTATCCATTGATAGAAACAAGCCTACTATATATGGCAGGGTCATATTTTCCTGTGCTATAATAAACTAATTTATTTGGCCCTTTATTTTTATTACACTCTTTGGCTTAATTGGCCAGATTCACAAACTCAACTCTAAATTCATACAATTTTCATGTCAAATAATTTCTATATCTTTATGAAGGAAACATATTATCTGAAAATAACTTTACATAAAATCTTCAAATTGTCTTAAAAATTAATTTAACTCTAAAGTAAAATCAACTTGAAAAGTAAGAGAGAAAAGATAACCTGTAACATTTCATATACAACCAGATGTGGGTTTGATAATAATTTAGTCTAACTAGTCCTGTTTTTTATTTTCTCAAAAATTTCCTCAAAGCTAATGACTATATGCTGTCCTTTCTTGCTCACAACTACTTTCTTTCTCTTTATAAATTATGCTATAAATGATAAATAATTATAAATCCCTAATATTTAACATTATTTAAATTTTATTTTCATTTTATAATCAACAATTAGAAATGAAGTAATAAAGAAAATATAATGCAAACAGATAAGCAAAACTTTCTTACAAATTTCTTATCTTAAGTTCTTTAGGGTCCTCCAGTTCTGTGTACACAAGACAGAAGTTCATATCAAACCCATCATAGTTTTGTTCAGCTATGTTTTATTTTTATTGTACACAAAGCTTGGAAAGAAAAAGAAATACCATCAAATGTAATACATGAGACAGTCAAAGCATGGAGTTAGAAGTTAAAGAAATGTTCTACAGATGTTCTGAGAAGGAAGCCGTCCTCTTTCTTCCTGTCTGAATCAACAAAGTCTCCCTGGGAGAAGGGGTTCAGTAACAGGGGTTGGGTTTACATCTTCACAGCAGAGACAATCAAGAGACTTCTCAGAGAAGAGTGTGAGTGGACCAGAATGGGAAATCCAGGACCACTGTCAGGGTAGAATGCCTTAATTCCATGTTCCAGAAAGTTGAAGACTATTCTAGTTCCCTCCTCCCTCTCCATTTCAATGCACCAACCTTGCTTTGCTTCTGCTCCCTGTCTCCTCCATTTCTCACCCCCAGTCTTTCAGAAGCTAGATTTCCCCTACACTAACCAAGTCCACGTATCTCCTTCCTCCTGTTTTCTGCTCTTCCACTGATCATTCCAAGCCACCCAACCAACAGGCAAATAAAACAAACAGGAATCCATTCCCTGACTCTGCGTTCTCACTGGGCAGAGCTGTGAGTGTTTGCCCAGCCGATACCAGTTCCTCCCAGAAGGGCAGTATTATGCTCTTTCCTCCTTTTCTGACCTCAGTCCCACGGAGTATTGCTTTGTTAATGCTACTGCTGTGTCCTGAGAAGTTACTGATGTCTACTGAACATTCCTTTGTAAGTCATCCTTCCCAATAGCTAGGCAGCACTGGTTTCCACCCATTTCTGACATTTTGACCTCTCCTACATTCAGAGACTGGTTCCCTGTCCCTCGCTTCTCTGCTTTATTTTCTCCCTAGTATCAGTTTTTTTCATAATGCTATCCTTTTATCATTTATAACTTCTTGACTTTATCCTGTGGTTTTGACTGCTAATCTCCCCTTGATAATATCTCCAGTCACATTTCTCTTTCCGATTACTTTCAGGAGACCCAGACTAGTATTCATAATTGTCTCCTAAACATCCCTGAATGTGAGTTCTCAAAGTCTGTGGCAAATATAAGCTAGAGACACATTTATTGAGTAAAGTCTGTGTTTCTTTACCTGGAGTTTGAGTTGGCCTGGGATCATATAACTAATAAAGATTGGGGAAGCTATACTATTCCAATCCCAGGTCTTATAAGGACTCACAGCCTATGTTCTTACCTCTTGAAGGCCAATGACCATGAGGAAGTCATCTTGAACATCTATCATCTAACCTCAACTGACCCCAATTCCATCTCTTGATACCAGTGCTCAGTTCAGCCCAGGTATCATACAGATCAGTAAGAGATAATAATTAACTGTCATTTTTTTCAAGACTGGGTATAGGGGAGTTTCTTTCACAGTAGTACTTTCCCACATAGGCCACTAGAACTAGAACTCAGATGTTCAGAGCTATCTGTTGTTATCTAAGCTTATTCACTAAAAAGAAATGATCTTCCTCTTGTTCCCAAACATCCAATAGTATCATCATAATGATAGCTCCTGTAAAAGCTTTGGAAATATCTTATTGCTCCCTCTATTACTTGCCAACTCAATTAGCCATTTTGTCTTATTAATTTTCTTCCAAAGATGTCCCTTGAAAATTGCATTTTTTTCTATTCCACAAACACTGATCTTATTCTGAACATGTCCTTCGTGCTTCCTTTATCCTAAATCTCTTAACAGCTTTTGTATTTCAATTCCAACATAATAAATGTATCGCAACAGTCCATATTTTATTTCTAAAAACCATCATTTCTACAAAAAAAAAAAGAATTATTTCTAAAGTGCCAACCACTATCTTTTATAGTCTCATTTCCTGTTTCTTCAGTCAAAAACCTGGCCCTTACTCTTCATGCTTAGTCTTTCCCGAGTGTTTCCATGTACTCTCTTGCCTCTATAACCCTGGAAATGTTCTTTTTCCCTTCTGTGTGGGTCTTTCCTTGATTGTGAATTCTTACACGTCCCTTTATGCTACTCTCTCCTGCTCCCTAATCAGGAGATAAAATCTACTGTTTCCCCAGTCAGGTCTCCTTCATCAATGTGGTCATACTTGCTGTGAAACCGCTGGTGTACCTTATGTCACAAAACATGCCTCTTTCAGTTCTGTAAATCTCAGATTCAGGCCAACTAGGAGAGCTGTCACACTGCTGTAACTTGGCAACAGATAGTAGGTACTGCAAGAATTTAAGAGGATTCAACATGCCTAGAAGTGAATATTTATACCACAATGTTCATGATGTAAACTATTTATAGTGATTCTTCAAGTGCATCCTGCACCCTCCCTATGCAAGAGCCCACCCAGCCCCTACTCACTTATGTCCTCTGAGGATGGATTCAGAAAGGAACACCTTTACGTTCGTAGACTATAAGAACCACTAGTTTTCAAAAGTCCTTCGAAACAACAAAAGAATTATAACTCTATCAGTGTTCGGGTGGTACCTCAAGATGCTCTAGAGCCTTTGCTTTGGCTACTGTATTCTTCTAGTGTTGGCAAGGACTTGCAAAGCTCTTTTCTTCGCTCCTGGGTTGAACAGCTGGGAGTGGGAAGACAGCCGGCAGTGGTTAGGGATGCTGTTAGTCTTGTTGCTACACATGCAGCCTCTAGTCACTCAGTGGGAATGTAGTTTCTCTGAACTCTGAAACATGATTTTTGTGTGCCCACCATGATATTATCCTTAGAGCTGAGAGTCAGCTGTTGCTAACAGCTGCCAGAAACCCAGGGCTCTCTGGAGCTCCTCTGCTGCTGATAAATACGGGAGCTCTCCAAGTGTGGCCACGTTCAAACACCCTCAAGTCAGAATTTCAGAGTAAGCGAGAAGGTGGGATAAAAAGTTGAGGCCCGCCATGAAGAGGAACGCATGAGTAAGTGCTGCTCCACACTGAGGTACAGAACCATCACATAGTCCAGATGTTATGTCAATATTTAGGGTAGGTTAATTTGTTCATTGCTATTCCATCAACAAAATGGCTGCCAGATAAATGGGCTGTCAATGAAAAAGGAGAAAAACAGATGAGAGGCAACAATTTGGATACCACAGGCCAAAGAATCTTCTAGAGCTGTCAGAATAGGAATTATGTAGATGAGACGTCTATACTGGTTAACTTCGCCAGAAACCATTAGCACATTTTGCTGACTAAAACTTAGTACCTCCTGCCTGGATAGGCTTTTCAGATCACAGTGAAGGCTCACTTGTGATTATTAGGTCATCTTTAACAGAGGAGACTGTCAATCCTCTGGGCTGGGCTTCAAATGATGTATTTGATAGGTCTTGGAACTTCAAGAAGCAGCTGTTGCAATGTGAGCATCTTCTGCATATATAACCAGAAGGTTAGAAAGGTGCTGGAAATAACTCACCCTATAGGTCAAAGGAACACATAGCCTAAAAGAGAAATGAAAAGCAGCAGTATTCCTCAAGAAATACTGCTGCCATGAAGAATAAGCTAACAGGCAGTTAGTGTATATCTCAGATGAGAAGGCCTAGGGGCTGATGCCTTGCCTCTGATGTTAGCAAAGGAATAATGTACAACAGGAAAGATCAGGCCATGATCAAACACATATAGTTCTATGATTCTCTTTCCTCGTTCTCTGAAAGGGCTATGGCACAGTCGTCAGACTTCTGAGAATTATACATTAAGGGCTTGGTACTTAATGATTTCTTAATAAATCATAACCAATTACACTGCAGGCATGACTTCCACTGCATGTAGCTGTGTTTTATTACTAGCAAAAAGTAATGAGAGCATACTTGTCCATCTTAATCTTCTAGGACTCATGAAACTTGAGGTAACCTGAACCCTATAGATGCTATTCTCTTCCTTTGTGTACCTACTGATAACATAGTTTAATTTGTAAATAAAACATAGGAAGAGATTACCAAAAATAATCACAGTTAGAGCGACTTTAAAATAGCCATGGCAATGTGGTCTCCCTTTCTAAAAAGTCAAGACAAATATTTTTAATATTTTTCCTTTATTTTTATTTTACGTATATGGATGTTTTGACTGTTTGCGTATCTATCTGTGTAGCACATGAATACAGTGCCCAGGGACTGGAGTTTCAGATGCTAGTGAATGCTTTCTGGGTTTTCTAAATCAAACCCTGAAAGGGCAAACAGTACTCTTAACCACTGAGCAGTCTTCCCAGGCACATAAGTCAAACATCAATTTTTGAAGAATAGTTGACCTTAGGTAATTGAAACAGAGAAGGAGAAACTGTAGATTGAGAGAAAGGAAGTAAATGTCTGGGTCTATGAGGCAGATACTTTCCGTCAGAGGCAGGGGATGTGCTACGGTAAGGAGGGAAGTCTATCTTCATGTCTTGTCACTTGTCATTCTCAAGCTTTCTTTCCCCTTCTGCTGCAATTTAATTAATAAATAGTACGTTTCTGTCTATAGAATTGCATCATATCGACCAGCAGCTATTTTGCCCAAGGTGGTAATTAGATAGTTATTGTTTTTTGTTTATTTTATATTTTTTTAGTTGTTGCAAAAAAAAAGAAATTTCCCATTTCCCTCCCCCTCCTCGCACACATGGCTGCCTCCCCCACTCCCCTCCCCCTCTCCCACTCACCCCCACTCCATTCCCCCTTCCTCTTGAGAATGAAGAGCAGTCCAGATTCCCTGCCCTGCAGGAAGTCCAAGGTCCTCCCACTTCTATCCAGGACCAGGAAGGTGAGCATCCAAACAGGCTAGGCTCCCACAGAGCCAGTTCATGTATTAGGATCGAAACCTAGTGCCATTGTCCTTGGCTTCTCATCAGCCTTCATTGTCCGCCACGTTCAGAAAGTCCGGTTTCATCCCATGCTTATTCAGTCCCAGTCCCGCTGGCCTTGGTGATCTCCCAATAGCTCAGTTCCACTGTCACAGTGGGTGGGTGCACCCCTCGTGGTCCTGACTTCCTTGCTCATGTTCTCCCTCCTTCTGCTCCTCATTTGGATCTTAAGAGCTCAGTCCGATGCTCCAATTTGGGTCTCTGTCTCTATCTCGATCCATCGCCAGATAAAGGTTCTAAGGTGATATGCCAAGAAATTCATCAGTATGGCTAGAGGATAGGGTCATTTCAGGTTCCCTCTCCTCAGTTGCTCACGGTTCTAGCTGGGGACATCTCCCTGGACACCTGCGGGCCCCTCTAGAGTCCAGTCTTTTGCCAACCCTAAGATGGCTCCCTTAATTAGGCTATATATTTCTCTGCTCCCGTGTCCACCCTTCCTTTATCCCACCCATCCCATTCCCCCAAGCACCCCCCATTCTCCCCTTCTCACGTTTTAGATGCTTATTTTAAAGTGAAACAAATTTCCAAAGGACTTGAAGAAAAGGACGTGAATAAGTAGCAAGGATTTTAAGACTGTAGGTATATAGACCTTCTGTTTCTTAAATCCAATTCAAGTTTTCAAAACACTTTGAAAGATACAGAAATGAAGATATTTTCAAACACTTTAGTAGCAAAGAAAAACAAAAGTCAATAATGAAAGGCTGCTTCATGATCCTGGGTGAATAGAGATTGGTTGCTAGATTCACGCTCTACCAGCTTCTCATTGTCAATGGTCTGCCCGGAGAATCTCTCTGAAGTTTAGGAAAGCTCTTCCTGTTTATAAACACTGAGATGGCAATGCTCATCTCCCTGGTCATTTCTCAGCCTTGAGTGAAATCATGAATCGTAAACATTTAACAAATAAACCTAGCCTGTGGGTGAGGTCAAATTCCCTACCCTCTTCATCTTTCCTGAAAGACTGTATCATATAGCCACCTTTAAGAAGAAATCAAAGAAACACAAATAGGAATAGAGAAAACCAAGATAGTAAAATTTAAATTTGTGTGAAACAATGTAAGTTAGAAGCAATAATTAAGGAGAAATTAAAAGAAGCAAAAAAAAAAACATTTTACCACAATTTAGGATCTATTTCCAAATGAAAATAAAACCAAAACTAGGAATATCAAATCAGAGATCTGAGGCTTTGAAATAATTTGTGGATGAAAATATTTTACTATAAGTAACTTAAACACTTGAAAAATTAATGAAATCTTGTGTCAATTTGCAAGGTAATATTTTTGTATAACTCTTAGGGACAGAAGGAAGCCTGTTAATAGTGAAATATGCTGTGAATATGAGACACACACAACAGGGTATCATTGAATGATGTGTATTAAAAACTATATTAATGTTCAAATTTAATTCAATCTTCTATCAAAATACAGTAGCCAAGGAGGAAAAAGTCAGATTATAATGCAGAATCCTCAGTAGTACCCCCAAAGAAAAGATGTAAAAGAGTCATTTTTGAAAAGTATAATAAATAATAATAGGTAGCATAAATGTGAAGAGAGCAACTTATTGAGATAATTTAGAGCTGAATAAATGAACATGCTGTGCATTTGGCTGGTTAGACTCAGCACTGCAATTGACAGACTTCTTATAGGTATTCATCTTTAATGAAGTTAAAAATCCCTGGTAATTTTTCTAAAATTTGACAGACATGATTGTGGCACATACTGTTTATGAGAATGAGAGTCTCATGGTCCCCAGCATTCTGCACTGAGATGGAACATCCCTTCCCAAGGACAATTTGTCTTAACAGGAAAGGTCAAACATGGGGCTTATATCCATGATCTCTAATTGTACTTGTGGAAAGAAATGTCTAGATCAGTAGTGAATCATATGTGTGCTTCTTACCAGTGATATTCATGACAGATTTTCAAATGACGTAAAATACACAGTGACTAAAACCAAAATAGTCAACTATGAATATTGTAGAGCATATTTTAAATATTATACAGCTTCTAAAACCATATTTCAAAGAACATTTAATGGCAATAGGAATATTTAATATCCACTACAACATGAGAAACTATAGTATACAAACCCTTAAGTGAAAACACATAATATGTAAAACTTTAAATCTATCTTATCTATGTTCATAGAAAACTAATAAAAATGATACATGAAAATGCACATCAGAATGTCAAGATGTTGACATTTGACTTTGTATTTATACTGATAGCGCAATAACTTGATAGTTTGCTATAAGAAAAAACAATTTAGTATTTAAAATGTGAATGGTTCCAAAATAAAAGGAGGCATCTCATGACAGCACAACAAGTGAAGAAAACGTGAGTGTGGAGTTCATGACGAATTTAAAAAATTAGTGCATGGGTGTACGTGTTTATAATGAAGAACTGTATGAAAGTTTTATAGTGAGAAATTGCCTGTAGGATAAAATTAGGAATATTACATCCATATTGTATTTTACACACACACACACACACACACACACACACACACACACACACACATATATATATATATATATATATATCACCATATTTTCTGGACACCAAATAGATACTTTGACTATTATGTCATCGTTTATAAGCAAAATGACTTGAGCCTGATGAATTCATAAGTCAAGCATGCATAATATCCATAAATAAATATGCAGTCCTATGCCCTCTCCAGGACATGGTTCAGCCTCACAATTTAAGGAAATAGTAAGATGGTGGGTGATGTGTGGTTGCTGGGAATATCAAAAGAATCCATGCACAGAAAGATTTATAAACAAGGGACATGTGTGTTTAACCTGACTGCTTCACACTCTCCTTGTTTGGCTCAAAGCAAATTGTACAGCCAGGATTTCCAAAATTCCAGGTTCCATCAGGCAGACAACTATGGAACTCTTGAGAAAAATGAAGACAGGAAATGAAATTAAAGGAAGCAATGTTTATCTTCAAAGTCAATAACGTTTTAGTGAAGATTAAATAATGTAGTCATTAGATACTCTTGAATGTCTCTATGTAAAAGTGTGTGCAAAGCTGTGGCAGGGTATACTCATACGTCCAATATTTCTTGCATAATTTAGATATCTTTCAGACAAATATGTGGAAGTTGCAGTGGTAGCTTGAAAAATATTTCACTTTTAGATTTAATAAATTCATGTAGGTTCAAGGTAAAGCTCTCATTTCTAGCCTTTAAATAATTAATGTTAACAAACGCTGCATAAGGGAGCAATCAATAGAATTACAACCACTAAATATACTTTAAAATGCTTACATAATCTGAAAATTCCATTTGAAAACATCTAAAATAGCAGTTCACAACCTTTCTAGGGGATCAAAGGATGCTTTTTACAGGGGTCGCCTAAGACCATCAGAAAACACAGATATTTATATTCTGATTCATAACAATAGCAAAATTATAGTTATAAAATAACAAAAAAATAATTTTACAGATGAGGATCACCATACCATGAAAACCATATTAAAGAGCATTAGGAAGGTTGAAAAACATTGATCTAAAATATTATACAAGATTTGAAGCTACAAATTATGCCTTGGTGCTTTTAATGCTATGGTAGTCCCTAGCACTGTTTCGCTGAAATAACTAGGATAAAATGAATGCTTATGATTAATATTTATATTTTTCTGCAATGAAAACCATAGATACATTACTGTTAAGAAGATGCATAGATTTATATATAAATTGGTTAGTATTCAAGAAAATCAACTTCAGACCTCTTGTATAGTAATGGCCAGAGACAACTGGAAAACAGCACTTGGACCACCCTTCATTCCATGCTTAATGATAGAAGTCACACCAGTGTTTCAAGTGACAAGTTCTATCTAGGACGTTAGATGTACATTCTCTGGTACCAAGATGTGTTGATCCTTTGATTTACATGTCTTGATAAGGAGCAATTTTTAAAAATTATTCACATTAGAATATCTAATATTGACAGCTAAGAAGATTATACAAATATTTGCTTTACAAATACCTTATAAAACATCTTAATTCAGAAAATTTTAAAATAGTCACACTCACAAAATGGTAAATCATTTGCACTAACCTGAAAAAATGCACAAAATCTTACCCCTTTGCTATATGTTGAAGAAGTGAATTGTGAAGGAAATGAGACTGATGGTTTCTTTGTATTGTTGGCACTGGGGGCTCCAATAGTTGCCATCTCAAAATCAAAAATTGCTGAACAGCAAAAATTAAATTTTAAGTTGTGCGAAATTAGCATTTCCCAAATTATGGTGATATCATTTCAATTTATTTAAGAAATTTGAAGTTGTGTCTTGACAGCTGTTTCTCTCCTTTTATTTCTTCATTCTGAATTCCTCAGTTGTCTTTTTTTAAAAATATGAGGTATTTTCTTTCTCTGGTAAGGAATTTACCTTGATGACCTTCAGGATTTAGGTCTAAAGAATACAGAAAATGGATGAGACATTCTATATTTCACCAGTTAATGAATAAGTACCTAAATATTCAGAATATTTATTATATAAATATTCTGATGTGTAGACACATCAGTGTCTACTTTTTCAAAGCAGACATTATTAAAGTATATTTCTCTGAACTGCTACACTTAGCATTCAGCCATTCTAGCAGTGGTACATCTTGTATTGGCTTTCTAACTCAGGGTCCATGTTCTTGCTGCTCTTGGTAGGTGAAGCATGTGCATAGCTCGGGTAATCACATCCCAGTGCCAATTGTCCTGCCATTGTCTCTAGGACACTTTGAGTGCATCTATAGAATTGCTCCATTAAATTTGGAACTATTCAATTTCATCAGTGTAGGAAAACTACATGTGTGGAAGGTGACTATTCAGAGAATCCGAATTGATATCTAACTTCACATTATACAGCAGCTCCTCTTATTCACAATTTTTTACTCCATAATTTCAGTTACCTGTATTCAACTGCCAGATGAAAGAGTTAAATGGAAAGTTCCTAAAACTACAATTCAGAGAATTTAAAATAAAAAAAACAGTTTGCTAACTAATAATAAAAGCACACATACGGAAAACATAAATCCTATGAGTAGATAATTTTAAGCACATTAACAGTATTTATTCATATGCCAGGAAAGAGTATTAATTATATGTGATTCTTATTTATGAATTAGAATTGTTATTAAAATGTGATATTCAAGCTTCCTTCTTTGTAACATTCTGGTTATTTACCAAGTCTTATTCTTTTTGATTCCATTTTGTCAAAGCCACCCATATTCCCCTCTATTTTTAGCAGTCAGAATTGGGAAAGTTTAGTGTTTCCAGATACATGGAATTACCATATTAGATAATGGGATGCATGAGCTGGTGGCATCTGAGTTCTAAAGTTAATATAACCTGAATTAGAACTCAGTGCACTGACTAGCAGCTGAGTAAACCTGAACAAATATCAAAAATCCTCTCAATAAAATGCTATGGCAACCTCACAGGACCATAGCCAGAGGTAAAAAGAAGTGCCCAAGAAACATTAGCCTGTCCTGCCATAATCTGTCATGTCATGGTTACAAGATGATTGGCAAGATCAATGTGACCTGGGTGGGGACATCACCATGAAAATGTGCTCAGTTAAGATGCTCTATGACAGCAGGAGAGTACTTCTGTGTAAGCATAAAGCGCAGACTTCAGGACTGAGGAATTGGCTCAGTGAATAAACGTGCTTCCAGTGCAAACACGTATCAGTATCTATATATGTGGTAGGCAGGATGTGATAGATTCTTATAACCCCAACACATTGTAATTAGAAACAGGGGAAAGTTAGGACAAGCTGGCTCTTTAGATTAGATGAACCGGTGAGCTCTGGGCTCACTATAAAAGGTGGAAAGTGATGGAGGAATATGCCCAGTGTCAACCTCTGGCCTCCACATGCATGTGCACACACACACACATGCACCCACATCTGCACACACACAGTGAATAGATGGATAAACATTAGAAAAGATGGACTGTGATCTTAGTTGGAGGGAAGCAACATTCCTCTTACTGTTCCAGTAGATATCTAAAAACGCTGAAGAGACTAATTTTTTTTTAAATGTAAGGTAGTATCCAAATGGCTTGTTAATTTATACCTGGAATGGAGGGGCAGGTATACTTTCTCCCTGGTCCTCAATACAAAGCACTCTAACAAAGGGCCATAATTTTCTGACCAGAGAAAAGCAAGAAAAACTGCTACTACCAGCATGCCAGGGCACAACAAAGTTAGCAATTTATGTATTAAGTCAAAATGATGCTAACTTCTTTTAAAAAGCTGGATTTCTAAAAGAAATTGTCCCTGGATCCTTAGAATTTCTAATAGAAAGGCATTCTCCTAACATATCCTAGGATAAAAGTCACACTATTATTTGATCTTTCCTCTTAGTAGTGACTTATCACAAACTAAACTGAATAAAATTTCCATCAAAAGTTAGCTCAAATTTTCTTCCAGTCATTTTCACTTCTTAAACCTGACATCTGTAATAAAGAAAAGCATGTCAAAGAGGTCTGTCTGCTATGGGGCTTAAAGGACATAGAGACAGGGACTTCACAGACAACAAAGAACCAGGCTATTACATTTACCTTAGAGGAATTCTGATCGTGCGATGAGCATCTCCGATATTCATTCTTGCCAAATTAATATTCTACATTCTCACTAGTTGGAGCCACACAGGGAGAGAATTTCTTTCTTCTCTTTTCTTGTTCCCTCCCTTTGATGATATTAGGTGGTCAGGGAGAAAACGAAGAGGAGGCTATCAGACATCACACATAGCGTGTCCAACAGACGCCCTCAGTAGGGGTGCTTCTTGTTCCTACAGCAAGTAAAAGTAATATGTGCATAAGAAAGTAATGCATAAAATATTCAATGTCAATAGAAAGCGGATATTTAAATAAAATTTGCATGTGTTCAATTTGGAGATTCTTCTTTTCACTTCCCACTTGTTTATCTTATACTCATAGCTGGTGATATTTTTTCTAAGTCATGAATTTTTCTATTCTTTCTACTGTAGCCTACTAATAATGACATGTTCAACACTCAACCTGCCCTTTCTTGGTTTTAAAGCAAAGTCTTGGAAACTGTTCTTAGCTAAGGGGATGTCAGAATGATGGTGAAATGACAGCGCACTGAAGAACATAAGAAACTTGGAGGAAAATTTAAACCTTAAAAGTTTATGAATTGAAAAGTTCAAAACATTGTCTCATATGCTATCTGATATATATTGAGCTAGCTAAAGTTTACTTAGGACCTATTGATATTTTCCATGTCTGGTATTTATCAGTTCATAGCTAGAGGAAAGTAAAATTTATGTGAGATGGGTTTATCACCCAAGCATACTCTTCAAATGATGACCTCACACAAGCGAGGATCTGGAAGCAGTTTCACCGCCCCAGGGTTCAGGCAGGAGCATGTCAGGGCTCTTTGCTGGAACTGCACTGGGGTTTCACACCTATGCCTTTGCCTTAATCTGTTTTCTGTATAACTCAGAGTGAGCAACTTTCCTGTCTCTGAGTATCGTTTTCTTAATCTGTGCATTACGCATCTGGGATTGGTCTGAGGAATGAGACTGTGTCTTTAACTGTTTGTTTTACGTATACATAGTAGTTCCCCATACATCTTAGCTACTTTGGAGATCACAAACAGAGCTGGATGTGCAATACAAATAAATACTAATGGGGGAGTGGAATTCTCCCATCTGGCAAGGGGCAAGAAAAAGGAAACAATTTAACTGCTTCTAAGGCATGAAAGATGGATGGAGGCCAAACCTCTTTAGGAATGTGATTCTTGTTGACCACCTGGGACATAGCATAGATGTCGGGACAGACGATGTTAGCAGCCTGTGGAACACATACCATTTCTGACTCAACTGACAGAGTTTGCCAAGTCTTGGCTACTGAGCTTGGATTATTTTTATTTTTACTAAAAATAAACATGCAGAAATTCTATGATATTATGTAGCGATCATGATGATGATGATGACGATGATGACAGAACTGTGGAGTCTCTCTCATGCATTGCTCCTTGGTCAGATTCATTTCTCACACTTGAGAATTGTGGGTTTGTCTTTGTCTGTGGACAATGCCAAAACCGTGAGAAATCATAGGAGACGAGAATAGAAGACTTCTGTATTTCACGGGCTTTTATGACTGCTTGAATACTTCTTTTCGACTTACAGTGGAGAAAATATCTCTACTGACTTCACACCCAAAAGTGCTCTATGAACATCTTTAGGCAATGAGGGGTGGGGGCAAATGCCATTATTAGCTAACTACAAGCCAAGTGACAAGACTAGGTGTATTCTGAACCTGGAAGAAAACCCTATCAGATCTGACCTTGCTCAGCCTAGACATACTACCTGCACATTTTTTTTTTCCAGTAGTTAGATAATAACAAATATCTTTTTCTCAGCATAGTCTATGTTAGAAGCAAGTTTAAAACCCCTAAAGGCTTTGGTTTTTTTTTAATGAACTGCTTAACAATTGCTCAAAAATTTTAATGAATTGTAAATGTGGTCAGTGAGATAATGCATAAAGATAAGTAATTGCAAACAATGCAAACTCTGTGAAGAAACAAGGGAAGCATAACCAAAATACATGAAAAGTTCAGGGGCTAAAGAGAGTCCCATCTTCTGGAGACAAAAGATGCTGTGGACAGCAGGTCTGGGGGCAATGGTTGCTGAAATGTATAATTCTTTCGGGCAAGTAGTGGGTTGCATGGTTGACCGGAGAAGAGAGGAAAAGAAACTAATGAAACAAAGGAGGTGAGTCTATTCTAAGGCAGATCAGGCCTTACTAATAGAAAAAGCTAAAAAATTATAATACATGCACAGTTAGGCTCATTTTAGAAAACTAGAATCAATAAGTGTGTCACTTGAAATCTCAGAGGTGAATGGCAGCAGAAGTGAGAACTCAAGACTTCTGACTGCAGTCTTGGTTTACTGTTTCACAGAAGTGAAATGTTTCTGGATGTGTTGGGGGGGGGGAGTGCCTGGGAAATTGCTGGTTTGTTCTTGACGAAAAAAATAGCTTCTGATATTTATATGTAATAGATAAGAGTATGTTGGCTGACAATATTGTTTTCTGAAATTAGTATAAATCTTCATAAAATGCCAGTGTTGCTAATTTGGTACAATTACATAAGACAGACTATAGCATTTTAGAGTCCCAAATTCCACTGTCTTCGAGGCTGCAAAAAGAGCAGTCCATCTCTCCTCACTCAGGACACAAATGAAAATCCAGAAATAAAATGAAACAACTCTGTGATGTGATGAAACAGAATGTGGGATTTACCACATAGAACGAAGTCCTTATGATTGTCCTGGCAGAAATAAATTCATTTAATTAGATATGTGCTGGCGAATGCATGCAACTAGAGAGGATGAAAGCTTCCAACCTGGAAAAGAAGGAAGTTCTGTGTTCCAATGGTGGATTGTGCCTCTGAAGGCAATTCAAATCTCCGACGACTTTCAAATATTTTCAACCATGTCAGACTGGCTTGATTTCCCATTAAAATATTCATGTAAATGATGCTTTAACTTGCACATGCTAGACATATCACAGAAAATGCTGAGTCAAAATGAAGCAGCTGTTCCTTCCTTAATGTGTGAGAGAGATGATAGGCCAGGCCTGTTCTGAAAAGGGTAGATCTGAGAAAGGAGTTCCAAGAAACAAAATTTCGGTTAGAACCCAACTTTTAACATTCACCCTGGAAAGGAAACTGCTGCATCACCAAATAACTCCTAGAGTGAACCGTTTTCCCAAGATTTTTCCACTTTCATCATTTTAAAACTTCTCTGGGTAGCATATATATTTGTGTCAAATCAAGTGCAATCAGCGATTTAGAGAACTGGGTAGTAATTTGTCTTCTTCTTTCTGTCGAAGAATCTTGCTTCAAAATCTCACAGGAATACATGCTTAGTTACAAACAGGGGATTTGAACGCATGTTTGATTGGCATGTTCTCTGTATTTAGAGCCCCAAGGGACTGAGAGTAACATTTTCACACAAGCTGAATACAGGACACTTAGTAAGTCTCCAGTCCTTAGGTTGATGGAAGGAAGTACCATGCAACATGCACAGGCCACTTCCCAGAAAAGCAAATCAGGGTCAGCACCAAAGCTGACAAAAGCAATGTTGGCCTTTCCACAAGCCATTCCAGAGTCTCACATGCCCATTGCACAGCAGCTGTTTGAGGGCATCACTTTCTGTTCCTGTGATTAATGGAGCCAACCTGGTTGAGCTGAAATGTTGAAAAATTTGAATTCTCACCCTTTTTCCTTTTCAATTCCTTTAATCATTCCCCAACTAAACAAAGGAAGAAGAAAGAGTGCTTTCGTCCCTCATCGTGTTTTTGGTTTTTACTATTGCTATCATGTCATTAAAGCTAGAAGCTGATTGGATAATTCTTTATTAAGAAAGAATTATGACTACAGTTTCATCCTCTTGCCACTATGTACAGTTAGTCGCAGAGCTCCTTCAGTTCTTGGCATTGCTAGCTCTCCCCCAGATTTGAGAGTTAAAAGCTTGAGAAAGGTCAATCCCCCCTAGGTGGTAGCCTCCAACAGAGTCCTCAGCACTGAGCAGCACGGTGCCGTTAAGCTTTGGATTTCTCCTGCACTTTTACACTAACACACTAGTGAAATCGGGAATGTGCTCTCAGGGACACGGGTGGGAACAACCGAACGATCCCAAGAAGTGATTCTCGTGCCGTTTCTTAAGGAAAACGTGTTTGAGTGCGTTTGCTCTCTGAGTTCCCCGCTGTGGGATGGCATTGTTTAAAATCAGACACCACCAGCTTCGTGGGACTGAAATGTTCTGTATGTGTTGTTGTTTGCAGTGCATGCCAAGACATTCATGAGCACCAGAGCCAAGCTGGCGAGCTAATTAAATATATGTGTGTATGTGTTTAAAACAGCCTGATAAGGAGCATTGGAAATCTTCAAGATGAGCGAATATCTTATAACTTCTTCCGCAGGTGCCAGGATAGCTACAAGCCATGGACTTTCTGTCCTGCTTCTTGTTTGTGGCTTTGTGAAGGGTGCTTTGCTTTAATCTAAAGTGCTGACTTTTTTCCAATATCACTTTCTCTTCTTAAAGCAAAGAGCAAATCGCCTGTAAAATCTACGGAGCGGACAGCAAAGTTGACCCTAAACTCCAAGCACCATTCTGCACCCCTGTACTCTAGTTACCTACACAAGGAACATCAGCTTCCGGAAGCATAAGTGAAGAGGCTATTACACGCTTTATTGATAGTATTTTCTTTGGGAAGTCGCTGATCTTTTATTTGAAGAGAATTAATGTGAAGCGATAGGACATTTTCTAATAACAAGATCTGGTTTTTTTTTTTGTTTTGTTTTGTTTTCTTTCAACAAATAAAATCTACATTTCACTAACTGCTCAGGAGTTGGCCTGAAAGTCATCAGTATAGTAGATATTTCCATGGATTACACCAATTTCCTACTAAGGGACACCTAATCCGAATGAAGCAAACAAAGATAGCAAGCCTAAGACATGCAAACTATCTTCAAGCAGCACCCCAGCTGGGGAAACAAAGAAACAAAATGCTGGACACTGCGGATCAACAACACTGCAACTTTATTTTACATAAGGAAGAATCAGAGCAAATTTTTTTTCGAAAAAAAAAAAAAAACAACTTCTTTTTCCCCCCGTGGAATTTTTCTTGGAGTTTCCCTTCTTTTCCTTGATTGCCGTTCTTGTTCCGTGGTAGCAAGTGCCAATTATGGCCAATCCTAGTCAATCCTGGGAGGTTTATATTCATACATATTGAGTGTGCTATATTTCAATGTATTTTAATTCATTTTGCAATTTCTGTATATGCAAACCTGGCAAATTCTGTAAATTGCTTCTAGTATGTGTGATATGACTTCAAGGTAGATAGATACGACCCTCATGCAAGCTGACTTTCTTCATTCTATATACAAATATATCCATGAGCATATATTAGGCCACGAGCTTCTTTTCCTAAAGCATTATTTTTCTTTTACAACTCACATATTGTGTGAATTCTGTAGTGTGTTTCTCTGTTCCACTGGTTTGATAGCTACGGTTTGTCTCTGTTGTCCTCTGCTTCCTCCTGGAAAATGCATATTTAAATTGTATATGTCTCTGATAAATGAATTAATTTTGTTGAGTGTGTACCATGTTGGAATTTGCTGCGTTCTTTTTTATATGTGTGTTTATTGAGGTTTGGGGATCTCGAATCCGAAGAATGCACATCCTGGTTTTGACAGATCTCCTCATGTTATCAATATTCTGTCTCAGAAAAAGAATGAGGCCAAGTGGGAAAACTGGAGAAGATATTTTGACTCCTCAGGTTCCTGGAAGAGCATATCACACTCAGACTAAATAACGCTGCTTCCTTTGTTCTTCAAGAAATTTTTAGCTTTGTCATTCTGTTATTTGCTGCTAATTATATTTTAATGTCGACTAATTAAAATTTAAAATGTGATTGTTGGCTGAATAGAATATGCAAATGACTGCAAACCCCATACTAAAGAAGATAGGTGTTCAATCGTCACTCATTAATCATAGTTTTAAATATTCTGTTGTTATTTTTGACTTTATTAACGTTGTTTAGACCCATTTTAAATTAATCTTTCTCTGGCAAAGAAAGATATAACAATTAATACAGTCCCTCTTACAAAATAGAATAGTTATGGTTTGAGAAAAAACACATTCAGATAGTCTTCCAGAGAGATTATTGTATTTCCTTTCAGTATAAATTCAGAACACCATCTGTGTAGGAATGGTCCATTCCCAGCTTAAGGTTTGAAATTGAAGCTTGAAGGCCATAAATACCTTTTTTTTTTTTTTTTAGGTAAAGGGATGGACTCTGCCATTCTATAAGCAATGTGTATATTTTCATAACATTCTTGACATTCTCTTTTAAGAAGTATTGTTTTATGCTAAATCTTTCCTTGCCATTTTTTTTGTTTCATTTGATTCATTATTTCATTCTAGTGAGAAAAATAAAGGTTTAATTGTGATACTTTATTAACACACAAATGTATTTTCTTTCAAAGTTAAATATCTGAAAGTTGTTTAGAATGATAGGTAAATATTTCCTGTTAAGTCTCTTTGAGCTTAAAGGATGCCATACATTAAGGCATATATTGATATTCTGATTTAAAGTCAACCATACTTGGAAAAACCATCATGTATTCTATTTTTACTCAATGTCCAATTAATGATATCAGCCAATTCTACGTAAGCCAAGCTTGTACCCATATCAGCAATGTTCATCATGCTTGTAATAAAAGAGCACATGCTAGTTTGGGAAGAATGCTCACTAGATTCATTGTATCGGTGTCCAAAATAATAAAGACCTGTGTATCACTGTGTGACCAAAGTCCAGCCAGCCCTCCACTTGCATAAAGGAAGGTGGCATACCATCGGTTTGTTCTAAACTTAAAAAAGTACGATTAGAGCAGAAAATACAGCTGTTAATGAGACCTTGTAAACAGTTGTACACTGTTATATTTATTTGGGACTATATTTTTTTATGTAGCCATGATTATGGAAATGTATAGAAACGCAAAAGTATCTGGCTTTCTCAACCTTGTCTCCAAGGTTACATAGTATCTTTTATAAGATAGTTAGAAAAAGTTGAAATTGCTTACATAAGCTTAAGCTAGAGATTTTATTTCTTAAAGACTTATAGGCCGTTAACAGAACAAAGGAGGCAAATGAAAATCCTCCCGAACCAAATAGGATACTAGAATTCTCTAAAGCAGAAGCTGTAATCGGAGTTAGTAAGGAAGCTTCGTGGAGAACCAGCCCTGTTGACAGTCAGCCTTGCATGTCCTTCAGCTGCACACTAGGGCAACTAACTATTCGTGCGGTGTTTATGCTGTATTAGGCATAGCAATTAGAGATGATTTAACATGCAGCAGGAGGTGTTTATCATTTTCAAATGCTATGTCACTTTAGCTAAGAGACTCGAGTACCTACAATATTCTGATATCCAATGACAGGCCTGTATAGCCATCTATCTACAGATGCTAGGGGGAGAGCTATATGCGGATGGTTTTTCTGATATTCATTTTATAGACATAGTCCTTGGCATGTATTACTTATAAAAAGTCATTTAGTCATGGTTTCCTCGCCTGAGACAGAAATACATAAATGACTTTTTGGGAGCCTAAGAAGTCCTCATTACTATGTGTTTGAGGTTGTTTACCTTCAAGTTCTCAGAAACAAAATGTGTTCAAGTAAACATATTAGTACACACAGAGACACACATATTTGGCAAATAAAGTATATATTTTTAAGCCTAGAAAACAATTTAAATTTATTATACATGGATAGAATAATAGGTATAGCGTATCATTTGTTGACTTCTTACAAAAAATGTTAATAAAAAAAAGGAATAGTGAAACATTCCTGTAACCACAAGACTTATCAGGTTTGAATAGGTAAATTCAAGTCTAACCTGTCTACATAGTGAAACCCTGAAGCAGTAAAAAAAAATCAAAAATATATATATGGTTTAATTTTTTCAAAAATGCACATATATTTTTCCTGTATTAATCTTATATAAGAACTAAATATTAGCAGTCATATTAATTTGCATAAACATAATCACAAGGTAAAAGCAATCTTTCTTGAGATAACACATAAATTGATGATTGAATTGAGACTATGAAGCAAAAAGTCACAAGTCTTTTAAGTTTCAATTATTTATACCAAGCAGTTTTATATTTAAAATGGTTCATTAATAAAGGGAGTTCTCTGTCATTCAGGAAATGTCAGCCATGAAGTAGATAAGGTGTGAAGTGAGAAAACAAGAGAAAAGCATTCAAAAGCCAGAAATTGTGCAATGCCGATACATTCTGTGAAGACCCAAGAGGAGGAGAATAAAGGAGAGTGACTAGGAAGTCACGGGAGGTTGCTCTGGGGGTGCAGTTGTGCAATGATAAGAAGCAGAGGATTTGGGAGAAGTATCTTCAGGGAGAGGGAACAGACCATGCCAACCTCCTGAAGCAAACATCAGGTAGAGTTGTCCAAGGGCTAGTCTGTGAACACAGGCTGGCAGAGAAAGAAAGGCGGGGGGAACCTGACAAGAGTCTGAGGCAGGATTTCACAAGGAATCTTCAGAGGGTACTGAACCTAGGGGAACTAACCAAGTGGAGCCAGAGCTTACAGATCTCACTAAGAGGTATGATTCTGCTCTCAAGAGACAGGCTTTTTCTGTCATCCTAAAGCTTAGTCACAGTTTATCATGTTAACAACACTGAAGTTTCCAAATTGTTTGTATTTGTGTGTGTGTGTGTGTGTGTGAGAGTGTGTGTCTGTATGTTTGGCTGTGTGTATGATTGTGTGTATGTGACTGTGGGTGTGTGTATAGTTGTGTATGTATGTGTGTGTGTGGCTATGTGGGTGTGTATGGCTGTGTGTGTGGCTGTGTGTGTTGCTATGTTTGTGTGTGTGTGGTTATGTGTATGGCTGTGTGTATGTGGCTGTGTGGTTGTGGTTGCGTGTGTGTGGCTGTGTGGCTATGTGTGTGTGGCTGTATGCGTGTGTGTGTGTGTGGCTATGTGGGTGTGTACGGCTGTGTGTGTGGCTGTGTGTGTTGCTATGTTTGTGTGTGTGTGGCTATGTGTATGGCTGTGTGTGTGTGGCTGTGTGGTTGTGGTTGCATGTGTGTGGCTGTGTGGCTATGTGTGTGTGGCTGTATGCGTGTGTGTGTGTGTGTGTGTAGCTATGTGGGTGTGTACGGCTGTGTGTGTGGCTGTGTGTGTGTGTGTGTGTGTGTGTGTGTATGGCTGAGTGTTCATGTATGCCTGTTGAGGATAGAGAAGTATGCTCTCTGTGTCATGATCTGTCATTCTCTACCTTATTCCCTTGAGACAGGGTCTCTCCCTGAACCTGGAACCCTTCTGAAAGAGAGCAAACCCCAAGAATCCTCCCATCCCCTGTGTTTACAACATTCTCAGTCACACCAATACTTGTGCAATATGTGATTTACCCATTGAATCATCACCCTAAAACCAAATTGCTTATACTTTTATACTGATACTGTGTAACTTCAGAATATGTGAGACATTCTATTCAAAGACAAGACAGGAGATTGGAAACATATTCGGGACTGTTTGGAATATGTAATGAACTAGTTACTGTAACTGCATTCATGATTTAAAGTAAAAGCATGGGTACATTAGCCTTCCTCTAGTTTAAGTTACCTGCTGTCAACCATTCTTTGAAAATAGTAAATGGAAAATTCCCAAACCATTCATGAATTTAAAGTGTATGTTATTCTGAGTAGTGTAATAAACTACACATCACTCTATGAATCAATCTTTTATTCAAGAACTACATACCATTAGGTACTTAGCCACCCTAGCTACCAGAGGCACTGTGGTGGTTTCCTGGGGCTTATGTTCAACTGATTACTGTCACAAGAGAAACGATGATAGCAATTCAGTTATGACAAAGAGAAGCTGTGAAATGCTTACTTTAAGTAAAAAGATAAAAGTTCTCTACTATGTCAAAGATGAGTATATATAGGAAAAACAGTATATAGAATATTCTGCACTAACCATGACATCAGGCATCTACAGGGGGGTTTGGAACATATCCACCTCTGCAACCAAAAAGAGGAGGGACTACATTATTCTAATGGAAAGAGCAGGCAGATTAGGAGACATTCCTAGACGTTTATTGGAAAGATATTTTTTTAAAGTAGAGAGAAGAGAATTCATTATACTACATACATATACCCACTTATTTTTAAATATCAGAAATTAAGATCTTGGAATTCTCCACAATAAAAATCTCAGAAGACAATAGATTAAATGGTAAGGATCTTTGAGTGCTTGCTAAGAATGCACGTCTGAAGGCCAAGGCGGGAAAATTACAAATTCATGGGCAGCCTAAACTTGAAAATGAAAACCTTCCCTAAACAAACAAAACAAAAGATTACAGTGTTTTCAAGGGAAAATTTGTCTCAAACCCTTCTTATATTGTATTATATTTTCATTGATAAAACAATAAAACCATTATGAGGTAGACAAAGTTCTTTGAAAAATAATATGTATGGACTCTTAAGATTTATTTTTTATTTTAATTGTGTGTATATGTGTGTGTGTATACACATGAGTGAAGATGCCCGTGAAAGACAGAAAAGGTCTTTGGACCTTCTGGAGCTGGAGTTGCCTGTACAGATGCCCAACATGGATACTGAGTACCAAATTTAGGTCTTCTGAAATCTCACTACACATTCTTTTGTCATCTTGCCAGCCCCAGATGTGGGAACACTTATAAGCAATGCTTTGCTGTGTGCCCCAACTGCAGCAATAATCACACATGATGTTGTGAGTACCAATAATATAAACTATAAACCATAGGAAATTTGAAATTGTGCTAAATATAAAGAATAATAAATTATTTTATTGTATTTCACTATATATGAAAGGATTTACACAATAATACCATTATTTTGTTCATGCATGTTAGTATTTTCAGTTTTATTCTGTTTTATTCATGTAAGTTATTATGCATTAATTTGACTTTACAGATATACTTTACAAAACAATCACAGGTATGTTTCATTCCAAAGAACAATTAAATGCCAAATATAATCTAAACTCACATTATATTATTAAAAAATGGACAGTCGAAGATGAACCACAAAAAGAAAGGCTCTTTGCCCTCTGCTGGTGACTGTAAGTAACCAGGGTTGGGGTTCTTCATGTCTGTAGTCTGTGATTCATCTGGGTTCTGTTCCAGGTTGCCACGCTAAGTCTAGTTGGCAGCAGACATTTCCTCTAAGATTTAAAGAGCACCCAAGTAAGCAATATGGCAGTACTCAAGCTGGCTTCCATCCTGCCCCTGTTGTCCAAAGAAAGAGACATAGACATCAGTACTTAGCCATTCCTATGGCCTAGTTTGAATGGTGGGTTGACTGTGGAGTCTTGAAGGAATCAGAAGGATGCCTTTTTTGAATCCTCACTAGGTTCCCATGACCTAATAAGAAAATTCTCCATTCCTTGAAAGCAGACATCTAAACACTATAATAAAGTCATAGCCCACCTCCAAAGTCATCATGAAGTCATAAGTCACGGCCCCACCCAAACCCACCACCAAAATTGTTTCATGAACCCAGAACATTGTATGGAAGAAAGCACTGACCCCAAAAATATTTTATGGCCCTCCTAACAGAAATATTTCTGTCAGCCTTACTTCAAAGTGAAGCTTTTTAAGTAAAATACCAGAAAAGGAGAAATGCCTATATCTTACTATGTTCTCAAACTATGGCTCAGGAGTACCATTATAGTCTATGGACTCTGGAGTAATCTATTCAGCAACTTGGGGGATACATCAGAGTTGTAGGCCTAATGATGCCACAGTGTCTATGAGCTCCCCCAGTTTGGAACACACAAGTGAAATGTGTAGCTTTAGAAATGGAAAAAAAATTCCACATAGATTTTTCTGCCCTACCAGGCAGTGACAACAATTCTAGAAAAGACCCTGAAATTTCTCCTCTGTACCAAATTTGTCAACTGAAAACAACTCATTTTCTCTGGAAAAATGAAGAACTCTTACCCTATCAGTTACAAGGATAATGCTTTCATATCTGTCCTTGGTGGTATGAGAGGCAGCTGAGCCTTGAGGATGGATAATCATAGCATAATCACGTGCCGCATGCAAGTCTCGTTGTGGGTCCAGGTGTGGATCACTTCCTGGGGAAATGAGCAGCACTCCCCACACCTGCACACAGTCAGTCATTGAGTCACCTTCTACTTTATTGTAAATGGAATTTTTTAAAAAGAAGATATTTTTTAAACCTGGCAGGTATACAATTACTGCCACTTTATCAAGCATTTCACGTCAATGTTGCCATGACTCTTAGCCACACAGTAGTCTGCTTGGCCAGATCCTATAATAATGTACTAAAGACACCCAGAAATCAGAAATATATAGCACCCTACAGGCCTCCGAACACATATACAGCCTATAAGATAGTATAAAACTATGGACAAGAGTTGGCTGCAAATTCATGTTTAAATATCCAACAAAATAATAATTCTACTTTTATACAAACTATCAGTGCATACAAAACTATGGACCATTCCCCAGTTCTGTTGGAAAATCTTGCTGGTCAGAGATCACAGACTGTGACCTGGCAGCTTTTTCCAAAACTCAAGGACATGGGAACCCCCCCCCCCTCCGGGAGACTTCCTGCTTTCTACCTGCCCCTGGACCCTGGAGGACTGACCTTATCTAAAAGTTGTCTCTAATCCTGGTTGCCTGATTTATCTTTAGTGTGACCCTTATCACAATTCTCTGCTAGAAGACCCTGCTATACATAGGGTTACTAAGATTTATACTAGGAGTTCTGCTATAGGACCCTACTGCCTCATACAAAGCTTTATGATAGGAGCATGCCACTTAATGCAAATTAGGTGATGTCTCAACCACTGTCCCCAGCGTTTATATTCCCCCCTTTTTTTTTTTCTGGAATAAAGCAGAGTTACAACACTTAAATCATCTCCCCAGAGAGCTGGCTCCACTGACTCACAAGCCACCCTACCCTGTTCTCTCGCTTTGGCTTTCTACCGCCCCGCTGAGGTGGCTGGCAATTGGAGAAAGAAGTAGACCCACAAGCTCATTTGTGAGACTTATATTACCTTGCTAGAAAATTTGATGATGACAGTGTGAAGAAAAATGGAAATTATGACTCACTCTAGCTCACAACTATAGACACTAAACCCCATAGAATCATAATAAAACACAACCAGCAAAATATAATGCATTATATAAAATAAACATGGTGTACTCAAGAGAAGTCAATTGGAAAAGCCACCAATGACATTCTCAGTCCCACCGAGGCACAAGATGAAGACTTGCTTCTAATTAGCTTATTTAGCAAGTTCAGTACCATGCATAGACAAAGAAGAAATACAAAAACAGAATGTATTGGCAAAGGCATTTCACCCCATGGGAAACTACAGATAGTATAAACTCCACTGCCTTGACCAGAGCACAGCAATACCTGTGCAGCTTCCAAGACTCCATCCAGTAAGAGAATTGTTGATTTTGACAGCTGGAGATATGTTTGCTCATAATGAACTACTAAGGTAGATATGAGCCATAACAGTTCCTGCTGCATGCTGGGCAGTGCTGGCGCACGCCTGTAATCCCAGAACACGGGAGGCAGAGGCAGGCGGATCTCTGTGAATTTGAGGCCAACCTGGTCTACAAGAGCTAGTTCTAGGGAAAGCTCCAAAACTACAGAGAAACCCTATCTCAAAAAAAAAAAATCAATCAAACAAACAAAAAAACAGTTCTTGTTACAACAATTATTCTCACAACAGATGAGAAAAACAGATATATATCTCAGGGAAGGAAAAACATATTTGATGAAACATTTGTTTTTGATTAGATACTTGCCCTTTTAAAAATTGTAGAACATGACAAAAATGTTCAGTTCCCATATCTATAGGAAGCATTTATTTAAATAATCCTAGTTTAAAAATTACATGGAAGATCATTATAGGATAACATACAAATCATAGGTTTGTTTACCCAAGAGAAACTGGAAAGCAAAAATAAATAAATAACAAAGACTATCTACAACATAAATTATGGATGAATCTTCAAGTCATCTTGACTGTTTAAAATGATAAAGAAATATACACATTCTGGTTTAATTTATACATTTCTAGATATTCTCTCCCTCCCTCCCTCCCCCCTCTGCACATGAGTTTATGGGTATATATACATATGCACGCTAGATTCCTGTTTGTATTTTTTACTAATCAAATAGAAATAGGTCTGAGGAAATTGCTTCATTGATAAAATGCCTACCATGCAAGCAAAAGGGTCTAAGTTCATATTCTCAGAAATTCTCAGAATCTACATTAAAGGTCAGGCAAGATGGAGTGTGCCTATAACCCCAACCCTGAGAGAGCAGGACAGAGGTAGATTCCTGAAGCTCACTGGCTATCCCATATAATTTAATTCACAAGTTTGGGGGCTCATTTATAGATTCTTTCTCAAAAAATAAACGTGAAGAGCAATCAAGGAAAGACACCCAATGTCAACTACCATGGGCTTCCATACATATTTCGTATCTGTGCATATGTGCCCACAAGTTTACACCTTCCTACCCTCACCCATCTTCACACATACACAGGGAGGGATGGAGGGAGGGAGGGAAGGAGAGAGGGAAAAAGGGAGAGAGGGAAAAAGAGAGAGAGAGAGAGAATAACCAGAATCATGAAAATTAAATTAGATGCCAAAGCATGTCCGAAAATTTCTTCTCCAAAAAGAGATTACTGGCACTCTGTCTGCTCCACCACTGAAAGTAGACACAGGCTTATGCTACCCTGTGTATTCTGGAAAAATACATACTACCATCAGGTGAATGCTTGGTCTGTTTTTTTTGTGGGTTTTTTTTTTTTTGGCCTGGAAGCTTGCCAACTTTCAATGCAAACCAGAAGAATAAGGGTCATAAACCTGGCCCAAGTCATGATAAAAACATGATAGGTGCTATGGAGTTCAAAGTGTCTGATTAGCAACAGCAGCAAACCATCCAGGGCTACAGAGATGATTCCATGACTAAGAGTACTAGCTGCTCTTGCAGAGGTCCTGAGTTCAATTCCCAGCAACCATACAATACTTCACACCAGCATGCAATGATATCTGGTGCCCTCTTCTGGCGTGCCGGCCTACATGCAGGCAGAACACTATATACATAATAATAAACCTTTGAGCAGGGTGGCACTAACCTTTATACTCTGGAGGCAGAGCAGGCAGATCTCTGTGAGTTCAAAGCCAGCCTGGTCACTGGCCAACAGAGCTAGTTCCAAGGACAACTAGGGCTGTTACACAGAAAAACCCTGTCTTGAAAAAAACAAAAACAAGCAAACAAATGGCAAGCCATCCAAGGCCACTGACATCTTCCTGACAGTGAAGACAAGCACACTGTTGTGGCACAGTCCTGTGTTCTGCAGCAAGTAACTGACCTACCTTAATTAACACCATAGCACTGTTGTTAGTTAGGAAGTAAATAGGAAACAGTAAGTAGGGTATCAAGGTACACATAGTTTTTACAAACAGGTATAAGCCTCAGAGTATCTGTTCCTGTAACACTGTCGGTCCTGAGGCTGTCTGCCCTATAGCACCTTGAAAACCTGCTATTTATGAAGGAAAAATTGTAAAACTAATCTACCAATGGGTTTGTAACCAGTAAAATCTCTTCCTTTAAAATATCTAGAGGACATATAAAATGTGACAAAGTACTGAACAGATCTTAAACAAACATAAAAATTGAAATTAGAGAATAAGAAAGAGAAAGGGGAAGGAAGAAAGCAAGAAAATAATTAACGAGAATGTCTCCGATGACTGATGGGAATTATTCCATAATTTAGCCCTGTAGTAATTGACTATTTGGGGGGGGGAAAAAAACAAAGAAAGTTAAAACCAAGTAAAACAAGATTAAATCACAGTGTAACAAGTCCTGGGCCCTTAATACAACTGATGCCATGTTGAAGGCACAGTTTTGATCTTAAAACTGTCCAGGTAGACCCAACACCCATCAAAATGGTAACAAAGACCTAACCCATTAAAGAAATAGTCAGTAGTTCCAGGATCCAGAAAAGTCTCTAAATGTACTCCTCTTCCTTTTGGGCTTCTGTAGTTTTGTTCCTCACTAGCTTTCTCTCTAACTGAAGAGTGTCAACTAGAATAATGGATTTTGTGCACAAAACACAAAGACTCACAACTGTATGAATTTGGAAAGTTTCCTATCTAGCCAGTAGTCAGAGATAAAAACTGCTATTCCACTTTAATAGTGTTTGAGAGTGTTCTCTGGTGAAGTTATTTCTGAACAACAGTGCAGAACTTAAGGTTTAAGTAATGGTTCAAATTAAAAGTGAATTAAAGACAAAGCTCCTCTTCAAAACACATGGCAATCACATGTCTAGCATATTTTTAAATGTAATTTAGGACACAAATAAAATAATCTCTGTTACTTAAACAATGGGCAAATGATTATAATTTTTAAGAAGCATAAATAACCAACATAGATGTATATGAACATGAAAATATTCATTTTCATTGAAATGAAAGGAAACAACTACAACTAGATTATGATACATGTTTGTTTTCTTTCATGTTCTGACTCCTGTATGAAATCATAAAGTCAGAGACCCATGAGTGGGATTAGTGACCTTTATACAGGAGACCTGAAAGAGTATAGACTTCTCTTTCCTCTTTAACCCTCCACACCAGCATCACACACACACACACACACACACACACACACACGTTGTGAGGGCAGAACAAGAAGACAACCTTGTCTGACCCAGGAAGCAGCTCTCCAAAAACATCATCTTTGATGCTACTCCTTCCAGAACTATGAAGGATAAACCCTTATGTTTAAAATCATCTTGTCTAGCATTCTTAGCAGTCCAAATGGAGTGAGAAAAGACTATGCTTTACATACAGAAATAGAAACTTCAGAAAAATAGATATTCTTAAGTATTTTGGTATTAAATAAGGAAATTGTGTAAGTGATATTTCTATCTAAGAAGGTTAAAAGGAACTAGTTAAGTGAAACAGAATACAAGAAGTAATAATAAAAAAAAGAGCTCAAAATAATCAATTATGCTATAAAAAGTCTCAAGGAGTAAATATAAGACAATTTTATCAAGCAACTAATAAAACAAGCAGAATTTCTAGCAGTATGATATGTTGAAGGAGAAAGTGGATGAAAATAGAAATGTGTTTAAATCAAAAAGAGATCAGCTACAAATATCATAAGATTATGTAATTTGTATATCTTGATAACCTATAATAGATTTGGGAGTGTGAGGACGTCAAAGGACAGATGGCAACCCTAACTGTAGATTCAGTGAATTCTTTTCCTCTTAATGGAGAGGTATGCATTCCCTGAGAGCTAAGACTCTGTCGCTGAGCCTACATACTTGTATTACTTTAAGACTAGAAAGAACTATAGTAAGGCTAAAATATAGTGATCACTTTTATAGATAAGACATGGAACTTACGTAGCTCAAAATTCACCAAACACACACACAAACTTGCTATATTTGAATTTGAATTTCAAGCTCTCACCAAGGCAAAAGACGTATACCTTAAGCTGACATTTAAACACTATGAACACTTTATTCATCTTATAAAGCAATCCAGGATCTCCAATACTATTTAAAATATAATAGTTACATGATTATTGAACCAATAAAAATGACAAAAATAAGAAACAACCAGAAATAATATAATTATTATAAGTTCCAGGGGGCATAAGTAACAGATGAAAAGCATAAGAGAAGCTGACGACTTTTAAGACTAGTAATTGCCTATATGGGGAAAGATAGAATATTAATACACCAAACATGGCTTTTCCTTGTTATAAACATAATGGAAATAAAAACATCTACAGAAATAAACAACAATAACAATACCAACAGTAAAAGTTACTCATAGCTCCTCCGGGAATATCATGAGTTACTTCCTCAGCTCTGCTGGGAAGAAGAACCAGAAATTTTTCAGGGATGTGACCCGTAAAAGGATATACATCACCAGTAGGTGGTCCTAGTCACATGCAAATACTCATAGCACTAGTGGATTCATTGGGTTTATAATAAAGCACATGAATTGATGGGAGGGGTTATTGGGTGGACAGAGAGAGAAATGGAGAGGAAGGAATAAGGAGTAGATTTGATCAAAATATATTCCATCAAAGCATGAAATATTCAAATAATAGAAAAGAATAAAATTAGCAAGAAATATGCCAGACTTGAAGGAGTCCACAAAATAGTATCATGATGGAGGTGGGTCTTGTATCTTATCTGTTGCTTTCATTGGCTAACTAATAAAGAAACTGCCTGGGCCCTCATAGGACAGAAAATTAGGTAGGCGCAGTAGACAGAAGAGGATTCTGGGAGAAGGAAGCTGAGTCAGGAGTCGCCATGATGTTCCCACTCCAGGCAGAGGCAGGCTAGAATCTCCCCGGTAAGCACACCTTGGGGTGCTACACAGATTATCAGAAATGGGTTAGGTTGATATGTAAGAGCTAGCCAACAAGAGGCTGAAACTAATGGGCCAGGCAGTGTTTAAATGAATACAGTTTGTGTGTAATTATTTCGGGGAATAAGCTAAGCCATGCGGGTGGCCGGGTGCGGGAACAGAGCCTGGCTGCTCCTACTACTACAGTATCAGCCACTGGAAAATCTTCCAGAATGAGTCTCTGTTCAGACAGCATTCCTTCCTGAAAGGGCCGAGCAGATGCCGCACAGGCTGCTTAGTTTTCTCTCAGAGATCAGCCTCCATTTCAGTTTCCTGAGACTGAGCAAGCAGTATCTAAGGAAAAGCCACAAATAAAGGGCAACCAATCTTCAACACCCTCAACAGCAAGGAGGGGGAGTGGTTCATGCAGTACTACGCCAGGCCAGGCCAGGCCTGAGCCAGCCTCCACAATCAGAAGGTCAAGGAGATAACCACATAGAAGCACAAACAGGGACTTGTCCAGGCCTGCCCCGAAATGTAAAACTGTAGCCCTGACCAACCCCAAACTGGCCCTAGCCGATTAGTACATGATAATATGATTGCCATGTGTAAGTCAATCCTATCTGAGATGAGCTAATTGCCTAGGACCTCCCCTTGACTGTGCTTGAAAGGAGCCTGGGACCTCCTCTCAGGGTTGTTGCCATCTTGCCTCTGTGTAGGATGGTTGGCCCTCACATGCCGGAATAATAAACGTTCTTGCTAATTGTATAGGTGGATGGTGGTCTTTTGTCAGACTTCTCCAGCCAAAAAATATTCTAGGTTGTTAGGGGAGGGAGAACAGACATGGAAATCTTGTCAAATTAAACTTGATCTTTGAGAGGCATAAGATGGAAAGGTATAAAGATAGGTGAAAGTTTAAAACAGTGTGACACTGGCCCAATATTCACACACAGGGACCTGGATGCCCAGAAGAACAGGAAAGGCAAAAATCAAAGCAAGTGCAACTTGGGCTCGGACCAGGGAAATGAGACGGAGGATCCACCAAGAAGACGAGGAATCTCATTTTCAAACATCTCCACCCAGCTCCACAGCTACAGTTCTGCCTTATCTGCCAGGGATTTCCATAATCCAGCACCTCTTCCCCTGAAGAGCTAGTGCCTGTTTATATAATGCTAGCTCAAGGTAGCAGGTCAATACTCCCCCCCGGCTGCCCATACCTTGCTACCATTTTGCACCAACTCCTCATTTTTTCCTTTGTCTTTCCCCAAACCCATTCTTCTTACCTCCACATCCCCCATAGCCCCGAAGCTCATCTGGCTTACCATATCTACATGCATAGCTTTATCTTTTTTGGTAGTAGGACCACTAATCAAAATGCCACATCTCTACTTCAGGTTTTCCCCTTCATCCTTTGAACAACCTAATATCTAGTCTCACCACGACTGCTTACCTCTTCTTTCCTTTTCCTTCTGATTCATCCTCACATATCGGCATGCTCGGTACTATCTGGGACACTTTGCCAGCTAAACCAATTGGTACCTAACAAAACTTGAACTCATTTTTCAGAGTGGGCTAACTACTGAGAAGCAGTTATTGCTGCAAACAATATTCAATCATTAAGGATGGATGTTTGCTAGATTCTGGTGGCTGGAACACTAGTATAATAATACACTGCAAATACATGCACTCAATGAAATGAGCCTAACTTAAATACCAACAAAAGTCTTAGCTAACTAGCGATTAATAAACCACTATTCTTTTGTTTAAGACATTTAAAGCATCCCACTCCTTGATGGAAGCCATTCCTGATACTGATGAAGAGACCAAGAACCTGAGACTAACTAGGTGACAGGTGTATGGGAAATAAAATAACACTATTTTATTTTATTTGCCTAAAGTAGCACAGCAGTAAAATGACTCCTAATGACATACATGCTATGCATGTAGATCAATGCCTCACCCAGCCATCACTAGAGGAGCTTCTTCCTGCTGTAGATGCTCAGCTGGAAACATGCAGAGAGTGAAAAACTTCCAAGCACTCAGTCCTAATTGGGATAACTTCATCAAATCCCTCCCCTCAAGGGTCAGCGATCCATGAGGAAGAGGACACAGAAAGATTGTAAAAGCCAAAGGGGATGGATAACTTCAAGGAACTGTCTTCCAGACTAACAGGACTGGTACTCATATGAACTCACAGAGACTGTGGCAACATGCACCAGAAAGACACTTTCCAGAAAGACAGAGAGTTCCAGCATGGAGGGGAGTAGTATACATGGGCCCCTAATCCTAACCATGAAGCTGTCTGTCACTGGTACCATGTTGTAGGAAACTACTTTTTTGTTTCCTGGCTGACTATCAGCTCAGATCCAAAATTATCACACAGAAACTATATTATTTAGAACACTGCTTGGCCTATTAGCTCTAACTTCTTATTGGCTAATACTTTTATATCTTAATTTAACCCATTTCTAGTAATATGTATATTGCCACATGGCTGTGGCTTACCGGATAAAGTTCCCAGCGTCTATCTCAGGCGAGATTACATGGCTTCTCTCTGACTCTTCCTTCTTTCTCCCAGCATTCAGTTTGGTCTTCCCCACCTATAGGTCCAAAGCAGCTTTTTTATTCATCAATGGTATTCACAATATACAGAAGGGACTCCCACATCAGTACCCAGTGACAACAGGAAATATTTTATTTTCCAATGAAGTGTCACTGAGTGTATCACTCACAAGTCAGAGCAGTCTCCCTACCCAGGAGTAGTTGACAACATAGAATTAAGTCAATTGTCTTTGTGTGGACTTTTTATTATGTTTTGTCATTTTTGTTGTATTGATTTTTTTTACCTATTTGTTTTGGTTTTTGTTTTAGAGAAAAAGATATTTGTTTATTGTTTATTTTTGTTTGTTTCTTATTTTTTAAGAAAGGGGGAAAACAAAGTTGCACATAACTCTTTCTCTTTCTCTCTCTTTCTCTCATACACACACATACACACACACAGAGAGAGAGAGAGTTTTCCCTCTTTCTCGGAAGAAAACAAAGTAGCACATAACTCTGTCTCTTTCTCTCTCTGTCTCTCATACACACACATACACACACACACACACACACACAGAGAGAGAGAGAGAGAGAGAGAGAGAGAGAGAGAGTTTTCCTCTTTCTCTTTTTCTCTTTTCCTACATCCATTCTTCAACTTTCAAGTCCAAAATCTGATCTGATTTACAATATCTGAATATATATCTTTACATTTTTTGGAAGAGACAGAACAAGATAAATTTGGGTGAGTACGGAGGTGGGGAGGATCTGAAGAGAGTTGGGGGAAGTGAAGAAACATGATCAAAATGTATTATTTGAAAAAATTTTAATAAAAAAATCTAGCAGAGCATGAGTCAATGAGCGAACCAGCAAGCAACATTCCCACATGGTTGGTGTGAAACATCCCATTTACGTTCTACCCTGATTTCCTCACTGCTAGGTTATGACCTGGGATTTAGTACAAATAAATCCATTCCTCAAAAAAGAAATGAAAACAATAACAACAAAAAGTAACAATCTAAAATCCAGATGGGCAAATCCTAACCAGAAGACACAAGCATAAAAAAAAAACAAGATAACTCTCTCCTCAAGAATTTACCAATCCAAGAGCAATGAAGCTATGGAAACAAGGTAGACAAAATTCCAGACACAGAACTCAGAGAAACTAATTATAAATATGATCAAACAATTAGAGACATGGACATTACCAAGAAAACACAAATAGCTTAACAGAAATAGATGTCAAGATTCAAAATTAAATTTTAATAAATAGAATTAATTAAGAAAACCAACCTGAAATGGTGATGGAAATAAAAGCCACAATAGGTCAAATAAAAAGTTCAGTGGAAAAACCTCACCAATAGAATGCAGAAGGCAAAATATCAAGATATCAAAACAAAGTAGAGGAATTAGATCATTTGGGCAAGGTCTTCAGACACAATTAAGATAAAAGCTCATAAATTACAGGAAACAATTTCATGCAGAAGGAATACAAAATATTTTTAATAAACCATAGACAAAAAAGCCTTTCTAAATATAGGAGAAGAGTCACTTAGAAACAGGGAATACATGGAGCACCAAATAATTGCACAGGGCCAGAAAAGAAACTGTCTGTGTCATAATGTACATAAAACACTCAATATACAGAATTAAGAAAGTACCTTGAAAGCTAAAAAAAAAAAAAAGCCAAATCACCCCCAAAGGCAAGCCTGTCTGTCAGAATGGTGCTGGCTTATCAGTCCAAACCTTGAGAGCAAGAGGGGCTTGTAATGATGCATTTCAAACTTTGACAGAAGATTCTGCAAGTCCAGTCCAATACTGATAAGTCCGATGCACTAGATAAGATCCCAATAAGCGAAGGTGGAAGTAAACTTCACTTGGTGAAAGCAGCTAGGGAATTTGGGACCACCACGTGAACTCTACAGGAGATACTGGAAGGAAAACTTAAGCATGAAGAGAATAATAAACACAATCGAGAGACTACAGAAAATACAAATAAAAAGGTAAATAAGAAATTTCCAAAAGCTATAAAATCAGGAAGGTGACATGGAGCTTTACACACCTTTCAGTAATAACTGAAAATTAATGCTCTGGAATGCTCATCAAAAGACACAGAGAAGAAGATTGAATTAGAAAATAAAATTCATCTTGTTATTTCTTCCAAGAAATACTGCCATAGTGTAAGGATAGAAATAGGTAGAACTGGGAGAAAATACACCGAGTGAGGTGACACAGAGGCAGATCTGCCAAATACTCTCTCTCAGACATGGGTCCGAGTGTCAAAGTTTTAAATGTGCTTAGCATAAAGAACCTAGCAAGTGGTCATAGGAAGACGGAAGAAAGATTTGGGGGGAGGTTGCAGCGTGGCCGATTGTCGTCGCTCTTGGTTACAAACCAGAACTCAAAGGTAAGATATCACACACTTTTATTAGCACATATGGAGGAAGCAGACTGTTACCACACGAAAACTTCCTCTGTAAATATCAGTAGTACCTGTAGATGTTGGAGGATAAAACTCAAAAAGTCAGTGTGTGTGTGTGTGTGTGTGTGTGTGTGTGTGTGTGTGTGTGTGCACATGGGGGGAGGGAAGGGGAAGGGGAAGGGCGAGGGGGATAAAGAGATAGAGAGATACCCAGGATCTTCTGTGTGGCTCCCTTTTGAAACTACCCACTGGAGCCTGATGGGCTCGGCATGGCATCCAACTGAAGGTGCTGACTGCCTTCTCCCTGGCTCCAGATTCATCAGTTGCCAGGGCTTAAGCAAGGAAGGCTACTGACCTATTGAGCTCCTCTTTGATCCATAATTAGCCATTGAGGGGCCCAGTCTTGTGCGGGCGCAGGGCAGGCAAGCACAGCTGCTTTAAGACTCTGTTTCATTAGCTGGCATTCCATGAAGATAGACCTGGGCATTTCTCTTTATCTTCCAACTTTCTCTGGGCTCCCCATTTCAGAAACTCCCCTTAGCCTTAGGGAGACTGGTATACCTGTCCTGTTTAGCACTAAGTACTCTGGTATCACTTGTTCTAAGCGTCATGAGCAGCCTTGCATGGGAAGCTAATCTCAAAGCATGATGGGAAAAAACTCAACGGAAGTTCTCTAAAACTAAAATACTAGTTATATTGTGGAGAAGCTAGAAGGGACAAAGGTTCTGTCCTCACCCTTCGACTCACAGAAAGGGAAACCTCCAAAGTGAATCCTGGCACATTCCAGTTTGTGATAGGCACAGTGTTGCTCTTCCCAGAGCACATGGGGGAGAATGTTACCCTGAAAACTTTCATAAATAGCCGCAATATGTTTATTTTAATCAGCATCCTTACAATAAACCTCCAGTAAATTAAAAAAATCATAATTACAGCAATGTATAATTGACATTATGTAAATAATTCAGATTTTAAAGTGCTTCAATTTTTCTTGCTATACGAGTGTGCCATATCTAACAAATGTACAGCAAATGATCCCGCTTAATATTGCCAATCATTCCCATTTGTCTAGACCATACATTGTTACAGAGAAACGCTGTCTCCAAAAATCAAAACAAAACAAACAAAGCAAAACAAAAAAACAATTATCTAAGCAAGTGATTGGAATTCTTTCTATCCTGGGCTCACCCTCTGATTCCAGATCCTTCCAACATTGATTTTACAAAACACCCGCAAGTCCAACAGAACCCTATTTATCACGTCCCAATGCCCAGCATGTTGTCATTAGCAACAAACAGTCCAGCAACACATCATTCAAGCCCCAGGCTGCACAGATCAAGCTATTTTTAAAGTGTCTTTTCCTGCAGCTTATTCAATTTTTTTGATTAAAAAAGGAAGAAAAAAGAAAGAAAGAAAGAAAGAAAGAAAGAAAGAAAGAAAGAAAGAAAGGGCTATAATGTCCTAGACAATGAACCCCAAGAGGCTCATCACTAAATATTTCTCATATCTTTGGTTAATGGTATGTACAACTGAAGGCTTCAATAAAGAAAACCAATGCAACTAATAATGGCAATTTCGTTTTCGCTACATTTTGATCATTCATTTTGGCCTGACTAGCCCTTTCTGTCTTACCTACTCTCTGTGTGCCTTACTAGTTGCGTCTTCAAGGAGACTTAGGAGCTTGTATTTACCATGTCCTTGACACTCAGTGTGGTTTGCTTTAGGTGTCTCATTTAATGACACAGACCAGGGATTTTAAAAAGCATGCCCAAAGTAGCTTAGAATATGGAGATGACAAAACTCGAGGCACTGCCTCCTAAGCAGGTTCCCACCCCTGTCCACAATGACACCTCTGCCAAAGAAGGAGTGTGGTGGTAATGAGCCACTTAACCCCGCTGGCCCTCAATCTCTTCCCCTGTCAGAGGAAGTAATGAGTTCTGCCCTGCCTATTTCACATGGCAGCTACAAGAAGCAAATAAGACAACGTATGTGAAGGAATTTCTGAAATGCTAATAAAAGATTAAAAGTGTCGTTTTATTATCTTCACAGAGAAGACAGCTAAAGAGCCTTGGAATCCGATACAGCAGATTTAACCTCTTACCAACTGTGTAACTGTGGACAATAGTGAAAGTTCTATAAACAGAATGTTTTCTAAACAATGAAGCAAAAACGTTCAAAACAATGATCATGAAGTCCCTGCTAGGGATCCAGTCAAGATTTACATTAAACTTAATCCAAGTCACAACTTCCCAAAGTGCAGCTGAAATTGTCTTTAGACATTAAAGAAGTAGCAGATTTTCAAAAGTTTAAGGATTTAAGGATTCTTAGAAAACCAGCTCCCTGCAATTACTGTTCCTTCGGGTTTTGAGAAGAAAAAAAAAAATGATGGTGCCTAGATTAAACTGAAATCTCACTCGAAACTTCTGAAATTGTGCCTAAGCTGAATGATGGCAACTCACTCTGCAAAAGCTAAGACTGGGTTAGTGTTTTGCCAGAGTTTGGAAGAATATTACACTAATTACAACCCCTGTGAATCTGGATTTCAAAGTGCTCTTGGCAGTCTCAGTCTCTGATCCTCCACTGACTGCCACAGCCAATGTGCCAGTTAGTCCCCCACCAACGAGTGAGTTTCTCTCTTCCCACACCAAGGCAGCTTTTGCTGTTATTCTGATTTTTGTTTTTAACCATTTTGACTGCAGCAAAATGAAATCTCAAAGTAATTTTAACTTTAATTTCCCTGATAGTGAAGGGTGTAGAGCTTAAAAAAATTAGTTCTCAAATGTTTATATTTCTTCCTTTGAGAACTCTATTTAGCTCTATATTCCAATTTTAACTGGGTTGTTTTCTTGATTTTTTTTATTTTAGATTTTTCAAAAATCATTTTTAAAAAAATCTATGCATCTCACCCTACCCTCCCTTAACCTTTGCAACTCCTTAACCCCCTCATCCGCCCCTTTGTTTCTCACTGAACTTTCACTTGTCTTTCACACCCTATAGCCAGACATGGCTTTGCTTTTGCAAAATCTAGAAAATAAAAATGAGAGAAAATACATGATATTTGTCTTTCTGATGTGGGATTCCCCTCTGTATGCTGTGAATACCATTGGTTAATAAAGAAACTGTCTTGGGTCTATGCAGGGAATAGAGGTAGGCATGGAGGGAAAACTAAACTGAATGGTGGGAGGGAGAAGGAAGAGCCAAGGAGAAGCCATGTAGCCCTGCTGGAGACAACACCTGATGGAACTTTCCAGGTAAGCCACAGCCACATGGCGATACACAGATTAATAGAGATGGGTTAGTTTAGAATATGAGTTAGCCAGAAATATGCTTAAGCTATTGGCCATACAGTACTGCAAATAATATGGTTTCTGTGTGATTATTTCGGGGCTGAGCAGTCGGGAAACAGACAAGCAGCCTCCATACATCTTTCTATGATTGAATTAATTGGCTAAAAATTGTTCAATTCAGTAACACCTATTTTCATGTAAATCGCATAGCTCATTCTTGGTGGCTGAACAAAATTCCATTATACACACATATATATGTGTGTGTGTGTGTGTGTGTGTATACATACAATATACACACATGAATATATGTATAATAATTCACACATATAATATGTTATATTTTCTTTACCTATTTGTTTTTATTTTAACATTTTTAATTTTAAATATTTAATTATTATTTAATATTAAATATTAAGAATTCTATTGAATGGATAAAAAATGTAGTGCATTTACACAATGGAATGCTACTCAGTGGTAAAAAACAATGACATCTTGAAATTTGCAGGCAAATGGATAGCACTAGAAAAAAACATTCTGAGTGAGGTAAACCAGACCCAAAAAGACAAACACGTTATGTACTCACTCTTAAATGGGTATTATATGTAAATGAAAGAATAACCATGCTACAACCCACAACCCCAGAGAAGCTATGTAAAAAAGAGGACCCTAAAAGGGACACACGTGGAGGACCCCAGGAAAAGAAAATAATTAAGATCTCCTGGGAAGCTGGGAAGGGGAGTAGAAGGGAGGAGTTGGAGGATAGGAACATGAAGCATCCAGATGACCAAGTTGGGGGAGCAATGGAGAGGGGAAGCAATGAAAGAGATACCTTGATAGAAGGTACCCTAGTGGGGTTAGGGATAAACCAGGTGCTAGAAAAATTCCCAGGAATCAGCAAGGATGACCCCAGCTAAGACTTCTAGCAATAATGGAGAAGGTATGTGAAGTGGTGTTCATCTATAATCAGATTACTGACTACTGTAATTGACATCATAGAACCTACACTCAGTAACTGATGGAAGCAGATGCATTGATCCACAATAAAGCACTGAGCTGAGCTCCTGCAACTTAGTTGAAGAGAGGAAGGAGGGATTATATGTGGGGGGCATGGATCAAGATCATGATTGGGCAAACCACAGAGACAGTTGACCCTAGCTATTGGGAGCTCACAGACTCTTTACTGACAACTGTGATCCTGCATGGGACTGAACTAAGCGCTCTGAAAGTGGGTGGCAGTTGTGTGGCTTGATCTGTTGGGAGAGCCCCTAGCAATGGTACCAGGACTTCTTCAGGGTGTACGAACTGGCTTTTTGGAGCCCATTCCCTATGATGGGATACCTTGCTCAGCCTTGATGGCCTCGATTTGGTATATCAGACTTTGTTAACTCCTCAAGGAAGGCCTTACCTCCTCTGAGGAGGGTTTGGAGATTGGGATGGGGGGAAATGGGGAAGCTGGAGAAGGGGGGGAGGGGGACCTGGAGCTAGCCTCTAAAATTTAAAATATTTTAAATAAAAATAATTTGCTTCTGAAAAATAAAATTAAAGTTTTTGTCTAAAAAGTATTCTTCATCCAAAAGAGAAAATCTAAATAAGATGAATATACACTCTATGAAAGACATCATCTATATAACTGCATGGCAAGATTAAAATAGACTTTACTTTCTTTTTTTTTGGGGGGGGGTTTCGAGACAGGGTTTCTCTACTTTCTTTACAAGAATATATTTGTTGGCTCAATGATTCTTCTATTACCACTTATCTCACTTCTGTAGCTGATTTTCACTTTTTTAATTTAGAAGGTTTTCATTCTTTTAATTTCAGTCATATTTCCAATCATATAAAAGTAATAGCAATACATTTTAATATCAGAAATATAATGATAGACAATGCATTCAAACCAGAAAAGGTAAGAGTGAAACCATTATTCATATTCAGATAAATGTAAAGATAGTTGATGATAAAAGAAATTGCAATGCTTTCAAGATGAAGCAATTAAGACAACATAAGGGAATCAAGGGGATTTATATTGGAAAGGAAGAAGTTAAGCTTTCGTTATTTGCAGATGATATGATAGTATACATAAGCGACCCCAAAAACTCTACCAAAGAACTCCTACAGCTGATAAACACCTTTCGTAATATGGCAGGATACAAGATCAACTCCAAAAAATCTGTTGCCTTCCTATACACTAAGGATAAAGAAACAGAGAGGGAAATCAGAGAAGCATCACCTTTCATGATAGCCACAAAGAGCATAAAGTATCTTGGGGTAACCCTGACCAAGGAAGTGAAAGATCTATTTGACAAGAACTTTAAGTCTTTGAAGAAAGAAATAGAAGAGGACACCAGAAAATGGAAAGATCTCCCTTGCTCTTGGATTGGGAGGATCAACATAGTAAAAATGGCAATTCTACCAAAAGCAATCTATAGATTCAATGCAATCCCCATCAAAATCCCATCAAAATTTTTCACAGATCTAGAGAAGACAATAATCAACTTTATATGGAAAAACAAAAAACCCAGGATAGCCAAAATAATCTTATACAATAAAGGAACGTCTGGAGGCATTACCATCCCTGACTTCAAACTCTATTACAGAGCTACAGTATTGAAAACAGCTTGGTATTGGCAAAAAAAAAAACAGAGAAGTTGACCAATGGAATCGAATAGAAGACCCTGACTTTAACAAACAAATCTATGAGCACCTGATTTTCGATAAAGGAGCTAAAAGTATACAATGGAAAAAAGAGAGCATCTTCAACAAATTGTGCAGGCAAAACTAGATGTCAATCTGTAGAAGAATGAAAATAGATCCATATCTATCACCATGCACGAAACTCAAGTCCAAGTGGATTAAAGACCTCAATATCAGTCCGAACACACTGAACCTGATAGAAGAGAAAGTGGGAAGTACTCTACAACACGTGGGCACAGTAGACCACTTCCTACGTAAAACCCCAGCAGCACAGACAGTAAGGGCCTCATTGAATAAATGGGACCTCCTGAGACTGAGAAGCTTCTGTAAAGCAAAGGACACTGTCGCTAAGACAGAAAGGCAACCCACTGACTGGGAGAAAATCTTCACCAACCCCGCAACTGATAAAGGTCTGATCTCCAAAATATATAAAGAACTCAAGAAACTAGACCGTAAAAGGCTAATCAACCCAATTATAAAATGGGGCACTGAGCTGAACAGAGATCTCTCAACAGAAGAAGTTCAAATGGCCAAAAGACACCTAAAGTCATGCTCAACTTCCTTAGCGATCAGGGAAATGCAAATCAAGACAACTTTAAGATACCATCTTATACCTGTCAGAATGGCTAAAATCAAAAACACCAATGATAGCCTTTGCTGGAGAGGGTGTGGAGAAAGGGGTACACTCATCCATTGCTGGTGGGAATGCAAACTTGTGCAACCACTTTGGAAAGCAGTGTGGAGGTTTCTCAGGAAATTTGGGATCAACCTACCCATGGACCCAGCAATACCACTCTTGGGAATATACCCAAGAGAGGCCGTATCATACAACAAAAGTATATGCTCTACTATGTTCATAGCAGCATTGTTTGTAATAGCCAGAACCTGGAAACAACCTAGATGCCCTTCAATTGAAGAATGGATGAAGAAAGTATGGAATATATACATATTAGAGTACTACTCAGCAGTAAAAAACAAGGACTTCTTGAAGTTTGCAGGCAAATGGATGGAAATTGAAAACACTATCCTGAGTGAGGTAAGCCAAATCCAAAAAGAGGAACATGGGATGTACTCACTCATATTTGGTTTCTAGTCTTAAATAAAGGACATTGAGCCTATAATTCGGGTTCTTACAGAAGCCAAATAAGAAGGAGAACCCCCCCAAAAAAACATATAGGCATCCTCCTAAATATTAACCTTCATCAGGCGATGAAAGGAGACAGAGACAGAGACCCACATTGGAGCACCGGACTGAAATCTCAAGGTCCAAGTCAGGAGCTGAAGGAGAGAGAGCACGAGCAGGGAGCTCAGGACCGCGAGGGGTGCACCCACACACTGAGACAGTGGGGATGTTCTGTCAGGAACTCACCAAGGCCAGCTGGCCTGGGTCTGAAAAAGCCTGGGTTAAAACCGGTCTCGCTGAACATAGCGGACAATGAGGACTACTGAGACCTCAAGAACAATGGAAATGGGTTTTTGATCCTACTGCACCTATTGGCTTTGTGGAAGCGTAAGCAGTTTGGATGCTCACCTTACTAGACCTGGATAGAGGTGGGTGGTCCTTGGACTTCCACAGGGCAGGGAACCCTGATTGCTCTTTGGGCGGACGAGGAAGGGGGATTTGATTGGGGGAGGGGGAGGGAAGGGGAGGCGGCAGTGGGGAAGAGACAGAAATCTTTAATAAATAAATAAATAAAAAGATGAAGCAATTAAACACAACCTAAACTCGATGCAAACACACACTCAGACACCCATGCATCAGGACCACTCTCGTTCTTACTATGGCTATACAGCCTGGGACCTAGGGAAGGTTCTTAGCCTTCACATCCCAATATTCTTCCTCCATCATAAAAAAAAAAGATTAGTATGACATGAGAAGTGGGGTTGTTGTGAAGATTTATAAAAGGTTACATAAATAAAATAGTGCTGATGTGAAATTATTAATTAGAATAGCACCTATGGAGTAAGCGCTCATGTGATATTTGAAACTATTTTTATAAAAAAAAATCATCATCTAGTATGACACAGTAACCCTACAGATCCAGCCGCAGCACACATACCTTGGTTGTAATCAACAGCTCTCTAATTGTATGTAAGACCTGTTCAACAGATGGAATACCATAATGACTGGTTTGGGAATCCTAGCTAACTAACCAGTGCTGGTGCAATAATGGTTATGGAATCAGAATCTTCAACCATTAAATCACCAATCCCCAACAACAATCCATAAACTAAACATTTGTCCTTACACCCACAGATAAGTATAGAGTTCACCTCTCATCAAGGAAACTTCTCTTTGCAACAGATGGAGACTACTACTGAAAACCAAAACCAAATCAATACACAGAGTTGGGGAGCCCAGTTCCAGTGAGCATACCTTCAAAAATCTCCCAAACTTAAGGAGAGTATTGCAGAAGAGGCAGGGAGACATTGTAAGAGCCAGACGGTCAGGGAGTTTGCTGTGAGACTGTTTTTCCTAGTAATATCAGAAGTTACACAAATAAAGTCTCAGCAGTCAGACTGCCCATTCATGAACTAGACAAGGACGACGCCAACGAATATGCCAAACAAGAAGCCTATGGGGCCTTAATCCTATACAAAGAACTATGGGTAACTGAGGAAAATTTGGAGCAGGGGAGATTGTCTTGCCCAAAGAAGAGCACATCAACTGGATATCTAGTACCAAATGGTGCCCTGAAAATAAACCTACAAGTATCAACATATGGATTTGACTGGTCATATTTAAGAATATAAGCAATATATGCATGCAATAGCATTTTTTTAAAAAGAGGTTATGCATGTAGAAGAGTTGGGAGGGGTATATGAGAGAGTGTGGAGAGAAGAAAAGAAGAAATGTTGTAAATGTTAAATGTCGAAAATACAATCTCACAAAGAAGCAACAGCCAACAGAAACAGCACCGCAGTCATTTAGAATAGATAGCAGCAGGACTTCCTGCTCCCACAGCAGTAGCTCCCTGGGCAGAGCACAAGATGATTTAGGATGAGAGTTAGCTAGACAGACACCATGCTTCTGCTCAAAATGTGTTGCTCGGATTCACAGGAGCTTGATCACCCGAAAGCTTGTTACAAAAGCAGAATCCCTGTGAGTCATGAATCAAAATCTGGAATCCAGCAAGTCTTCCCAAGAGAACAAATGCATATTCTTCTAGGACACTGTGGTTCCAAACACAAAAGTAATGGGTTACTAGGTGATTAGTGCTAAAGCCCCAAGGTCACCTTCTAGAGTCGTGGTCTTCTGCCCTCCTTTGTTTTTTTCTGGGTATTTAAGAGCAAGAACTGTAGCTTTCCTTTGGTGAAAAAGAACTTTCTGCCAAACCTGAACTGAACTGTTCAAGAGAGTTAGTCACCTCTCTCACTAATTCATGTGCATGTCAATTATAACCCCAGCACTCAAGAAAAAACAAAAACTGAACATGTATTCTTATGCAAAATTTTGATTCTGTTTTATTTCTATTGCAAATTGTTTCCATCAGGCCAACAAAAAAAATTCTTAGCCACAGTAACATAAAAGGATATGCTTTACTGAATTACGCTGTCAGCTGGAAATTGGCCATTGACCTGTGAATCCTTTTTTAATAAGAACATTTTGCTGGTATTGATTTATAGGGAACATTATTTCCTGTTGCAATATGAGTGGTAATAATTTTTCCTCCGAGATGCCTTATGTTTTGAGAGTTCCTATAACAAATGAGATTTTAACAAGGTAGGAGTGATTTGATGTGATTGGAGACTGTTTGCTATGCATTGGTGATTTGTTTAATTGAACACGATCTAGAAGACTCCCTTATTACAAATACACACTAGCAACAACTGCCTTACATGCTTCTGAAGATGGAAATGGGGCGTGAGACTACAGAATGTCCTCAAGCAGAAAGGGAATCCAATTTAAACTTGGAACTATCTTGCATGCCCTAAAACAACTTAAGTTTTTACATTAGAATCTTGGCTAGTAAATGTTTAATTTTCTTGAGTAATTGTGTTTTATAGACATTAGTAGGTGCTGGAGTCCTTGGATTAGAACTCGTGTCTTAGCAAAACTGTGATTTTCTAACCGTCATTCACCAGCCAACCTCTGTGGTGTCACTCTGCTTTCCAGGATCACATCTGTCTGTAATGAACATCTTACTGAAGTACATGAACACACATCTGCATCCAGGCAATATCTTTCTTATTCTCAAGCTTCAACAGAGAACATCAACTCTACCCACAAGGCAGTGTGTGAAACACCCTATGAACTCAGAACCTAGTGAAAGATATCACTTGTGTAGGTCCAATCAACCTGTATGTCAGGGACAAAAGGTGGAGCTTATTGCTACCTACTACTAACTAAAAGTTTTGTAGAGAAAAACCACACGTTAGGGAAAGGGTTGTCATTTTCCCAGGACTCTTGATCTCCTAATAAAAGGAATTCAGACTGGACAGCATCAGGAGCTGTGGGAACTGAATACAACATCACTGCAATATGACAGCACATACATTTAATGAGTGTCCTGTGGAAAAACTATAAATGTATAATGTAGACTAGCCTTCCTAGAATAATTTTATGTGAAACAAGCCGTGATTTCTGCTTAAAGAAATTCCACTCTAGCGTTTATAAAAAGGATGGGGTAGCACGCTCCTTTAATCAAAGCACTAAGAAGGCAAAGGCACAAATTCTCCATGAGTTTGAGACCATCCCGAGCTACATAATGTAGTAGCATTCCATATGTATTTTAATAAATTAACCTTGCCTGAAGATCAGAGAGTAGAACAGCCCAACTGCTCAGCCTTATGACCAGGCAGCAGTAACACACACCCTTAACCCCAGCAGTCACAATAGTTGCTATAGAAAGCAGGTAGTGCTCATCTTTAATCCCACCGCCTTTAATTCCAGTCCTAAAGAGGAATATGAAACGGGAGAAGAATAAGTGGTTTATAAACACAAAGCGAAGAAAACCAGTCTACAAATCACAAACCCAGAGAACCTAGACAACAATGAGAACCCTAAGGAAGACATACATGGTTCTAATTTACATAGGAAGTAGAAAAAGACAAGATCTCCTGAGTAAATTGGGAGCATGGGAACCATGGGAAAGGACTGAAGGGGGGGGGGGGACGGGAGAGGAGCAGAGAAAAATGTATAGCTCGATAAAATCAATCAAAAATAAAAATAAATAAAATGGGAGTAGACAGCTCACAATTTCAGTCTCATTTGAGTTTCCAGGAGGCAGGATCACCATTTTTAGGCTGAGATCCAGGTAAAAGCCAGTGGGTGGCTGTTTTGTTTTTCTGGTCTCTGTGTTTTTATTAATTGTGCTACAATATAACAAATTCCTGGCCAACTCTAGCCACACAGAGAGATTTTTTTTTAACTTCTGTTTTTTTTTATTTTTTTAAAAGAAAAAACTGTCTTTTTTCATTATGCATACCAACCCAAGCTCCTACTCTTTCCCCTCCTCCCATTCCCTCCACTTACTGCCCCTACCGCACCCCCCATCTATTCCTCAGAAAGGGTAAGGCACATTGCTTTGGAGACAATGGGGATTTTCTACCGGGAACTCACCAAGGCTAGCTGACCTGGGTTTGAAAAAGCCTGGGATAAAACCGTCTTGGGAAAAAAATATAGAGACAATGAGGACTACTGAGATCTCAAGAACAATGGCAATGGGTTTTTGATCCTACTGCACGTATTGGCTTTGTGGGAGCCTAGGCAGTTTGGATGCTCACCTTACTAGACCTGGATGGAGGTGGGTTGATGTGGGAGTGTCATATATCAATCTGTTGATTTCATTGGTTAAAATAAAAAAACTGCCTGAGCCCATTGATAGGCCAACCCTTAGGTGGGTGGAGTAAACAGAACAGGATTCTGGGAAAGAGAAGCTGAGAAGGAGTCGCCATGATGCCCGCATTACAGACAGACACAGGCTAGAATCTCCCCGGTAAGCACACCTTGGGGTGCTACACAGATTATCAGAAATGGGTTAGGTCGATATGTAAGAGCTAGCCAATAATGGGCCAGGCAGTGATTTAAAGGTATACAGTTTCCGTGTAATTATTTCGGGGCTTAAGCTGGGCCATGCGGGCGGCCGGGTGCGGGGGAGGGGGAGGGAAATGGGAGGCTGCGGTGGGGAAGAGACAGAAATCTTAAATAAATAAATTTAAAAAATAAAAGAAAAAACTGTCTTTTTTCATTATGCATACCAATCCAAGCTCCTACTCTTTCCCCTCCTCCCATTCCCTCCACTTACTGCCCCTACCGCACCCCCCATCTATTCCTCAGAAAGGGTAAGGCACATTGCTTTGGAGAAAGTCCAAGGCCCTCCCTACCATATCTAGGGCTGAGCAAGGTATCCATCCAAAGAGAATAGGTTCCGACAAAATCAGTACAATCAGTATGGATAAATCCTGGTGCCACTGCCAGTGGCTCCTCAGTCTACCCCAGCCATGCAACTTTCAACAAAACTCAGAGGGACTAGTTTAGTCCTATGATTGCTCCTTCCCAGTCTGACTGGTGTTGGTGAGCTCCCATTAGGTTACTCAGACTGCTTCAGTGGGTGTACCCATCATGGTCTTGACCTCTTTGCTCATATTCTCATTCATCCCACTCTTCAACTGAACTTTGGGAGGTCAATCGAGCTCACCAAGGCCAGCTGGACTGGGACTGATGGAGCATGCGATCAAACTAGACTCTCTGAATGTGGCTGACAGTGAGGGCTGACTGAGAAGCCAAGGACAATGGCACTGAGTTTTGATTCTACTGCATGGACTGGCCTTGTGGGAGCCTAGTCTGTTTGGATGCTCACCTTCCTAGACCTGGTTGGAAGGGGGAGGACCTTGGACTTCCCACAGGGCAGGGAACCCTGACTGCTCTTAGGACTGGAGAGGGAGGGGGAAGGGGAGAGAAACAGAAAGAGGGAAGAAGGTGGAAATTTTTAATAAATAAAAAAAAGAATAACAAAAGCTCTCTGAGCCATGTCTCCAGGTCTGCATCCTAAGTGCTTATTAAACCAAAATGTATGAATAAAGCAAGAAGAAATTTGCTTGACTATAAAATTCTTTATACCTAAAACAAATGAGAGAATTTAAAAAGAAGTGAAGATCTAGGCGTATAATTGAGTAGAAGATTATCTGTCTGGTATCGACAATGGTCCTGTGTTCAATATCTGGTACAATAAAGAGAAGAAAAGAAGGTAAGAAGGGGGAGCGTTCCTAAAATAAATGAAGAAGTTGAAGAGAGAAAGAATAATCTGGTGGCTAGTTTAATTTTCATTGTCAATCTGACAAAGTTTAGAATCACCACGGAAGCAGACTTTAGATATGTCTTTGAGGTGTCTCCAAAAAAGGTTTAGCTGAAGAAAGGAAGCATTGTATATGAGGATAGTGCTATGCCATGACCTGGAGATCAGGATTAAATAAAAAGGAGAACACAAGTGGAGATAAAGTATTCAACTCTCTCTGATTCCTAACAATGTGATCATTGCCTTACGTTCCTGCTCCCAAGATGTATAAGCCATCATGAACTTCACTCTCAACTGTCAGCAAAACTGATACATTTTGGAGAAGAGTTTACCAGGAAAATCTAGAGGTAATTGGAAACTGTAAATAACAAGTGGATAATTTAGAGGCCTAAGCACAAGATTTCATTATGCAACATTAACACCAATTCTTGAAAAGATTCATTTCCAGCAACAACAACAAAAAAATAAATTCAGAAGAAAACCAGTCACTTGGGAATGTATGCTAAAGTTGTTCAATAGAATAAAAATACTCAATAAAGTACTAGAAAACCTAATCCAAGAATGCATTGAAAAGATCATCTACCACGATCAAATGGTTCATCATAGGAAAATCTGTCAATATAACCCACAACACAAAAAACTGAAAGAAAAAAATAACATGATCATCTAAATAGATGCTGAAAGAGCCATTGAGATCCAACATCCCTTGATGATAAAAAGTCTTGGACAGATCAAGGATACAAGAGACATACCTAATCACAAATATGATAATTGCCAACATCAAATTAAATGGAGAGAAACTCAGGGCAATTCCACTAAAATAAGGAACAAGACAAAGGCTGTCCATTCTCTTCATATCTATTCTATATAGATCTATAACAGGCAAAGAAATAGAAACAGTCATCAGAAGTCTCCCAACAAAAATGTCCAGGACCACCAGATGGTTTCAGACCAGAATTCTACAAGATTTTCAAAGAAGTACATTTATACAATGGAATACTACATAGAAGAAAAAAATAATGACATCTTGTTGTAATAGGAGTGGCGGGGCTGCGTCCCCAGCACCCTGGCCACCTGGCTAGCTTATGCCCCGAAATAACAACACACAAATTGTATTCTTTTAAACACTGCCTGGCCCATTAGTTTCAGCCTCTTAACCCATTTCTAATAATCTATGTAGCACTATGAGGTGCGCTTACCAGGAAAGATTCAGCATGTCTGACCTGGTGGCTGGCTGCATCACCACCATCTGCCTCAGAGAGCAGAGCTATGGCGTCTGCCCAGGAGAGGGGAGCATGGCGTCTCTGAGCTCCCTTCCTCTTCCTCCCAGCATTCTGTTCTGTTTACTCCTCCCACCTATGTTTTAACCTATGAGTCCAAGGAGTTTATTACTTAACCAATGACCTTCCTCCATCAACATCTTGCAATTTGTGGACAAATGGGTGGATCTAGAAAACATCATATTGAGTGAAATAGCCCAGATCCAGAAAGACAAATATCATATATACTCACTCAAAAGTGGCTTTTAGACATAAAGCAAAGAAAAATCAGCCTGTAATTCACAATCCCAAAGGACCTAGACAACTAAGAGGACCCTAAGAGAAACATACATCAATTTAATATACATGGGAAGTAGAAAAAGACAAGATATCCTGAGTGTTTTGGGAGCAAGGGGATCCTAGGGAGAATAGAAGGGAAGAGGGGGAGGAAGGGAGGGGAGCAGAGAAAAATATATAGCTCAATAAAAAATAAAAAGCCTCCCCCAAAAAACTCAAGTTCAGGTAGATAAAAGGCCTCAACATAAATACCGTTACACTAAACATTAAGGGAATGGGGGGAAAATAGCATTAAACAAATTAGGACAGGGGATAACTTCCTGAACACAATACCAATAGCATAGACACTAAGATAAACAATTAATAAGTAGGACCTCATGTAACTGAAAAGTTTCTGTAAGACAAAGGACGCCATAAAAAAAAATGCTGTAAAGCTAAGGACAAAGCAGCAGCCTACAGAACTAGAAAAGATCTTCACCATCCCCACATCTGACAGAGGATTGATTCCCAAAATACATAAAGAACTCAAGAAACTAAACATGAAAAACCCAAATAATCAGTTTAAAAATGGGGTGCAGATCTAAACATAGAATTCTCAGAAGAAGAATCTCAAATGGCTGAGAAACACCTAGGAAATATTTTCAACATTCTTAGCTACCAGGAAAATACAAATTAAAATGTCTCTGAGATTCTACCTTAGACCTGTCAGAATGGCTAACATCAGAGACACAAATGACATCTCATTCTGAAGAGGATGTGGGGCAAAATGAATACTGGGAGTGTAGACTTTTATAGCAATGTCAGAAATCAATATGGCAATTTCTCAGAAAATTGGGAATCAATCTACCTCAAGATCCAGCTATACCATTCTTGGGCGTATACCCAAAGGATGCTCAATCATTCCAAAAGGGCACCTGTTCAACTGTATTCATAGCAGCCTTATCTATAGTAGCCAGGCTGAAAACAACCTAGATGTCCTTCAACCAAGAAATGGATAAATAAAATGTGTATTTACACAATGGAGTATTACTCACCTCTTAAAAATAGTGACATCATGAAATTCAAAGACAATTAGATGGAACTAGAAAAACCATCCTGAGTGAGGTATCTCAGACCCAGAAAGACAAACATGGCGTGTATTCTCTTATAAGTAGATATGAGATGTAAAGGATAACTATGCTTCAATCCACTGACCCAAAGATGTTAGGTAACAAGGAGCACCTAAGTGCAACATTCAGATCTCCCTGGGATGAGATTTCCTGAGTGAACTAGGGATGGGTGGGAATCAGAACATAAGGGATCTGGTGGTTGGGGCAGAGTACTGAAAGAGTTGACTGTAAAAATAGGGTGCTTCAGGGTCAAGTAGAAAAGAAAACGGGTGCAAGAGAAAATCCCAGAAATCTACAATGATGACCCAAACTGACTCCTAGCATTAGTGGATACATAGCCTGAACTGGACATCTCCTGTGACCAGACAAGACTTCCAGTGGAGGGACTGGGACACCAACCCAGCCACACAAATTCTGACCTACAGTTGGTCCTACCTATGGGATGTGATGGGGTAGTAGTGGTACAGAGATTGTACCAATGACTGATCCATTCTGATTTCCATGCCACCAATGACTGATCCAGCCTGATTTCCATGACACAAGAGTGAGCCCACCCCTAACACCACCTGGAGTTATAGGACAAGAGGGCGGATAATCAGAGTCTTGGGATAGAACCAAACAAGACCGTAGGGAAAACAATTTCAGTGCAATGATGTCTAATGATACTCTTCTATACTCATAGGTTTGTGCTTAGCCCAATAGTCACCACAGAAACCTCATCCGCAACTGGAGAAAAAAGATGTAGATGCCCACAGTCAAACATTAGACCAAACTCAAAGACTGCTGAAGAGAGAAAGCCTAGAAAGATTGTAGGCCATAGTGGTGAAGAACATCATACAAGAAAACCACAGAATCAACTAACCTGGGCTCATTGGAGCTCACGGAGACTGAACCAACAACCAGGGAGTCTACATAGGACTGACCAAGGCCTTCTGCATTTATGCGATGACTGTGTAGTTGGTCTTCTTGTAGGACTTCTAACAGTGGGAGTAGTGGATGTCTCTGACTCTTTTGCTGTCTTTTGGGACCCTAGTCCTCATACTAGGTTACCTTGCCCCACCTTAATATAAAAAAGTTCTTAGTCTTACTGCAACTTGATACACCATCTTTTCTTGATATCCAGGAAGGCCTGCCCTTTTCTAAATAGAAATGAAGGAGGAGTGGATGGGAGGGGAGAGAGACTTGGAGGAGAGGAGGGAGGAGAAACTGCAGTAGGGTTGTAAAATAAATAAATGTAAAAAATTAAATAAAATAAGAGAAATGGAACAAAGAAAACTATAGAACAAGTTAGTATTAATATAAACCTAAATTGAGATATGAAAATGGAGAGGAAATAGTGTCCATGTCTGGAAAGACTAGATGCTGTAAAGAAGACAATACTTACCTAACAAACCATATATTCAATGTAATTATACTAAAAATGTCAAAGTTTTCCATGAATTTAGCCAAACTGTCCAAAGAATGGAGGTATTCCACCTGAACGTTCATCATTGGGAAGTTTCAGAGGCTGTAAAATAAATCTGAATCGGCAATTAATGGGGCATTCAAATTTCTAGGATCATTTGTGAGGTCAGAAAGCAATGTGGCAGCGTTCAAAGTGTAACATTTCAAAACTAAGAACAGAAGAAAGCCTCCCACTCTTCCTTCCATGAAGTTAGTTGAGAACACATTTCATTGGAGAAGGGAAGTGAATCAGGAAATTGGAAATTAGGTCTGTGTAGAAACAAAGGAAGACAAACTATGAGAGAGGCAAGGCCGAGAAGCCTAGAAGTATTGCTGCCTAGGAAAAGCCTGGTGAGCATTATACCTAAAGTAATGTTCTCAAAGAGCATTCACCTATGGCTACAGCAAAAGTCTAAATTCCTATTGTTTTCCTTAGACCTACTGAGTCCAAACCCCTTTGGGGGGTCCATTCAGCCAATCATATATGTTCTCTAATTTCTTTTCTGATGCAACCCAAGTGTAAAGACCACCAGTCCTGCGTTCCCGACACTCAACTGTTTGGGTATCCTCTTCTCCTAAATTCAGAATTGGATCTTCACTCTGTTATGTGTTTCCTTGTAACTTTGAAAATAACATATGGGACATATGGTAAAAAACAAATGAGAAGGAAAAATCATCTATGACTGTATGGTCCAGAAAAATATATCACATTTATGGAAATTTAGAAGAAATTATTACATGGATATGTCTGTGCAGTGGTATGTATACTTGTAAATCGTATTTTTAAGTTAGGGATGCAGTTCATTGGTGGAGTACTTGCCTAACATGCATCAGGGCTCAAAGAAGTAAAGTATTTGTTCTTAGCTGACAAATAATTATACATGTTTGTCAGTATTTGTGTGATTTTTTTCAGTGTGTATATGTATAACAATCAAATCAGAGTATTTTGCATAATATGTCTTACATTTACAGTCTATTCATGGTAAAATATTTAGTACCTTCTTTTCTAGCTGCTGGGAGCTACCTAGTTCAATATTATTAACTATGATCACAAGACTATGGTGACAACAGAACACAAGAACTTACTCTTAGAAACTGTATATCATTCCTGTTGAGCCACCTCTCCCCCCTTTCTTCCTCCTGCCCTCCCTACTCTCTGAGAACCTTATTTTACCTTCTTCTTTGAGGCAGCTTCTTTATACTCAATAAATAAGTGTCATCATGCTGCACCACCTTCCTGTTTCACCTTACTTCTCCTCCGACATACACTCTTCATTCTTTTTAGGGTTTTGTGGATTAATATTATTTTATTTAAATTTGTGCAAGGAGTATTTGTCAGGTTATTACAAACAACTTCAAGGGCTGCATCTTTCATAACAGAATGGTGGGATGAGTCATTAAAATGGGTTTCTAAGGCTGGTGAGATTGTTTAGTGGGGAAAGTCACGTGCCAGCAAGCCTGATGACCTGAATTTGATCCCTAAGATCCATGTCATAGAGAGAGACAGGAAATTCTGAAAAGCTGTTCTCTGGCATCCACAGTGTGGCACGGATTGCACATCTACCCTCATCACCACAACAAATAAATCACCATGAAAACATTTTAATGTGGTTCCAGCCATGTTTCTACTAACACTTTGAAAGAATAATTATTGCTGAACTGAATTCCATGGTTATTCTCTTTCAGGGATACAAGCCTGGATCTCCAAGTCAGAGAAACCTGGCTATCGCTCTGGAAATGTCATTTCCTAACACCATCAATACAATAAGTTGCCTCTCAAAGCTTCACACAGACTGTTTACTTGGTCTTGGAATTGTTTACATACAATGTAGAACAGAACATAATTACTTAGTATTTGCTATCAGAATACTGTATTTTTTTTACAATATAAACTAATGATGTGGAGGAGGATATGTTAGGAATGAGAAAGCCTGGAAAGATCCCTTGTATCCTTAATATTTATTTTTGTTTCATGTGTACATGCCTAAGTGTATGCATATCTACCAAACAAGTGTAGGTGCCTAGAGAGGCCAGAGGAGGTGCCTACATCCCCTGGAAGTGTGCTTAAAAGCAGTTTGTAAGCAGACAGATGTGGGTACTGGCAATCAAACCCACATCCTCTGTAAGACTATCAAGTGCTCTTAATCAGTGAGTCATCTCTCTATAGCCACCATCCTTTAGATCTTTGAAATTGTCTTGAAAAAAAAGGATCTTGTTTGAACAAACTCAGTGGCTAGAAATTATTAACGAGAATGTATTTAACAGATGGTACAGAAAAAAATCAGCAGCATGGTGAATAACTAGATTTAAATTTTAGCAAAACACCTTAATTTGACCAAAGTGAAATTTTCACCCTGGTGACTTACAGACTCTAAAGAAAATGTGTGCACCTGCTTGGCATGTCACATAGTGTGTGTCCTGTGTGGGGATGTATTTATACCTGTATGTGTGTGGCTATGTACACATGTGCATATGTGTGCATGTGTTCCTGTGTGTCCTTTATTTTGGAGATTTTTGTTATAAAATATTAGTTAAAGATGCATAACATTTGTTTATGCTGTGGAATATTTGTTTATGATGCAAAGATGTGTTGCATTCCTTTAAATTGCCTTTGTTTAACTCAGTGAAACTGTGCTACTTTGTCTATCTAAAATACCTTTTTGGTCTGATAAAGAGCTGAACGGCCAATAGTGGGGAAGGAGAAAGGATAGGTGGGGCTGTCAGGCAGAGAGTAAATAGGACAAGAAATCTGGGAGAAAAAGAAGGAGGAATGAGGAAAAGAAGAGGAGAGGAAGACTCCAGGGGCCAGCAATCCGGCTATTGAGTAAGCCACGGAGAAAGAAGTACAAAATAAAATAAAATGTATACAGAAATAGAGAAAGAAAAAAAGCCCAGAAACAAAAGGTAGATGGGATAATTTAAGAAAAGTTGACTAGAAACAAGCCAAGCTAAAGCCAGACATTTGTAAGTAATAATAAGTCTTGGTGTGTATATTGATCTGGGAGCTGGGTAGCCAGCCTCCAAACAGCTAAGGGTAAAGAGTAAAACACGCCCAACTACAGATTTTTGCTGCCATTTTCCAAGCTGTCTCACTTCTTATTCTTATTTTACACTCTGTCATGTTGCTGACAGTCTTTTCGCATAATATTGTATACCTAATGTCTCCTCCTTCACCTAAAATATGCTCCTTTTATTTTTCAGGGCAAAAAGAAGTTCTTGGGCATTTTTTTCTGTATTTCACCTCTCTGGAGCTGCCCTTCGTCCTTTTCCACCTCGCTCCATGAGGGAGAAGAGTGAGAAATCACATAATCCCCATTCAGAGGACTCCCTTGTGTCCTGCCTTGCAGCTGCCAGTAAGGACACACAGCAAGAAAAACATGGGAGCCTGTTTTCAAACATACTCCCTTCCATAGAAGAGCCGCTGTCAGGCATCCTAGACAATTTTCAAATATCTCTCTCTCTCTCCCTCCCTCCCTCCCTCCCTCCCTCCCTCCCCCCTTTCTCTCTCCTTCCCTCCTCTCCCCTTCCCCCCCCTTCCCTCTCCTCTCCTGAGATACTAGGAACTCTCTTCCTTCAACATTTACTTAATCAGGTCCATAGACAAAAGAGGACTCTCCCACTACCAACTTGGTGGCCCTTCCTTCTCCTTGGTTTTCCTATGTTGTGGCCTCATTAACGTAAATAGCTCCTTGATTAAACTGTTGTTGAACGGCTTCAGCATACTGCAACATCTGTTTCCTGCTGTGAAATTAAATGATAGAGAAATTGGTACCAGACATAGCTCTAGGAAGCAGAACTCAACACGAGATTCTGAGAAAGCATCCTTTCTTTGCTTCGGGGAGAAGGGACCTAAGCAACCAGCTTGATTAGTATTCAAATTAAGAGGGAGAGACTGAAGGGCAAATATAGGGCAAACTGAGTAATGTCAATTACTGTGGCAATCGGTTCCTCTGATGACAATGTGGATTGCAAGATTGTGGCAGTAGATTGCTTTATCTAACAGCTCCAAAGCAGTGCTTCTCAGCTGTTGGCAATACTGCCCTCTCAGAGACTTAAGACAGTGTCTGTGGACAATATTAATTTGAAGACAGAAAGTTACTATCAGCATCCAGTGAATAGAGATACTAAGGTTGCAGTTAGCTTACACCATAGAACTCCCCACATTTAAGCAACCTAAATTGTAGCAGCAATAAAGTCAAGGAACTCTGCCCCAGAGAAAACAAAGAATTAGAAACAATCAAGTGGAGATCATAAATAAAAAACACATCTTGGTAATAAATTGAAAACGTGTTTCTCATCTCCTGGAGTCATGGGTCTCGTAGGACTAAGGATTAAGCATGATCTTTAAGTGTTAAGTCTGGAGTGTTGGCAACACCAAGGCATTTCTAAACTTTATGGGTGTTTCTGTAGACGTCTCCCTCTGATGAAAAGATGAAATGGCTGGGATTTTGTTTCCTTTCCTGAGAATATGCTTTCCTTACCTGGATAATATGTGAAGTTCAAGCTCAAGGGACCAAAGTAATTGAACAATAATATTGGTTACTTTTCTCAATGTTATACCAAATGTAGCTAACAGAAGAAAGGCTTTGTTTTGGCTCACAGTTTGAGAATACAGTCCATTATTGCAGGGAAGGGATGAAAGCGACAGCTTGAGGGAGCTAACCATACAGCATTCACACCCATGAAGCAGGAAACGATGAATTCTGTGACAGAACTTTCTCTCTTATATGCAGTCCAGGATTCCCTCCACGGAATGGTCCTGGTCATACCCACGCTCACTCTCTGACCCCTGTTAAACTTTTCTTGAAATACCTTCACTGATATGCCCAGAGGTTTGTCTCCTAGGTCTGCCTAGAGCTCATCGGGTCGACATCGCATGAACGAATTCCTCCCACTCGCTCTCCAGACCCACAGATGCTCTGTGCCACATGGAACCAACCAAGAAGAGCTGAAGCTTATACCTCACGCCCAAAGTGCTGAGTTTAGACAGCAGGAGGAATCAAAAGAAATCAGAGGAAAAGAAGAAGTCTGAACCGTGTGTGTGGTTGGATACTTATTCCTCAGATTTGCCCCTTTTGTGGTTGTATGGATGGCTACCTAACTCTCCCAAAGACAAAGCGCTCTCACACCGTTCACTCTCACATTCTGATCGTCCCCTCCATCTCCCTCATCAGACTCAGTATACTCCCAGGCTCTGTAGCAGCCTATCCTATGCCTGTATATTGCTAACAAGTCTCTTTATTAAACTTGCTGGAAATTTCCAATTTGAATGTACCATCTGTTTAGTCCATGACCCTGACTGGTAGAGTTCCTCTTCTAATGAGATTTTTTTTTTCCTATGCATTTGCCATCTAAAGTGAAACATGAATTTTTAATTAAAAGAAAAGTTTTCAAAAAGAATAAGAAAACTCATTTTGGATTTTGTTTTTCACATTTGGGGATGATGAGATTCTAAAGAGCCCTGATTTTGGATTGTGGTCTGCCAAGTTGCACTGTAAATGGCTTTGATTTGGAATTGTATGCCTCGGAATCAAGGTTATTTGAAAATTTATTTTGCCAAAATCAGAACCCAGGTTTGAGAGTCTCAGTCCCCCTTATTTATGGGAAATATTTTAACAAACTGAGCTTAATTGTAGAAGGAAAGTATAGAAACATTCTTCTTGCCTGTGTAGATCTAATTTGCAAACCGCAAACAATATTTAAGCCATTCACTTGTGCTCATTTGCTCTGTTATTGTGGTTCCTTCAATCAGAACTATAGTTCTCTGGGTGTTTTGCTGCCCAGCTGAGGATGCTCATTCAGCATGCCGTTCTTAGAATACTGATTCAGGATTTCTGAAGCATGTATAACAAGCTATCTAGAGAAATTAACACATTTCATTCCTTTTCAAAAATATTCAAATTCCAAATATAGGCAAAAATGCTTCTCAAGATGGGTGCTATAAAATAAGCATTCCAAATAATATGATATTCCATAGGAACAGAACTAAAATTACTTCTATTATCTTTGCAGGCAGGAATATACTTGAAGTTTGTTCTTGTGACTGTATATCTAAATTACATTTAATTATTAAGTTTATTTCTTTATGTTCATGATTTTAGGGCTATTTTTAATCATCTGTCAAAATTTCAATTGGTCTTGAATAAAATTTTAGAACAAATTTAGTGCCAGTTGTAGAAGAAACTGATTGGTCTACTTCCATAGCCCAAAGTGGGACATGTAGCTCAACTCTTAGGAGGTGACTGGAGGAAGCTGTCAATACTGGGTCAAAGGCCACTGCAGGCAGTCTCGAGGGTCTCAGTGACAGTGCTCATGCTCTAGAGCAGACGTTTCCATCTCCAGGCTCACTGTGTGTCTTTTAGAAATGTCACGCTTGAGTGCCACTCCTTAACACAATTATCCGTGTCTGAAATCATGAACTACATAGCCATACTTTTTTCTAGTTTGTTCTGTTTGTATTTTTTAAATTTATTCTTCCATGACTTCACACAGGTCTATAATTTATTCCGTCCAAACTCATTCCTAGATCTTCATCCCACCCCCAACTAGTTCCCCCCCTTTCTTCTTACCAGACCACTTTCATGTATTTTGTTTTTTGCTTTGTGACTTACTAGAAGTCACCAGGACTACTAATGTGGGCATGGGTGTAATGCTATTCACTGGAGTATGAGAAGCTTATGACTTCTCCTCCAGCGGCCATTGGCTGACACTGACTTTAGTGGATGAGGCCTCATTAGACTCCTTACTCCATCAATATCACATTCTCAAGGCTTTCCTGCTTGGACTACATTTATTTCCAGGTATTTTAACATTTTTAGTGTGTGATTATAGTGAATTGGGTTGTTTTCCTGACTTGAGTTAGTCATTGGCATATAGGAATTTCACTGATTTTTGTGTATTATTTTGTAACCTGCTAACATGTTTATATGCTGTAAAAGTTCCCTAGTTGTGTCATTAGGGTCACTTGCGTATAGAATCGTGTCACCTGTAGAAAGGAATGGTGTCCCTTCTTTTCCTCAATTGCTCTCTTTTGTTCCCTTCTCTGCTATTATTATAGCTGAGACTTCAAGTGTTATCCTGAATAAGAGTAGACTGAGTGTCCATTTATTCATGGTCTTGCTGAGAACACTTTTAGGTTTTCTCCATTTATCATGGTGTTGCTTATGGATTTTGTCATATATAATCAGTTATGTTGAGGTATGCTCCTTTCTTGCCTAGCCTTGCACCATGGTTTTCATCAAGAATGGCTATTAGATTTTACCAAGGCCTTTTCTTTATCTATTGAAATGATATTGGGATTTCTCTTTGAGTCCATTTATGTGATGGATTACATTTATTAATTTACTTGAATTAAGCCATCCCTATGTTTCTGAAAGAAAACCAACTTGATTGTGTGTTTTTGGATTAAGTTTACAAGTATTTTATTGAGAATTGTTGTATACATGGTCATCAGGAAGATTGGCCTATAGCCTTAATTTTTATGTGCCTTTATCTGGTTTTGATATCAAGATAACAAAGGTTTCATACAAGATTTTGGAAGTATTTCTTACTTTTCTATTTTATGAATAACTTAAGTAGCTTTGACATTTGTTCTTCTTTAAAGGTCTGTTAGAATTCTGAAATGAATCCATGAGGTGCTGGACATTTCTTTTTTAGTTATGAGAGTTTTTAAATTATCATTTCCATTTCCTTGTTTGTTATGGATCTGTTTAAATTGTTTATTTTATCCTGGCTTAATTATGGTGGATAATATGTATTATTATTACTCTTATCATTATCATTATTGGTTTTTTTGAAATAGAGTTTCTCTCTTTAGGGGTTTCTCTGGCTGTCCTGGAACTTATTCTGTAGACCAGGCTGGCCCTGAACTCAGAGATTGGCCTGACTCTACTTTCCAAGTGCTGGGATTAAAGGTGTGTGTCACCACTACCTAGCTGGTAATATGTATCTTAAATCCATGTATTTCTTTTAGATATTTTTATAATTTAGTGGACTATTGGTATTTTAAAGTGAGTCCTAATTACTTTTTAATTTCAGTAGCATCTGTTATCATGTCAGTCTCTGTCCACCTCTGATTTTATTAATTTGCTTATTCTCTCTTTCTTTTGGGTAATTTGAGTACACATTTGTCAATCTTGCTTATCTTTCCAATGAAACTTTTTTGTTTTTCATTTAATTTCTATATCATTTATTTCTTTCCTGTTCTTGATTCTTTCTCTGCACCTACTGTTCTGGAGTTTGTTTTGTTCTTGTTTTCCCAAGACTTTAAGGTACAAAAGTAGTTGAATATTTGAGTACTTTGATTGTCTGATGTAGGAACACAGAGCTGCAAATGTTCGCCACAAGGTGGCCTTTCCTTTATCCTTTATTTAGGAATGTTGTGCTTTCATTTTTATTTTATGCTATGAATTTCTTTTGTTTCCTTCTTAATTGTTTTTTAGTAATTTATTTATCATTCAATATGTATTGTTTAGTTTCCCAAAGTTTGTGTACTTTCTTTAGTGTCTACCACTGCTGACATCTAGTTTTATTCCATAATGGTAAGCTAGAATTCAGATATTATTTCCATTTTCCTATATTTGTTGATTTGTGTCACATTTTATGGTATATTTTGAATAAAGTTACATGTGCTGCTGAGAAGAATAGGTATTCTTTAGCATTTGTGGGAAAAGTTCCACAGATTTCGGTCAGGTTCATTTTATTTATGATGCCACTAACCTGTTTCTCTTTTCATTGCCTGTCCTTTGATCTGTACACTGGTGAGAGTGGAGTATTGGATTCACTCACTATGACTGGGTTGAGATTGATCCGTGTCTATACATCTAGTAGCATTTGCTTTATGAAGCTGTGTGTACCCATGTTTGCTACATATATGTCTAGAATTAAAATTTACTCCTTGAAGGTATTCTCCTTAATGTCTGAAATGACCTCATCTCTCTCTTCTGGTTACCTTGAGTTTGAAGTCTATTTCTGAGATATTAGAATCTCTATCCATGTCTGTCCCCAGTTTCCTTTGTTTGGAACATCTTTTTCCATTCTTTCTACCCTAACATGCTACATATCTTTGACAGTAATGTGTGTTTCTTGGTAACAGCAAAAGGATGGTCTTGTTTATATCCAGTGTGCTAGTCTGTGAGTTTCTTGGGAGCTTACTGAAGCTATTAATCTCTAGAGTTTTTATTGAAAGACATGTATAACTCCTGTCATTTCATTTGTTTGTGTGTGTGTGTCATGTTTTCTACCTCATTTGATTAAGTGTCCTAGTATTTATTTTTCCTCTGTGGACTCTTGGGTATACCTATCTCTTTCTTTGGTCTTTCATATTCCTTCCAGTATCATCTGTCATTGGCAAATTTTCTTCTACAATTTTGTTGAAAATACTTTCTGAGACATTCTCATGAAAGTTTTCTACTCATGAAATTTTTATTAATTTTATTAATTAGTTTAATGAATTGTATTAATCACCTTGATATTTTTGTGATAACCCAAAAATGTCTCATGGTCTACTCATCAGACTCTAATCCTTCTCCATACGCTCTGCCCTGCTGATGAGACTTTCTCTTGAGAGTTTGTTTTTTCTTCAGTACTTTACTTTATTTAATTCATTTCCATATCCTGAATTTGCTTCCTTTTTTTTTTTACTGTTTGGACAACATCATCATAATTGTTCCTTTAGAATCTACAACTGGAAATCCTTAGCTCTTCCCATGGAGGCCATTACTTTTGGTAATTCTTTTTTTAAAAAATACGTCTGACATATGTATTCCCATCAATGTTAGATGCAAGTTTGTGAAAAATTTTAATCAAACTTTCTTTTTCTTTTTTTTAAGATTTATTTATTATGCATACATTATTCTACTTGCATGCATGCCAGCAAGCCAAGAAAAGGGCATCAGAGATATCATCATAGATGGCTGTGAGCCACCATGTGGTTGCTCAGAATTTAACTCATGATCTTTGGAAGAGCAGTCAGTACTCTTAACCTCTGAGTCATCTCTCCAGGCTGGCATTGGTAATTTTTAACAGATCCATGCTCTCTTGGGGTTTTTTACTTATTTTTATTTTTCTTCTTCAACTCAATTCAACCTCTGTAGTCTGTGAGACAGACCTCCATAGGCACTGGCTCAGGATATCTTTAGAGGCTAGCTAGTTTCCAGAACCCTAGCCCACCATGTTATGACCACCTAAGAGCTCATAAAAGTTCAGTCACTCTCAAAGATCGAGTCCCAATGTTCCCCATATCAGAAACATTCTATATTGGTGGTTTTCAGCATAGTAGTCAGTAGTCATAGCTGGAAGGGGAACATTTGAACTATGTGATGGAGAGACAGGTTCATTAATTTTAAATTTGTACAATTGCATTGATCTTGGTATGGTGGTACATGCTTGTGTCCCTAGTTTTGGGGAATTGGATACAGGAGAATCGGGAGTTTGAATACAAACCTTGGCTACATGAGATACTGGATCAATTAAAATTACATTTTCTGATTACTACAAATGATAACTATTTAACAATATTACATACTGCACTGCACTACCAGAAGCTGCTTCTATGTGTGTTCTGGGGCTCTGAAATCAGGTCTTAATTTTTACCCAGAAAGGACTTGACCCACAATGGCATCTCCTCAGCCCTAAAACTTCTTTTATGGTAAAATCTCTTTGGTTAATGTGCTATACTCTTGAATTTCTGAATTCTTTTGATAGAATTTGATTTTAAATGATCTGATTTTTCCTTTTTCTAATTTTCTATAATTTTACTTTCAATGCTATCATGACTTTTATTGTTACAATTTTACTAAGATTGTAAATGTAACAGAAAGATTTATACCTTCCTTGTGATCTAGAATATTTCCAATAACATTGTCAAAAAATTTAATAAATTTAAAAGTCATATTTAAGACCTGGTCTAAATGTCCTTCTCAGTGGAATATGTGTTTTAAATTGTTTCCTTAATTCTTCTCTTGTATATTGAAATTTTAAGTTATTTTAAACATCCTCTGGTGTGTGTGTGTGTGTGTGTGTGCACATGTGTGTTTGTGTGTGTAAAGCAATAATAATATAAAAAGTCATATAAGTTTGAGAGAGAGAGAGACATATGAGAGAGAGTGAAGTAAAAATATTGCAAATACAATACTCAGGTTTAAGATCCTCAAAAGTGTAAAATAATAAAGTTCAGGAGAACATAACAAGTGATAAAAATATTCCTTGAATATTTTAATAGTTTGTATTTTTCCAAAAAACTGATGTTATCAGTATTGGTTTTCATATTTGCTACTTTTTGCAGAGTATTCGTTTACACTGTGAAGATGTGTCTTTGACAAGGTGCCTTTGATTGGCTTGATAAAGAGCTAAATGACCAATAGCTAGTCTGGAAAAAAATATGTGGGACTTCGGGCAGAGAGAAAGAAAATCAAGGAATGACTCTAGGCAGATGCAGACAAGGGACACCACTGGATGCAGAACTAGTTAGATGGGACAGAAGAAAGGTAACCGAGCCACATAATAGAAAGTAGGTTAATAGAAACAGGTTAATTAAGTTATAGGAGCTAGTTAGAAAACAGTCTAAGCTAAGGCCAAGCTTTATAAATTAATAAGTCTCAGCATCATTATTTTGTAGCTGGCTAGCAGAACAGAAAAAGACTTGTTACAGCTACTCTTCTCTCCCTTATGGATTTTAAATTCTTAATTTTCATCACTCCGTCACCCCACCCTTTGAACCCTTCATCCATCCATCTGACAATCTTTCTTTTTTTATGTTGCTTATCTATTTCAGGCTTTTTCATAGAAAGATTTTGTGGTGATTCATCCTTTCTATTTTTGTTGATGGTGATTTTTTCAGTTGGAAATTACCCATAATGTCTAGCTTCTGGTTTCCTGTGGTAAATTATATTTTATATCCAAAATTTCCATTTCTATTATTTTATCTCTCATTAATGAGCATTTAATGTTACACATTTTCATAGTGCTACACGTGGTTTTATAATAAACATGTTCTTGTTTTCCTGATGCAAAATTCCAGTGCCCATTGTTGAATCAGCATTGTCTCTATCTGTCAACCACGATCTTCAGAGGGAAAAGATCACAGATGGGAATGACTCACTATTTAAAAGCCAATGGCAACCAAATGAAAAATATGTTGATTTCATAATATGTTAGCTTAAAACAGAATTTAAAAAAAAAAAAAAACAAGATTCTTTTGTTGGGAAAAATGCAACACAGAAAATTAAATTGGGTAAAAATAAATATTTACTAGAGTAACTTCAAAAGGATCTGAATTCTCAAGGCAAACATTTAATAATATTTTAATAATATTAAACATTTAATAATATAAAGCTTTCAGACTTTCTGCATTAGGAGCAGTTCAATATACACATTTAGATCTGTGAGTTTTTTGCAGTTCAACATACACATTTAGATCTGTGTGTTCCTTGCTTGTATTATGAAATTTAAACAAGTAGAGAAAAGTGCTGTAGGAATAGAATGCTATAACAAGTTTATCTTACTATTACAGTGAATTAAAATATACTAGAATTTTTAATAACTGGATTTATAAATAGGATTGTGGAATTTTCTGCAGATTAAATCTCTTCAGCATCAGTGTAAGGGATTCAGAATTTGTTTCAATTAGAAAAAGGTCAGACCCATCATTTGGTATTCCTACTATAAAATTAAATCTGTGGCAGGATTAGAAGAATCTGTACTTCTGAGAGACTGCAGTACAGAATCCCTTGATCCCACATCACACTGAGAACAAAGTTAAAAATTACATGTACTAATAAACAACAGAATAATGACAAAGAGCTAAAGCACACCTCAAATTAGGAAGTGTGCTTTAATAATTGTGGGCAATAATAATAAAAGTGGGTAAAAATAAGCCAAATATACATGTTATAAAAATGGAGACCAGTCCCAACAGATACATCCACAAAACAACCCCACATCTAAACCTCAGGAATCATTGCAGATGAAAAGGCAGAAAGATTTTAAGAGCTGGAGAATCAGTGCATTTGCTGTGAGATTGTTTAACTCTTGGGAATGTCAGAAGCTACACCCATGAAGTCTCACCAGCTTATCTCCCTAAACATGGGACAAAGACCCCAACCACAAACATATTAATGTGGACTAAGTCCATGAGGGTTTCGTCTTTACACAGGGAACTACAGGCAACCAAGGAATACTAGGAGCAGGAAAAATAGTCTTTCCCAGAGAAGAGTACACCAATTGGCTACCCAATGGCCAGCCTTGAAAACATACACATACAAGTAACATTTTACAGACTGGGTAGATTTTATTTATGTATTTAGGAATATACATGTATATACACATACACATATGCATATAAATGTAGCAATTGATGGAAAGAGGAAGTCATGAGCTTGAAAGATGCAAGAAGGGTGGGTATACAGGAGGGAATGAAGGGAGGACAGGGGAGGGGGCGATGACGCAATTGCATTATAACCACCAAACATAAATAATTTTAAAAGTGAGTTCACAAAAATAAAATGAATCGAATAATCTTACATGACAGTTATTGAAAGTATATGAGGGTTTTAATACTAGAAAATGAGTTACTGTATTCACGGCTGTGAAAGTCACAAATAATGATTCTCAGAGATGGTAGTTGTAGAGGTGAGGCATGTTGGGGAATTAAATCATTTCCCATAGCAGGAAATTGGCTGATGAAAGTGTAATCTCTGTAGCTAAACAAGTGCGGTGCAAGTGTGCTCAGTGGGAACACAGCTAAATGCCAGAAAAAAAAAATGACAAATGTCAATTGCAGTTACCACTTAGGACCAGGAAACAGAAGTAGAAAAGTATACATTAAGAGAAGGAATTCTTCTGATGGGGGATTTGCAACTGAATTTGACATTCTAAAATATTTACAAGTATACAATGGTAAAAATTAAAATTTAAAAAGACATATGCCCCCATTGCTCACAGTACAAGTACACATGGATTAAGCAACACGCATAGCTTTAGAGTGCTATCAGATCTTTTATAAAACTTTCTTTTCATTTATTGTTTGTGCCTTTCACATCAAACATCTAATCCCATTCATCTCCCCTTCTATCAACCCTCTGCCCTTGCAACCTTCCTCCAAAAATATAATAAAATAAAATTTAAGAGGAAAAAAAAGAAAACTCAATCTTGCCACGTAAGCTCTAGTGTGACACAGGGAGTCACACATTAAACCCTTTATCCTTTTATCTTTATTGCAAAGAGTCATCGGTCTGGTTTGGGGCCTGTTTTCTGCTCATTTATAGATGCTCAGCCCTCACTGGGGCTCCTCTTGGATATCTTGCTTGTCCAATCTGGACAACATGCATTTTGTCAGTGATCAAGGCATGGGCAGTTCCCTGCCCAAAGGCCAGTTTTGCCAAGAAGAAAACAAGCCCCAAGTAGAGTGTCTTTGGTGCTGAACATTCTCTCAGGAATAGATCAGTGCTGCCAAGAGCAATCTCGTCTCACATTAACAGAACTCTAAGTTATTTAAATGCCATTTTTTACAGTTTTTTTGAAGTGGTTGAAGATTACCTGTCTATGTAGAATACAATCTCTATGTATCTAAAGAACCTGATTAGCCTAACTATAAGTATGACAAACATGAATGACTATTGACCTATAATACTTAATACCTGTATAACTTAAAGATTAAGACTTTATATTAGAATATTAAACAACCGTTAAATAGCTGTTCAGCAATTGAGGACAATGACTTCAAAATGTAAACAATGCACAGGTATCTTGATCAGAAGTAGAAATGTATAATGCAATATGATAAATATATTCTAAAATTGTATTAATATACAATATACAAATGTCTTAAGCATGCATGCATACAACCTGACAAAATAACTTTGCATAAGTGTACAAATATTGTAAACAGAAATAGGAGCATATTCAATACAACAAATATAATTTAAAATTCTATACAAGAATCTATACCAATGTAAACTGTCCATAAATAATAGCTCACAAGTATTCATCCTATTACTCATTATTATTATTATTATTAGTGTGAATAAGCTTACTCCAATCTACCTATCCCATTCAGTTTTCCCTTTTTTTAGAGATCTCTGAGTCTACATAATTTCAACCCCAACCCTATACCAGTAATAATCAACCCCTAAATGATATCCTTAGCCCTGAGGACAAACTTTGTTGGGAGAGGGAGTATCATCTTCTAGAATTCAGCTATCATGGGTGGGTGATTTATTTCTATGGAATCCTGTAAAATAAAATGATAGTTAAATTTTAAAATTACTGGCTGGTATAATTGCAAATAGTCTCTAAATATCTGATAGGGTTTTTCTGAGGTTTGTATTTAGAGTTCTGGTCAGAACATTTTAAGAAGGTGCACCATTTCAGCTAACCAAGTTGGAACCATCTTGATCTGGTGGTACCCAAAACCAGTCTTAAAGTAGTGCTATCAGCATCATGACATCATATCAACCAAGTGGAATCACTGTTGTGGGGCCACATCTTTGTCCTGGAAACTTAAAAGATTACTGTGAAAAAAATCTATAGTTTATTGTGGAAAACTTAAACATTATTTATATTGACATATATTCAATGAAAGATACGATATAAACAAAATAGGTACTGAGAAAAGTAAATGAATACATGCAATATTTGTCTTTCTGGGTCTGGATTACCTCACTTGAGTGATTTTTTTTCCTAGGTTCCATCCATTTGCCTTCAGACTTCATGTCACTGTTTTAACACATGGCTAATATTCCATTGTATAAATGTACCACATTTCTTTATCCATCCCTCTTTGGAGGGACATCTAGGTTGTTTCCAGATTCTGGATATTAACCCAGGTAAGACTCTTAACAATAATGGATGTTGTAACCTGAACTGAGCCATCGCTTGTGACCAAACAAGACTTCCAGTGGAGGGAGTGGGAAGCCAACCCAGCTATATAACATTCGACCTACAGTCTGTCCTGCCTATGAGATGTGTTGGGGTAGGGGTGGCCTAGTGATTGAGGGAGTAGCCAACCAATGATTGGTTTAGCCTAAAATCCATGCTGGAGAGTACACCCACCAGCCTCTGCCTGTAGCATTAGGACCCAGAGGCTGGGTGACCCGGAGACCTAGGATAGAACCAAATGTGACTGGCGAAAAAAAGTGTCCCTTTAGTGATGCCTAATGATATTCTACTATACTCACAGATTGGTGACTAGATCGGTGACTAGCTCAGTTGTCATCAGAGAGGCTTCATCCAGCAACTGATGGAAACAGATACAGAGACCCAGAGGAAAGCATTAGGTGGAACTCTGGGGATCCTGTAGAAGAGGGGGAGAAAGAATTGTAACAGTCAGAGGGGTCAGGAAAACCCAGAGAATCAACTAATCTGGGTTCGTAGGAGCTCACAGAGACTGAACCAACAACCAGGGAGTCAGCAAGGGACTGACATAGTCACTGTGCATATGTGTTACAGCTGTGTAGCTCTGTAGTATATGGAATTCCTAACAGTAGGATCAGGGGTTGTCTCTGATTCTTTTAATGGCTCTTCATACTGAATCACCTTGCCCAGCCTTAATACATGCAGGGGTGCTTAGTCTTAATGCAGATTGATATGCCATCTTTTGTTGATACTCATGGAGGCCTACCCTTTCCTGAACAGAAAATGAAGGACGAGTAGATTGGGAGAGTAAAAACAGAGAGGGTGAGGGCAGGACTGGAAGGAGAAGAAGGAGGAGAAACCAGCTGAAATGAGAAAAGAAAGAAAGAAGGAAGGAAGGAAGGAAGGAAGGAAGGAAGGAAGGAAGGAAGGAAGGAAAAGAAAAAAGGAAGGAAGAGAAAATAGAGAAGTAAAGACTAGGATTATAGGAATGTAAAGGAACAAAAAACACACTGTGTATTAGAAGTACTTCATGCTTCCACCATCTCAATATCCCACTCCCCCAAGTTCTCCCAAATCCTCCCCTTCTCCCTTCTCTCTCCCCTTCTCTCCTTCCCCCAACCCCATCCCCACCCTTATGCTCCCAACTTTTGCCTGGCAATCTTGTCTACTTCCAATTTCCAGGAGGACCTATATATGTATTTCTTTGGGTTCACCTTATTACTTAGCTTTTCTAGGATCATGAACTATAGGCTCAATGTCCTTTGTTTATGGCGAGAATCCACTAAAGAGTGAGAACATACCATATTTGTATTTTTGGGTCTCGGTTATCTCACTCAGGATAGTGGTTTCTATTTCCATCCATTTGCAGGCAAAATTCAAGATGTCATTGTTTTTTACCACTGAGTAGTACTCTAATGTGTAGATGTGCCACACTTTTTTTTTTATCCATTCTTCCATTGAGGAACATCTAGGTTCTGGCTATTAGAAATAATGCTGCTATGAACATAGTTGAACAAATGCTTTTGTAGTATGATTGGGCATCTCTTGGGTATATTCCCAAAGGTGGTATTGCTGGATCCTGAGGTTAGTTGACTCCCAATTTTCTGAGAAACCGCCATACTTATTTCCAAAGTGGTTGCACAAGTTTGCATTCCCACCAGCAATGAATGAGTGTTCCCCTTACTCCACATCCTCTCCAGCACAGGTTATCACTGGTGTTTTTGATTTTAGCCATTCTGACAGGTGTGAAATGATATCTTAAAGTTGTTTTGATTTGCATTTCCCTGATAGGTAAGGAAGTTGAACATGTCCTTAAGTATCTTTTGGGCATTTGAAATTCTTCTGTTGAGAATTCTCTGTCCAGTTCAGTACCCCATTTTTAATTGGGTTATTTTAAGAGCCATTTTGGAGTTGGTAAGAGTCTTGGCTCTACGAGGGTTCCCAGGTGTCCACGGGGATGTCCCCAGCTAGGACCCTGGACAGTGGAGGAGAGGGTGCCTGAACTGGCCTTGTTCTGTAATCAGTCTGATGACTATCTTGAATATCACCATAGAACTTTCATCCAGCAACAGATGGAGATGGAGACAGAGACCTACACCAGAGCACTGGACTGAGCTCCCAAGGTCCAGTTGAAGAGCAGAAGGAGGGCGAAGATGATCAAGGAAGTCAGGACTGCGAGGGGTTGGTCCACCAACTGAGACAGTGTGCCTGATCTAATGGGAGCTCACCAAAGCCAGCTGGACTGGGACTGAATGAGCATGTGATCAAACTGGACCTTCTGATTGTGGCTAACAATTGGGGCAGACTGAGAAGTCAATATAATGGCACTGGGATTTGTCTCTACTGAATGTACTGACTTTTTGGGATCCTAGTCTATTTGGATACATACCTTCCTAGGCTTGGATGGAGTGGGGAGAGCTTTGGACTTTTCACAGGGCAGGGTACCCTGGATGGTGTGGGGAGGGGGAGAGTGGGACTGGAGAGCGGGAGATTAAGGGGAGGAGGGGAGGAAATGGGAATTTTGAATGGTATTATTTATAAAGCAATAAAAAATAAATAAAAAAGAAGTACTTCATGCTTAATTGACATACTAACCTGTATTGCATCAGACTCACCCACCACACTTCTACTGCCACCTGCAGTCTGTGTTGCTTGGGCAACTATTGCTTCCATCCAGATGCTTCACGATATTCCAGGAACTTAAGGGTGTTTGCCCTTCCTCTGATGAATTACCTGTGAGTTGTGGCAGTTTTGTCTCCTTTTGTATTCCAACAGGCTGCGTTCCATTCTTTCCAAGTATGTCTCAACAATCCTGCAATCCAGTGATCTGACCATTTGCTCCTTTGCCCAATGGCAAGGAAGAGAAACTGAGCGTACTGGCAATCTTTCAGTTACAGATTCTTTCTAGAAAGTATGTCTACTGTTTTGTGTTGCTAAATCCTGCCTCTGACTGGGACTTCCAGCAGCAACCGCTGTCTATAAGTGCCTCTAACTGTCCCTGGTACTTCAGACTCTTCTGCCAGGTTGAGCTCCGAGCATGCTGCTCAGTAAGGCCATGTACTTGCTGCTTTCTTTGTAGAAGACATTTTAGGAAGTTTTATTTCTGACTTGTTTTTCTTTTTATCTTCAAGTTCTCTGTTAGTGGCTATACTGGTTAATTTTTGTCAACCTGACACTAACGAGAATCATTTGTAAACAGCAGCCTTATTTGAGGAATTACTGCCATCGAATTATCCCATGGTTGTGCCTATGAGATATTTTATTGACTAATTATATGGAAGGACCTAGATCACTGTGAGTGGTGCCATTCCTGGGCTGATGGTTCCCCATATATATATCGAGCAAGCCATTAAGCAGCATTCTTTCATAGGCTACACTTTAGTTACTGCCTTCCAGTTTCTACTTGAATTCCTAATTTTGCCTCCCTTGATGATGGGCCAATCATATTTCTTAATAAGCCCTTTCTTTGCTTATATTGCTTTTGAGTCAGGGTACATATCATAGCAATGAAAAGTAAACTAAGACAACCAGTTTTTCGTTGTAATTTTTTTCCACCCCAACCCTTGGTCTTACCCATAATGTTTCTAGTCTCTCATCTTCTCGAACCAGAGAAGCAGATTTCTGAGTGTTAGCATCAGAAACAGAATAAATCTCCTGCTTAATATAGGCTATTATCCTGATCTGATTGTTACACATGGAACACCTGTGTTGAAAGGTCACATTGTACTCCATTCTAAATATATGTTTGTTGAAGCAATCCCTATAATAATAAAAATAAAAACTTAGAACATTGCTTTAAAAAGCTCTATCAGCTAAATTATGAGGGGCACACAGTTCTATTATAAAAGAACCAAGATACAATCAGAAAACTCATTTTGTTCCTCACAATACTTGCATTTTTGAACTATCTGTACTACTGAAGATGTGTTTATTAAGTTTAAAACTTTAAATATGTAAATGAATACAAGCATTGTATTAAGTATGGTGGGGATACAAAGAGGAGGAGTCTACATGCAGCCAGCAACAAGGATAGAATCCAGAATAAAGGCAGACTTTAAAGATGAACCTTAACTTCATCGGACCCCTTACCAAAGTCTTTAACTAATACACTGTCTTATCTTTGTATTTTGTTGTCCTGAGACTGAAGGAGGAGGGGGCAACAAATCTTGTGATCACTACTGTAATCTGAGAAGAAAGGCAGCCTGTGTTGTTCACTATCAGAATATTTTTTATAGAATCACTATGAATTTCTGCTCACTGCCTTGCATGCTACAATGCAAGAAAAATGCATTATTTGGAAGTCATTTTGTAGGTTTCTGCTTGCTTTTTTGTAGTATATCAACATTCCTTCTTTGAACTGGTATATCCTCAACTAAATATACTCCAAAATATTATTTTAATGTGAAAGGCTGATTATCATTGCTAACAGAAACCCAATGGTGCAACTGGCTAAGCATGTGGTACTTATATAACTATACTTATTATTGCTTAGCATTTCTAACATTTCCTTTTAGATAGATGTCATAAAAATTAAATCTTTTATCACAAAACAAAGGTATGTGGTAGACAGACAAACCATAGGCTAATAGGTAATGACTTTTCACAATGAGTTTGAAGTTTTATAAGATGAACCTATCAACAGATAGAAAAATGCATCTGGATAAAGACCAATTGCCTGCAGTTACATGCAATCTAATTTTATACACCCCCTACCCCAACTAGATACATGGACAATATCACTGAGTTACTTTCCTGGAACAATTGAACAAGATTGACAAATCCATAATACTTCAGACCGTGTAATTCCAATTGGTCCAATCACAGATACATTTATCATGTATTATAAATACAAGTCCTCTTGTCTCTCTCTGTGATGATCCTGAATGAAAGGGAGCCAGGGTTGACTGTAACCTACTCAAGCGTGTATCTTTAGATAATATTTCTTATCGCAGGAACATTCTGCAATTTAATTGCTTTTCTTGCTAATTCTATTGACAAATACCATTACAAAATTGTATCGGGAAGTGTGTCTGCTGTGAGTAGAAATCATTGTATAGGAATAAGAAACATAAATGGTCTATCTCTGTGGGATATCTCAGCTGATAATTATAAAGTACCCTGTGTCCAAGACATGGGACACAAAGAGGTAACCAAATAAAACTGCAGGTGTGTATGGGTAGTTAGGTTGTCTGCTGGTTAGAATGCCTTTTGTGGGCTAAATATTCTGTAAGCTAAAGTTTAGTTCTTCCTCCTACATCAGAAATGAGCACCAGGGAATTTTCCCAATTGTCATATATATGAAATAAAGAAAGGTCTATGTCCTCAAATAACTCTATATTCACTATAATATAATTTCCACTGTGGAGTTTTAATTGGTTTGCTTATTTTACACATATGGATATTTTGCCTACATATATTTCCCTGTACCACATGCGACCTTGGTACCTACAGAGGCCAGAAAAGGGTTTCGGGTACCCTTTGACCAGAGTTACAAATGGTTATGAACGACTATGTGGGTGCGGAGAACTCTCGTGAACCTACTCACACAGAAACATAATTAAAAATAAAAATAAATCTTAAAAATACAAAAAAAGTGGTTGTGTAATTCCAATGAGCTTCTTAGGTAGAAATCACGATTGGAAGAGAACTGCAATTAAGCATGTCCGGAAAAAGCTCTTCATGGCTTCTTCTGGCTCCACTATGTATCTTGCTCTTTATCTGAGCCTGGGTCCTTCCTCTGTGATAAATCGTATCTATGAGTTCAACCCTATGCTGTATCCTGCATCTATTCAAAGAATTTGGCAAACTGGAAAATGGGCATAGAAGTTACTTGATACACGAATCCTCTTTAATCCTGGAATTCATGCATATACTTTTTCTAGATCTTCTACTCCCTTTGGATTTCTTTCTTGTGCTTTCTGGTCTGGTTAGGTGTATGCAAACCAACATTTTCAGTCTCTGGATCCATCCATTCCAAAGCAGTTTCTGGCCAGATTTCTCCCTATTCCTGTCTTGTTTACATCAATATTTTTATTCTGTCCTTTCATGAAACTCCAGGAACTACTTTAAAGGTAGGCTGTAATAAAACTATTTCTAGAAATACATATATACACCATGCCTGTGAAATGGTCTAACATTCTAATAAACATTGAATTCTTAAAGTCTCTGAACCAAATGAGAAAACAAAGCACTTAAAGTCACTCAGGCAGGAAGGATTTAATAGGACCAGCTGTTACCTGTGGCTCGAACTCAGCTCCATATTCTTTGAAATGCTATAAATTCATCCCAAATCCTCGAAGGATTCTGCTACTTTTACTTTTCAGTGTCATGAATTTTCATCTTCTAGCTTTTGCGGGGAAGTTTCTAAGTGAGGAAACGGAGAATCGAAGTGGGACTCTGAGCCAGATGGAGGGCTTTAAACAATAAATGTTTCATGTATTTCCTAGCAAGGACTCTCTTTCCACTTAGTGATTTTAGCAGAAATCATGATGTAAGTTCTAGTCTGCAGCACTGTTAAAAAAGTGTCTCTGGTAATTTAATATGAACTCTTAAAAGACAAGGAAAAGTATTCGAATTAATTAGAGATAAAAATGGCTTTTATCTTCCTTCATGGAATGCTGCGTCTGTAGAGTGAAATTAAGTAGCTTTATAAAATTAAGTCCCTTTGCACAAGCTGCCAACTATGCAAATAATTTTGTCATTTTTAGAGCCTGCTGAAAAAGAACATGGTGTGCTATATTGAATGGAAGGAGATGGCTTCAGAACTGGCAGATGATGGCTGTGTTATCAGAAAAGAGAAGGTGAACATCTAAATGAAAACTTCATATGGGAAACACTAGATGGCCAGGTGTATCCATCAGCAATAAAATCTCACAACAACAGTGTGGTGGTTTGAACAGAAATAGCTGCCATAGGTTTGCCTATTTCCGTGCTTAGTCACCAGGGAGTCGCACTACCTGTAAAGATTAGGAGATGTGGCCCTGTTACAGTAGATGTGGCCTTGGAGGAAGTGTGTTGCTGGGGGCGAGCTTTGAGGTTTCAAAAAAACTTATTCTAAACCCAGAGTCTCTCCCTTCCTCCTGCCTGCGGATCTGAATATAAAACTCTCAGCTACTCCAACAACCTTGTCTGCCTGTGTACCACCTCACTTTTTACCTTGATGAGAACGGGCTAAACCTCTGAAAGTGTTAGCAAGCTCCAATTAAGTGCTTCCCTTTACTGTGGTCATGGTGCCTCTTCGCAACAATCGAACATTGACTAATGTCAACAAATAACCTCGAAGACTGAAGACTGTACCTGGTACAGTACACCGTCAGAGTTTCAAAACAGCAAAAGAGAAATGCAGGGAAGACACCCCAGAGCAACAGGGTGGGAAGGCAGGTACCACTATAATAAACAAACACGTGATGGAGAATTAGAAAAGACAGAAAAATGGTGACAGGTGAGAAAGAGGGCTGAGGTCAACATGCTGTCATTGCCCAGGAGGGACTGCAGGGGAGTATACTACATCTTGGAGCTTATGCAGATTCAGACTCTACCTTTGAACCTGCCACCTGGACTGAAGCTCCCCCTAGCTCTGAGCAACAACCCAGGCCACGAGATGAGGAATGATTCACTATCTGGATTGGACCTCATCGAAGGACCACTGTGATCCATGATGCCACCAGAGACCATGCTAATGACTGTGGTCCGTGCTTCTGCCCCCTAGGACAAAGAAGTCTGATATCTATGTGAACAATGCAGCCTGGGCTGCTGCCTGAGGCTTTGGCGATGTCCTCAGGTTTTGTTGCATTTGGGGGCCATGCTGATGTGAGTGGCATGGGTAGCCACCTGAGGCCATGTTGAGATCCAGGGGCCCATGAAGCTGATGAGGGCCATGAATGGGTTGGTGGTGGTCCTGATATGGCCAAGGCTTATGTTGACGTCTACAGCCCAAATTGCCATCTAAGCACACATGGCTGTCTGTGTTCTGGGATGTTGCCTAAAGCCGAGGATGCCAAAGAATTGGTCCTGCCCCTCCTGGGAGAGTCGGCCCCACCCCTTTTGGAAGAGGCGGACTGTCTTTCTCAGTCAAAGCATGGAGACACCAACTGTGGCATGGGCTTGGGAGAGCTACACCCCTCACTGACAGCAATACAACAGTCCCAACCATGGTATGAGTGTGGGAAAGACAGCCCCATAACACAGGTGGTAGAGTAGGCAAGGGAAAGGTGGCTCCATTTTTCTCTGGCCAACCCACAACTTTTCCTCAGTTGATGGCTTCTGGCATAGATACAAGCTGAGAAAAACTCCTCCTCTCGTGGAAGGCTGTTCACTAGGAACTTGGCCATCCTCCAGTAAATATATGAACAACAGAAAATGGACTTGTTTTCCTCTTTTTTAGAAGGGGTGGTCGTGAGGGAGGGGAGGCAGAGGTGGAAAGACTGGGAGGTGAGTGCGATCAGGGTGCATGATGTGAGATTCCAAAATAATCAGTAAAAAGTGGTGTGAACAAAGAAAGAAATACAGCTCCATTTTCATGAATATTTCCCCTTAGCTTCTAAATGCTATGTCTCTATTGGCAAAGATATTTCCTCGAGTTGTATATTAACTACAAGATAGGCCTTTCATTTTCTGACTCACTTCTATGATATGTTTTTTGCTCACTTTCCAATGTTTTAAATATAACTTATTAAAAAAAATGTCATGCTTCACAATTTCTGTTTGTGGTTTAATGGAACACAGAGATCAACAAATCCACTCTTTCTCAAAAAGACACAATAAAGTAGGATCCAACTGTTAGCAACGTCATCTCAAGACTAAAATGTGACCAGTGTCAAAGCAAAAGTCTGAGAAGCTTTGATGGACAAATAGTCCTGAACCTCAGGTTTGGAGAGTTTTTTTTTTTTTTTTGAGCCCTTCCTGCAGTAGTCCCAGTTCATTTCCTAGCACGACCTCAATGAGGGTCCTGATGGATAAACATCTTCTGCCAAGCACGCCTGTACCACTGCTGGTGGAGGCTCATCAGCCTAGAAAAGATGCTGACACTCTCCCTCTATCAGACAGAGTGGAACTCTGTCATTTGACACAGTGTAGATGGAATTATAGGTCATTATAGGAAGTAGAATAAGCCAGGCACAGAAATATAAGCATGATAGTTCTCAGACTTTTGTGGTCATTGAAGACTAGAAAGGATGGCCCAGGCCCGACAAGTGACACCTGAGCAGAGGATGAGCTGATTCTGATTTTCTGTAGGACAGTAGGAAAACAGTTGGTTATAAAAACACGTGATAGATTTAAAATAATCAGAAAAATCCAAAATCCCATTGAATTAAAACACATTGAAATCATTATGATTTGAGGAGATATAGAAGGGATCATTACTCTAATTTAATCATCATGTATGCCTATAAATACATAATTCTCTTAGTGCTCCCAATAAAGATGCAAAAATGCTGTCTTGATAGAAATAGTCAAAATGAAACCAAACAATTAGATAATTAAGGGCAAGCAAACAGAAAATGGGTTGCTTGTCTGAGCTTGCAGTTCTGCAAAGAAGAAACAGTGGCCCCAAAGATTAGCTAAAACATCAATAGCGATCAACAGCGTTATCGTTTGTGAACTGTGTGTTCAAACTCACATGGGAGACAATAATGCAAAGATATGATCGCGACTTTTGATTTGCATCCCGCTAAAGACAGCTTTCCACGTGCCTGTTTCCCCTACTTCATGACTTTTTTATTAAAGTGTCTCTTGCCTTTTGCCTATTTTCCACATGAATAAATACTTTCTTTATTGCTCTGGAGTTATGAGCGCTTAACATTCTAGACTATAACCATCTTTGATATGTGGGCTGCAAATATTTTCCATTCTGCTATTTTCCTTTTTATACTCTTTTTAACAGAAAATATGAAGGAATATATTGAGTGTATATACATATATTATATATATTATAGATATATAACGAAGAAGCAAAATCATGTTTCTTTTTATGATGTTCAGAGCAATGTCAGTTGTTTACCTTTCAAGTTGCCTTTTTCAATAGAATTTTATTATTAAATTTACTTATTTTCAGTGCTTTTTTCATATAATATGTTTTGATTATATTATTTCCCATACCCCAGTGCCTTCCAGGTCATTCTCATCTCTCTACCTTCCCAACTTCATGTCTTTTCTCTGTCTCTTTTTCTCTCAGAATAAAAGGAAAAAGTCAAAATAAATTCTTTTTCTTTGGCAGAAAAAGTTTCCAGTTTTGATGAAAATGAATTTAACAACTTCTATGCTAAATCTAAACCTATATCTGGAATATTTTATGTATATTTACTTTCTTCTAAATATCTTTAAATTCTACATTTCACATTTAAGTTCATTATCTACTTTGGGTTAATTATATAGGTTTTAGACATGGGCTGGACTGTTGCTTCTGGTTGACTCCTTACCATATGCTGAAACTGCTATTCTTTTCCCACTTAATTACTTTTAGGGTCCTACCAAAGCCACTGGGCATGTTGGGGGGCCAGGGGTTAGTCTGGGCTTCTCTGTTCTATGTTCACAGAGTCTCCCTACCACTTAGTTATTATGTTTGCATGCCTTGAGTTGGGTAGACAAAATTAATTCCTTATCCTATTTCAGAATGTTTTGTTAACCTAGATACCCTGTGTTCCTGTAAGAATTGCGAATTGATCTCTAATATGTCTACTAAAAAGCTCTATGATTTTGGTAGTAAATAGACATTTAGAGAGCAATAGCATCCTCATTGTGTGAGTCTTCCTATCCATTCAAACCATCCGGGATATGTGTGAAAGGAGAGGGTGTGCAAAGAGAATACATGAGGGTTCTAGAAGTTCTTACAACAGGAAGGGCCCTGACTGGGGCCCATGAGCCCGTTTCTGTGCTCTGAGAAAAAGGCTAGAGTATGAGGTGCAGGTTCATACTTCTAGAGACTTTACATAGATATCTATCATCAGCCAAAGTTATCAGTCTAAAATTCTCTGTCTTTTTCTGTACAGCATGAAAAGTTGAATCTAGCCAGGCGGTGGTGGCACAAGCCTTTAATCCCAGCACTTGGGAGGCAGAGGCAGGCAGATCTCTGTGAGTTCAAGGCCAGCCGGGTCTACAAGAGCTAGTTCCAGGACAGGCACCAAAAGCTACAGAGAAACCCTGTTTCAAATAAACCAAAATGAAAGAAAGAAAGAAAGAAAGAAAGAAAGAAAGAAAGAAGGAAGGAAGGAAGGAAGGAAGGAAGGAAAGAAAGAAAGAAAGAAAGAAAGAAAGAAAGAAAGAAAGAAAGAAAGAAAGAAAGAAAGAGAAAGAAAACAAAGAAAACAAAGATGGAAAGAAAGAAAGAAAGAAAGAAAGAAAGAAAAGTTGAATCGAGAGGCTAATGTCATCTAGGCTTATTAGTATAAGTCTGAACTCTTGCACACTTAAAACAGTGAGATAGGTCTATGTAAAACTCATTTACAAATGGAGACCTCTAGGACAGAATTAATTATAAGGGAGGGGAATGCTGTAGGACAATGGTTTTGTATTTTATAAAGATTTGTCAGTTGTATTGGTTTAATAAAATGCTGATTGGCCAGTAGTCAGGCAAGAAGTATAGGTGGGGCGACCAGGCAGGAAGTATAGGCATGGCAACGAGAACAGAATTCTGGGAAGAGGAAAGACTCAGTCTAAAGTCGTGACGCAGACACAGAGGAAAGCAAAATGAGAATGCCTCGCTAATAAAAGGTACCAAGCCATGTGGCTAACACAGATAAGAATTACTGGTTAATGTAGGATGTAAGAGGTAGTAAGAAGCCTGAGCTAATAGGCCAACCATTTTATGATTAATGTAGATAGACCTCTGTGTGTTTCTTTGAGACTGAACAACTGAGGGACCGGGAGGGACAGAAACCTCTGTCAACAGAGAATTGGTTAGAAATGTCTATAAACACAGCCATAACAGGTAGTGAAGGAAGGCAATTTTGGTTTTAAAAAGAATCTATCACAAAAATTCACCCAACCTGGCACACATGTCTGGGACTCCTGGCTGAACTCCCATGAGAAGGGAACGGGAATTTAAGATGTGAAAAGGTGATTGTTCACTGTAAAATATGTCAGATGTGAAGATCCAGACCAATACTATCTGCTAATCCTCAAACTACACACAGAGAAAAGCAAGAGAAAAAAGTTTCCAGTTCTTCACAGAGCACAGCATTGCTTCAAATACACTGAGAGTTTGAGAAATCCAGTAATACTTGGCAGATGGAGGTCTTTATGAAGCAGTGATGAAGGCTTCCAGCAGCAGCAGCAGCAGAGCTACAGAGTGTGTGGTGGTGGAGAAGCTAGATGGAGCTAACTAGCAGCAAGGGAAGTGCAAAAGAACACCGAGAAACGGAAGAGTGCAAGTTACAGCTAGCCTCAGGAGCTCTGATGGATTGGAACTCAGTCCTGGCACAGACACCTGAATTCTTAGTGCAGTGTCTGCTACTAGAAGCAAGTGTGACCAGGAAGGAGAATGGCAACTGCACGTTTGCTTAATGGTACTATTAATTACCACCCTGGGCCTTGTTATTGGATGGCATTCCTATTTCTGCAGAAATAGGTAGAAGGAGGAGGAGGCTGAGAAGATGTAATAGACACCACATTGCTTCAGATAGACAGCTGAAGTAGTCTAATCTGCCCAAATGAGCTCTTGGACTCTACTTTACAACCAAGTGAATGGAAGAACTTAGCTTGCCTGGGTGTCTATGTCTATAGCTAATTTTAGAAACAATGTATCTTGGTCTACTTCAGTTGGCGGAATGAGACATGGTTATCAATAAACAAAGAGTTGTAATTCGACTTGTGGTTCTGGTAGCTGGAAAATTCTAGATATATACATCCTGCTGAAGTCTTCACTCCACTTTAACTCATGACAGAAGATAGCGTAGGTGAAGTGGATGAACACAGAGAATCATGGAGTAACTTTGTTTCAGACATCCTGTTGGACATAACTGTTCTAGGCCTGTGACAGGAAGGATTCACTCAATCAGGAGATGACATCAGTCCCTTCATGAGGACGACATGCCCATGACCTGTGATGAATTCGGTTGCTAAGATATCCTATTTGGAGAGAAGATACTAAAGCCATTTCTGATTCGTGTGTGTGTGTGTGTGTGTGTGTGTGTGTGTGTGTGTGTGTGTGTGTGTTGGCTAAAAACGGAGTGTGGTAAACACTTAGCTTTAAGCACATTAGTCTTAATCACCCATTTCCTATTGATGAACCCAAAAGACCAAGAGAGTGAGCTTAGTGAGCATTTGTCCCCATAAGAGAATGACAGCGAACGGCAGCAGAATGCGCACACGCTGGAGTCCGTTTGTCCTAAGGGCACGATTTTTACCTCTGTTTCACGTTTCCTACTGCGGTTTGCTTCCTAATTCTTTATACAGGATTTTCATTATTAAACTATTTCTTATTTTTCCCGTGGGCTGAAAAAGAAATTCCCAGATTAAATTGTACTATGTCGAGTTCGCCACATTATTAGTCTCTGCATATTGCACCCGCTGGCACTGGGAGCTTCAAGACCTTTTACTCTTGCATATTAATAGCTTCAGTCTTGACTTCACAGAGACATGTCATGGCAGGTATTTGGTTTTTTTTTTTTTTCTTCTGGATTAGAACTGTAGGTTAAAAGAATAAAGGGGAAGAAACAGAATGTGGGGAGGTAGCTAACATTTGCACTCTGTATCGCCAAATACTACACTTCCAAAGAGAGCTACATACGAGGAAAGACACACTGGATCAAATAGAAATTCAGAAACTCAGGAAAAACCGAATGTGAAAGTAGATTTTCTTTAAAAATACTAGTTCTGTCTTGCCAAATTATGCACATTCAAATTATCTACCTCCTGTTTAATTTTTTATCATAAAAGGAATATATTTTCTTTCATTCCAAATTTGCACTCTAGGAATAAAAACGGAAAGAAAAAAGCACTCGGTTGCAATTAACTCCAAACAACCATTTTCTTATTTTGCTATAATTCTTTCAAATATTTTATACAGCTAGACTCTCCATTTAGGGATATGAGGTGTGTAATTGGTTTATTATTTTTAGTTATCATAAAGCAGAACATTCCATGTTTATTGTAAGTTCTCTAGAAATACTTTAATTTAGGGTACTTACTTTGAATTTATTATGAAGACTGAAAATTCAGACAGCATCATTTCAAAGACTCCTCCTCTTAAGAAGAGATATGAAAGCATATAATAATTTTCTTTTGCTTTCTTTTTCCTGTGCTATTTATTTTTATGTTAGTACTTAATTAGCATGAAGTAATGAGTCTCACTATGGGATTTTCATAAACAATGTTTTGCTTGATCCTCCTCTCTCAGTCCCCCCTCCCATCACCTTGACCCATGGCCTGGGCCTCACCCTCCTCTAAGTATCTCCCACCTGCTTCTGTCTAGAAACACTGTAAACACAATCATCTTACTTACCTGAATTCACTAAGTTCCAATGTAAGGAGCATCCCATGCTTGCCCTGCTCTAACATACGCTTACTAACCACATTAAAGCGAACAATCTCTCCTTCTTTATTTCACATATTTCCTTAGAATACATTCAAGTTATGAAAATGCAGACTAATTACTTTCTAATAAAAGTTTTAAAAAGTGTAGCTACCGCTTAACATATGCATAAAATGGCCATTTATCATTCCTCATTTTGCTTCTGTCATTTAAGGAAACGTTTTTTTCCTACTCTATTGGACTAAGAATAACACAATTATTTTAATAAGTTATAACCTTTTTCCTAAGTTACAATAAGAGCAAGCATTTCTGTGCAGCTATGCATTAGCTAGGTTTGCTGGAGGCAATGGTGAGGTGTCTGCAACTTATTTGGAAGCTGCTGCCTTGGGGCAGGTGAGGTGGAGTGCCGGGAATGAGGTGGGCTGAGACGCAATGAGATACATGGCTGTCGTGATAGCCATGTTATAAGGAGTCACGGAGGAGCACAGCAGCGTGCTAAGTGGGCTTGTTTGCTAGAAACACAGCAGCCTCCGTTGCAAATAAGAAATGTACCTTGGAGCATCCCAGGGCAGCAAGAAAGGACAGAAGACTGAGCTGTTGCCTGGGAAACCTGTTTCCAGACCCCAGGGTGCAGAGCTTTGCCCAACCTGGGCTGGGAGCAGGAGTAGGAAGAAGGTGGACCCCCAAGGAATCCTAAAAGTCATACCAGTCTGCTAAAGGAACTTACACTTGTATCTGTTTCACAGTTTACACACTGGAGCCAAGGAAGCAAGACAGGCTGGTGAACACTATGTAAAAAACGGGCTTGTGAAGCAGGTTCCCTTAGACGTATCAGACAAGACAAATTAGTAAGAATTGTAAGGGAAAAAATCTGTAAACCCACAATTCTTTGTCCCTTAAAATAGTGCATAACGAAAATATGAAAACATGCATAGCAAAAAAGTACTTAGATCTTTCCTGAAAAAAAAAAAGCTGTCAACCACTTTAAATGATCAGTATACAAAATATTATTACATGAGATTCTCAGCCATTTGCTATTATTCATCTGTAGCTCCATGTAAGATTCTGTAATTGATGTCATTTTAATATCCTATAGCATATATCTAATTCCTCTAGAAATCACTCTTCATATTTTCTGAGCACGTGTTATTAAACAATCTTCATCAAGTTTCAACTTTAAATCTGGGGTTGTATACACTACTTTTAATTAGATAGATACATCTCAAACAAAAATTTTGAACGAGTACGTCAGCTATGTGCAGGAACCAAGCCACACAGACGTTTTAACTGATTTCAGTACCCCTGGCTTTACCTTCTTGACCAGGAAGCATATGTGATTATGATTCCTGATTAGACATGTGAAGATGTTTCAGCATAGCATTAATGTTTCAGTCAGTAGGTGACTAAAGTCAGTTGCCCTTCCCAGTGTGGATGAGCCTTAACTCGCCTATTAAAAGACAACAGGCAGAAGAGGAAACCTTCTATCTGTACCTGTCTGCCTTTGGGTGGAGATATTGCTCTTGGAACCAGACACAAAATAAATCGTCTCTCCTGAATCTCCAGTTTGCCAAAGGCAGATATTTGAGTTCGCTCTCTCTATATAACTAAAATAGATAAATACATAGCTATACAACTATATAGTATAATTTTATATATACACTATATGTATATTATCTCCATGCCTATATCTATGAACCTCTATCTGTAAATCTAAAATCGATATGATTATTAACATACAGAGTTACAAATATCTAATTTATCTTAATGGTTCTATTCCTCTGTAAATCATAGCATGAAATCAGTAAGTGAGTTTTAGGGACATTGCAAAGCCCCTAAAATTTTATCAAATATTTCCTCATACACATACTGGCATACCTGCTCTTTTGGGTGGACATCCATAATTTTTATAAGATTCTTAGAATTCTTTCAGTGAATAAATGTTGCTAAATAATGCCTTTTAATATGATTGTATATGAGGACCTTGTTTTCAACACTTGTCCCTTTTTTCCCTTTAGAAACTGGAGGTCTCAGGTCTCTGCCTTTTCAGGGACAGGAATGGAAGATTGGAATCAGCATAGGTCAGGATTTACTTCACTTTTGCCTGCTGCCATAAACGCAGCTTTGCAAGTCCCCATTTTGCATTTATATGTCGTAGGTATTTTAAAGTGTATGGAGAAGATGCCACTGATATCCTTATATTGATATCAGGTTAGTATTGTTCAGCTTGTTGTTACGGGGAGAACTGTGGGAAGTGTTCGTTGTTTTTGATCTAATGTCTGGAAATTCACGGAGGCATGGACCCTGTGAGTCAGGCACAGATAAAGCAATCTCCCCTGTGCAGTATTTGTGTGACATGATTCTGGGCTCTGCCCTCTTCCCTGGAGTGTGGGAGGAAGCATGAGATGTTGCCTCAAGGATCCCCACAGGTTTATCTGCAGAATATCCCCACATGTCCTCCAGGGACTCGTTACTGTGTTTGGGTGAGGCTGGATTGTCACTTCTCTGGGACTTCCGTTTATGTCCATTGGCAAAAGTAGAACAAATTACTGTACTTCCTGAAAACAAGATCTCTATTTCTAATTTCCAAAGCAATGAGAAGCTTTCCTTCATGTCTACAAATCTGATGAGTCATCTCAGTGAGCTGTGACAGGAGACAGAATGCCCAGAACCGACTCACACATTGTATTTTCCAGCTAAGCTCCCTGTCACTCTTATCAAACTGTGAAGCCTTATAATTCAAATGTCCTCTGTTAGCAAGGCTGCCACTTACATAAAAGTATTCATTCTCTCATTGCTGTGAAAGGCTACTACACAGCTCCCTTTCAGTTTCATATTTCTTCCTTAGAACTTGACCTGAAGGCGAGAAGAGTCATAAAGCAAGTTTCCCTCACCTTTGCTGGAAAGCGGAAGCCGTCTGCGTTAGTATTGGTTCTGGTAATGGAGTCCTGACTGTCTTTTACACTATCTGTGGCACACAGGCTGATGGCTTTCTCTTTATCAGTGTCATGATTCTAACAGCAAAATAGCTCTGGCTAACGGATAGTGACAGGTAAATCATTTAAAAACAATTGCCCAAAAAAGTTCTTTTCAGCTATGATGATCTTTCTTAATAGTATTTGCTAAACCTGTCCATCCTAATGATTCATGAAATCACTCTCTAATAGTATATAAAGTATGTACTGTCAAGGTTTTCAAATTTTATAGTTGTTATAAACCTGAAAAAGATGTTCCTTGCCTCTTCTCGCCTGGTGAAGAAATAACACTTCAAGTTTATGCTCTTAATAAAATAAATAAAAACAGAGAACTTCATACTATAGCAATGGATTTTTTTTTTATTTTCACAGTAGAAATAACCTGTGAATTCCCATGGAATGACACACAACAGAAATATTAAAGAGCATTGAATCAGAAAACAGGAAGAAAATCTTTTTTTTTCCAGCCACATGGCATTATTGCATGGTTTTTATTACTGCATCTTTATGATTGCTTTATGTATGGTGTGATCAAAGTGCACACTAGCCCAACAGGTGCAGGATAGACTCACTCACACTCACTATCCAAGACAAGAGACGAGTTAAGAAGACAGTAATCTGATTTCTCTTTCAGAACTAGCTCCCTGCCTTTGAACTGTGGGTCACTGGATAAACGGGTCTTCATTCTAAATTTCTTCTCTATCACTTTCTCCTCTCAGTTCTGTAACATTAAATATCAGTAAGATTCTCAGCTTAGCTGTAAGGGGGCGAATGGAGAGGAGCAGTGGCATGATGTGGGTAAACAACTGTGCCAAAATGCGTGTGAAGTAAGAGACGCAATTCTATGTCCATGTTGCTCCTAAGCATAGTCACCTTAGCTATGCTGGGAAAGACAGACATCAAAACAAAACAGAGGGATCAGAGGATCACCTGATATAAGATCTGCTGACTTGATATTCCTTGACTTCAAAAGGCACATGATATTGGCTTAATTATGAAGGAAGAAGGCAGGGACAACAAGCAATATTTGAAGAGAGGTGGGCAGGAACAAGTTGTAGGAGTCAGAAGATGGGGCTGAGCAGATGCCAGCCCTCACTGACTTTGAGCTGTAGCTACTGTGGTCACAGATACATTTCACTGTAGAATAGGTTTGAACCAAAGTCATCTCCTTGTTTTCTTATTAATTGTTGTTATACATTCACACACACACACACACACACACACACACACACACTCCTAAATATAGAAAGACAACTTGATCAGTGTTACTTCTTATATGTATATCATCTCAGCAGATGTGCATGAGAGGGTTTGGAGGGAGGAAAGGGAAGAGAGAAATATGTAGGCCCATATTTCCTACATGCTATGACAGTCAAGTTCTTGGGCCATAGTTGGTTTCTGTGGCTACCTAACAAAAGGCTTAGGATATTGTGCTCTTTCTCTTTTGTTATTAGGTAGATCACCTGGGAAGAGGTGTGAATTCCAAGCTGGTTGACTGAGTTGCAGGTGTGACTGTACTCCCAGCATTCCTGGAAAGAGAATATTAATGAGCTTCCACCTTGATATACCTGGGGGAATAAAAACTGTTTGAATAATAAATGCAGGGGATCTTCATGAAAGAAAGAAGCCTGAGACTCCCTTATGATATTGCTGTGTGAACTGTGTCTCATCCCACCCCCCACCCCCGTGCCTCCACACCGGTACTGTTAGGAAAAAGTAGTTTTATGTTGTGGCATCGGACCCCGACCGAAATGATGTAATTATATTATGATTTTAAAAAATCAAAAAATCAATTAAAAAAAACATTTTAAAAGATGTTAAACAAAAAGCCAGGGCAAAAGGCAGGGGAGTCGGGTGCCAGGTAAAGCCTCAATGTGTACATGAAAGACTTGCATTGAGGACACTGCCTGTGTAGACAACAGGCCTATGGAATTCACCTCGAACTGACTTTATAGAGTTAATGTGGAGAGAGGAGAGGCACAGAATCTGGGAACATCCCCCAGGAGTCTGATTTGAAATCCGCTTGATGTCTACCTGTTAGATATTAGAATGGCTATACCAGCTAATACTTAGGTCCATTTGCTTGGAAAATATTCTTCCAACCCTGCGGTAAAATCATTACCAGTCCTATCTTTGATGTGGAGGTGTTTCTCCTCTGCTGCAGAAAGATGGTCCTGCTTTTGCATCCATTCTGTTAGTATGTATCTTTTTATTGGGGAATGGAGTCCATTGATATTGAGAAATATCAATGATCAATGACTATTCATTCTTGTTATTAAGTTGTTGCTGATGGTGCTAGTTTGTGTGTGTGTGTGTGTATGTGTGTGTATTTCCTTTCTTAGGGCTTTGCTGTTTTGAGATTGTCTATTGCCTGTATTTTCAAGAGTGCAATTATCCTCCTTAAGTTGGAGTTTTCTTTCTAGTACCTTCTGTAGGGTTAGATTTGTGGATAAATATTGCTTAAATTTGACTTCATCGTGGAATATCTTGTTTTTTCCATCTGTGGTGATCAAAAGTTTTGCTGGGTATAGTAACCTAGGCTGGCATCCCAGGTTTCTTAGAGTCTACAGGACATTTGTCCAGGCCCTTTTGGCTTTTAGAGTCTCCATTGGGAAGTTAGGGGTAATTCTAACAGGTCTGCTTTTATGTGTTTTGTGTCTTTAGTGTTTTGATTATTATATAGTAATAAATTATTGTAGTTATATAATTATATATTATACAGTTATATATTGTAGTTATATAATAATTATTATATTATCATATTTATTTTCTGATCCAATCTATTCAGTTTTCTGTAAGCTTCTTGTACCTTTATAGGCATGTACTTCTTTAGGTTAGGAAATTTTTCTTCTATGATTTTGTTAAAAATATTTTCTGGTCCTTTAAGCTGAATCCTTCTTCTATTTCTGTTAATCATAGGTTTGGTCTTTTTGTAGAGTCCCAGTTTCCTGGATGTTTTGTGTTGGGGAGCATTTAAGATATAGCTATTTCTTTGACAGATGAATCTATTTCTTTATTGTGCCTTCTACAACTGAGATTCTCTCTTCTATCTCTTGTTTTCTGTTGGTGATACTTGGGTTTGAAGTTCCTCCCTTTCATAAGTTAGTATTGTGAAAAGACACGCTGGCTTATTCTAGAAGATGGCAGTTTAATTTATGAATATATTATGCCATGTGGGGCACTGCCAGGTAGAGAAATGGAGCTTATTTTTATTTGTACATCAGAAAGAATTGATTTAATTTTTGAGAACTTACATTTTGAAAAAGAAGGATAACAATGTATTGAAAGAATAATGTATTAAGCATGGCAAATACTTCCTTTCAGTATTTTGTCTGGAAGTATATGACAGAACTTCTTACACTATCAAAACACTGATCCAATTTTCATTGCATTCCTTCAACTCAGCAAATATTTGTTATGAGCGTCTAATAATGCACAGGGCCATTGGGACAGTGGAGATGGGAAATGATTAACCAACCATCCCTGTCCCAAATGACTTGTCTTCTAGTAGAAGAGACGGTGGAGACAGGCAGAACCCACTGTATTAACAGCCAAGAGGTTCCCAGGGTCCGAAAGTAGAAAAGAACAAGAGGAAGTGACAAGCTGACTGGAGTTCCCTCTCACAAGGCCTCAGCTCTTGATCCTGTTTCTATACCTTACATCTCTTAGGAGCACATCAGTCTAGCACGAGGCATGAGATATGATGAGTCTGTTTAGAATGTATGTCTGTCTGGGATCTCTTTTCTCATATTCTGACATGGAATGCTCCTCAAGTCGGGTGCAGTCATGGGTTGCTTCTGTTCCCTGTGCCTTCCCAGGTATTTCAGTGAGACATTTAGAAAAAGCTGTTTCTTACATCACAGCTACCACATTGCATCCATGGCTTTGAGTTGAAGAATACCTCCTTGTGAGAAAAGTACTAAGTATAAAAGCCAATGTAGAAAAAATAAAATGCAGGTGCAAGGACTGCATTATCATTAAATGTTTTAAGCTGAAACTTAATAAGAAAAGTAAATAGCCATTTCAAAATAATATTAATATAATTCATAGGTCTTTTTAATCAATTAGAAATAACTACATATAAACTTAATGGCAAAATATAGCAAAGGGTGTAACTTATCCTTATATGTCTTGCATAGAGAAATGGATAATAAATAGGGTGACAGCTGAGATGTAGAATACAGGTGGGAAGCAAGATTCATAGGAGGAAATGACAAGATTTGTTCTAAAATATACAGATGGGACCTTCTTCAGCTGGGTCTGAATTCATACCTGGGATCCATGAATCCCCAAAAGCCCAAAACTCTGCAATGCTGAGGTTAATCACTAAAATTTGTGTGGAATTGGAACATCTGGGCAGAAAAACAAAGCACTCATTTGAAAGTCAAGAAGAAAACTAGAAATTTTTTTTTCAAAATTTTATTTTCATGATGCTAGAACAATTCAAGGGCAAGTGAGAGGTCAGGCAAACAACAACAGTCAGATAGAGGGAGTCAGATAGAGGTAGCTAATAGGGGTGCATGCAGCAAGGAGTATATGAAAGGTGGTCCTAAAAATGTCCCAGTTGTCCGTGGTCTTGGTGAGCCATTTCCACTGGGATTGGATGATGATGACCTAACGTTAGTTGAAAGTAAGGAACACAATATTGTTCTTAAAGTGTGATTTTAAATAGATTGGGAAAAGTGTTCTGAGAAAACATACATGATAAAATATTAATTAATCTGTTATTGAAATCAGAAAAAAATTGGCTCCTGCTTATATGTTTAAAACTTCAGAGATATGAAATAACTTAGACCATATAAAGTTTTACATAAAAAGGATAAATACATGCTATTCTGTGGATCATTGAGAAGAGTGAATAAGTCAGATAAATGTACATGATTATATTAAAAATAAACATATTATAAAATTAAAGTTTTCATGAATACAAGAAAAATAATGAATAATAATAGTAAGAGAGAATATAAAAATTTGAAAGACTATTTATCACCAGAATATGTCATACAAAGAAAAATATTTAAAAGACTTCAAAGATGCAAAACACTGGTAAGGCTCATGGTTAGGGGAGAGGAAACTGGAGCTTTGATTCATGATCCCTTCTTCAGTATGGAAGTTACACACAAAGCTTCCAATCCAAATGAAAATTTTTGAGTATGTGCTAAGATGTAAAAAGAATAAACTGGGCTATGAAAAGTCAAAATTTCTTTAAATCTTTCAAAATGAATATATATATATATATATATATATATATATATAATATTGCTTAAAATAATAAAAATCATCCATTAACACAGAGGGAAAAAGCAGAACTTCCCAAGGTAAGAGATAAAAGGTCCATTGACTATGCAGACATTAAAGAGTGAAATAGCAGTCCCATATGCCAACAGAGTTGACTAGCCCAAGAATTGGTTCCTGAAAAAAAAAAAAAAGAATTCTAGAAAATGTATAAAAGTAAAAAATAATTTTTAAACAATTCAGACATTTTATAACTCTGCACGTTTGATGTTAACATTTAGTGTATCTGGGTATTAGCAGCAAGGAGCAAAACAATAATCCCATGAAGCTGAAGCAATCACTTCATCATGCGGTTATTATCCCCTTCGCTTTCATCTCTCTGAATAACATGTGAAACGTATTAATCAGTGTGCTCATGGGTTGCACAAAAGTGGTTCATTATCTGTTCTATTAATAGAAGCCAGGTTTTTGAATCAAGAGTCGGTTGCTCAGAATGATTAATATTTAAATGTGTTGATTTTTCTCGGTTGAACTAAGATCTGATAATAAAATAGGAATGCATGATCGAGAATAACACCAAGATGACCATTTTCCTCAAAGTCCCCTGTGTTCTTTTGGAAGATGAGAAGTTCATTTCCCATGACAGCCATCTCTCTGGAAAACAGGGACTTGTAGGTTATGACTGGGAGGAAATGGGTCCAGTGGGTCAAAGGCTACAAGTCCACAAATACAGAGAATGAGCAAATGCAATACAACTCATAATACTAGCAGACTGTTGTCTTCAAGCCCTTAGCAAAATAAGGATACTGTAGTTCGTTTTGCAGAGAAAATGGATAATTATGATAGTATGATAATTCTCATCTGTTTAGTGAACTACACTAACCATTTTAATAGATGTAGACTTCATAACACCATGGTTTTGTTTTGGTTTAGCTTAGCTTTGGAGATTTGAGATGGAACTGAAAGCATGACCCTCTGCCTCTACCTCCAAACTCTTTGGATCACAAGCTTTGCCACCATGCCCACTTCTAATGTTATATTTTATTCCTTAAGTATTCCCAATAAGATGTATTTTTGAAAATATCTCTCTTGACAAGCAGGAATAAAGAATGGATACACTTATAAGCACAGTCCAAGGAGGCTGAGGAAGAAGGTTCATAGGTTGGAGGTCTGTCTCTTCTTTCTACACAGTAAGGCAATAAGAGATAGAAATAAGAGTCAAAATAGATACAAAATCCACCACCAAAAGAAATGTCCCTCTTTCCCTCATCTTATCACCCAACTCCTTTTAAATTATTCACTTACCCATGAGTATAAGAATAAGATTTATAATGTAGTAAGGATTTATGCAGGTCTAGAAAGGAGGTCATGGCAGGTTCTCTTTGAAGATCCATGACCCCAACAGCCCTGAAAAGCTGGCAAGGTTTCCAGTACTGGGCCTGATTTCCTTTCTTTGAGTGGATCTCAAGTACAGCTAGTTACCAACATGTAAGTGCCACTTCCTGCACCTTTATGAATATCTTGACATGTTGGTAGGTTGCTATGTGTCCCAGCTAGATAGGATTACTGAGTTGCTTCCTTTCCCTGCTAGAAAGTACCATGGAAGCCAGACTACAGGAAAGAGGATTTCAGATCAGAAAGGCCAGCTCAAGTCATCTGAGTCCTATCTTCTAAGTGTGTGATTTCTTCAGCAATAGGGGGGGGCACCCTCAACCACTAAGAGGAAATCAAAGCCTACAACAGTAATCTATATTGTTATGGGATTCACTTGGACTACCCGGATCAACCATTCAAAGGGAGTTTCTTGTGCTTCCTACTGGGGCTTCAATTAAAAACATATTTTAAAATTATGAACTTAATTTGTCTCATCTTCATTTAATGTTTCCACAAATTCACAAATTCTGCAGTTTCCCTCAAGAAGCTTATTTTGTCTTTTAAGGATCTCTCTCTCTCTCTCTCTCTCTCTCTCTCTCTCTCTCTCTCTCTCTCTCTGTGTGTGTGTGTGTGTGTGTGTGTGTGTGTGTGTGTGTGTGTGATTGTATTGTGCATATGGGTGTGATGCCCCTGGCAGCCAGAAGAGGCCTCAAATCCCCTACCACTGGAGTTATAGATGATTGTGAGCAGCTCCATGTAGGTGCTGGAACCCAAACTATGGTTTTTATCAAGAGTCATAGGCGTTCTTAACTACTAAGCCATCTCTCCAGCTCCAAATCTATTTTATCTTAATTTCTATCTGATTGAATCCATCTGCCTACATATTGCTGTTGACAATCATGCAGTAACACCAATATAGTCCATGATCTGACCATTAATAAATCTCACCTATTGAGGATCTGTGTTTTTTTCTGATTCATAAAATAACTTTCCCCTCTTTGTTTTTGATTTGTTTGATAATCACATACATGCATACTATGTGAATTGATCAAACCATCTCCAACTCCTCTCATACCCATCACCATGTTTCCCTCCCATATTCATGTGCTCTGCTTTTCAACCCCGAGTCCACATAGTAGTGTCAGTTATGTGCATGGGGGAAGAGCCCTCTAATGGAACATAAGCAGGTTATAAATAAAACATTTTCTCCTTCCTACAGAAATTCTCAACTACCTCTGGCCCTCACAATTTTTTCACACCCTTCTTTCTGATGATCACTGAATCTTGGAAGTTTTACATGGAGAGAAGCATGTGGTGTGGATATCTCATTTATGACTAAACACTCCATAATCTTATTTTCTGAACTTTAACTAGTTGTGAGACTGTATTAATCACCAGCTGATGAAGAACAAAGCTTCTTGAACAAGGGCGAAAGCTGAATTAATCTATTAATATAAAAACATGTATTTATGTTTAGCAGAGTAATATAGTAGTTCTTTCTTGGGGCCTATGACCTACCCAGCTATGGCTTCTTGGCCATATTAGCAGCAAAGTTATAAAATTTTCAGGTAAATGGATGGGGCTTTAAATAATCATCCTGAATGAGGCAACTTAATCCTTAAAAAACCCTAATTTTTAGTCTGTATATGTTATGTTTAATCTGCAGTACCTATAACATCTAGGAAATTAAAGAAAGGCCATGAAGGTTGGAGTTTCAAAGGAATGGGTAGTAGAATATTGTAGGTGGATTTTTCTGTCCTGCCTTCCAACTCCCAAATCATGAAATGGAGACTTATTATTAATTATAAAAGGCCAGCCAATAGCTTAAGCTTGTTCCTATCTGGCTCTTATAATTTAAATTAGCCTGTATTTTTATTGATCTACATTCTACCACGTGGCTTTTACCTCTACCCTATTTTGTGTGTCAGACTTGTTCCATGTCTGTTTGGATTCTCAGCCCTTCTTCTTCCCAGAATTCTCTGTACCTGGAAATCCTGCCTAACTATTGGCCGTTCAGCTTTTTACTAAACCAATAACAATGACACATACTCAAGGCATCCTAGATTACTCTGCACCAGAACATAGGAGGTATGAAGAGCAAAAGAGGAATAGAGTGACAGGAGTGAGACATAGAACGGGAATGGGACAGGGCAGATAACACATGAGAGGGGGGATAACTAACACTAAAGACCTTTAAAAAAAGCCAAATGGACCCATGTTATTTCAGAAGCTCCCTAAAAGTATATACGCATGCATATATAGAAAGGCTTAAGTTGAGATGTCTCGTATAAGAGGGAGAAAGTTCCTCTCCCAGGTGCCAAAGGCTAATAAACAAATTCCAAGGGCCATGTTTATGTCATCTCCCTTCAAGTTATTGTTCAGTAGAATCCCATAAATGCCCAAAACAATGCAGGCAGTAGTCTTTGCTGTGCTACGGAACTTGATGGTAATATCCTACTGCTGAAGATTGCATCAGCTTGAGTCATAGGATGTAGAGAGATCAAGCTGGTACTGAAGTGGAGGTTTAATCCCTACTGGTTGCCTTTCATAGTTGCCAGAAGATGCTCTGCAGGGAGCTGAGGGGAAAAGACATCAGTGATCTTACCTACCCATGAAACTTACAAGCAGCAATAACAACTGGCCTGCCAAGATATACCAATTTTAGCAAGAGTGGCATGAATATTAGGAAGAAACCAACTTAATTCTAAACCAAACTTAAAGCCTCCTCCACAAAACTAAGAATCTGATTACATTAACAATTAAGTTTATCTAGTTTCTTACCCTCCTCCTCTAAGAATTAAAATTCTGTCAGACAAGAAACGAACAAATGAGATGTTCTCCATTTCTTTTGTAGCAGAATATTAACTAATGGATAAAAAATGGATTAACATTTTAATGAAGATTATTATTATTGTTATTGTAATCACTTTACAAAAAGCCTTTAATTGCTTTTAGTAATGGCATGGTTGAAGGGTCACAGAGCTGTAGAAACCCACAGGGTCTCTTTTTGTTTGCTTTAGTTGAGCATAACTTCCTTTCATCAGCAAACAGATGAAAAGAAACAGCAAATAATGTAAATGCCCAAGGTGCCAGAGCTTGTTTGTGGGAAGTGTTCCAACTGTTTCAGAGTCTCTTGTGGTTCTTACATCTGTGTCTTATGGGGCCTGAAACAGGTTGAGGAAATCTATGGAATCCTCCTCAATACTCAGATTTAAATGCATTAAATCTCTGAGTGTTCGAATTAGGAAGCAAAGTGAATGCCAGGAAATTGAGGGAATGCAAACAATTTCACAAACTTGGCAGAACTTCTAGAAAGAAAATGCTTACTGAGGCTGCAAGTGCGTTTCCAATAACTCGGATACTGTTACAGTTTAAATCTGGGAACCCCTAAGTTGAAGCCATGTGTTAAAAACAGGCTTAACTCCCAAGGTGACGCACTATAAGGTGATAAGCCTTTTAGAGAAGGGCTGTTGGCTGTCATTACAGAGGTGTTCTCGAAGGCCAGATGAGATCCATAGTCTTCCTTCCTTTAGTTACTTAGTCACTGTGAAGACAGCATCTTATACCCCAGTGGACTCCCCACCATGGTTTACTACCTTTCGCAAGCCCAAAAGCAAAAAGACCAAGGAACCAGTGACCTCTAATGCTATGAGCCAGAGTAAACCTTTCTCACATCTTTTCCTAATTATCTCTGGCATTTTTTTTTTTTCAGTCTCAGAATGCTGACCGATACAGATGTATCATACCTGAATCTAGCCCTATCTCAGGTATTTCAAAAACCGAGACTGGTGTGAGATGAAAAATAAGAACAAGGATTCTGACTTGGTCTCTTAAAGGGATCATTATTTATTTCCTCCTTTCTCTTCTGTGTGCTTCTGGTGACACAGACACTGTGGTCCATGAAACTATTTTTTTTTGCTTAGCCCTTTCCTTTGTTTAACCAACATAATTGGGGTTTTCTCTTCTGTTGAAAAGTTTCTCAGCACCAGGGCTATACGATTTTAGATCTGTCCTCTTATGGGAGCCACACTGTACTTTTTAACGCATTGAGCAGGAATCTGGACCTCTCCCCACTAATTGCCTGTGGAACCTCCCACCTAGCTATGCCAAACAAGCATGTCTCCAGACACTAACCCCTTAGGACAAAGTTGTCCTGGCTCTTGCCTGCTCCTTACACATCACCTTTGTCACAGTTGGATCCTCTCAGCCTTCTCCTTTGGATTCCTCAAAAATATGCTTAAGCATTCTGATGACACCCACAAATCTAATGAAGACTAGAGAAAAATCAAATAGATACCCCGTGGATGTGTAAAATAAAGAGTAGTAGGACTTTGACGTGATTACTCTGAACTTTAACCTTAATTAGAGCAAAAGAGAATACTAAGAAAAGGCCATAATTATTAGAAATGGAAGAAGACTTTGGTCAACAAAATCAAAAACTGTTTTAGACTACTAGGTAGTACTGTAAATCCAATTAAATCATGAAAGAGGATGTTGTGGAATAGGTATTTACACTGTAAAGGTCCTAAGATGCTCTCTAATTGGTTTAATAAAGAGCTAAATGGTCAATAGCTAGGCAGAAGAAATATGTAAGACTTCCTGGCAGAGAGGAAATGTGAGAAGAATCTAGGTGCATGATAGATGCCAGAAAAATGACAAATGAGACACACAGCATGGTATAGAGGTAAAAGCCTTAAGGTAGAATGTAGATTAATAAAAAATATGAGTTAAATTAAGTTATGAGTGCTAGTTGGAAGCAAGCCTAAGCTAACACCAACCTTTAATAATTAATAAGTCTCTGTGTTATTATTTGTGACCTGGTTGGTGAAACAAAAAAGAACTTGTGGTAGGACGCCATTTGTTCATTTTCTGGCCGCCCAGACTCCTGAAATAACCACACAGAAACTGTATTAATTAAAACACTGCTTGGTCCATTAGCCCTAACTTCTTATTGGCTAGCTTTTACATCTTAATTTAACCCATTTCCATTATTTTATATTTTGGCAAAAAGCTCGTGGCCTACCAGCAAAGTTCTGGCATGTCTATCTCTGGCAGCAGCTCCATGGCTTCTCTCTGACCCCACCTTCTTCTCCCAGCATTCAGTTTAGTTTTCCCCACCTAGCTCTACTCTATCCTATCTTAGACCAAGGAAAATTCTTTATTCGTTAACCAATCGTAGTTAGAGCATACAGAGGGGAATCCCACATCACCGACACATTACATATGACATCCAATGTGGAGGCTCAAATATCCACATAAGGCCTAAGAAATTTTCCTGGCAACTGTGGTCTCTCAGGTAGGATTGGGTACAGAAGTGCAGGTTTCAAGAGGCTCTGCTGTGCAACTGTGCACATGAGCAGTCAGCACTGGGTACAAACACTTGCTACAGACAGACACAACAACTTACTAGAGCTGGGGTACATAAATGTGGCTGGTGCCGCTGGCATAAAGCTAGGCTCTCACAGATCTGAGATAGATGGCGCCAGCCACCACTGCAGCACAGTGATTGATTATCCAAGCCATTTAAGGTTTTGCTCATGAAAAAAAAAGAAGAAGATTTTGCTCATGTGGTCAGAAAACACTGCAGATGCACAAACCATCACATCGAGACCAAAAAAAAAAACTCTAAACAGATACAGTATGCTTAAAAATGTACTTAGCGTTGAAGGAGTGGGGAGAGGCAGGGAGGGGAGCAGAGAAAAACTGTAGGGCTCGACGAAAATCCATTAAAAATGTACTTAGGTGTTTAAGAAAGAAAAGAAAATGAGTATAGACAGTCATAAAAAAATGAATAGTTTAAAAATAATAAGTAAAGTCTTAAATGTACTTAGGTGTTTAAGAAAGAAAAGAAAATGAGTATAGACAGTCATAAAAAAATGAATAGTTTAAAAATAATAAGTAAAGTCTTTAAAGAAAGAGTAAAGCAATAAAAAAAAAGAATAAACCAAGTAAGGATGGGAAATACACAGGGCATCTAGGTCCTGGATGGTGTTTTGTTGATTTTAAATTTCAGCAAATGGCAGCTGCTAAGAGACATCGGATTATGGAAGGAACTTTTAAATTAATCCAGCCTATATATTTTAGAGACATCTTGGCTTCAGAATGAAAGCTGAGGACTATGTTGGGATGTGGGAAAGGTTATGTTTTTCTTTCCAAAGGAGATGAAAAGTTATGGATTCCTCCAACATTAATAGAGAGCAGATTTGATCAGGGAGACTTCCCGAGGGTCTTGGCTACAGACATGAGGGGGAAAAAAGCAAAAAAAGACTGCAGTGTATGTTGATCCCTCTGCATACGAAGAGTTCTGAGACTGGATGAGAAATGACAAATCTTGTTGGCTACAGAGTCCTCATGATTTATTATTATTACATTCCATGCTTTCATATGGCATGGATACAGGTTTGCTTATACAGTCTAAACAAACTTATAAAGTTAACATGTTTTTTACCTGTTCAAATATATAATAAAAAAATCATCTTTAACTGGCTTGGGCACACTGCATATTCCATACTTGTGTTAATGCAGATACATAAGTTACCTTTAAAAGCTTAGGTGAATTTAGAAAAAGAGGACTAAGCACCAATAAAGACAAGCAGTCTAAGTGATCCAGCCTCTCAGAATGCCTCTGTTACAGCTTCCTCAAAATCCTGCATTCATAATATCAAAGCTGTTAGCTATGATGGTCCAACCTCACAAATTATCTAGCCAAGATTTCGGGTGAGTTCTATACTTTCCCATTACTCAGAGACTAAGCAAAAAAGTAATGCAGCTAGCTTTCCCAGGACTTGACCATTATTCCAAGTTTCTTAGGGGTCCATAAATATGCTATCATTCCAAGACAACAGCAAACAATATAGAACACTAAAGTGGGTGGGTTTTGGTCATTCAGTGGATTATGAATGTTTGTTATCATTTAGGGAAGTTGTTTACAAGTTGTTTTGGTCACTATCAGGAAAAAAGCCGAACAAAGGAGATTAGATTCAGGAATCTTTTTCTGAAGGAAAAAAAAGGGGGGGGTATAGCATTAAAATGATGGGATAGAAGGGTGATGGTTGAATATACTTTTGAACAACCACTAGTCTCAAATATTTTACATTGTTATGGATGTTTGTACATTACTACTATTTCAAGGTTATTTTTGTTATAATGTATATTTATTTCTACTTTTGATTAAGGTATTGTACCTAAGCAGTTCATTTAAAATGCAATGTAAAGCTTTAGTGCTAGAAATTTATTTAGGATAATAAAGAAAGAAAGGTTAATAGTCATCTACAAAAATCAAACTAAATCATGTTAGGTATGTTTTCAAGGTCAAACAAAGATATACTTTAAATAAACATATAGTCTTCAAACACTTCTAAAACCTACAGAATATGCCATTGAAAATGTTTTAATAATGTCTAAGACTTATCATGACATTGCAATATATCTCCTCCTAGCAGCACCAATTTACTTCAAAAAAGGATGATAGGCATTGAAAAACCTCCATATGGAGTTTGCTTTCAGTGCGGCAAAGATAGCCATCTGAGCAAGAAACAGCCCTTGACTTGACTGCTGACAGTATGCTGTCCAAACTGGAAAAGCAGGACACAAAAGAAAGTGACTGCCAAACTTTGACAAGACAAGGTAGTACAGTCCTTCAAAAATCTCTGATTCACAGAAAATTTTGTCAGATATTCTAGGCCTGAAGGCTGAAGACAAATGCTCCAACATTGCAAAGGAAACTTTGGTGACTGTCCAGGCATCCAGTTGCTTCTGTAATGTCTACAGTTTTGGAAGTTGCTTAGTCTGTGCTTCCTGTTTACTCAGGTTACATTATATTCTTCTAAGGTCTCTGACAGGATTGAAGACTAGATAGTTATAGTTACAGTTTTCCTTGTTACAAAATTTAGAAAAGAAACTCACAAGAGTGGTGTAAAATATATAGGGTTGAGAGACATAAAAGCTTAAGTTGTTCATCTAAGAAAATATAACTAAAAAGATAGTTTGGAGATGGTAATACAAGTTAGGATAGAAAGGAAATTAGATACACAATTTTTGACTCACCAAGGTAGTATAGATAATGGAATATTTTCTCTAAATTTGCCAAATACAGATAGACTAGACATTGTAAATATAATTCCTACCTGATAAATTGTTCTTATTGTATATGGTTTTACTATGATAGAACTAAAACCTTTCCTTTTTATTTGGACAAAAAGGGGGGGAAAGTTGCAAATGTTGCAAACAAATGGAATATTTGTTTATACTGTAAATGTGTCTCTGCCTAAGGCATCTTCTGACTGGTTTACCGAAAAGTTAAATGGCCTATAGCTAGGCAGGAAAAATATGTAGGTCTTCCTGGCAGAGAAAGGAAACTCAAGATGAATCTAGGTGCATGATAGATGCCAGTAAGATGCAGAATGTGTAAGACATACAGAATGGTATACAATAAAAGCCTCATGGTAGAATGTAGAAAATATGGGTTAATTTAAGTGATAAGAACTAGTTGAAAACAAGTCTAATCTAAAGGCCAAGCTTTCATAATTAATAATAAGCCTCCAAGTCATTATCCATTAGCTGGCTGGTGGGACAAAAAGAAAAAAAAAATCCTTATGAAAGGAGAAAACTCATTCCAACATTTCTTTATTTTTACCATTAGTACAAGAATGTTCTGAGGATGATTAAATAAGATATGAGACTCATTTTGAAGCTGATTAAAGTTCTAAAAATATAAACCCAGAAGTCAGAGAGAAATAATATGACTACACAATTACCATTTATTTCAATTTTATCATTTGTGTCACATTACTTTATTAGAAAGTAATTATTTTTTACATTTTTATTCTTATTTCAGATTAACTTTTTACTAATTCAATAAATTCTAATACAAGTATACTTAATCTTCACAATCCAGAGCTCATGATATAATTTGCAGGGCTTGCGTGGTTAATTAGTTAGCATATAGTAATATACTACAGCAGTACCTGCTTTCTCTCATTCATGTACATCCCCTGCTAAGCTTGCTGATGGTTATGATTTGGTGTTTCTGGAAACGAGCCTGGGGCTCTGTCTATGTTCCCAAACTGGTCCAGATGCAGCTCTGTGAGCAAGCCCTCAGCCCTTTCTCCCAAGCATCACTATACCTTTGAATGAGTGTCATGGCACTGACCTAGTTTGGTGGAAGTGGGGCATTGATCTTCAGGTTACTGTTTCAGACCTAACACTCCTTTTAAGAACAACAAATATTGAAAACTCTTTCCCCAGTAAGAGAAACTCAAAGAGGTAGTGCTGAAATTGCCAACAAAGACAAATCATAGGAAGGTAGCCCTCTTATTCCCCAGGTTCCACACTAAAGGAACACAGGCAAAAATCCTAGTTCAAACAGACTATAAAATGCATTAGGTACTTACAAAAGAAACTACAAAAGGCCAACAAGATGACTTAGTTGGTCAAGGCACATGAACTTGAGTTCAAATCCCAGAAGGCATCAACTGACATGTCACATGTTCACCCTGACCAAGATACACACAACACAAATTAAAAAATTAAAATATTTTTTCAGAAGATGCTCTAGGTACTAAACTGAAAGAAAATATTAAGAGCAACTTTCCAATTTTTCTTCAGACTTTATTTCAGACAACAGAATGTAGTGAACCATATGCCCATGGATGATCTGAGAACAAATGTGTCCATAAATTTTCATGTTTCAAAATAAGCAGTTACAAAGTTACATAGAGTGGGAATGGAGAAATGTCTCAGGAGTTAAGTGTACTGGTTACTCTTCCAGAAGACCAAGGTTCAATTCTCAGTTCCCCTGTAAAAGTTCATAGCCTTCTGCAACTCCAGTTCCTGAAGATCTGATGCCGACTTTCAGATCTCTACGCACAAGGCATAAAATTGGTCCATAAATATACATGCAGGTAAAGACCCAAACATATAAAATACAATTATTTTTTTAAAACTACATTCAGCAAAATTGCATTTATTTAATAACATCTAAATTATATAAGCGGTAATAAATGTGATAAGTTCTGAAAGGGAGTGTTGAGTGTAATCACAATATCCCTACTCTACATGGTGAAGTCATGTCTTAATGTGGCCTACGTTTTACTAAAATCTCAATAATTCTTGTATTATAAAACTATAGGAGAAGACCATTTCTAAAAGCCCACATCCAATTTTCCCATTAAATCATTATTCATTATAGAGAGTGAGTAAAATGTGTATTAACATAAAAATGTGTCATGTTGTTGCCTGGTTATTATAAGAACTTAGAGACAAGTCTTTCCTACATGTTCTTGCCAATATTTCTTTTCTTTTCCTTTAGGGTTAAGGTGTGTGCTCCTTAAGGGGTGTAGACCACAAACAATCGGAAACAGAGGTAAATTAAGTGGAGATAGACATTCAACGACAGACCCAGGAAAAGCAAATGAATTCTATCACTTGATATATGTCACTGCTTCTTTTTTCCTGGGTATGACAGGCATCCAGTTTTTCTAGAGAAGAGAAATGAGCAAAGAATCCAGAGCTGTCCTAAATGTTCATCCAGTGTCTGTGTGGGTGACACAGCTCCAGGTCTCTGCACTCTGTTCTGCCAAAGAAGGACATTTGACAAGACAATCCCTAAAGTACCTCTCAATTCCATGATTCTATGACTTTAATGCATTTCATATGGAGAAAAATGTGCATGATAACGTGTCCTCTTAGCACATCATCGAAAATAGGACATGATTAAATAATAACATGTCAGTTTTCAATTGCATGCCGTAATTTTTAAAAATGCATTTTAAGACAAGAAGATTGTTCAAGGCTTTTATAGACATTAATGTTTTTTTTTAAAAAAAACTATTCTTTTCTTAGGTGGTGTCAGTAGGAATCATTTATTCCTGGAGATTCTCTGTCGGCAACATCTACCTTCAGTCTTGCTCCAGACTATCTTAGGGTGAACAATGCAGAGATACCAGAATCATAAAAATTAAACCTGAACACGAGTCTGAAATTCCTACTGAGAAAAAAAAATACAGCAGAATTAAAATTCACATTTCTAGTGCTTCATTTTTGAAGTTCACAAATATATGAATGCATTTATTAACTTTTTGGAAGCAAACGATCTGTCTCACTTTTATTCCTATGTCATGTTCCAGGAGGAAATAGTGGTTAAGCCGAGTGCGGGAGACAGGGTGAGTCTCAGCTCATCTCTCCCCTTCCTTCTATATACCAGGCACTGGCTCTTGGCAGGGGAGTGGGTTGTATTTCCTGTATGGGAGATGCCTAAGAGACCCAGTAGAGAGTGACTCATCCCAGACTACAGCCTGATGGGCTGGGTCAAAGGAAACATTTCCCCTGTTTCATGCTAGCGTGCGTATAGGTGTCCTTATTCATCTCATATTTAGGCAGCCACTTTAGTGAAACTCTATAGGTATAGCTTCTGACATTCCTAAGAGACATAATCACACACATGTAAACATACACACACACACACAAACCCTCCCTCTTCCTCTGATTTCTTATAATCTTTCTGCCTCTTCTTTTATAACTGTAGCCCATCTAACAAAAATACCATCACTAAGCATGAGAAATCCTCTCTTGAGTTGTTAGCCAGATATTATCCCTATTACTACTGGCTTTGATGGCTTCCCTGATGTGGAAGATAAAACCCTATTGCTGAAGACACAATGTGCTTCAGATGCAGAGCTCAGATGTCCTGAGCTGGAACTGATATGAAAGCTTCTTCCATGAGGACTAGTTTCCATGGTACCAGAAGGTGTCATGCATGCTTTCAAAAGAGAAAAGCAACCAATAGTCCTGCCTAGATATGGTGCCCATGAGCCACATCAACAACCAGCATGGCACCATAACCTTAAGACTGCAGTAGTTTCATGCATATTTTGGTGGTAACCAACAGTTCTCTGATAAGATTTAAGACCCACTCAATACAAGGAAAATCATGCCTGGCCTTATAAACGAAGCCAACTCCTCAGGGCTAGTGAAGTCATGGCTCTAGGGGACAAAGCTCCAACCTCCATTTTATAAAACCAGTATAATCCCTAACTACATTTTAAATTTGTCCTCTACCCACAGATCCCACAGATCAGTATAGCCCTTATCCCCCATCAAGGAAATTTCTCTTTACAAGAGACAGAGTTCACTATAGAAACCCACAACCAACCAAAATGCAGAGTTGTGGAGCCTTGCCCCCCCCCCAACAGATCGATCTACAACACAATTACTCTATATCTTAAATGCTGCATCCAACCTACCCTGCAAAAAAGTTAGCAACACTTCTAAAACAAGCAAAGTCTGAAGGGATCTATTTACAGTTGTGGTCAACAATATTTTTCATTTGAAATTGTGTAGTATTCAGAATCTCTAATCCTGTCTACCTTTTTTCCTGCATCTTAAGTTTTAGCCCTGAGGGATTTCTTGAAGCCCTTAAATCATGTAACTATCTGGGATTATTAATCTCACCAGACTACATTTCAACCTTTGGAAACAGGAAACAATGATGCTTAAGAAATAACAGACAATAAATGTGGCCTTCTATGCTCACACAAATTTCATAGGAAACAGTTGTCTTCACTAAGTATCTCTGCTGTCATCACAAATTAATTCTCACTTCAGCTATAGAATCATCTCAGGTTTGAGAATAACTGAAAGCACAATACTGCTAAGCATTGGGTTTAGCTCATCACTTGTCTGTCTAGATCATGATGATTAGAAATGGTGTTGGGGGCTGGAGAGATGGCTCAGTGGTTAAGAGCATTGCCTGCTCTTCCAAAGGTCCTGAGTTCAATTCCCAGCAACCACATGGTGGCTCACAACCATCTGTAATGAGATCTGGTGCCCTCTTCTGGCCTGCAGATGTACACACAGACAGAATATTGTATACATAATAAATAAATAAATATTTAAAAAAAAAAGAAATGGTGTTGTTGATTACTATTGCCAGCGTGAATACGCTAATGAAGTCATGTGGACGAATATGGTGTGAAGCTGAGTGTTATAAGTAGTTAGGCCAAAGTTCTGAATGAAACATTCCACAAACTTTAGAACTAAAAATTGCATATTGGTGTGTATATCCCTTGTAGCAACAGTTCATCATAATCTTGACTTAGTTCAAAACTTAAACTTTTATGGTGATATACGTCTTAGTATTCAATACAGTTATGAGAACCGACTGTTTGCAAGCAGAAATAAGTGTCAGAAGAGTACCTTCCACTTGGGGAAAGAGAGAAACACTGTACTAGAGAGCTGCATGATGGAGCAACTTTGACAGAAGAATCTGGGAAGGGGAAAAGCTGCACCAGTGCTATTTCTACTTATTTCCATTTCTATGTCCTTCCTTCTCTGCAGGACTAAATCTGACCACAGGGGTCCATCCTTTTCAGTACCCTCTATTTGACCCCCATTCGGTGAAACACTTGGAAATTTATCCTGAGTAACCTTTCCTGGGTGCATTCACTAAGGACTCTTTCAGTGTCATTGCTTCTTTGCCAAGGACTCTTAACATGCTACACGCTTTGATAACTTGTTTATTGCCAAAGTCTGTTTTTCCGATTGCCTCCTTGACATATCCACAGGGATCTAATGTTTAGTTTAATGACTAACAATAACTTGCTGCCCTTGCCTACCTCAATCAGTAACAACATCCCACCAGCTCTTTCAAGGTGTTCAAAACAGAGACTGAAGAGAAACTTTGTGTTTTTCTTACTGGAATCATCACATCCATTTGGCCTCTCAGCCTGTGCTGTCTCCCTGACTTTGAAAGTGCATTCAATGACTTACCTTGAATCTCCTGTGCAGTAAGCATTCTATGCATCCAGAATCATCTTTTTAGAGACAAAACTCTAGTTATTTCTCTCCTGCTTTCAACTTTTCAATGACCTTCTTTGACACTCAAAATACAGACCAAGTTCATTTCCCTGCTGCCGGTGCCTTTTATCACCGAGGCTATATGCCATCTCCTGACTCAGACTCCAGCCACTAAGGAGCTTAGCAGCCACATTCTTATTCAGGGTAGTTCAGTTGTTCCCATAACCTGAACTTTCCCAACTTTTCTCATGCCTGATATCTGCTTCTTTCATTCAAATATCATCTGCTTGTGACCTTCCATGGTGATCCCATCCAGGCAGTCAAATAGGACCCTAGATGCTTTGCAATGTGTTTGCTGATCTTTTGTAGTATTTGTGCATTTACGGTCATCTCTATAGCCCTTACTGCTCTTACTGTTCCAGCTGGAACGTAACTCTATGAATGAAATAGCAAACATGGGACCAGGGAAATGACTCAGCTGGCAAAGTGTTTGCCTCATTAGCATAAAAGCTCAAATTCAGTCCCCAACAGTTATGTAAAAGTACGATGTCTGGATATCTGTAGCTCAAGCACTGGGAAATGGAAACAAGAAATTCCCTGGGCCTTGGTGACCCATCAGTCCACCCAATCAACAAGCTTCAAGTTTAATGAGAGCTACCCAGTGTCAAACATCAGGTGAAGAGTGACTGAGGAACACAATACACGCCAACCTCTAAACATACATGTTATATCCACCTATTTACATATGTGCACATGCATGTGCTCTTGCATGCCCACAAACACACAGACACACACACACACACACACACAAAGTAACAAAAGGAAAATTGGCAAACATGTGCTTACTAATGTACAGTCATTCCTCGTTGATTGGAATTGGTTCTAGGATGCTCCAAAGGTAGTAACTCTGAAGAAGACTGGGTTCCTCAGACTTCAGATGGTATCATGAAAACTCCAGTTGACTCAGTGTGAGGTCAAAGATTCCCGAGATACAATCCTATGCCCTTGCCAGGTTCCAAGCACTTACTATGAGCCACAAGAACTCCAACAAGCCCAGAAGAAATCTGAGACCCGCACACTACAACCCTGTCTCCTTGCTCAATTCCAGGTTCCTTCTAAGATATACAGAGATTCTGATCACCTGTGTGAGGGCAGAGACCTATGTCTCATAACCCTAAACCCTTGCCTGCCTGTAGCTCTCACTGGCAGCCATACATGCCATATATCATTGTTTATATGATCAGAGACCCTAAACATGTAAATTCCATGCCTAATCCTAGCTCCTACACATTAGGGTCTTCATCTCCTGAGGTCACAGACCACATTTAAACTTGTCAACATAGGCTACATCCATTAACATTCTATAAAACCCTTTCATGAGGCCAGAGGACAGTTTCCAAGCTGAGGGGAGAGTATCATCAGCCTTCCTATTCACAAGTCAACATCAAGAGTTTCATAAATGAACTTTGGGCAGCACCTACCGAAGTCAAGATCAGCTAAGCATTGAGAAACAATTTAATTGCTCCCTCAACCTTGATTTGTGAATAAGGCTCAACCAATGAACTAATTGCAAATGTGAATGTACAAAATTCAGAATCAGAAGCAAAAAGAAAATTAATAAACTATTTCTTTAAAAAATGCCATTGATAAAGGTTCCTAATGAGATCCACTTAAAATTACAAAGAATTCAAAAGAGCAATTCTACGTATGTTCAAAGATTTCAAAGTAGATGCAAATAAACTCCCAAATGAATTTAAAGAGCATAGGAATAAATTCATGAATGTATTCCAAGAGAACATAAGTAAACAGCTGAATGAAATATGAAATCCAGCTCAAGATACCAAGATGGGAATTAATAAAGAAATAGAAGTGCTGAAAGAAAAGCCAAACTGAAATAAAGCTGGGAATTAAAAATAAAACAAATCAAACCAAACTCTCAAATGAAAGCCTCCTCAAAGCCTGAATCATATACAAGGCAGATTGTGGGGCAATCAAAGAGACTGATAAAAGGGAGGTAAATCACTTGGCTGGAACATGTTCTACATTAAAAGGCAAAATCTATAAATTGTAGTATGAATGAAAAGAATGAATTCTAAGACAAAGTTATAAACATATTTTCAATAAATTCACAAGAAAAAATTTTTTCCAGATCTAAGGAAAGAGATGCCCATATATGTACAAGAGGCACACAGAACACTAGATGGGAGCAAAACAGAAATGCCCACGTCAGCTCATACTCAAAGTGCCAAATATGCAGAACAAAGAAAGCAAACTAAAAGCTGAAAGAAAAGGACCAGTTACCATAAAACGAAACCCAAATAAAAGTTGGTTTTTTTTTTTTTATGAAAACTCTACATTCCAGGCCTAGAATTCATGTAATCCAAGCTCTGAATGATCACAGCTACCAACACAGACCAATGTATTCATCTAAACTGTCGTAACTGAAGGAGAAAGTAAGAATTTACATGATAAAAAATGGGCTGAAGGGCCTGGCGGTGGTGGCGCACGCCTTTAATCCCAGCACTTGGGAGGCAGAGGCAGGTGGATCTCTGTGAGTTCGAGACCGGCCTGGTCTACAAGGGCTAGATCCAGGATAGGCTCCAAAACCACAGAGAAACCCTGTCTCGAAAAAAAAAAAAATGGGCTGAAGGAATTGTTATCTCTAAGGCAGCTCTAAAGAGGATACTACAAGGAATATTTCAGACTGAAAAGGTAGATTAAACACGTCCAGTAGACCATGGAGGATGCAGAAAAGGATGTCTACTCTCTCCACTCCTATTCAATACAGTGCTTAAAGTCTTAGCAAAAGCAATCAGGAAATAAAAGGGGGGGGAGATGAAAGAGAAACTAATAGAAGAGGAAGTGGACAAATATCCTTATTTGAAGAGAATACAATTCTATGCATAACCCTAGAGTATTCACCAGACTGCTCATGAAGCCTATAAACACTTGCAGCAACATAGCATGATCCAAAATTAACATACACAGTCTAGTAGGCTTCTTATTTATATATGAATTAGAAAACATGCTGAGGAACAAATTAGGGAAACAACCCTAGGGAAAACCCTCTATAGTGAGAACTTTAAAAAACTGAAGGAAAAAACTGAAGAAGATCCTAGATGGAAAGATTTTCCAGTCATATACATAGAAAGAAAGAAAATTGTGAAAATAACCATGCTACCAAAAGCTGTCTATAAATTCACTGCAGTTCTAGTGAGGACTCCAGTGAGTTTCTTCACAGACATGTAAAAATATCCTAAAATTCATGAGTTCACAAAAGTCCCCACCGACAAAGCAACCCTCAGCTGCTGTATTCTGTTGGTGAGACTTGTCTTTGAGCTTCCTGTTTGACCTTCTAAATATTTTACTTCCAGATTTCTCTTCATTTGGGCTTTCTTTATTGATCCTACTTCCAGATAAATAGTCTTGAACGTTTCATGCATTTTTATTTGTTTGTTTGTGTTTCTATAGATTACATTAGTGTATTTTCATTTCTTCTTTAAGGATTACTGTCATATTCATAAAGGCTATTTTAATGTCCTTGTCCTGTGCATCAGGTATGTGGCATTTCTCAGGACCTATCAAAGTAAGGTTGCTGGGCTCTAGAATAGACATTGTCCTGGCTGTTACTGATTGGGTTTTGACCCTGGTACCTACTCATATTGGTTTTTGATGATCATAATTCTCAATGCTGATATATGTCTTGCCTGTGTTGGGTAGGGGTTTGTTTCTTGTTTTCTACTGCCCTCTTTTCTTTGGAGGATAAGGTGGCTGTGTATTGCCTGGAAACAAATGCTTCTAGAATTCTTTCAGTTGTGGCCACTGAGGATTCCAAGTACAAAGTGTTTCTAGGTATTGGGAGCTGACACTTATGAATGGGAATGGACTGACTAGAAAAGAATTGCTGGGTCCTGGGTATTAGGGATTTTTTCTAATGTGAGTTCTCTGCTGATGCAAAATCCCAATCATGCCAAATCAAAACAAGCCAAATTAAGAAATATCCAGGTTTAGTGGGATTCCTGCGCTCTCAGGTGGCCCCGAGAAAGAACCAAGAGGCCATGAACGAGACCACCAAGAGGAAAGAAAAGGGACCACGTGTTCCTCTTTTGGGAGTTCATTTAAATACTCTGTGGGCGTGGTCCTGGTTCCTCCCCTCTTAGACTTTTGGAGTCCAGAACAATACAAAGCTCAGGCTTGGGGGCTGGGATAGATGCGTGGGGCTGGGGCCTCTGCTCCCTACTTAACACTGGGTGCCTCCACAGAAGGGGGTATTCCACCAGGATTTGCTTGGAAATGTGGGCAGAGAGTGAGGAAAGGCCACAGCAGGTAGTTTGCTACAGAACTGGGGATGAGACTGGGGCATTTGGAGGACAGGAGGGAAGGTAAAGATGTGAAGCTTGCCTACCTACTTGTAGTCTACCTACTTGTAGTCTACTTGTTTCTCTGGCAAGCTTGGCCCGTGGGTTCCCAGAGAATGCCTGCTGGAGTTGTGGGTTAGGATGAAGGGGTAAATGGGAGAAAGGAAGGTTAGAGGAGACAGGTGCTGCGCCTGCTGGGGACGGTATGCAAGCCGGGAACTGGCCTGGAGACTTAAAAACACACGCACACATAGACAGACATAGACACAGGGACACAGATCATCCTTGATACAAGAGCCCCAAGAATGCCTCCTTTATTGTGCTCAGGGGCAGCTTATCTAGAGCTCTGGCCACGCCCCAGCTCTCCCGATCTTTCAGCTGTAGACTCATCAGAACACACTCGCCTGCCATCAGGATCCTGTGCTCAGAGAAGCTACAGGCTGCTCAGAGCAGAGGAAAACAAGTTGTTTACAAGAAATTCAGGGTCTGGTGGTCAGGCAGACCTCAACAGCAAGAGAAGGAGGGGAAGTCACATCAGGAGGGGATAAGACTGGGGTTGGATTTGGAGAAGAGAGAGGTGAAGATTTGCAGTTAGACTACCTGCTTCCACTTTGGAGATCTTATTATTTCCATCCTTTTGCCCTAAGCCCATTTGTTTTTGCCAGTGAGCTACAAGATGGGCCCTGCTTTTTCAACCCAATCTATTATTATTTGTCTTCTGTTTGGAGAATAGAGGCTATTAACACATTGAGTTAGTTTTACAAGTTATTTTTCATTCCTGCCATTTATATGTCCGCTATAAAAAAAAATAGTAAAAGTCAGTTATTTAAAAAAATGACTCTTTAGTTCAAATAGTTTTAAAGAAGAAGGGTACAACAAATACAGATCACTTTGAATGCTTTGAGCTTCCTGGAAATACAAAAGTGATCCTAATAAGTGTTAGGAATATTTCCTAACGCGAGCTCCCTGACAGGCAAAAATCCCCAATCAAGCCAAATCAAAACAAGCCAAATTAAGAAATATCTAGGTTTAATGGGAGATCTGCGCTCTTGGGTGACCGCAAGGGGGAAAGTTAGAAGCTGCAGGAATGCTACCCCTGGGAGGAATAAAGGGAAACTGTTATTCTTTGGTCCCGCCCTAGCCACGCCCACGCCCTTTAACCTCCGAATTCCGCCTGAGATCCCCCTCTCCGTCATCTTTCCCGTGTGCACGCGGGCCTCTCTCTCTGTCTCTCTCTCTCTATCTCTATCTCTCTCTCTCTTTCTCTCTCTCTCCCTCTCTCCCTCTCTTCTCTCCCTCAATAAAATGCCTTATACTCATTTTCTGTGTTCATGCCTCTGTTTCTCCGCCACCGGCCGCAAAGCGCGTGCCCCCCGCTGGTGAGAACCTGCCGCCGTTTCACCAGCCTGCCTCGGTAATCTTTTTTAGAACAACAGAAACCATGTGTTCTTCTTTTGAGGGAATCACTTAAGTACCCTGGAAAGTGGTCCTGACCCCACCCCCAGGGAGGGGTCAGGACCTGGCCTGCTGGGATTTGAAGTCCACACCAGGCCTGGGGGCTGGGATAGATGCTAGGGACTGGGACCTATGCTCCCAACTTAACAATAAGGACTCCTGTAATAGGGAATAGAGAGCATAAATTGGCCATATCTCGTTTCCAAGGGAGGTTTCCAGTACTGGTACTGGGTTGCATTCAATTAAATTATTTATTACTCAAGGGAGTCCCATAAAAACCCCCAAACAATCCAGGCTGTTGCTCAGACAATAACTTAAAAAAAAAACAGAGGGGGTCACCATTGCCAAGAACAACAGCCATACAACTACGTGGAGCCTTCACCCCTACGTTCTAATCTCTTTGGTGAAGGAAGGTATTTTGAAGGATACTGAAACAGAAATGTGAACACCAACCTACCCATAAAACCTTTGACCTAAATCAGTTCTACCTACAAAATATGCTAGGGCAGCAGTGGCACAGAACTTGTGGAAGTAGTCAACAAATGTCTGATTTGACTTAAGTCTCAGTCCATGAGAAGGAACCCATACTGCATACTGCTTAGTAACCAAGAACCCGAGACTAGATAGCCCAGAGACTCCTAATGATATTCTGCTATAAGTACCTTATCCAGTCGTCATCAGAGAAGCTTCTTCTGGCAGCAGATGCAGAGACCCACAGGCAGACATTACACAGAGAAGGTGTCTAAATGGGTGGTCTCCATCAAATCTTCCCCTTCAGAGTTCAGGGAATCCTGCAGAAGAGGAGGAAGAAATAGTGTAAGAACCAGAAAGTGTGATGGACAACAGGAAAAAAAGACTCTGAATTAACCAAGCAAGGCAAATAAGAGCTCACAGAGACTGAAGCAGCAAGCACAGGACCTATATGGGTTTGCACTAGGCCTTCTGAGTTATATATATCATAGCTTTCAGCTTAGTACTTTTATGAGACACCTGTCTATGAGAACGAGTAGATGTCTTTCTGACTCTTGTGTCTGCTCTTGGGACACTCTTCCTCATGGTATCATATCAACTGTGATATTAATGTTTTTGCTTCATCTTATCATATTTTATTTTTTCATGTTTGCTTATTTTCTCTAAGAGCCTGATCTTTTCTAATGAGAGATGGAATGGGAGTGGCTCAGTGGTGGAGTGGGAGGTGAAGGGGAAGAACTGAGAGAAGTAGGAAAGGACAAACAATAATCAGGATATATTGTTTCTCAATAAAAGGACAAAGAAAGAAAAAGAGATACTAGCTGCTGAGAGTATAACTGGAAAGGAAATAACCAAAGTAAGAAATGTAGTTAGTATAGAAAGATAAATGAAAATAGATTCAGGAAAACTACAGAGAAAAAGGAAACAAAAAATTTAATGTAAAGAAATGAAGTGGTTTCGTCTACAAGCAAAACAAAAAGTAAAAGCAATAAAGAAGACAAGATCTCCTGAGTAAATTGGGAGCATGGGATCCTTGGGGGAGGGTTGAAGTGAGGAAGGGAGATGCAGGGAGGAGAGCAGAGAAAAATGTACAGCTCAATAAAAATCAAGAGAGAGAGAGAGAAAGAAAGAAAGGAAGAAAGAAAGAAAGAAATGCAATTGGACAACGTAAAGCTATCCCAGATGTCTAGGATCTGACACAGGCTCCCCACTGCAGGCTAGTCTGTGTCATTAGGAGAAGACTGTCAAAGAGAAAAAGAAAGAGAACACAAACATGTCTGAGTCAGGCCTGCTAAACAGACATTAGGCATTAAAGGAGAACAGTGTAAAGTGAAGGGACAAGAGCTATGTGGCTACTGTGCCTTGCATCTAGCTTGTGTTTCACAGTTTAAGCAGCTAGAGTTTGCTATAGGAATCCAACTCAGGATCTATAACATATAGATACCAATCTATAACCATCATCTCTGGGGCTATTTCTTTCTTCTAATGCTTTGACTAACACTGTACATATCTCTGCCTTGGTATTTATTGTTTTAAATGTGCTTATTTAATGTGCAATAGACTGAAAACAAAGTCAAAACTAAAAATTAAGATTCTTCACAGAGATTGATGCGAATTCTTATTCTGGAGCCAGCCCTAACAGTGAGAACGCCCAACCATGACGCAAATGCCCTGTGTCTTCTGCCACCAATTGGCACCCACTAGCCACAGACACTCACTGAGCTGGAACTCCAGAAACCATGGCTACTACACCTGAAATTCTGAATGTTTTATATTATTCATTTAAAATTGACAGTGCAGACAAGGAGCACAGTTTAACCGTTCTCATCTGTGTTCTCCACAGCATTGATATAGCCAATTGTGAATTTAAAATATTTGGGGGAAAAACGTTTCTTTGCTGAAAAATGTGCAGATATTTTTCATGTCATTACCTAATCAATACAGTATGAACATTGTTGTTATTATATTAGGCCATTTATTACAGGCAATGTAGAAATGACTAAATATATATGGGATGATATGCATAAATTCCATGCAAATATAAAGCCATTCATAAAGGAACTTCAACATACGTAGATTTTTGCACCTACAGAGAACTGAATTAAATTACTTACATATATCAAGGCATTAGCTAAGAAGCAGGCTCTACTGCTTGCTTGTTTTGTAAATTGGTCTCTTAAAGCTTCTATTAGCTTATCGCAAAAGGACAACTAAAATAAATTCAATCAGACAGATTACTTCTGAGCCTTAACAAAATGCCAACCCTAGATGTTTCATATCTGCATCCACAGGTGGCTTTCAGTAAGCATTAGTTAAGGATGGGGTAAACAACAATAAAGATGGTAATGATGACAGTTTCAGGGGTCATTAAAAAAAGTGGTTTGAGGAGGGAAGATAAGTGTTTAGCTAATTTATGCAAGAAATAGGATGCCTTGAGCATCTTGGGTAAAATTGGAGGTGGAGAGACTTTGTACCTGGCTAGCCTGAGAGGGGTGGGGTATGTAGTCTCAACAGCCTCATGAAGGTAGTGGATGTTCATTTTTGTAAGCTGTTGATGCAGGAGTTCCTTTGGGATGCTATAAACAGCAGCTGGGCACCATTTTTTTGGTCCATGTCCATCTCATTTAGCCCAATTTAAAATATACATTTTGGACATATTTAGTAAACAATCATTATCAAAGCATATATTTACCTAGTTCATCTAAAAATTTCTATCAGTTGTTTTTCTTGACATAATTATATAGTTTGACCCTGTACAGGAGATGTAAAGCACAGATATGTTAAGGAAGAGAAATGTCAAGCATTGTTTGAGATATGAGGTAGGAAAGTAATCATTGAGATAGAAAGGCCTCAGAGTGTCTGAGACAAATGCCTACAGAATGACACTCTGTGTGCAGTCAATATAGCCTACTGGATCAAGATAAACTTTATTGAATTTGCCATGCTGGTCCGTGGTGACTGAACAAGGGAGGATTGATATGTAAAGAAGGGGCCCATTATATTTCTAAGAGTCAAAGCCCACAGTGCATATGTCAAGAATGCTATAGTAAGCAAACTTCAATGGCAGAGGTAAACAGAGGCTAAGCATCCACATGCAGGAAGCCAGCAGAGATTAGCCAAGAACACTTGACTTAGGCCAAGATCAGTCTTGGTGCTTGCTGGAAATATAGAGCTGGTGCAAGGCATGCTGTAGGGTCTTCCACTCAATATCCCAGAATGTCTTCTCTATGGCTGGGGACAGAGAGCAAAGTTCAGGGGTTTAGGTAAGGACAGAGGCCTGTGCTGTCTGATATTTGAGTTACAATGTCGCCACACATGTTAAGAGTCATAAAAAGTACATCAACAGCACATTAAAATAGAGAGCTACATGCTAGACACATCTAATACTAGAGAATCACGTTTCAGAACAATGAAAAAATAAAAAACCACACACTGTCTAATAGCCTTAAGGAAACAAGGAGAGCCCAAGCAGAAAGCACTGATTTCTACCAGTTTTACCGGGGTGCCAGTTGATAAAGGAAAACTATGGAAAAGACCACGTCCATTGTTTTAGACATTCGATAAAGGTTTAGAGAAAAGTCAATAAACAAGCAAATGGCAAACTAGCCTATGCCAGCCATACCACCAACTTCACTCATTCATGCTACAGAGCATCCTTCTCTGCAATCAATTAGAAGAATTGTTGTCAAGGACATCATCCTTTCTGTGTCAATCCCTTGAGTGAGTAAGAGCCAATCATCATCTTAAAATTAGTTAGCCCAATAGAATGGACAGTGCCAATGAGGAAGGAGATGAAGATGAAGAGACAAGGTCTTATCTTTTGAATTAAGGTCAGCAATGTAGATCAGTAGGCAGCAGGAGAACGGAAGTTAGGTCTCAGGGAAAATAGTGAGAAAACCCAATGTCTGGACAAAAATGATTAAAATTTTGGTCACTCGAGTGGGAGGGAAATGGGAGGCGGGGAGGAGGCAGAAATTGCTTTTTTTTTCCAATAAAAAAAATTGGTCACTATTGAAAGAAGAGATAGGAAGGGGGAAAGAACAGTAACATTTTTTGAGTTAGAAATCAAGGCAGCAGATAATCCCTTAGTCTCTGCATTTCAAAGGTCTGTAGGTCTCTGTACTGTCTCCATCTGTTACAAAAGGAAGCTTATTTGACAAAGAGTACATTATTTTTGTCTATAGAGATAAGTATTTATAATATAGTTAAAATTATACTGGTGAAAACTCAGAGACTAAGAAGCAGCAGGAGGCTCAACTTCTACTGATATATCTGCAACACAACCCCGACACCTAAGGATCAGAGAAAATCATGGAAGAGGAGTCAGAAAGATTGTAAGAATCAGAGGCCCAGGACACCCATAGCTAGATACCATCACCTCTGCATGACAGGAAAAACATACCCATAAAATCTCAGCAATATGGTTGTGTGAATAAGACCAGCATAATGACAATACCCATTGATATGCCAAAATTGACAAGGAATATTCCATAAGGTTCACCAGCAAATAAAGAACTACAAGTGATCAATGACTACCAAGAGAAGGAGAATCCATTTCACCATGAACAATATCCTGCATAGGACATCCATTCCCAAGGGGTCAGCCCTGTATACATGAAAACAATGTTAAATGGACTCAGTGTGTGTGTGTGTGTGTGTGTGTGTGTGTGTGTGTGTGTGACAGTAATAACTTGAAAGAGACTGTAGAGCTTCATGGGACCAGGTCCAGTCCAGCTACCTCTGAGCAGGCCTGAGGTCAGGAACATCCTCGGGAGCAGGCTTGAACCAGCGACCTCTGTGGGACCAGGCCTGAGCCAATGACCTCCACAGACACAGGCTAACAGATTGAATACAAAAAACAGGGTCCATCCTTATGCTGCATTCAAGAAATATACCTCAACCTCAAAGATAGGCATCACCACAGCATAAACGGTTGGGAAAATATTTTCCAGTCAAAAAGACCTAAGAAACAAGCTGGTGTTGCTATCTAATATCTAACAAAATAGACTTCAAACTAAAATCAATCGGAAGAGACAAAGAATAGCATTTCGTATTAGTCACAGGAAAAAAAATCCATCAAGAGGAAATCTCAATACTGAACATCTATGCCCCCAAATGCAAGGGCAACCTCATATGTAAATGAAACAGTTCTAAAGCTTAAATCATATATTAAACCCCACATACTAATAGTGGGAGACTACAACACCCCCCCACCACCACTGGACAGGTCTGCGAGACAGAAACTTAACAGAAAATAAGGGAACTAGCAGATGTTATTATTCAAATGGATTTAACAGACATCTATAGAACATTCCATCCAAACATAAAAGAATATATCTTTTTCTCAGAACCTCATGGAACCTTCTCAAAAACTGACCACATACTAGGTAACAAAGAAACCTCAACATATGCAAAAATATTAGGAATAATGCCCTGTATCTTATCAGATCTCCATGGCTTAAAATTAGAATTCAACAGCAACACTAATTTCAGAAAGCCCACAAATACTTAGAAATTAAACAATGCTCACCTAAATCACCAATGGGTCAAGGAAGAAAAGAAAAAAGGAAGAAATTAAAGACTTTGTAAAGTCCAGCAAAAATGATCAGACAGCATCCCCAAATTTATGAGACACAATGAGAGCAGTGTTAAGAGGAAAGTTCATAGTATCAAATGCCTACATAAAGAAGCTGGAAAAAATCCCACACTAGTGAAAAAGAGACTGTGAATTTGGGAAGAGGGGACATGGAAGGAGTTTGATGGGAAAGGGAGAGATAAAAATGATGGAGATGTATTGATCATATAAGATGTTCTAAGAATAATTTAATAAAAATTTAGAAACATACAGTCATAGCAGTGAAGATCTGTAAGCAGCTGCCTTGAGGGAGGAGCTCCTAGAATGTATACCTTACTTTGTCAAGGGAATAATTATTCTTATCTGTTTATGCTGTTTTCAGATAAACTGGCTTTCCTGAGGAGCAGACTCCTGGCCCGGTGATTGACAGGCTCAGTTGGATTGATGACCAAGAGTAAGTATGGTATGCAAAGTTGTAATGTTTGCAGTAGATCAGAACGTCTCCACCCAGGGCAAGAGGCAGAGCTCAATTTCCATTCTTCTGACTAGGAACTTTACTTTGGTGGCCATTATCTGTAGCCCTGATAGCTCCACCTTTGCATATGGTGAGTGGGAGGTAGAGTCCCAAGCTGATTATGAGGGACAGTGTTTCATCATGAGCGGCATTTAAGCCCACTGTCCTTTTCATTACCTACAAGACCCCGAAAAACTCATAACAGATTTGTCCCATAGCAGAATGATCGATGTATGATTTCATATTCTTGGTCTCTAATATAAGGAGTAAGCACAAATTTCAGCAGTAATAAAGAAAATGGTGCCAATACTTGCATCAACAAAATAAAAAATAAAACTCAAATCAATCAAATAAAATGCAATTAATAAATCATGCCAACCATAACTCAATATATACTTACCCTTTTTCTTTAAATAAATAAAACAAATATTTTATTTGATAAAACATAAAGAGAACTCAAGATATAAATAAATGGCATTGTTATGTTGACTTAGAAAGTTCTTTGGGATAAAAACATGCTCTGGAAATTGGCTAAAGTCATTATTCATTGATCTGCTTCTGTCTACTAATTGAAGTTCTCTTTCCTGTCTACTATTTTTATCATCTTCATTTTCAAATCATCAGTTTTTCTACACTTTCCTCTTCACCTATTTCAGTGATACTGAATATTATTTTCAGGTGCTATTAATTATAATATTGTGAGCTCTCTCGGCCAGATTGCCATCATCAAAGCCAAGGGGGAATGCCATCTTGAGAGAACTGAGTGCCAAATGAAATTACTGCAGGTGAAGGCTTTGATTTCACTATTTTCCTCAGCTACGCTTCAAATATGTGAATGAGTATTTTATGTGTGAATTCACAGCGTATGAAATCCGTGTAGCTCTGAATGAGGAGAAAGAAGGCTAGGTGCTGGCACTGTCCCCACTAAGTCACCTGTGCCCTCTGCTCACCTGACAACGAGATTGGTGGTGAGGGTCAGGACCAGTATTTCCAGGTTCTTCACCTCTTATCCAAACAACTGAAAACAAGGGCTCACACGGATTTTCGAAGCAATCAAGACAACTTCAGTGACAGCAAAACTATAGTGAGGTTATTGAGGGAGACAGTGTCCAGATCGACAGCAGGGCCACATGAGAGTGTGGGTACACAAGGACCTTCATTTTAGAGGGTTCAAGAGAAGGAGTAGTTTGGTTACTGAGAGGTATAGTGAGTATGTTTCTCTTTTTACTAAAAGATTAGCTTATATGTTCCCTGTTCCCACTGTGCAGGTCCCTTCCCATAATGCACATGATTAAAATCAGATGCATATCCAGATATGCATAGGCATAAGATGGTAAGGAAGATGTTCTTCATAAAAGATTACTAGGAGACACAGTTTTGCATTACTTCACTTTCATCCAAAATGCACCCAGGCTAGACCGACCTTCCAATTATTCATGCCCAGATGCATTGCCAAGGCACCTGAATAGAAACCAGCTAAATTCTGCTGTTTCTAGGGCTAAGTAAACTTGTACTGTAGTTCAGAGATGGGGTACATGTAACCTGATGCAGCTGAGGGATCGAGGGAGTTCTGATGTTTTGAAGTGCATGGTTTGGGGAGATCTCTATGTGCACATATCTGTCGGTAAAGGAACAAGGCTGCCAAGTTCATTATTAGAAGGATGTGCGTGCAAAACCCCACATCAAATAGGGTCCTAGGGTACTAAACTACTTCCTCTGTGTGCCTCCATCAGGTGGACATGGTTGGGCACTTGCTGTGCAGGGCACTACCCTGACCACTCCCTAAACAAGCCAGGCAGTGTCCAAAGACTCTCAGCCTCCTTTCAGAAGAAGATTGACCATAGAGTGTGAACTGTGGCTAACTTCAGAGAATCCGATAAAATTACATCTCAGAGGAGGGAACAGTAGTAGAGTGTCTCCGTGGAAGAACAGCTCAAAGCCAGAAGCTGGGGAATGTTTCCAGCAATGAGAATTTCCAGGAATTTGACCTTACATAAATTCATTATGTAAACACAGATAGACTGCTAGAGGCATGAACACTTCAGGTCAACAGCGAGAGTCATACCCTTGAACTCTGAGTCCATCATCCAGCAGAGGGAAATCACCTTGCATAAATCATTCCCAAAGGGTGCTTGCTGCACGAAGCAGGGATGAGCCCTCTGTGTATAAAGTCCTCAGGGTCTCACCTACCTTGAAATAGATGTAGGGATATTCCGTTCAGACCAGCATGAGGGGAGACTAAAAAGATTCCATCGGGTATATCAACAAAGTAACAGAGCACAAGGCATGACAGAAATTAGTGTTAGCTTAGCAGCAGAAGAACCGAGATTTCCAGAATCTAGAAAGATCTCTCCCACAGGAAGGTATTGAGAGATGATAAGGAATCTCAATCAGATGACGTTGAAAATTAAGCCAGTATTAATGAACATACCATCAATGACATTTCATGCCGAGGGTTAAAAAAAGGGGGGAGGGGTGACGCGCAGTGGGGTGGGGAGCGTTAAAATTCAAAGTAACAAAATCGGGCTCCATTTTAGGGAGCCACTGAAGACACAATGCGTAAGGGGATAGCTAGATACTTCAGAGACCTGCAAGGCGCCCCACAGTGCGAGGGAAGGAGGAAACTGCATTTTTAAACAAAGTCTGAAATTTAGACATTCTGTAAACAAGTGTTGAGCATCCCTTTGCATTTAACGATCGAGCCTTAGTATTGCATTCTACAGCCTAGAAAATAGACTTCCAAGCATCTATATACTACAGAGTCGAAGCCCAGAGCTTGATCTGGGTTCACTGTCCTCAAGAAACAGGCGTTTGGCGTCTGCTTTTAAAAGTCGTGCTATGGGATTCCGGTTTCTCTCTCTCACAGCCACACGCACGGGATTGGGAGGGTTCAGTCTTAGCCTGCATTAGGGAACTGAGCTCAAGTACAGAGGACAGACCAGTGTTCGAGAATTCATTTCGGAGCTAGCTGGGGACTGCTAAACCTCTCTGCAATGCCGCCACCTACTGTCCTGATCAAAGCTGAGCACAGGCGAAGCGGCTGCTGCAGAGCTACCGCGGGACAGGGAGGTAGGGGAGTCTTTCTTGAGCTAGGAGAGAAGGCATCAATGTGAACTTGAAGCATAAAGCGTGATCTGACTCAACTGTTAACTCGCGCTGACTTTAAAGTCAGGCTAAATCCTGAAAGAGAAAATTCTTTAAAATTAGGTGCGGTTAGAACCGCCATCACGACATTCAGGACACACCAAAAAAAAAAAAAAAAAAAAAAAAAAAAATCCAAGTTTCTTCAATCTCTGCAGGATCACAAAATGCAGCCTCCAAACTCAGGGCCTGGGTTTCTCTCTCTCTCTCTCTCTCTCTCTCTCTCTCTCTCTCTCTCTCTCTCTCTCTCTCTCTCTCTCTCTCTCTCGGTGGGTGGGGGGCGTGAATGATCCAGCTAATCCAACAATGTCTGTCTACCTTGGAAAGTTCAAGATTTCAGTAGCTGTTCATTTCTCGAGACTAGACTTTCGTTTCCTACATATAGATTGCCACCAGGTGGGGCAGCCCAGATTTAGGGTGGATCTTTTTAAAGAAAAAGATCTGGATTTGGGTTGGATCTTTCCACCTCAAATGGAAAGACAATCAACCAAGAAAAATCCCTCACAGCTGTATCACAGTGCGTATCAAGTTAACTAGTTAACTAGCTGTCAGCGGCAAGGCCCTTCTGATGCAATGAAGAGGGTTTCCCTTCCTGCCTGAGAAAGAGGCGAAAACAGACTACTGGAAAGATGAAGGAGTTAGCAGAATTCCTCAGGCTACGGGAGGTTTCTCCTTTCCAAACTCAGAGTCCATTGGTACCGGGTACTGTGTACCGTGTGCCCCACCCCCACCCACCATCCTGGCTCCTCCCTCAGAGGGGCAGCCATGTGGGGAAGCAAGTTGTCTAAAGACCAACTGAAGAATAAAGTGACAGTTCTCTCATTCCATAAACAAGGACAGGACCATGGCATCAAACACGCCACTGGGAAGAGTGTGAGGCAGGCATAGGCCACCACAGACTCCTGCCTACCCTTGATTCCTGCAGGCAGATTCGCCAGCCTACTGCACTGGATGGAAAAGCCCTCCTGAGAATCTAATGCTGCTAGCTTGGAGAAAGGTAGTCTCTGCTCTGTATTGCCTTAGATCTGCCTTCTTCAGAACTCTCCCTTGTTCAACAGGCTTCATTACCGTAACTGGTATTTGGCACTATTTCTTTGGTTAATAATTTCTTTCACACTGTAATTCCTGGTAAATCTCTGAGTTTCTGTTTCATATACTTCCAAACTGTTCTTTTCACCTATAACCACAGCAACGTATCTTCCCAGAAGATAAAATCAGCCCTTTCAAACCTTCATTTTTTTTTAATTTGTTTTCTCAACCCTTGCCTATATCAGCTTCAGAAAGGAGAAAACAAAAGAAAAAAATTCCTCTGATTGCGGCCATGAAGCTTAGTTATAATAAGGCTATAGCTCAGAAACTTTTATTTCAATATCTTACTTCTTGCTTTCTATGTTCCCAAAGCTTTGGAAAATGCAACCCTTCGAACATTCAAGTCTCTTGAAAATTGGCCATATATTCTGAGTTCTTCTCTGCCTTTGAGTAGCATGCCAATACAGTCTATTATAGCAGCTAATATATTCACACTTCAATATCTTCTTCAATTACTGTGACTACAGTTGCTGATCTATGAGTCTCACACTAGATCTCCAAGGATATTATAGATAGTAATTGTATTTAAGTATTTCCAAGGTATAGCATTGCTCACTATCTACCTCAAATCAATATCGGATAAAAGATTCTGTAGCTAAAATTACTTCCTTTTGAGGGACCAATTCTTGTATTAGTCCTGATAGTCTACTTTTGTGCCAATTCTCAAATTTTAACACATGAATATTTCTTTCTTCCTTATGTAGCAATCTAACCAGAGCTGTCGGGATCACCATCAAATCATGACTGTGGCCAGCCTGACTAATTTCTTTGCAAAAATCTTCATATTTGGCACACAGGCTCCAAAGAAATGCAACGAACGAAGACCAACGCTATCTATGAAGTCTTTTGGGTGCTCGTTTCTAATAACAATCGTGCTTCTTCTTAATACAGCAGCCTTTTCTGACGGTCTGCTAACTGCTGGGTAGCAATCAAGCAAGGAGTCAAGATATGGCAAGAACACGAATAATTTTATTCCCAGCTCTTGTGCTTTTCTCTCTCTATTAGAGAAAATAAATGTGTGAATAACAACACATTTAAGCAGTAACTGATTACTGCGGCAAATAATAGGTGTATTAAGTATCAGACAATGCAACACAGCAACAGGCCTAATTCGGCTGTGAATAGTGGCTTTGACATTTGGGTCCAAAAGACAAAGAGATGTCAGAATGAAGAGGAGAAAGAAGCATCAAAGCTTTACAAATGGGTGGAGGAGGGTACCAGCCATAACGAGTGTGGCACCTACCAAGACTGTGTACATGTTTAGGGTATACTGAAACCACAGTTCCCATGGAGTCTTTGTGTGGAGATGTCAAATAGACAGTAGGCACTAAGGCAGAGCCTATTGGAAAGCAGTACCATAATGTTAGATTGTTTCGCTTTCTTCCCTTTGGCTAGCATTCTTATTTTAGAAGACAGCTTAGTGATGCTCTACTCCTCCCACAAGATATACTTCAGCAACTGCTATGGTGTATATACTGAATGCACACTCCAAAACGCCTGCGTATTAAATATTTAATCCCCAGAGTGGCACTGTTGGAAGCTCCTGGAACTTCTGAGAGGTGACTCTAGAAGAGATCCTCGGATCATTTAAGGTGTGCTCTCAAAGGCACTGCAAGGTTTTATCCTCTTCCTTTTTCTCTGTTGAGTCCTGGGCACTGAGAGATTTTGTTCTAGCTCATTTCCACCATGCTGTGCGGCCTTGCCATAGGACCAAAGTAAATACCAAAGCCTAAACCCCCAACTCTGTGAGCCAAAACAAACCCTTGCTCTTTATTGAACTGGTTATCTTAGATAGGTTTGAGATGAGTGTCAGGGGAGCTCTAGGCAGTTAAGATGATGGTCCTTCCTGGAGAAGGACACAAACATCTGTAATTAAGTAGCCACAAATAGCCCCCACCTCATAAGTGCCAGCCTCGTACTCAATATCATTTAGACAGATTTATCAGTCCATGTCAGGGAGGCTAGGACCAGGAAGAAATCTGCCATTGCATGCACAAGGATGGCATCAATCATTCCATACCCCACCAGTCATTCTTTGAAAACCACAGATTCCACCATGTGAATGGTTTTGCCTCTCACTCTTGGAGCCCCTCCTATTCAGCGAGAGTTTCTCCCTTGGCTCTCTAATACATTTGCATATTGAGTGCCCTTTCTCTTGATTCCGCAAACTTCATTCTTCATAGCCTCAGAGACCTGGCCCTGGGTGACAGAAATGAGCCGATAGGTTTTCATAGTAAAATATTATTTAAAAATTTTACTCATTAAGGAAAACATATATGTGCAACAGAGAGAGACCATCACTGAAAACCACAGCTGATCAAGCTGCAGAGCTGAAGAGCTCAGTGCCAGAGATACATCGACGACATGACTCCGGCACTAAGGCTCACGAATCATTCTGCAGGACTAATTTTAAATGAGAGCATTCTCATTGGCAGCCAAACGATTTTTGACAAGTATGAATCACTGAACTATCAGCGAGAAAGTCTTGGCACTTTAAACTATCACTTTGCATACTCAATATGCCAGTAATAACAATTAAAAATTGGCCATTTAGTGAAGCCGGGGTTTTGGAATAAGAGAAAAGTCCCACATGGAAAGAGACAAGGCCACTCATTTTCCTGTTTTATTCTGTGTAGTTTATTCAGTCTCGTAGGCAGCAAGCACGGGTCTGAAATTCAGCTTCACCTTATTTTAAACTTGTGGGTTTGCTTGTGGAATGAATGTTTATTGTAGAGTAGGAGTGCATTTATTTTAATTCAGTTCATGATTACTAAAGCTTATAGAAATCTGTCTTGGAAAACCTCAGAAAATTATTTAAAATGACTCTTTATATAAATGGAAATCTTCAAGAAAAGAGAGAAACAGAGAGAGAGAGGGAAGGAGAGAGAGAAAGGGAGGGAGAGAGGGAGGGAGAGAAGAGAGGAAAATCAGTTGAAGGTCATCATGCAAGGAGACCACGAGGCAGCAACAATTAAGAACAGGCATCTATTTTAATTTTTCAGGTGTGTGTTGATGAGGTGAGTTGGAACTGTTTAATTGCTAATCTCTCAAAGGAAGGAACACACCATGTTAATTAAATGCGGTGATGATAGAAAATGTGGAGGTGGATTAATCACTTCTAATGACAGAACAATTTTCTTTAAAAGTGAGTTTTACAAATAAGAAGTGGAATTAACCAAAAGAGAACGCTGTCCTTAGAGAATGCAGGCACATGTGCGAGCATGCTCATGCGCGTGCACACACATGCACCCCCCCACCACACACACACACGTATGAGCGCACAGGCAGTCAAATCCTCCTGCTGATTAGATTGCGGGGTGTTATGCTTTTAAAGTTATTATTTTAAAATAACTCACTAATGACAAGCATCTAAATCTCACTCTTTGAACTAAAACAAGCAAAGAACTTGCTATATATATTATATATATAATTCTGACTTGGAGTGAGAAATAACTCACTCTTTAGCTGTTTAGGTCCACTTATGTTGCTATATGGTCTTTTATATCAATTATAAGCAATCCAAATCACTTTTCTCTGGCCTCCATAAGGTAACATACAAAACCTTTTAAAGGAATAGAAATTTGAAGTTATCATTTTCTTAACTGAAAATGCATTAGATGTCTAGCCACGAAGAAAGTAGACATCGCCAGGAAACATGTGAGTGTTGATTGACAAATATAGAAGATCTTATGCAAACTGCAAGTTACAGAGATTATATAATGAAGGCTTAAGAAGAAAATATGTGAGACTGCCTAATATCTCAGACTAAACATCAGAGTCAGGAAAGCTGCAGGTGATGCTGAGTCATGGCTAGCTAGACATGGAAGTAGGACAACCAGGGAGGGGTGGGCAGGGACCAGGAGGTATGATTCCTGTATGGCAAAGGAAGCTTACCATGTTTTTCTCTCACATTAAAACCAAAATTAGCTATCAGCGGTCTGTCTCTCATAAACTTGGCACCCGACTTTTAAATCTTAACACTCCACCCCAGCCGTCAAAGTGCCTGAGAACACAACGGACCCCAAAATGAAATATTGGCCAGTACCATGAGATGAGCTGTCCATTGCAAAAATGAAAACTGTCTTTTTTGAAATGATTTTCTTCCTGGGCATTAGAGCACTTGGGGATAAGTTATTTTAAAAGTGGCTACAATATTTTAATAATTATTTTCTCTTTATTGACACAAAATACCTGTCAAAAGCTACTTCAGAAGAGAATGTTATTTTGCAAGTAACTGGACTCTGCTGCATATCTTCAGATCTCACTGGTTTTCTAGAGCCTTAACGTAAATCTCTTTATTTTTCATACTTGTAAAATGAGAACCATAAGATGACTGAGTCATTGCTGAATGTGCTGCCACTTCAAGATGATGCTTGTCCCCTTTACAGCTGTAAAGACTTCGGTGTGCCTTGGCAGGTGATCCTGCCGAAACACTTCCCAGGGAAGTGGTTTTCTGCAGAGGATCCTTCCAGTGGCATCCTCAATTTGAGGTCTTTCTTTGTAGTTTCAAACGTTAGCACTATCCGTTGATGAATCTTATTATCACAGTGAAAGAGGTTGCTTTTTTAAATGATACTAATCTCTTAAAATCTTATAGCTGCTCTGTACAACCTACCTTACCTTGTATACATCTTTAAACTCTCACAATGTTTTGTAGTAATAGGAGCGGCGGGGCTGCGTCCCCAGTACCCGACCGCCCGCATGGCTAGCTTATGCCCCGAAATAATTACACAGAAACTGTATTCTTTTAAACACTGCCTGGCCCGTTAGTTCCAGCCTCTTATTGGCTAGCTCTTACATATTGGCCTAACCCATTTCTAATAATCTGTGTGGCTTACCAGGAATGGTCTTAATTTGCATCTGCCTGGAGTGGGAGAATCGTGGCGACTCATTGACTCAGCTTCTGTCTCCCAGCATTCTGTTCTGTTTACTCCACCCACCTAAGGGTTGGCCTATCAACCTTAGGCAGTTTCTTTATTGATAAGAAATCACTCCCACATCAATGTTTTTTTTTTTAATGTATCATGCGTTTTCATATTATTCTGCACTTTCTCAGTGTAGAGCTAGGAGCAGTAAGTACTAATCATGACAAATTCTAAATGTTATGATGTCTTGAAGTTCCTCTGATAAATTAGTAAGGAATGCTTTTGAATATACCTTCACTTATATTTCCAGAATGTAGTATCAGTGGCCTTTATCCCAACCAACTCAGTCTTTGTTGTCTTCCAAAATCTCTATTGTCTGAAATTTCCTCTTGAAATTTTGGTCTCACGTCTTCCATGATGTCCTATTAAGCTTTGCTTATTTGCAACATTCAAGAGCATCTCCAGTCTGCATCTCCATCTCCATATATTTTCATATCCTTACTGAAAACAAGTTCCAAAGGCCTATGAACTGTATGGTCAATCATATCATAGCAGCAACCCTACTCCTAGATACCAAATTTCAGTACTAGTTACTGCTCTCTCTGCTGTGCCAAAATGACAACTGAGAGCAACTTTAAAAAGGAAGGATATTTGGGGTTCATAGATGGACCATATAATCCATCATCACCTGAAAGGCCTGGTGGTAAGAGAGGCTGATGTCACTGTAGACAGAACATGAGGGAGCTTATCACATTGTGTTCACAGTCAGGAAGAAGACAAAAATGAAGTCTGATGCACCACTCACATTTCCCATTATCCAGACTTAAATCCTTGCCCTTGGTATAGTGATACCCATATGCAGAGTGGGTCCTCTTCCCACCACAGTTAAAAATCTTTGGAAATAAAGACAAACACAAACACATGTCTTCTAGGTGCCTCTAAATCTTGTCAAATTGGCAAGCAAGATTAAGCATCACAGAAACTTGCACAGTAAGCCAGAAGCAGTTTGGATCTCTGAGCATGTTTGCAATCATGCGCTATGTTCTTAGCAGAACAGCAGATGCTCAAAAACTCCACTGTTTCTTCCACGCTCTCAATTATGTGATCTCTCCACCAACACATTCTTCTGTAGCTATTGCTGTATGGAATGATTAAATACAAAAAGAGATACTGGTGCCTCCTTCCCCATTTCTCTTTTATCCTTTCCAGCAAAACGGTTGGCGTGTAATGGGCAGTAACAAAAGAAAAAAATAACATTGTAGGTACCTCTGGTTGTTCATCTTTAGTAGCAATGGAAATCCTCACCCCCATATTTTTTAACTAGAGCAAATTCTGGCTAAGATAAAAATTGTGAGATCTCCAGGTTGCCATCATTTTGACAACTCCCCACAGATGCACCCTTCTTACCTGGTGGCTTACTGGAGTCTCTCTGGAATCTAGTAGGTTCACTAGAATGCCAATCTTATGAGGGAAATGAACTGTGCATGTTCCACACAATTCTAAAAAATTATTCGGAATGCCAAGAAGACAGTGGCATGAAGGGCAGAGCCCTTTCAAGGATGGGGATCCTTCTGTGGGTCAGGCTCTCTGTCACTGCATATGCTGTATACCCATGAAGTAGCCCTATGTAAACAGCTGATAATGACACAGGGAATGAAGTGGCAAAATTCCCCTTCTATTCTATCTTTCCAAAGTCCCAAACAGACCAAAACTTCAACTGGCATTAGATTAAGAAAAGACAAGAATAACACAAGTTCCTCATGGCTCTGCAATCTCCTCAGCCTTCGCAGTGACTTGAAGGCACAAAGAATGAGTTAGTGTCAATAACGTACAAAGAAGAATAAGCTATGAAACTGCCTACAGCAAAGGAAGACGACAGGATGGTCAATTCAGTAAGGAAGGGAATCCAGGAAGGCTTGGATTCATTTTAAGGGGTTTGTTTATAATGATTTTCTTTGGCTTAATTTTTAATCTTATTCATATGAATGCTACTTTATAGAGAAGATTCTTTCTGTGTGGAAACCTTATCTCCTACTTTAAGAAAGAACACAGCTGAATATTTTGTATCTTATCCTCTTTTTCGAGTTCCATCTTGTGAGGGGGCGCTCCTGCAAGCCAGAATATAATGATTCTTTGCAAGAATTTCCACCAGACATTAGGGTTTTTCATTTTTTCTACTTATGCTGTAGTTTGAGGAGACAAGCTTCAGAGCAGGCAAAGATGGCGCCACAACAATATCGCTATATACATCTTATTTAGCTCTTATCAAATGTCTGATCTGCACAAAATATTGCATGAAAGAATGTTGCCCATTAGCCTATTTTGCAGGCTTGACCTGTGAAAACATCACCTCCAGCATCTACATGGCTGCTTCCTGTTAGCTTTGATTTACTTTCAAAGGGATGACTACCTAATTAAAATAAGCAAGAATACAAAACAATAGAATGGCTCATTTTTATAAAAGCTGGAATGGAAGTGCCCAGGCATTCAGACGTATATTTTATTTTATTTATGGTATGTATTTTATATAGGGACTTTGCACTGTTATCATGTAAAAAGGTGATATATATATGAAGTAAGGTTCTTGTAACATTATCACTCACTCTTTCCCATCTCTAGATTATGATACTTCTGTTGGTTTTGCTCATAAACAAAGAGCAGTGTTCAATAGCAAGATTTAAGCACACTTTGAAGGCATCTTAGTCTTTTAATTTTTCAAACCTGGAAAGTATTTGGTAATGATAACATGTAATTGAGTACAAACACATTAAGAAAAAAAAACTCTATTTAAAAAAAGCTGGAATAAAACATAAAAACAGTAGATTAATCTTCTACCTAGAGATTTAGGAGGAACTTAATAAGCATGTATGGAATTATATTGGGTTCCTGTAGGCATTTGATTAGTTACACAGGTGCTTCCTAACACAGTAGAATTGAAACACAGAGAAAAGTTCCTTGTTTCCATCTTCAGATATATACTTACAAGATTTTTCTTCATATTTACCTTAGAGTTTTTTTCTTTTGGATTGGTTGGTTTTGGTTTTTTAAGACACGGTTTCTATGTATAGCTTTGGAGCCTATCTTAGCACTCATTCTATAGACCAGGATAGCCTCAAATTCGCAAAGATCCTCCTGCCTCTGTCTCCTGAGTGCTGTGATTAAAGGTGTGCACCACCACTTCTAGCTTACTTTAGAGACTTTTGAGAACTCTTAAAATGCACACATACAAAACTTCAGCTAGCTACATCAAAGAACTGAAAACATAAAATCAAAGTGTATGCAATGAGGAAGTAGCAATGATTTCTTCATAAGTGATGGCAAATTTACTTCTGAAGATTCGATAGGTAAAATAAGCCTGGGATGTTTAAATTCACCGCACTTGGTGAAACTCTCAACTGAGAGATGCTTTGATTTTTGTTTTAAAATTAAATTTCTTATTCTTTGCACATTGATCACTTGTGGGTTTCTGTACTAATCTACTGAAAAAGAAGCTTCTCTGATGAGGGCTGAGAGATGTATTGGAACTATGAATATGAAGATAAGAACCTAGGGGGAAGCTTATTACTATGTCCACTTAGCAGAATAATAGTGTTAAGTTCTTCCCATGGGGCCCATAAACTAGCCAACCATAACATTTTGGCCTACTTAACAATAGCAGGCGTGAGTTCTATATTATGGGCAGATTTTCTATCCAATCAGAAAGCAGTTGATTATTCCTTTAACATTTGTGTCACTACTGCACCAGTGAGCACATCTTACCAGGTCAGTCATTATCATAACTTACAGTAGTCACATTTGGGTAAGACTGCTGTCATTTTTCTTCCATGGAGTTATGCATAGAACTTTCCAGAACTATGAAAGCTGACCAATAGAACTGCAGCAATCAGGTCAGTGCCAGTTAGTTTTCTCTGTCCTATGACTCAAGTATAGAGTAACCAACATGAAGAAAATAAAAGAGTGCAGAATGCTCTGTTTTAATGGGATATCCATATCTCATTCCCTACCATCGAAGCTCAAGGATCACCATAGAAGGGAGGGTAGAAATATCGTAAGAGCCAGAGGTAGTGGGCATTTGCAGCAAATGATATAGTCTAGACATAAAAGGACCGTTGTGCACAGGAACTTAACAGAAGCTGTTATTGCATGTACAAGATCAAGTCAGCTAAGATATCAGCATTGAAGGAGGGCTTATAACACACCACCTCTTGCTGAGGGTCTTTTAGGATAGATGACAGGAGCGGAAAGTCATTTTTCTTCAGATATGTAGCCACTGAGAGGCTAATCAAGCTCAAGTAGATTGTCCTATACCCAAGTACATACAGGTAGCATAGGTAGACTCAGTAGGCTAAAAAATAATAAAAGTACATGAAGTAGGGAGAAGGAAATGGTGGGTGAGCTAAGAGAGAACATTGAGGAAGGAAATGGAGGTAGATTTGATCAAAACTTATGTATACTAAATTATCAAACAATTTTTATTTTTTAAAAATATCAAACTTCATCTCTTTGCACAATTGCTCTAGTTGCCATGGCTACCAAATACAAAGTCTAAAATGACATCAGTTATGATCAGAGGGCTAAAACATTCGACACTTTCATTACTCTGGATAATTTCCTAATTTAACTTGACATAACCATATGTGGATATACATGATTGTATATATACATATAAAATCTAGGAGCTACAACAGATTTTTTTTTTTTTTTTTTTTCATGACAGGGTTTCTCTGTGTAGCTCTGACTTTCTTGGAACTCGCTCTGTAGACCAGACTGGCCTCGAACTCACAGAGACTCACCTGCCTCTGCTTTCCTGAGTGTTGGCATTAAAAGCCATGCACCACCACTGCCCAACTCATATTTACCTTTTTAAGACTGAGTCAGTTAACTTAATGTTATCACCAGTTGTATCATTCTTCCACAAATGATAGAACCTCATCTTTCTTTATATGATAATCAGTTGTATACAGACACGATAGTTTCTTTATCCATTCCTCTGTTGATGAACACGTAGGATGGTTGCATAACTTAATTATTGTGACTGATATTATAATAAGCACTGGTATGCAAGTATCTCTGTGATACGTCGATTTGCTGCCCTTTGAGTAAACACCCTGAAGTGTTAAGGAGAAATCATATGGTAGAATTGCTTTTAGTTTAACATGTGTAAATCTCCATCCAATTCTGTCACCATTGACTATTCATCTTTATTTCAGCATTGGACTGGAGTAAGCAGCACCACATAGTATGTCGTACCGAAAGAATTGAACAATGTCACGAAATGCTGGAAGAGGAAGCAAAGAAGCAGGTGACATCTTGGTGCACATGAACATAACCTAACTGTATCATTACTTTGACAATATGATTTGAATCATTGAGTGTGCATATAAAAACATAATATGCAATGGTGAAGCCTGTGCATTCTTCACACTGTTGACACAATTACATCTAATCATATTTTTTCCTTCATTTTTTTTCCTTTTTGGCTTTGATTTATGCATTGTTTGTTTGAAAAAATCCTTTCTTACACTGTCTCTAAATGCTTATTAAATATTCTTTGAGTTATTTAAAGACTTTTGTTCATTCCATGTAATTCCTTAAGCCATCTGTTATACATTTAGGACTGTGCCAAAACTAAATGCGGTCTGGCAAGATGGCTCAGCAAGCAAATGTGTGTGCTGTGCATGAAGTAATCTGAATGAATCTAGAGAACTCATGTAACAGTGGAAGGAGAGAACTAACGTCGTCAATCTGACCTTTGACCTCCACATGTCCACCACAACATATGTGTCCTCACAGCATATGTTCCCATGTGCACATCATACCCTCTTACAGCCACTGCTTTAAGGTCCTAGCCTCAAAAACAAGCTTACTTACAGGAGTCAATTTTAGAGTAGACTCTTGGACATTCTATCCCAGAAGGAACAAAGAATGGGTGTCACAGGACCCTCAGGCCTTCAGTCATTTCTATGTAGGTCTCCCCTAACTATCTATTGCCTCAGGGTCTGAGGAGGTACTGGAGATTGCTTCAGAACTGGAGGTTCTGAAGGCTTCATCTATGTGGCTTTGGGGAAGACATTACCCATGATGCATAAAAACTTCGCAGCGTGGTTTATTTGAGTTCACTCTCATTTCTGTTACTGACCCCTCAGCCACACTTGGTATGCCCAGTAAACTCATAGGCTCCCTGGGATGAACTACGCTTTGCATGAGGCTCATAGGAGGAAGGAGTAGATGTTATTCACGCCACAATCTTGCTCAGGAAAGAATTTTAACAACACCCTCAACCATAATTATTATTTTCATCATCATCATCAACATCATCCTCATCCTCAAGGCTTTTATTCAAAAAGTTAAACATGGAATATCATTTCTTCATATTATCTTTCTTAGCTGAGACGAAATGTTATTGAGTCTTGAGAGTGATACTATGGAGTCAAACCTGAATTGCTTCTGCTCAGACCATTTGTGCTAAACTTAAAGAAGTTTTATACAGCTGCAGTCATTCCCAAGTCTTGGAAACAGATTTTCTGTGGCTTCACTTTTGTTGTGGTGAGCTTGTGTATTTAGTTGGAAAGTAGGGAATTAACCACAGGAGCTAAACATTTTGTGTCATCAAGAAAAAACAAACAAGCAACAAAGAAACCACCTCTCAGATTAAAAGATACTCTATATTTTAATATATATTTAAGCATTTCCATACTACTTTGTTAATATCACACCTTAATTTTAAGCAATAAAATAAACTTGAACTCATTTTTGAATGATTGGAGTATTGTACGAATATTTATAAAGCATTAATTATATTCAAAATTGATTAAGAGCCAATTTCTGTCTAGGAAAGTATCACATATCAAAATTCACAAACCTTTTGTTTGTCTATGAAAATATTTTTAAAGAATATTTGAATTTATTTTATAGTAAATAAATATGTGTCCTCACTACTGATATTGTCTGGAAGTTCTGATTCATGAAAGATGCTTCTCCATGTAAACAATGAGGCACTTGGGTCTCTGAGCATAGCCTAATACAATACTTGCTTAACATATGTAAGGAACTGGGTATAATCTTCAACCCTATCATACAGAAAGTAGTTTTATAGTATTTTCAGGTGACATGTTCATATATTTAATACCATTTCAGGACTGTGGTAACCTATTTCATTATCCTAGAAAGATAATTATGTGAGAAATTTTATCTATAGTATTACAATTCTAATAGTGACAAAATATAAAATACACAGACAATAACTGTTTTCCTAAAAACCAGTAATAAAATAGGTTGGAGAAAAGCATTGCTTCCACATTTCATAACCCAGAGCTGCGTTTCTCTAGATATAAATGATTCATCAGATTTCAAGTCTTTCAACCTTGGAATACAGGCAGAGGACTGTGCAGGTTTCAAAACATTTTAAACAGATACCCAGCTGGTATTTCAGCTCTGTGAAACTTGGGATTACCTGATGTGGGAAGTAAGAGGAAACTTGGAATGACTTTGATTGAATTATTAAACCTGGTTGGGTTCAGTGTTCATATCAGCATGGAGGAACAACTTAGCAGCAGCCTCATTTGGGTGGAAGATATGAAATAACATCGGTAAGGAATCAAAAGTCTTCCTAGTGCACAGGAGGTATTTGGGTGTTATTGTTGTGTTGTATATTAAGACAAAAACATGTTTAATAGTTAGAAAAAATAAAAAAACTCTAAATTTATTCCTAGATGAATTAAATGTTAAAAAAGAACTTTGAAGCATATAGAATAATTACACCTGGGAGTGTTTATTCTATGGTTAATGTGCATTGTCAATGAAACAGAATCTATATAATGAGTGGTTCATGGAGCCATTTTTAACAAACAAAATGTAAGTAAAGAAAAAAAGATTGAAGATGAGGTAATGTAATAATCATAATCTTTGATCATAAGAAAGAAATGAGCCAGGAGCATTCCATGTTGTAGAAAAAACATTCTGGCTAAGACTAAATTTCATGAACACCATCATGATTGCCTGAGGTACTTGGACACTTTTTGCATTTTAATGCTACAGTAATTAGCAAAACTGCATTCAAATTATTCAAGTGCATAATTATCAAAGAAGAATGAGATTGGGAGGAAAGTTCCAGAGAATTTATGTGAAAGCATTCTCACAGTCCAATAATAGTGTCCATGTCTACTCTTCATATCCCCTGCTACAGTATCACAACTGTTCCATATATTTTTCCTTTTGCCTCTCTGCCACATATACAAGTACATTTTACATATTTTTTCTTTCTGAAGAGTTGTTCTCAGGGAGCAGCCACCATATTTGTTGATCATATTTTAGAAATTAATTCTTTGGGCAAAAAATCCCAAAAAAAGGTTAAGCCAGCAAGTTTCCAGTTCAATAAATTATTCAAGATTTTCAGGTAAAAGTATGTTAGGAATCCAGTCCAATAGTGCTCCCCTGAGTACAATGCAGGGAAAAGTCCTGTGTATTTATGCCCATCATCTGACACCCTCCATTTTTCTTTTAAACAACCAGAACTGAGGAAGAAGGGCATGGCCATCCTCGATATACTATCAATCAACACTATCATGTCCAGAATAACATAATAGATATGTTTCTGGGTATGCCTATGGGGTATTATCTTGATTGTATTAACTGATGTAGGGAAGCCAATCTAATTGTGGGCAGGTCCATTTCCTGGGCAGGGGGACCTGGAATATATAAAATGGAAGAAGGGAGTCACACACCAGTCACCATGCATTTGTAGCTCTCTATTTCTTGACTAGGCTGTAGTGTAAGCAACTTTCTCAAGTCCCTGCCACTATGACTTCCTGCCAGGATGGAATATTACCTAGAAATGGGAGCTAAATAAAATCTTACTTCATTTAAAAAAAAATTGGTAGAACATACTGCTCATCAAATTATACTGAAATGAGCTTTCAAGATGAAAGAGTGTGATGGCTACTGATTGGAATCTTTGAACCTAGGAGTCATTAAAATCACAGCTGAATAATGTTGGCCACATCACTGTGAAATCAAAACTAATAATGACAACTTCAAACCAGTGGTTTTCCACCTGCAGGAAATGACCCCTTTGCAGGATCTAGTGATCCTTTCACAAGGCTTACCTAAGAACATCATAAAACACAGATATATACATAACAACTCACAATAGTAACAAAATTACAATTATAATATGTTTGGGCATCACCACAGCATGGAGAACTGTATTAAAGTGTCACAGCATTAGGAAGACTGAGAACCATGGCTTTAAATTAAATGCCAAGCATTGGTAGAGCTTCTAACAAAACAGGGCTACCACCCAGGCACACATCCAGGACTTTGAGTTGGCACTCCCCAGCATCTACCCATCAATGACCTACTGGAACATGTGAAGAAACATGCCCTGAGGAACCATAGCTGCAGGAGCTCCATGACTTAGGACAACAGCAGGGTACCCTGTAGATAATTCGGTAAGGGCCCAACATTGATGGTATACCAGAGGCCAGAAAACTTGAACCTGACCAACAATACACTGCACAACGAACATTTGCAAGTAAAGCTGTTTAGACAAAGAATATACTGCCTAATATGGTAGTCCCCAAGGCCACTAAGGTGAATGAAGAGGTTCTGGACAGGAGGGCAAAATGGAGGAACAAAGTGGGCTTTGCCATTTGTTTGGTTTTGATTAATATTTTTATTTTTACTTTATTTTTATTATTTCAAGTTTTTCTTTGGGGAGCACTATAAGGATGAAGGGTAGAAATGGAGGGGTTGGGAAATGAGTGGCTTGAGGGTGCAGGATGTAAATTTCCTAAAGAACAACAAAAAAAAATTATACTTAAAAAAAGGAAGAAGAAAAAGAGTAGGTCCCAGGCCTGGCAGTAAATGGGCAACACAAAAGCAAGTAAACAGTGTTTTCATAGAATATACTTTATTTTGTTTGTTTACTATGGCTTCTAATTTTCTATTCTTGTTGGTTTTATTTGTGTAGTTTTGCATGTGTGCTTCTTGTTATTTTGCTTTTCTTTTTAATTCTGTTTTTTGTTTAATTTGCCTATTTGTTTTCTAAAGAGAGAAAGAAGGCACAGAGTTGGAGGGATAGGAAGATGGGGAAGACATAGGAGAAGATGGGGAAGGAGAAACCATACTCAGAATATAGTATATCCATTTGCGGTATAAAAAAAGAATAAGTTGGAAAAAGGAAACATGGGTTAATAATTTTAAAATAATGATGGGACAACAAAAAATATTAAGAAAAACAAGAAGTTAAAGGACCCCCTGTCCAGCAGGCACCAAAATAAATGTGTAGTGATAACTTGTTACACAGCAAGAAAAAACAAAGACAAAACTTTTTAGGGGTTTGCTTAAACCCACAACTAATATTATTAAATACATAGAAAACCCTATTGACATTCCAGGAAAGCAGATGCTGCAGGAAGTGGGAGCCAATTATGTAGAAATATGGAAATCAATCAGCTAATAGATCGATAAGTTAGAAGTGATGAGTATTAGTACCAAGAACAAATTAAGATTTTATAAGAAATGGGAAACACTAACCATGCGGCTCCATATTTTCATAGGATTACAAATATAGATATTGATTTAGCCATAAATTATTATGTAACTATGTTAAGCAAATTGGTTGTAGAAAAGCAACCTGGGAAATCAATGCAGTAAGTCCAATACTAACAAATCAAGAGACAGACAACACCTCTTTAAAACGTGGAATGTTGGGAAAGCTGTGAGCCAGAGGAGTTGAGGCTGGCTCTTTAGGGAAGGTGTGGGTCAGGGGAAGGCACAAAATGGTACAGAGTTTGTGTGGTGAGACACTTACCTACAAAGTAACAGGCAAACAAGCTTTCACTCAGCATTAAGTGGGACTGAAGGGGAGCCACCATAGACTGCTTACCTCCCTTTTGGAAATCTTGGTATCAGTTGGTACTGTAGTTTGAATGACAATGAACCCCCTGTGATGTTAGCAAGTGTAAAGCTGGATGTAAATGGACAGGAGTACAGCATTATATCATAGGTCCACCTTAAAGTCTCCTTAGTTCCCATAAGTAATTTCAGCAGTAAAGCAACAAGGAGATATAATTCCAGTGTAAATTATTTAGGTACAATTTTTTTAGTCGGGGGCGGGAGGCGGGGGAGGCAGGGGATTTTAAGTCACGGTTTCTCAGTGTAGCCTTGTCTGTCCTGGAACTCACTCTGTAGATTATGCTGGCCTCAAACTTACAGAGTTTACACACAAATTTACATAAGTCAAATTTTAGTAGCAATTATTAACTGATTGCCTTAGTCAGTGTTCTACTGCCATAAAGAAACACCATGACCACAACTCTTAGTCCCAGAAAGACAAGCATATTTAGTCACTCATAAGTGGAAACTAGACATAAAGCAAAGGATAGCCAGCCTATAAATCTATGACCCTAGAAAAGCTAGGTAACAAAGAGAACCCTAAGAGAGATCTACATGAATCCCTCTGGAAAAGGGAAATAGACAAGATCTCCTGAGAAAATTGGAAGCATTGGGGGAAGTGGGGGAGAAGGAAGGGCAGAAAGGGAAGGGGAAGAGAGAAGGCAAGCAGGAAGGGGAACGTGAGGAAATGGGAGGGACGAGATGGGGGAAGGACAGAGAGGGAGAGCAAGGAAAGAGATATCTTGATTGAGGGAGCCATTAAGGGACTATCAAGAAACCTGACACTAGGGACATTACCAGAAATTCACAGCTAAGACCCTAAGCAAGAGTGGAGAGGTTGCCTCCCCCTGTAATCAGATTGATAACTACCTTAATTATCATCACAGAAACTTCATCCAGCAACTGATGGAAGCAGATGCAAAGATCCACAGCTAGCACTGGGCTGAGGTCCCAGAGTCCAGCTGAAGAGAGGGAGGAGCGATAATATGGAGCAAAGGGGTCAAGACCATGATGGGGATACCCAAAGAAACAGCTGGCCTGAGCTAGTTGGAACTTAATGACTGTGGACTGTCATCGGGGAAATCTGCATAGGCCCACACTAGGCCCTCTGAATGTGGGTGATAGTTGTGTGGCAGGGACTGTAGGTGGGGCCACTGGCAATAGGACCAGGATTTATCCTTAGTGCTTGAACTGGCTCTTTGGAGCCCATTCTCTTTGAAGGTATACCTTGCTCAGTCTAGATATATGGGGGAGGTCATTGGTCCTGCCTCAAATTGATATACCAGACTTTGTTGACTCCCAATGGGAAGCTTTACCCTCTCTGAGGAGTAGAGGGTGGGTGGGGTGGGTGGAAGGTGGGGGGAGCAGGAGGAGGGCAAAGAGAGAGAATTGGGATTGGCATGTAAAATGAGAAAATATTGTTATAAATAAATAAAATAATAAAAGCACTTAATTGGGGCTTGCTTACACTTTCAGAGGTTTATCCCATTTTCATCATGGTGGGGAACATGGTGGCATACAGAAAGACATGGTACAGAAAAGTTGAGAGTTCTACATTCAGATCCACAGGCAGGAGGAGAGAGCCACTGGGCCTGGTGGGCTGCTGACACCTGCAAACCCACCTTTACCGGCAAACTTCCTCCAACAAGCCATGTCTCCTAATCCTTCTGAGTTGTGTATGTATGTGTATATGCATTCAGTGGTTTTTATTTTGAACATTCTATATATATAAATAATGACGTTTAATCACCTCTGTGTTCCATATTTCCTCCAACTTCTACCATACATTCCAAACATGGCCTTCACCCCAACTTCAATTCTATAATCTTTTTTTGAAAACATACTAAGTCCAGTTAGTCTAGCTTATATGTGTATGGGTGTGGGGCTTTTTACTGGAGCCTGGGAAACCTACCAGTAGCGACATCTTCAAAAATGGAAGATTTCCCCTCCCCTAGAAACAATGCATTGCCAGTTCAGTAAGTGGTGATGCCTGGCTGTCAACTACCCCATCTCTACTGGGGGACTTTTGCTGATATGATAAGATATGCTATGTGCACCTCTTATACGAAAAAAAAAATCACTGCTATGAGCTCCTGACTACAACAGTCATGTCGTATCCAGGAAATAGCATTTATGCAGCACATGATTAGTGATCTTTTATAGATGGACCTGAATCCAGTTTACCAGTATTTTACTGAGAAACTTTACATATCTATCCATCAGGGAGATTGGCTTGTAATTATATTTTCTTCAATGTCCTTATCTGGTTTTAGTACCATTGTAATACTAACTTCATAAAGTGAGTTTGGAAGCCTTATCTTATTTTCTATTTGATGGAGTAACAAGTAAAATTTGTGCCAATTCTTCTTTGATGTTCTGCTAGGGCTCTGCAGTACATCCTTGGGAAAAGGAGCCTTTTCACTTGGGAGAGATTTTGTTACTACTTCAATACCATCTCTGGTTATGGATCTATTTAATTAGTTTATATCATTTTGGCTTTACTTTTATATGTTGCTTGAATCTAGGAATTTGTGCATTTCTCTTATACTTTCCTGTTTTGTAGAATATGAATTATTTTAAAGTATTATATTTAAAGTTTTTTTTTTTTTGAGACAGAGTTTCTTTGTAGCTTTGGAGCCTGTCCTGGAATTAGATCTTGTAGATCAGGCTGGTCTTGAACTCATAGAGAATTATCTGCCTCTGCCTCCCAAATTCTGGTATTAAAGTTTTTTGCATGTTATGCTTTTATTTGCTCTCAATTCTACTAATTTTTAATTTTTCTTTCTATATTCTTCATTGACAGAATTATCATTTAATTGCGTGGTATTTGGTTTGCTTGAATTTTTATAGTTTCTGCGGTTTTCATTGCTGTCGACATTTAGCTTTATCCCATCATAGTCAGATCTAATACAGGGTGTTAATACATTTCTCCTGTATTTCTTGAGATTTGGTTGGTGTCCTACTGTGTGATTAGTTTTGTAAAGCACCCCATGGGCTGCTGAGAAGAATGAGTATTTTTTAGCGCTTTGGAAGAAGGTTCTGTAGATGTCTGTTAGGTCTTTTTGATTTATGATATCATTTAACAGCATTGTTTCTGTGTATTGTGTTTGTCCAGATGACCTAGCTGTTGGTGAGAGTAGGCTCTGTTATTCAGTCCCTACCACTCTGCTGGAGTTCATCTGTGGTTTTCTTCATCTAGCCTTTCTAAAAATTTTACTGAATCTGCCTGTTTTTGGTAATAATCATTAGGATTGTAACATCCTATTGCTTAATTGTTATTTGATAAATATGAGTTGACTTTCCTTATCGTCTGACTGGTTGTAGTTTGAAATTTATTTTGTCAAATATTAGAATAGCTACACTTCTTGTTTCTTAGTCCCAGTTGCTTGGAATAATTCTTCCCACTTTTTGCCCTAGGGTTATGTATACCATTGATGATGACTTATGTGTTGTTTTTAGTTTTATTTTGTTCTGTTCTTCGGTTTTTGTTTTTTCAAGTAGCAAAATGATAGATTCTGTTTTCTAATTCCATCGATAATTCTGTGTCTTGTTATTAGATAATTGAAACAATTGATATTCAAATTTATTTTTGAAAGTTATGTATTAATTCCTACCATTCTATTGATTTGTGGTGTTATTTTTAGACCTCCATGCTAGATATATTTATGTCAACATGACACAAGCTCAGGTCATCTGAAAGGAGGAAACCTCAATTGAGGAAACACAAGATCAGTTGTATAAAAGCCAGTAAGGCATTTTCTTAATTAGTGATTGATGAGGAAAGACCCAGACCATTGTGGGTGTTGCTATCCCAGGGTTCTATAAAAAAAAAAAAAAAAAAAAAAAACAGGCTGAACAAGATATAGATAGCAAGCTAGTAAGTAGCACTCCTCCATGGCGTCTGTATTGTTTTCAGCCTTCAGGGCCTGCCCAGTTTGAGTTCCTGTCCTGACTTCCTTCAATGATGAACAATAATATGAAGGTGTAAACTGAATAAACCCTTTCCTCCCCAGTGTCTTTGGTCATGGTGTTTCATCACAGCAATGATAACCCTACCTAAGACAACTTCTTTTGGTCAGCTCTCCTAATGTTTTGTTTATCTCCCAGGGCCTTTTAACTATGTTTATCTTTCTCTTAAGACAGAAGAATTCTTTCCAGGATTCTCTATACAGCTGGCTTAGTATTTATAAATTCCTTTAATCTGTTTTAGTCCTGGAATGTTTTTTATTTCTTTTCCCTTTTCAAATAGTGTCTGGATATAATGGTATGAGGTGACAATTATCTTTCAGAACTTGGAATATATCTTTCCAAACTCATCTAACTTTAAGTGTTTCTATCATGGAATAAGGTGTTATTCTGATGGGTCAACCTTTCTAAGGGGCTTCTTTCTTTCTTGAAGCTTTGAATAGCCCTTCTTTATTCTATGTTTTAAGTTATTTATTTTCATTTCATGTGCAGTGGTGCTTTGCCTGCCTGTATGTCTTCGTGAGGGCGTCATATTCCCTAGAACTAGAGTTACAGACAGTTGTGAACTGCTATGTGGGTGCTGGGAATTGAACCCAAGCCCTCTAGAAGAGCACCAAGTGCTATTAACCACTGATGCATCTCTTCAGCCCCTATTCTGTGATTTTTTTTTAAATGTTGTAACTATAAAACCTATATCATGAGGAGATTGGTTTGTTGTTGTCTTCTGGTCCTGTCTACTTGGAGTTCTGTAGACCCCGTGTGCATAGATAGACATAGATTTCTCTGGGTGTGGGTGTTATCTTTATGATTTTATGAAAAATGAACTCTAGAACATTGGCATGGTGTTGGCATTCTCTTTCTTCTATGCTCATAATTGAAAAAGTTAGGTCTTCCGATGTTGTCTCAGAACTTTCCCATGTGCTGTTCATGGATTTTTATTAATGTACCTCTACAGAGTTGTCTATACCTCTACCTTATCATTCAGCCCTGATATTCTCTTTTCAACATGATCCATATTTTGGTGTGCCTTTCCACTGGGGCATTTTTCTGGCTTATTGGACATTGGTTTTCCTTAAGTAAGTTCTTTTTCTTTTCATATTTTGTATTAACTTGCTCATTTTATCTGTCTCTCTGCTTTTGTCCTCTAGGAGTGTATTCATGTCTTCTTAAGTTGTTTTAACATAATTGTAATTTTTTCCTTTGTGTACCTCATCTAGAAGTTCTTCCAGGTCATCCTCACTAGAGGTCATTATTATAAGATTAGTAATTTTGAGAGGAGACATGTTGCTGTGGATTTTCATTATATTTTGGTTTCTATACTTGTCTTTGTAGTCTGGTTGAGTGGAAGTGTGAACCTGGTGCTGATGCTCTGGGGGATGTTTGCATGTCAGTGCCAGGAACTAGTAGGACAATGGGAATATAGGCCAGAGGCTCAGTGTCTTGTAATTACTTACCTATTTTCACTGAGAGCTGGTGGATGGTAGAAGCTTGGAGTAAGAGCTCGTGGTCAGGGTTCCTTCTATGGGACCATAAAGTCTCAGGGAACAGCAGTGATTTGGTAGGTGCTGGGGTATGGGGACTGATTACCTGTCCAGACTGTGAGGTGAGGTGATGGAAAAAATTTGAGATGAGATCACAGATTCCAGAGGCCAGTTGATACAAAAAGTAGAAGGTGGCAGAAATTTGGTCCAATTGCTCAGGCTCTAGGGGATCCCTCATTTGTCACTGCCAGGAGCAGAGGGGAGGACTGAATATATGTAAAGTTTTAGTCTTCAAGTCATCTGTTAGGAATATGAGAACATCAGTAGGCTAAATTTCCTAAGATCTAGTCTAAGCACACTGTTTTCCTTCCTTTTTCCGTGTCTCTATATATTGTGAATTATAAATAAATATACTTTTTCCAGAATCAAAAATTATAAAACTCATAGGGTATCCTATTAACATGCAAATTTTAAGTTTTAAGCATCAATTTTAAAATCAGTTTTACTAATTAAGATTTTTTAGTGGACATCAAAGATCAATGTAAATAATATATGTATACTAACACAGAGGGTGGCTTAATGCAACTTATTTTATACTTAAGTTATCATTGTTATTATGTTAGAAATTAAAATTAGAAATGTGAAATGTATTTAATTGTGTTATTTGCAAATATTGTATATTTATAATATTAATGTGTAAAGTAGCATAAAATAATACATAAGCTATGAAAAATTTGAAAGTTATCTACTTGTTTGTTATTATAACTTTAATAAGGAAAAAGTATAAAGATAATAGAAAAATTGTGAAAAATTTGAATATAATATTGCTTGACCTTTGGATAAAGAAAAACTTGCTATATTTAGAAACCTTGAAATTATACAAGAAATTAGATAATTCAGCAAAGGGCAAATATATGATTATCTTTTCTTCAGGTAGATTCTGACTAAATACTTCACACAATCATTAAACTTGTAATCCTTGCACCTCGGTCTCCCACATGCTGGGAGGTTGGTTTATGCTAGTGTGCCTGGCACCCATGATTGATATTTTTTTATATTTAATCATGATACTGTGCACAAACATAAAGAAAATTATTTCTCATATAAAAACGAAAGACAACATGAATTTAGTAAAACAAAAAATAAGGTATTGTATGAAGAGTAATCTAGAGTTGTATGAATAGTAATCCATAGTTGTATGAATTACAATCCATAGAGATGGATGAGTAATAATCTATACAGTTGTATGGATAGTAACTTCTTTTTGTTTTTCTAATAAATTTTTGTTTGCCTGTTTTGTGTTCCAATGGCAGTTTCCCCTTCCTCCTCTCCTACCAGTCCTTCTCCCCACCTGCACCCTGTCACTACTGCCCAAATCCACTCCTCCTCCTTTTCATCTAGAAAAGGACTGGTCTCCCATGAGTATCAATGCAACATGGCATATTAAGTTACAGTAAGACTAAGCACTTCCCCATGCATTAAGATTGGGCAAGGTAACCTGGTATGAAGAGTAGGGTCCCAAAATTTAGCAAAAGAGCCAGAGGTAGCCCCGGTTCCCACTGTTAAGAGTCCCACAAGAGGACCAAGCTACACAACTATACATATGTGCAGATTGTCTAGGTCAGTTCATGCAGGCTCCCTGGTTGTTGGTTAAGTCTCTGTGAGCCCATATGAGCCCAGGTTAATTGATTTTGTGGGTTTTCTTGTGGTGTTCTTGACCCCTCTGGCTCCTACTTTCTCCTTCATTTCTGCAGAATTCCCCAAATTCTGTTTAATGCTTCACCATGGGTCTGCATCTATTTCTATCATGATGATGGGGTTAGGCACCAATCTGTACACACCTGACCGCCAAATGCCCCAACCTTTCCAGTAGTATCTTTCAGTACTCACATTCTCCATTGCCCCTAATGTGATCAATCAAGTTCCCATCGCCACCCTCCCTCAGTTCATTTGCAAAATCTCTTCTATTTCCCCTTTTCAGAAAGATCTGGGTGTCTCCAGGCCCCATAAAGCTTCCTTGTTACCTAATCTCTCTGGGGCTGTGGATTGTAGCATGGTTATCCTTTATTTTACAGATAATATTCATTTATGAGTAAATAAATACCATGATTGCCTTTCTGGGTCTGGGTTACCTCACTCAGAATGATTTTCTCTAGTTCCATCTATTTGCCTTCAAAGTTCCTGTTTTCCTTGTTTGTAACAGCTGAGTGATACTCAGTTGTGCAAATTACCACATTTTATTTATCCATTCCTCATTTGAAGGACATCTAGGTTGTTTCCAAGTTCTGTCTATTATAAATAAAACTGCTATGATCATAGTTGAGCAAGTGTCCTTGTGGTATGATAGAGTGGTATAGCTGGTTCTTGTGGTAGATTGATTCCCAGTTTTCTGAGAAACCACCATACCAACTTCCAAAGTGGTTGTTCAAGTTTGCCCTCCGACCAGCAGTGGAGGAGTGTTTCCCTTGTTCCACATCTGCTCCAGCATAAGCTGTCATTGTTGTTTTGGATCTTAGCCATTCTGACAAGTGTAAGGTAGGATCTCAGAATTGTTTTGTTTTACATTTTTCTGATGGTTAATGATGTTGAACAATTCTTTAAGTGTTTCTCAGCCACTTGAGATTATTCTACTGAGAATTCTCTCTTTAGATTTGCACCCCATTTTTTAATTAGATTATTTGGTTGATATCTAGTTTCATGTGTTCTTTATATATTTTGTTAAATCAACCTCTGTCAGATGTGGAGTTGGTGAAGATTTTTTCCCATTCTGTAATTGTTTTCTTCTATGATTTTGTTAAATACATTCTCTTGGTTTTTGAGTTGGGTTTCTTCTCCTTCTTCTCTTCCTATTATTCTGATGTATAGTCTCTCCATTGTGTTTCAGATTTCCTGGATGATTTGTGTTAGGAATTTTATTTAGATTTAATATTTTCTTTGACTGATGAATCTTTTTGCCTCTAACGTGTCTTCAATTTTTGTAGGAAACAACTTGTTTGTTCCTAGCTGCCCAGACTAGAAATAACCACACAGAAACTGTATTAATTAAATCACTGCTTGGCCTATTAGCTCTAGATTCTTATTGACTAGCTCTTATATCTTAATTTAACCCATTTCTACTAATCTATTTATTGCCACATGGCTGTGGCTTACTGGCAAGATTTCGGCTCATCTGTCCCTGGAGGTGGCTATATGGCATCTTCTGACTCCAGCTTCTTTTTCCCAGCATTCAGTTTAGTTTTCTCTACCTATGTCTATTCTGCCCTGCACAGGCCCAAGACAATTTCTTTATTCATTAACCAATAAAAGCAGCACATATACAGAAGGATTTGCCACACCATTCAATATCTGAGATTCTCTCTTCTATCACTTGCATTCTGATGGCAATCCTTGCATCTTTCTTTAGTACCAATTCACTTACCCAAAGTTTCCATTTTCCGGATTCCCTCTATTCGTGATTTCTTTCTTGCTTCTCTTTCTATTTCCAAGCCATGAACAGTTTCATTCATCTGTTGGTTTGTTTTTTCTTGACTTTCTCTTAGGGATTCATTGATTTCTTCCATTTTTTTTTGTCTTTTCATCAATTTCTTTAAGGGATTTCCTCATATTGTTTTTAAGTTCCTCTATCATCTTCATAAAGCAATGTATAAGGCCATTTTCTTGTGTCTCAGCTGTGTTGTATTGCTCAGGTCTTGTTGTTGTAGGCTAGCTGGACGCTGGTGATGACTTACTGTTTTTTCTGTTACTGATTATGTTCTTACAGTGCTATTTAGACATCTAGATTTGGGGTAATTTTAGGTCTAGGGGTTGATTCCTGCATTTCTCTTCATTGGATGGGTGTTTTGTTTCTTAGTTTCTCTTTCTTCTCTGGTCTTACAGTCTAAAGGGACAAGGGATCTGGTGACTATCATGTTGTTAGGTCCTGTAGGCTGTCCTCTCTTGGGTTTGGGGAGTTAGGGATCCCTAGATCTGGCCTAGCCTCTGGAAAAGCCAAAGTCTTCTTCCAAAGTTGTAGACCAGGATATGGAGTTCAGGGGAGGGGTTCTAGCCCTGGGGCCCTTAGATCTGGTCTATTCTCTGTGGTTTCTAGGACCAGCCTGGTCTCCAGTACAGCTGTTGATGCTGGAGTTCCTAGATCCCTAGTAAAGCAGAAGTCTTCTTCTAAAGTTTTAGACCAGGATATGAATCCGAAGGGGGGGGGGAGTGGAGGGCTATGCAACCAGGGGTTGTTGGGCAGGCTTAAAAGGGGTTTTGTGGACAGTGTCTTACTTGGAGTTCCTAGAACTAGCATGACCTTTCATAAGGTTTCTGGGTGACTGTGGGCCCAGGAGAGGGACCACAATCTGGAATTGCTGAGAAGGCTTTAAGGAATGTTAGTGGTCAGTGAGCAGTGTCTTACCTAGGGTCCCTGAATCCTGCCTAGCCTCTGGTAAAGCAGAAGTCTTCTAACCATAAGGTTACATTCACAGGCATAACGGAGAGAACTTAAGTATCTCTGGGAAAGGATGTAATTCAACTCAAAGCAAATATTGACAGCTGAACGCTGATGTGATTGATAGCAAAGCACATTGTCATAGGATAGTGGATGCTTTGTAGAATCTTTTGAAAACTAGGACATAGAGGTCATTTGTGTCACAGCACACACACACACACACACACACACAGGCTAGCACCAATGTCTAATGATTTTTGAAAGATATTAGAGTAATTTTAACCCTAATCCAAAATTCATTAGTTCCTATAATATTATCATTGTTGCCTCCAACCTAGAAAGTAATTTTCGTTTTACAGCCAAGGTAGAGAATTGAGAAGGGAATGGCCAGTAGTCAATGCAGGGTATAATATGGTACAAATGCTTTGGAAGATTGTTTGGCAGTTTCTTCTAAAAGCACAGCATAACGTTTTCCCATGTCATGGAGTCTACAGAGGAAATGGGCACATCTGTTCCTTGCTTGACACATACAGGAGTGCTGATAACTGCATATCAGAAGGAACTTGCATTTCCACTAGTCAGAAACCAATATATGCGTAACGAGACATTCATACAGGAGGAAATTTCTCAAAATAAGGAAGAATGGACTAGTGCCACAGTCACAGCATGGGACCCTTCATAACAGAACATGGAACAAACAGACAAACAGGGAGCAATGAGCACTTACATAGAAATAAAGATCAGAAGTAAGGGGTGGTGACAGAACGACTGCATCTTGTTATTCCCCAGGGCAGTCAGGTCAGCAGGTCACTTTCTGTTGTGGTAGAGAGAGGCTCTGGCTTGCACTAAGAATGCTTATGTGCATGTGTTTGAGTATGGAATTTCATTAGAATATGCACTAAAGGCATGTCTTGGAAAAAGCTGAAGAATTTGCAATGTACTGAATGTATACCTATCTGAAAGAGAAATACAAATGGTTGGCAACATATGAAAAATCTTTGTCTTCATTTCCCTTCAGGAAAACACAAATCAAAACTACTTAGATACCATCTCACTCCGATTAAAACAGCTATTACAGTGGGCTCAGGCTGTCTGCCCTGCGATTGGCTGGCGCCTCCGAGCTCAATTTGAAACTTGGCGGTTAAACTTCCGGTTGGAACAGGGCGCTAGGGAAGATCCGGGAAAGGGATGTTTAGTTTGACACCGCAGTGTTGAGAGTGACAGACCATTAGGCAGTGGCTGAGTGAGTGACGGGAGGCGGTGATCTCTTCTCTCTGGGAGGGAGGCTGCCCGCCGAGTTCCCAGGTCCCCTAGGTCCTCAGGGCTTTCGTACTCCTGCCAGCCTCCAGAGCCCCCCTCGAAGAGCCGGCTTCACTAGGGCGCGTGGATGCCTGCTGAGCTGCTACCATGAAAGAAGAGGTGAAGGGAATTCCTGTGAGGGTCGCACTGCGTTGTCGCCCCCTGGTCTCCAAAGAGATCAGTGAGGGCTGCCAGATGTGCCTGTCCTTTGTGCCTGGAGAGCCTCAGGTGATGGTTGGTAATGATAAATCGTTTACTTACGATTTTGTGTTTGACCCCTCTACTGAGCAGGAAGAGGTATTTAATACAGCAGTAGCTCCACTCATAAAAGGCATATTTAAAGGATACAATGCAACTGTCCTGGCCTATGGGCAGACTGGTTCTGGAAAAACCTATTCGATGGGAGGTGTATACACTGCGGAGCAAGAACACGAATCAACGATTGGGGTCATTCCCAGGGTAATACAGCTTCTCTTCAAAGAAATTAATAAAAAGGGTGACTTTGAATTTACTCTGAAAGTGTCTTACTTGGAGATTTACAATGAAGAAATTTTGGACCTTCTATGTCCGTCTCGTGAGAAAACTCAAATAAATATCCGGGAGGATCCAAAGGAAGGCATAAAGCTTGTGGGACTCACGGAGAAGACTGTGCTAGTTGCCTCGGATACTGTTGACTGTCTAGAGCAGGGTAACAACTCCAGGACTGTGGCCTCCACGGCTATGAATTCCCAGTCATCTCGATCGCATGCCATCTTTACGATCTCCATAGAACAAAGAAAGAAAAATGACAAAAACAGAGGTTTTCGTTCCAAGCTGCATCTTGTAGACCTTGCTGGGTCCGAGAGACAGAAGAAAACCAAGACTGAGGGAGATCGTCTGAGAGAGGGTATTAACATTAATCGGGGCCTCCTGTGCTTGGGAAATGTAATCAGTGCTCTTGGAGATGACAAGAAGGGTAGCTTTGTGCCCTACAGAGATTCCAAGCTGACTCGTCTGCTTCAAGATTCTCTAGGAGGCAACAGCCATACTCTTATGATAGCCTGTGTGAGTCCTGCCGATTCTAATCTAGAGGAAACATTAAATACCCTTCGCTATGCTGACAGAGCAAGAAAAATCAAGAACAAACCTATTGTTAATATTGATCCCCAGGCAGCTGAACTTAATCATCTTAAGCAGCAGGTTCAACAGCTGCAGGTCTTGTTGCTACAAGCCCATGGAGGTACCTTGCCTGGAAGCATCAGTGTGGAACCATCAGAAAATCTACAGTCCCTGATGGAGAAGAATCAGTCTTTGGTAGAAGAGAATGAAAAATTAAGTCGTGGTCTGAGTGAGGCAGCTGGTCAGACAGCCCAGATGTTAGAGAGAATCATCTTGACTGAGCAAGTGAATGAGAAAATGAACGCCAAGCTAGAACTACTCAGGCAGCATTCAGCCTGTAAAGTGGATCTTCAAAAGCTGGTGGAGACATTGGAAGACCAGGAATTAAAAGAAAACATAGAGAAAATATGCAACCTACAACGAATGATTACTCAGATGTCTGATGAAGCTGTTGCTTGCATGACTGCAACCATTGATGCTGCAGTAGAAGCAGATGCTCAAGTGGAAATCAGACCAGATACCAGCAGGTCTTCTACTGCTTTCAGCACTCAACATGCTCTTCGTCAAGCTCAGATGTCCAAGGAGCTGACTGAGTTGAATAAAGAACTTGTGTTGAAAGAAGCACTAGCTAAGAAGATGATTCAGAATGGTAGCCAACTACAGCCCATTCACTTCCTGTACAAGGATAACATTAAAAATCTAGAGTCGGAAGTCCTCAGTCTACAGAAGGAAAAGGAAGAATTGGTTCTTGAACTTCAATCAACAAAGAAGGATGTCAACCAAGCCAAGTTGAGTGAGCGCCGTCGCAAACGTCTCCAAGAGCTAGAGGGTCAAATAGCTGATTTGAAAAAGAAACTGCATGAACAGTCCAAACTTCTGAAGTTGAAAGAATCCACTGAGTATACAGTCTCCAAACTGAACCAGGAGATACAGATGATGAAAAACCAGCGAGTACAATTAATGCGTCAAATGAAGGAGGATGCTGAGAAGTTTAGACAGTGGAAGCAACACAAAGACAAAGAAGTAACCCAGTTAAAAGAACAGGATCGTAAGAGGCAATATGAACTGCTCAAACTTGAAAGGAACTTCCAGAAACAGTCTACAGTGCTCAGACGTAAAACTGAGGAGGCAGCAGCTGCCCACAAACGTCTTAAGGATGCTCTCCTAAAGCAAAAGGAGGTTGCAGATAAACGGAAAGAGACTCAAAACCGTGGAATGGAAGGCACTGCAGCTCAAATGAAGAATTGGCTTGGAAATGAAATTGAAGTTATGGTCAGTACTGAGGAAGCCAAACGGCATCTGAATGACCTTCTTGAAGATAGAAAGATCCTTGCTCAGGATGTGGCACAGCTCAAAGAAAAAAAACAATCTGAAGAGAATCCACCTCCTAAACTCCGAAGGCGCACATTCTCACGTGATGAAGTGTGTCGTCAAGATTCAGCAACAGAAGATTGTATTGCAAAGAAGATTGAAAGCCAGGAGACTGAACTGGAGCTCAGGAATGCTCAGATTGCAGACCTCCAGCAAAAGCTCCTGGATGCTGAAAGCGAAGATAGGCCGAAAAAACACTGGGAGAATATTGCCACAATTCCTGAAGCCAAATGTGCCATAAGATATTTAATTGGAGAGCTAGTCTCATCCAAAATACAGGTGAGTAAGGTTGAGAGCAGCCTGAAGGAGAGCCAGGCCAACTGTACTGACATGCAGAAGATGCTGTTTCAAGAGCGGAATCATCTTACTGAGATGGAGACAGAGTTAAAAGCTGAGCTGATCAAAGTGGAGCAACAGAACCAAGAAAAGGTGCTGTATCTTCTCAGCCAGCTGCAGCAATGCCAAATGGCGGAGAAGCAGCTGGAGGAGCCGGCTAGTGAAAAGGAACAGCAGCTGCTCAATATCCTGAAATGGCAGGATGAAGAGCTTAGGAAGATGCAAGAAGTATGTGAGCAAAATCAGCAGCTTCTCCAAGAAAACAACGCCATCAAGCAGAAACTGACCCTCCTCCAAGTAGCCAACAAACAGAAACCCCATCTTATGAAAAGTATCCTTCAGTCTCCAGACTCTTCCTTTGAATATATTCCCCCTAAACCCAAACCTTGCCGAATTAAAGACAAACGCCCAGAGGAAAGCTTGGACATGGAGGAGCTACAATCTTATTCAGAGCATTCTGCCACCAAGCAGGAGGACAGTGATGATGGTGCTGATGAGGAGTGGATACCAACAAAATTAGTCAAGGTGTCCAGGAAGAACACCCAAGGGTGTTCCTGCAAAGGCTGGTGTGGGAACAAGCAATGCGGATGCAGAAAGCAAAGGTCAGACTGTAATGTGTTGTGCAGCTGTGACCCCACAAAGTGTCGGAACCGACAGCAGAGCCAGAATAACTTAGATGCTACTAAGCCAACCCAGGATTCTGAAAGTTCCTTTAAACTGGAAGACCCTACAGAGGTGACCTCGGGATTAACCTTCTTCAACCCTGTCTGTACAACTCCCAGTAGCAAGATCCTAAAAGAGCTATGTGATGCAGATCAGGTGCTGCTGGGCAGGCCTGCTTTTGTTCCTTCCTCTGAGCACCCAGAACTGAGACCTTCAGAATCACAAGAAAATAAGGTCACAGGCAAGAAGAAGCGAGCTCTAGCCAGCAATACCAGCTTCTTCTCTGGCTGTTCTCCAATACAGGAAGAGTCCCACTGAGAAGGTGCTAAGCTATCTGTTGGAGAGAAACTAACTGACCTTCCTGATGACTGACTTATAGGACACCTGTCCCCAGCACAATCTAGCTCTTTCTTTGCAAGCAATTGAGTTGTCTCCTCATGCAGCAGAGGCCAAGATGTTCCTCTCTCGTGGTCATGTCACCTGAATGGAGGAGCCTCGTGCAGGATGGAGACCTGACTCAACTTGTCACGGCACCTCAGGAGTGGGGCTGGGAGTTTTCAGCTGCTCTGTTCCAACTCTGGATTTTAACAGAAACTTCAACTGTCATCATGTTGCTAAAGTGAATGAAACATTTTTAAATGTTAAGAAAATAAATAAACCTTAGCTCATCTATTTTTTTTAAAAAAGAAAAATATCACACTGGTTCCAATTAATACACATAATTAATACTTGTTATTCAAAAACAAAGATAATAATGAAAGAAGGCATTAAAAGGTAAATAATTAGAAACTTGATAAAAATAAAAATAAAAGCCATTTTTCTCCTTCTTTATATTTTATGCCTGCATGACTTTCACAAAACAAAAACTATAAAAAGTTAATGTTACATTTAATCTCATTGCTAATCTCTAGACACATTGATATATACCTTTCCTTAACGTTCATTTTTCTTCTGAAACATATCTCACTATACCTCATCAGTTGTCCATCTAAGTTTTTTTTTTAAAAAAACTAAATGTCTAATTTATCTACGATAACTCTGTTAGTCTAACAGAATATTCAGAGGTATATAACGATATATTAGGAATTCCAGGATATTCAGGGATATATTAAATTGCAAAGGTACAAAGATTGGTGTAAGACACACAGTCCTGTAAGGTGATTGTGCTGTCCCAGGAAACAAGTTAATAATGGTTTAAAAGCCTTTCTTTTGTCACACGAGAAGCGGAAAGCTGTTTTGTTGTGTGTTTCACAAGTACCCAGTATGACACAGGGGTGAAGTAGCCCCCTTCCTAATATTCAGTTCTAACTGAATTAGTGGGTAGCTTAGTAAGTGAGCTAAGTCTGGGAGACAAGGTGTGCCAGTTTCTGCTTATATGACAAATGCTAGCTCCTGACAGAATAATGGGGAGACACACAACAGTATGACACAATGCCAGGGGACTTTATCAAAACCAAAGGATACCTGAATTTTACCAAGGGGCTGAGTGTGGACTGTGCACTGAGATCAAGCAATGGTTGATGCTGACTGAAGACCCCTAAGGTGAGTCATGGGAGCTCAGCGCCAGAAGCTAATGTTGAACACTGAGTCTAGTTTTAAAGCCAGAAGCCAGATGGGGAGACACAACTGCAGGAAAGCAAACATCTGTCCAGGAAGATACCCCAAAATACATGGAAGTCATATAGTTAGTCACCATCAAACATTGCTACTAAACGTTCAAAAGAGCAGATCTAGTTTTGATCAGACCTCATAAGATGTCCCTGTCAACACCCCTTGCCCATGTCTCAAATGAGAAATGGTCAGTTGTTAGATTTTTGAATATTTAGGAACATCAACTATGGGTTGAGACTGCACAGTCCAGGAGCTGCTTGGAAACACATTTTGTATCTTGAAGTTCCCATGGGACTTTTTGTTCACCTCAGAAACATAAAAGGTATGTTTGTTTTTAAGGAGAAAGGGGGTTTTCTTTCCTAAAACTATTTTAAAATGGAAATGAGGAACCAACTAACTTGAAATTTTGCCATACTTTTAGTTGGGCCTATTTCATATACAGATGAAATTTCCTAAATCAGAACCAAGGGCCCACCTGATGCCATGCAACTCAGGCAGATACAACACCCATGGGGCAGCTTGGGTCCTCACTGCCCAGGCTGCCTGAAGGCATCCAGAGGCCTACCTGGAAAGGCAAGTGGGAGTCACTATGATAAGCAAGTATATATTGGAGAAACGGGAGAGAAAAAGAGGCCACATGGTTCCTGTGCTGTGGTAAGAGTCAGATATGAAGAAGAGAAGGCAGCGAAGAATGGGCTGACGGTGGCCTGCTTGCCATCAAGGATCAGGGTGATGTCTGGGATACTGCCTAGGGCTATTTCAGTGTCCATGGTCCTACTGCAGCCAGGGTCTGTGTTGATGTCCGTGACCCATGTTGCCACCAAGGCCATAGAGATACCCGGGATCTGGACTGCCATCTGTGGCCATTTTGGTGTCCGAGGGTTATGCCATCACTGGAGCCATGTTTATCTGAGTGACCTGTGCTGCCACCAGGAGACATGATGACATTGCATCAGGGAATGAGCTGTTACCAGGGGTTATGTCTGAGCCTGGGACCCTGCAGCAGCCTGGATATTTATTGCTTCCATGGCTTTATTAACAACTGAATGCCATGTGGATGACTGGGTCTGGCCAGACACCTGAGTCCATGTTGGTGCCCAAGGGCCACACTGCCACTGAAGCCATGATGATCTGAATGTCCTGTGCTGCTACCCAGCACAATGATCATCTCCTGTGTGGGGCCATGACTCCTGATACCACCTGTGCAAATGCCTGTGGTCTGGGTTGTCACCTGAGACTAGGTGGGGACCTAAGGGTCATGCTGTAGCCAGGGCCATACAAATATGAGTTGCCTGTGCTGTCATAAGGTGTCATAGTGATTTCTGGGTCAAAGCTGTATCTGGAACTCACATATGGCTCTAGATTGATACGGCTCTGTGGCTCTGATACTATCAAAGGCCATATTGATGCCAGGCTTTCTGGGCCACCGCCTGGAACCAGGTATCTGAGAGCCATGCTGATAGTGGAGTCATGCCAATTTTGGTGGCCTTGAATTACCACTTGGGATCATGGTAACATCAGAGCCCAGGCTCCATGACCATGTCTGTGGCCCTCCCATAGGCAGGGTCTGTAGCTCATGTTACTACCAAAGGCCACAAAAATGTCTAGGGTCTAGGCTGAAACCTGTGGCCATGTTGGCGCCTGAGGACCATGCCATAATAGGGAGCACACCAAAATAGGGTGGCCAATGCTCTCAAAGCTGGGACCAGGGTGTCGTCCATGCTCAGGCTACTACATTGGGCCATAACTAGGTCCATGGCCCTACCACAGCCAGGGTCTGTGGTTCTTGATACCATCGAAGGCTACGTTGATGCTAGGGGTCTGAACTGTAGCCAAAGGCTTTTATTTTTGTCCTGCATGGTCCTGTAGCTGCTTATAATATAATCACTTAGAGGCCTAATATTAATTATAATTGTTTGGCCAATGGCTCAGACTTAGCACTAAATAGCTCTTTCATCTTAAATTAACCCATTTCTACTAACCTGTATCATCACATGACCCATGGCTTACCAGTGATACTCTGGCATGTTTCTCCTTCAGTGGCTGCTGGCATCTCTTGACCCGCCCTTCTTCCCCTGTATCACTGCTTGGATTTCCCATCTAGCTATATTCTGCCATGCCATAGGACAAAGCATTTTTATTCATCAACCAATAAAAACAACACATATTCACAGTGTACAAAAAGACATTCCAAATCGCTAGGTACCACCTGGGACTATGTTGATGACAGAGGGCCACATGGGACCAAGGTATTTTCTGGGCCTGGGCTGCTGCTTAGGGCCATGTCTGGGTCCTCATCCTAGCATCAGTCAGTGCCTGTGTTGATGGTTGATGTCGATGGCTCTTGTTACCATCAAGGGGTGTATATATGCTGGAGGTCTAGACAGCTGCCTGAGACATTGTTTGTGCCCGAGGGCCTGCTGCCATGGGCCCATACTGGATCTGGCTGGCCTATGCTGTCACCAGGACCATGGTGATATCCAGGCCTGAGCTGCTGCTGAGGGACATGTTTGGATCCATGGTCCTGCTGCAGCTGGGGGTTGTGTTGATGTCCGTGGTGTATGTTGCCACAGGGGTTCATAGGAACCATGTGTTTTGAAATACAAGGGCTGTACTGAGCTGGCCTGCTCTGTTGTGATATGAGTGGCAGACTGTGTCCCTGGCTGCCTGCATGGCTAGCTTATGCCCCGAAATAATTACACGGAAACTGTATTCTTTTAAACACTGTCTGGCCCATTAGTTCCAGCCTTTTATTGGCTAGCTCTTACATATTGATGTAACCCATTTCTAATATTCTGTGTAGCACCACAAGCTGGCTTGCCAGGAAAGATCTTAACCTGCGTCTGTCTGGAGTGGGAGAATCATGGCGACTGCCTGACTCGGCTTCTTTCTCCCAGAATTCTGTTCAGTCTACTCTGCCTACCTAATTTTCTGTCCTATTAAAGGGGCCAAGGCAGTTTCTTTATTAACCAATAGAATTAACACAAAACAGAAGACTCTCCCCCATCACTGCTCCTCCCTGGCCCTGGGATATCACATACTAAGGCATGTTCTGCAGTATTTGGAAGTGCTACTGAGATTTTGCGTGTACCTCTACTTGGTCTCTCAGGTAAGAACTTAAAAACAGCTTGGTTCAGATATGGCCATAAGCACATTCCTCTGTGAAGCATCCACACGAGTCCAAACCCTTCCTATAGGACCATTACACAGATAATGGTTTTCTCTTCCTTTTCATGAACATGGAAGCTCTTTCTCAGTTGACTCAAACCAGTTTTGGCTGGCAGAGTCCACAGCCCGAATGGCTATTACTACCATTCCCGTTTGCATCATCAGTTTGTATTTCAGCTCTTACCCTCTGGGGTGAGGACAAGGGATCTAGAGAGAATGCACTTGGGCTCCTTCGCGACAGGAATTCGATTGTATAACTTGTTGAATTGATTGCTTGGCTCATTTATTTTACCCCGAAACAAAAGGACTAGGCTTCAGAGTTCGACTAAATCCCATCAATATTTAAATAGCCTCCTCATTAATTTCATTTTATGAGTAAGCCATAATTATTTTTTTTTTAATTTCCTTTTTGGCCTAGAAATTTTTGTTCTTTAGCATCAAAAGCATGAATCAGTGAATAAGCCAACCCCCTTTCCTAATTTTAAACCTTATTTCAGTTGTTCTATATATATGTCCCCCACCATATGAACCATAAAAGAAAAATCTCAAATCATCAAAATCCCTATTTATCTGCCCTTGGGAAGAAGCCTACCTCAGCAAATCCCATAACCATTTCCTGTCTTCCATTTCTGTTCAGGTTCTGGTTAAATTTCCCCATAGCTCACAATATTTACAGTAAAATAACAGAGGGGTTTTAGTGCCTAAAAATGTGAGTTTTATGATAGTTTCTTCCCTATCTTATTCATACCCCAGCCATTCAAATTTAGAGGAGGCTTCAAGAGACTTGTTTATATAAATTTTAGTAGATTCAAATTCAATCCACTAAGGCTATCAAGAACACCTTAGAATTGAAGTTAGTAGGGACAAATTCCTGTATTTTGTTCAACATGTACAGTTAACTTTAGGAAAACTATACTGAGAAGAAAATAAGTAACAATATTTTTGGAATTTGGAGAGTGTACAAAAAGTTACATTTGCAAAAAACCTTATGGTATGCGAAGTAAAGGACCTCACCAAAGACCCTCATTGGCACTGGGTGAGCAGCCGAGACCTTACACTTGAGTCCACTGTCCTCTTTCTTCTAGGCAAGTTCTTATTTGCTAAGCAGGAAGAACAGACGTAATAGGCTGGAGGAAGTTGCAAAAGAAAATTCATTTTATATCTTTCTCCAGATAGTATTTAATCCGTCCATTCTCAACACGTGTCACAGGAACAATGACATTCAGTTTCACCCCAGTCTTGTTAGAATTGTAAATTTGTAGGCCTTCCATGATCTGTTCAATCAGTCTCTGGGGATGGGGCCCAGAAAACTGAAGATGGGAACAAGACACAAACACTTAGTTATACAATGAATACCCTGGGTATCTTATCAACAATATGGTGACTATAGATAATAGCAGCACTGTATTATATACTTGAAAATTGCTGAGAAATAGGTCTTGTGTTCGAAATACACACACAGACACACACACACACACACACACACAGAGAGAGAGAGAGAGAGAGAGAGAGAGAGAGAGCAATCACAGACACTGGTAGACTTATTAATTAGCCTGATTTGTATATACAAATATTTGAAACACATTAGTTGAGCATATATATAGTTCAAATATATAAAAAGTCTAATTATTTTTACTATGTTTTTAACTTTAAAAAAGTACAATCACTTTCTCCTGTTCCTTGCCTCCTTTCAGTCCCTCCCAGCTACCTGCCCTTTAACTCCTCCCTTGTCTCCCACCCACTTTCAAATGATAGCATCTTTTTCTTCATTATTGTAACATGTGTCTGTGTGCATGTGTACATGCATATGTGTGTAAACTACTGAATCTGTTTTGTTGTTGGTTTGCATATAGTTTTAAGACTGACCATGCTGCTTTAGACAATTAAGGGGGCTTATACCTTGAAGAGAATAATTCTGCTCCTGCCATGTGTATGTGGTTCTTTGTCTAGGTATGGGGTCCCATGAAATTTTCTCCTTTCTATATTTCCATGTCTACTAATATTGTCATTTTCCAATATTGTTTATGCATTCATTTCTGAGAAACTGTTTTATAGCAGACTTCCTTGTATTCTGGCTTTTACAATCTTTCCAGCCTCTCTTCAGAAATGTTCCCTGAGCCATAGATTCAGGAGTGGTGATGTAAATATCCTCACTGAGTCTGGGGTGACCACAATCTATTGATTTCTACATTGTGTCTACTCTGCTTTAATTATATACTTAATATAATAATCTCCATTTGCAGTAAAGACAGACTTCTTGGTAAGGGATAGCAGCTACGCTAATCTGTAGGTATAAGGGTAAGATTTAGAATACAATATGAAATTATGCTGCCCTAGTAAAGTGGTAGTGGTAGTGGTAGATTCTTTTCTAATGTCCAGAGCTCACTATCTCTAGAAATCTAGTGAAGTTTCCAGTACCAGGAATGGTAACCCTCCCATTGAGTAGGCTTTAGCAGCTGTTATCACCAACATGTGAGTATCACTTATTATACCAATATGTATATTTTGCCATGTTGATGTTTGTAAAGGTTCATAGGTATTGTAACTGGGTAGGAGTTTAATTGCCTCACTCCCTTGGCAGCTTGCATAGTATCTTCTGAAATCATGGAAGTTGGACCATAGAAAAGATGCTTTCAGGCCAAATCTAGTTGAATAAACCCAAGTTCTGTATCCTCAGTGTGCACAATGTCATAGTGGCCCACCCTCAACAACTGAGAGACAACCAAGGGCTACACTGATAATCTATACTGGAGTACCATTTTGGAGTCTCTAGGATGTTCTGTGCTTGGTACTGGTGTTTTTGTTAATCTGTGGTTCTCATGAGGAGCATTGAGAGTCCAAGTATCTTAATCTCCATACATATAAACAGTGGGCATGTGACATGTATGTATTGTGCATAAAAGTTCTGCAGGAAATTTTAAACCTATTAAAGTTTAATGACCATTGAAATAGAACAAAGTCAAGTAGGCAAGCTAAGAACAAATGCAGACTCAAGGAGTCACAACTAACTGGAAAGCACAGGCAAATAGTCAGCACGTCCTAGCAAACAGTAAAGAGCTGTGTTAAACTCTCTCTCCCTTATTTTTAAGCCTTCTTAAGTTTTTAAGTGGATTTAGTCCATCACATTGGGCACCACTCTGTAGTAAGAGGAGCAGCTGGGCTACGTCCCCGGCACCCGGCCGCCCACATGGCTAGCTTATGCTCCGAAATAATTACATGGAAACTGTATTGTTTTAAACACTGCCTGGCCCATTAGTTCCAGCCTCTTATTGGCTAGCTCTTACATATTGATCTAACCCATTTCTAATATCCCTGTAATACCACAAGGTGTCTTACCAGGAAAGATCTTAACCTGCGTCTGTGTCTGGTAGGAGAATCATGGCGACTCCTTGACTCAGCTTCTTTCTCCCAGCATTCTATTCTGTTTTCTCCACCTACCTAAGGGTTGGCCTATCAAATGGGCCTAGGCAGTTTCTTTATTAATAAGAAATCACTCCCACAGATGGTACAACATAGCCCATGGGGTGAAGGGCGAGCTCTTGGAAGAGGACTGGATTTGGGAGCTAGGCAAGCTAGAGGGCATTCTCCTCATGCTATTCTAATAGGAAACTGATTACTAAGTGGGTAAACTAATATTCAAGTCTAGTCATAAGATTAAAATGAAATTAGGATCTAATATAATCATTGAGCTAATGGGATAAGAAATAAACAATGCTTCATGAAAAGATATGTAGATTACCTAGAGCCAGCAAGATTATAGTAAAAATATAAAGGTCCCATCCTATGAGTCAACGAGGGGCCTCTGTTGTATTTCTGCTTATTTCACATTGTAAAATGAGCTTCATCACAACGATGCTTAGGTTAGAGGAAAAATTGCAGACAGAAGACAATGTGCAGAAAATGAGAAACCAATAATCTAGTTCTATCATTAAAAATCTATGCCGGGCGGTGGTGGCGCACGCCTTTAATCCCAGCACTCGGGAGGCAGAGGCAGGCGGATCTCTGTGAGTTCGAGACCAGCCTGGTCTACAAGAGCTAGTTCCAGGACAGGCTCCAAAACCACAGAGAAACCCTGTCTCGAAAAACCAAAAAAAAAAAAATCTAAGGTTCTAACAAAACCCCTAGTCCCAAGAGTACTCAGATAATCATTTTATACTCCAGTAAATGGTTTCTAACTTTCTAAGGTACATAATGCATTTAGCATTGTTCTTACTACATTGTCAGTGAAAAACATTATTACTTTAATGATGAATTTTAAAGAATCCAAAGGAAATCATGTGATTTAAAAGCATTTGTTTCCAAAAACTTACGTAATGGCATATTTTGTTATATAAGAAAAAATAATAAGCAATGTGAATTTGTGTGCAATAGAACTTTTGCAATATCACTGTTCAAAAAAGATTTTAATTTCTGCTTTCATTCACTATTGCTGAATGGATATGTAGTTGCAGAGCTATGAAACACCTGGAGTGACAATGCTTATGCCTCCAAAGCAAAACCACAGAGCAGATGTGTTGCTCATGAATTACAAGCCGATGAATGAAGCAGTGGATCTCAAAACTACCGAACACTAATGAGATTTCCAAACAGCTGCAGGGTAAGAACCCTGACTTGATTTGTCAGACTTGGGGTGTCCACTGTGCTATGTAAGTACTCACAAAGAAGGCCACATTTCTTTAACTTGAGCACTCAGCTTTTGTGTTACACTTTTGATTTAAATTGCTAACATTCAAATTTTTTTGAATAAAGTTGAATTGTAAGGATCTCTTGATTTGTCTAAGGAACATGGCACCCTTCTTCTAGATTTTGATTCCATAAACATAATCTTTAGGTTCTAGATGATATAAAGTACCTTTATTTGTTTGTTTTTAAAACACTGTAATAAATAATAAACTAAGCAATTTCCATAAGCCTTATTACAGTGTCTTCTTATTGATATCTTGTGGCCAGAAAATGGTCATATGTGAATTCCCAGAAAATCATGTCAGCTGTGTTCATGGATTCACAGAGGAGATGAGAAAAGAGACAGAGAAACTCCTGAGTGATGTGACACTCTCCAACCTCCAGGGTGTGAAAGAGTCTATGGAGATGCAAAAAGATTTATTAAATGAATCTGTATGAGATGAGGATTCTAGTTTAAGATACTGGATGGTAAAAAGGCTGAATTTCTCATTTATAACCTCTTGTTAAGTGGTTAAATAATGTGGACAGACAGCTATGTACATTTATAAATGAGCAAACACAAAAATGATTGAATAAATAATAATTATCCACAAGAAAATTAGGATAAGTTATGAAAAGACAGGGGAGTAAGTAGTCAATGTGACTGGAACAGACATAGTGAATGAAAAGTATGTGCTGGCAATGAGTGGGGGTGGGGTCAAGATGGTAATGAGTGGGTAGAGTAGGAACAGGTACTCAGTGAATGAGTCTGACAATAGTTAATGAGCATGGAATGGAAAGTAGATAAAGTAGATAGTAAGTATGAGAAAGAATGGGACTGTGAATGGGCAGATGGTGAGTATGATGATGTTGAATAAGTATCAAGTGTATGAGAGCAAGGAGGATGTAGTAAGTGCAATGCAGTGGTGATGCATACAGAGGGAGAGGCAGCTGATTTGGGGATTAGGATAAAGGTTTATAATGAGGACTGCAATCTCTTGTTTATTTAACCTCTATCATTCTAACTCAAAGGTAAGAAGTTAAAGGGGATTAAATAGGTATAGGATAGTAAATAATGGGGGGAGGTGAGGTTATAGATAGGTATAGGATAGTAGACAATGGGGAGAAATGAGGTTATAGATGGGTATAGGATAGTAGACAATGGGGGAGATGAGGTTATAGATAGGTATAGGATAGTAGACAATGGGGAGAGACGAGGTTAGCTGTGTGAATAGTGAGTAGTTTTATGTAAAAATCTATGTAGCTTCCCTGCGAGATACACACTCTGAGGGGTGTGATAGTAACTAGTTAGGTAACTAGTGTAACAAGTTTTTTGTTCAGTGTATTTGGTCTCATACTTGGAATGTAGTTTTGAAACCAGTCTTTTAAGATTTGGAGAATATTACTGTAGGGTTTCCTGGTTGGAGAGTTTCTACTGAGAAGCAGCTGTTCTTCTAATAGATTTTCTTGTATATGTGACTTATAGAATTTTTTGGCTTTGTTGTTTTGGTTTTGTTTGTTTTTAGTGAGGTCTCAGTATGTAACCTTGGCAGTCCTAAAACTAGCTTTATTGACCAGGCTACATTTATTTGAACTCACTGAGATCCTTTTACCTCTGCGTTCTCAATGCTGGGATTTAAGGCATGTTTGTGACTTGTATAATGTCTAGCAGCTTTTAAAACTCTGACTTTGTTCTCTATTTCCATCCATTTGCCTGCAAACTTCAAGAAGTCCTTGTTTTTTATTGCTGAGTAGTACTCTAATATGTATATATTCTATACTTTCTTCATCCATTCTTCAATTGAAGGGCATCTAGGTTGTTTCCAGGTTCTGGCTATTACAAACAGTGCTGCTATGAACATAGTAGAGCATATACTTTTGTTGTATGATAAGGCCTCTCTTGGGTATATTCCCAAGAGTGTATTGCTGGATCCAGGGGTAGGTTGATCCCGAATTTCCTGAGAAACCTCCACACTGCTTTCCAAAGTGGTTGTACAAGTTTGCATTCCCACCAGCAATGGATGAGTGTACCCCTTTCTCCACACCCTCTCCAGCAAAGGCTATCATTGGTGTTTTTTATTTTCGCCATTCTGACAGGTGTAAGATGGTATCTTAAAGTTGTCTTGATTTGCATTTCCCTGATCGCTAAGGAAGTTGAGCATGACCTTAAGTGTCTTTTGGAAATAGAGAACACTATCCTGAGTGAGGTAAGCCAGACCCAAAAAGAAGAACATGGGATGTACTCACTCATATTTGGTTTCTAGACATAAACAAAGGACATTGAGCCTCTAATATGTGATCTTAGAGAAGCTAAATAAGAAGGAGAACCCAAAGAAAAACATATAGGCATCCTCCTGAATATTAACCTTCATCAGGCAATGAAAGGAGACAGAGACAGAGACCCACATTGGAGCACCGGACAGAAATCTCAAGGTTCAAATCAGGAGAAGAAGGAGAGAGAGCACGAGCAAGGAACTCAGGACTGCGAGGGGTGCACCCACACACCGAGACAATGGGGATTTTCTACCGGGCACTCACCAAGGCCAGATGACCTGGGTTTGAAAAAACCTGGGATAAAACCGTCTTGGGAAAAAACATAGAGACAATGAGGACTACTGAGATCTCAAGAACAATGGCAATGGGTTTTTGATCCTACTGCACGTATTGGCTTTGTGGGAGCCTAGGCAGTTTGGATGGTCACCTTACTAGACCTGGATGGAGGTGGGTGGTCCATGGACTTCCCACAGGGCAGGGAACCCTGATAGCTCTTTGGGCTGAAGAGGGAGGGGGGACTTGACTGGGGGGAGGGGAGGGAAATGGGAGGCTGCGGTGGGGAAGAGACAGAAATCTTAAATAAATAAATAAATAAATAAATAAATAAATAAATAAATAAATAAAACTCTGACTTTGGGCTGGGCGGTGGTGGCGCACATCTTCAATCCCAGCACTCGGGAGGCAGAGGCAGGCGGATCTCTGTGAGTTCGAGGCCAGCCTGGTCTACAAGAGCTAGTTCCAGGACAGGAACCAAAAAGCTACGAAGAAACCCTGTCTCAAAAATCAAAAAAAAAAAAAAAAAGAAAGAAAAAAAGAAAAAAAAAACCTCTGACTTTGTTCAATATATTTCATGTTTTAACGAAAATATGCCATTTTATAGCCATATCTGTTTGGTATCTGAATGGGTTTGGCTTTCCTTAATCTGGTCTAGCTTTCATTTTTATTTATTTTTTTCTATGGTTTGTTGAAGATCTGGTCTATGCTACTGATTTGGGATTCTTCTTCACTTGTGGCCATAATTTGAAGATTTTGGTCTTTTCATTGTGTTCCATACTTCCTGCATGTTCCATTTATGTGTTTCTTTAAGTTTTTCATATTCTTTGTTGGTATGGTCAGATTTTCAACTTCATTTTCCAATTCTTATATTCTTTCTTCTACTTATAAAGCTTTTTTCCTTCATTTTCTAATGGGGTTACTGAGTTTTATTTATTGTGTCTTCATTACAGCTTAAATTCTTTTCAATTTTTCTATCTCTTTACTTGGTCCAACCAGTTTTCAAATTCTGAATTGACTTTGTTACTTCATTCAGCAGTATATTTGTAATTTCTTGAGTTTCACTCTGGACATTTATTGCTTTTCTCATTAAATTCATTCTTTACACTTGTAAAATTCTTTAGTGATGTTTATGATCATTCTTATAAGTTCTGAGTCCTAGGGCTTTTTTAGCCAGTTCTCATTGGATGACATTTCTATATGGCACTGGATGATTTAGAGGGGATTTATATTGTCTTCCCTTTTATGTTGTTTGTGTTTTTATAAAATGTGGACCTGGACCTGTGGACTTCATTCATTGGTGGTGTGTTTGATGTGAGATTCTAGGCTGTTTGGGGTTAGGGTGGTGTACAGGCTTTGCAACAAGGCCTGAAGTTGAGGATGGTATGAGCGTGTAAGTTTCCAGGGACTTAGTATACTGGATCTATGAACCGATTTGTGCCCTGGGTCACAGTCAGCTTTTCATCAACACCATTTAAGTGTTTCATGGCAGGACCTCTCAAAAAAGCTGCAAGTTTTTTGCAGCTAAAGCTGAGTCAGGAAGCCTCTCTTAAATGAGAGCACTTGCCTCAAGCAAGCAGAGCCCACCTGAGAAAATGCTGCTATCACTAAGGTATTCTTAACTCTATTCTTTTCTGTTTAGAATTTCTTCCCAAGCTCTGTCAGGCTTTATGTGGATGCAGTTGTTCACACGTTGGGCACTGTTTGGTGTCTGAGGGAAGTGGGGTGGAAGGGTGTCTGGAGGGAGTAGGAGAGGAGTGAAAGGAGGGGAGGGAGTGGGAATTTGGCTCGGTATTTTTTTTTAAGTAATAAAATAAAATAATAATAAAAAATAATAACTTCCAGAGGTATTCCTGATTTCAAGCTGTACTACAGAACTATAGCAATAAAAGCTGCATGGTATTGGTATGAACACAGACATGATGATCAATGAAATTGAATCAAAGACCCATATACAAATCTACCCACCCATGAACACCTAATTTTTGACAAAGAAACCAGAAATACCTAATAGAAAAAAGAAAACAATAAATGATGCTGGTCTAAGTGAATGTCTGTATGTAGAAAAATGCAAATAGATCCATATTTATCACCTTACACAAAATTCAAGTCCAAGTGGATCCAAGTGGAACATCATAGAAAAGACAGTAGGTAATAGACCCTAAGCAACAGAAGGGAAGTTGCCCGACCTGACCTTGCCCTGTAGTCAGAGTGAAGAATATTTTAAATGTTACCATAGAACCCTCATCCAGTGGCTTATGGAAGCAGAGGCAGAGACCCACAGCAGAGCACTGGACTGAGCTCCCAAAGTCCAGTTGAAGAGTGGGAGGAGTGAGAATATGAGCAAAGAGGTCAAGACCATGATGGGGACACCCACTGAAACAGTTTATCTGAGCTAATGGGAGTTCACCAACTGCAGCTGGACAGGGATGGAACCAGCATGGATCTAGACTAGTCCCCCTAAATGTGGGTGACAGCTGAATAGCTGGAGTAGATTGTGGGGCCACTGGCAGTGGCACTAGGATCTATCCCTAGTGCTTGTATGGGCTTTTGGAATCCATTCTCTTTGGATGGATATCTTGCTCAGCCTGGATATAGTGGAGAGGGCCTTGGACCTTCCCCAAAGCACTGTACTTTACCTTCTCTGAGGAGTGGATGGGGATGGTGTTGGGGGTAGGTAAAGGGAATGGGAGGAGGGGAGAGAGTGGGAACTGGTATTAGTATGTAAAATAAAAAAGATAGTCTGTTTTCTTTTAAAAAAAATAAAAGAAAAGAAATTTTTAAAAAAGAGAACGTAGGTAATAGCTTTGAACGCATCAGCACAGGAGTCAGTTTCCTAAACAGAACACTGATAGCAAAGGCACTAAGATTCACAATTAATAAATGGGACCTCATGAAACTGAAAAGCTTCTTTAAGGCAAAGGACACCATCAACAGGACAAAACTGTAGTCTACAGAATGGGAAAAGATTTTCACAAACTCCATATCTGATAGAGGCCATATGCAAAATATATAAAGAACTTAAAAAACTAGACATCAAGCCGGGCGGTGGTGGCGCACGCCTTTAATCCCAGCACTTGGGAGGCAGAGGCAGGCGGATCTCTGTGAGTTCGAGACCAGCCTGGTCTACAAAGCTAGCTCCAGGACAGGCTCCAAAGCCACAGAGAAACCCTGTCTCGAAAAACCAAAAAAAAAAAAAAAAAAAAAAAAAAAAAAACTAGACATCAACAAACTAAACAATCCAATTAGAAATGGGGTACAGATCTAAATGGAGAATTCTCAGCAGAAGAATCTCAAGTTACTGAAAACACTTAAAAGACATGCTCAACATCATTAGACATCAGAGAACCGCAAATAAAAACTACTTTGAGATTCTATCTTATACCTGTCAGAAAAGCTAAGATCAACAGCAATAACAGTTTATACTGACAATGACGTGGAGCAAGGGGAACACTCCTCTGTCGCTGGTGGGAGTGCAAACTTGTACAACTACTATGGAAACCAATATGGTGATTCCTTAGAAATTTGTGAATCTACCTACCACAAGATCCTGCTATACCACTCATGGGCATATACCCCAAGACACTCCATTTTACGGCCACAGCACTTGCTCAATCATGCTCATAGTGGCTTTCTTCATAATAGCCAGATACTGCAAACAACCTAGATGTCCCTCAACAGAAGAATGAATAAAGAAAATGTCATACATTTACACAATGCAGTATCAGTCAGCTGTTAAAAAATAACATGAAATTTGCAGGCAAATGGATGAAACTACAAAAAAATAAAATCATCCTAAGTGTGGTAACCCAGAAAGACAAACATGATATGTACTCACTTTAAAACAGGTATTAGCTGTAAAGTAAAGTATAACCATGCTTCAATCCACAGACACAGAGAAATGAAATTAAAAGTGGGGGTGGAAGTCAAGCAGGATGCATGGATCTCTCTGGGATGGGAAAATAAAATAGACTTTGAGAATGGACTCGGGGCAGATGAAGATAGAAACAGAGAATTTGTGTCTGGGAGAAATGAATGGAGGGAGAGATTGTGGACAGATATGGCCGGAATAAATGGGCATTTAAGGAGTGATGTGGAAACACTGAGTGGCAGATACATACTGGAACCTATGAGGGTGACCCTAGCAGCAAAGACTCCTAGCCTGAACCGACCATCTTCTTTCATAAGTAAAGGCTCCCAGTGGTGAGACTGGAACACCAATCAGTCTCAAAACCTAAGCTCTACCAAGCATACTGACTACCTGATATGCTGGGGTAATAGTGGCTTGGAACGTGTGGGAGTGGCCAACCAATTACTGGTCTAACCCAAGGCCCAAGCCACAAGAGGGAGCCCATGCCTGACTCTGCCTGGATGGCCAAGGTCTGGAAGCTGGATGACAAGAAAAAAACCAACCAACCAACCAAACAAACAAACAAAAAAAACACCTCAATGAAGTAATTCCTAATGGTATTCTGCAATACTCATAGATTGGTGCTTACCCAATCATCATCAGAGTCTTCATCCAGCAACTGATGGGCGCAGATGCAGAGACTCACAGGCAAACATTAGGCAGAGCTCTAGGAACCTTACAGAAAAGGGGAAGGAATGGTTGTAGGAGAAAGTGAGGAAAAGGACACCAGGAGAACAGGGACCACAGAATTACTGAACCTGTGCTCTTCGGGGCTCATGGAGACTGAAGCAGCAACCACAGAGCCTGCATAGGTCTGCGCTAGGTCCTCTATATATACATTCTAGTTATTTAACTTGGGGGTTTGTGGGACTCATAAGTGAGAAGTGGAGGTGTCTCTGACTCTTTTGCCTGTTCTTGGGACCTCCTAATGGGTTGCATGTCCCAGCCTAGATATGAGGGTTTGTACCTAGGCCTATTGCATCTTATAATACCGTGTTTGCCTGATATTCCAGAAAGGCCTACTCTTTTCTCAGGGAAAGGGAAAAGCAGTGGATCTGGGGGAGAGGAGATGTGAGTGTGTGTGTGGGTGGGTGGGGGGGTTCTGGAAGTAGTAGGAGAAGGGGAGGCTGTCAGAGGGATGTATTGTAGGAAAGAATATTTTAAAAAGAAAAAGAACTGCTACCTCTGCAAGTCACCTTGGCAAACAGTAGCCTGCAATAACAAATAGGACATTACAGGCTAAGAGGCCTGTTGTGCAGGGAGACTTTCTGAAGTTCCAGGAAGAGGCAGCATGCCAAGAGTGTTGTCTTGGGAATATAATATATGGAATACTAATTACATACTGCTAGAACATACACCACAGGAATATAATTACATTGAGCAAGCGGGAAGGCAGATTATCAACCAGAGCAGAAAAAAATGGAACATTACCTAATAAGCAATAATTGAACATTAATAACAGATTTCTAAAAATCTATCTTTACTTCCACAATGATGCTAGAAAAACTCTGATTAACATAAAAATATATAAATATGAGCTTTTTTCTAACAGTATGATAGAAATGCTGTTCAAAGTGATAGGAATAAGAAATAGGCATTAATACAGGACTTTGGTTATAAAATAAGAATACAATAACTAAGATAGTATAACTTAAGGCTTATTTGATATACTCTAAAATCTTTATAGTGGTATATTGGTTATGTAACATTATATTTGCAAAACTATGATCCAATAACTTCATTTCTGCAAAAATTATTCGATGTCATTTAGCTATCTGCCCAAATTCTGCTTACACTACACTCACGGGTCTGGAGTTATGAGAGAAAAATGGACATCCTCTAGTAACTTTCAACCAGAACATTGCTGGCCTTTCCAGACGACTTTCTGAGAAGAGTGCTTGTGATCTGACCTTTGGTGTGTGCATGCACGAACCCACTTTGTAAATCTGCTTTGTAAGCAGGGCAGGAAGTCTTTCCTAAGTAGTAGGAAACATCGGGTTTCTTTCAATTCGTAAACATTATTATTCACTTTGTGATAAGCTCATCATAAAAAGAAAACACACACAGGTAAAATATATCTCTAAGCACAGATATATCATACTGTGAATTGAGAAAAATGACAGATAACATGTTAGTAAAGTTCTATTTCTCGGTCTGGGTAACATATAAATAGGTTAATGCATATTTGAAATTTTGCATGAGCTGTATGAGGAAATGTTCACTTTTATCTATTGTTTTTGCTTCACTACAATATTTATTAAAAGTAGTGGAGGGAATATTCTATACCTGAGATGAATTAGGACACTACAACTCACCAATGTCTACATGTGTCAAAATTAAAAGCAGAATATGAGCTTGGCCCTCAACCTTCATCAACTCTGATTAAGAAGATGGAAGAGGGTCAGTAAGATGCTCATGGACAAAGGTGCTTCGACCTGCCTGACACCCTAAATTTGATCCTCAGGATCCACCTGCTAGAAGGATGGAGCCTTCTCTTGCAAGTTGTTCTCAAGCTCCAAACACATGCTGTAAGCACACACACTGAATGAATGAATGAATGGCCTGATAGGAATGAATAAGTGATGTTATAAACTAAGTCCAAGCAAATTTCTAATGTCTTCACTTTTTATCTACTAAGAGTGTCCCTTTCCTTGTATAAACACAAACGTGTTGTGTGAGTTCATTTGTAATCAGAATACCCCTGACTTTTGTGATTTAGAATACTATGAACATCCAGCATTTGAGCCAACATTTCAGAGAAGATAGCGTGTATACATGTGTGTGCGTGTTTGCATGTATGCATGTGTGTGTGTGTGTGTGTGTGTGCTGTGTATGCAGGGACCTGAGGAGGCCAGAAGAGGGTATCATGAATGCTGGAGCTATGGGAAATACAGGTGATTATGAACCACATATGGATACTGAGAAACAAAGCACTGTTTTCTCGAAGGCTCCAAACAGCACAGCCTCGTTCCAGATCCAGTTTTTTTGTTTTTGTTTTTTTTTATCTTAGTTCATGTTTTTTTGCTATAGCCTGGATACATTGCACACATTAAGTTTTACTGTCCATGTAGTTTTAGTTTAATTAAATTTAAGCACTGTTCTTCTATATTCCAGTTTTCAGCCAACATTCCTCCCTTCTTATGATCAGGAACAATAGGATTGGACAAGAATCCCTGTTAATAGGTGACAGCATGTCCAAAGAATAGTTATTTCTCCTTTCTGTATAAGAAACTAACATGTAGTGGTATTGCTAGGTCTGGATACTTGGAAACATGGCAACTAGGTAATAATATCAAGAACTTTCTAGAAAAAAAATGTAGTAAAAAGGTAATTCTTTCAATGTAAAAAATGTATGTTAACTGAGAGATTTACAGGTATGGAGAAGACCTGTTTGGGATTTCTTGAATATGGTGACTTGTACCTGGGTGTCCTATTGACTGATACCCAACAAGCACAGCCTGTACAAATGTTAGATGGGACAGAAGCTCCTATGTGTCATCAGGGCTACAGAACAGTTCAATTGATAAGAATAACAAGTCATTGTACTTAAAATTTTATCTGGGCCAAAAAATAAAGTTTGCTAGATGACCTTATGGACCATATCAAGGAATGCTTTATTTAGAAGAGGAATACCTTTTTATGTTTTGTTTTGTTTTATTTATTTGTTTTTCGAGACAGGGTTTCTCTGTGTAGCAGTCCTAGCTGTCCTGGAACTAGCTCTTGTAGACTAGGCTGGCCTTGAACTCACAGAGATCCACCTGCCTCAGCCTCCTGAGTGATGGCATTAAAGGCGTGAGCCACAGCTGCCCAGCCAAAGAGGAACACCTTTATTAACGATTCTACACTAATGTTATCGCATAGTTCTTATAAAATATCTCCCTGAGTTAAGTTCCCAGTGTAGCCTATATTAGTCTATGAGTTTTGATGATCAACTGACTAAAAAAAAAACCCTTTGGCTAATGATAAGTCACTATCATGAGCACAATGGTCTTCTTAAATGCCATGGAGGTTCATCTTTATGTTGGCTAACTCATATTTCCACTTTTTATTGTTGAGTTCCCTCCCACTTCTGTCTGGAGTTCCGGATTTAAGTATGGCAAAATGTCCATCACTCCACAATTAAATAAATGAATAGGCACTGTTCTTAGTCTTTATTTGGTAAGTTTAACATCTGAGTTACTTGTAGTCCAATTTCTATTATCTTCTATTTGTCCTGGTTTTTAATCATCCTTCCTTTCGTGGTGATGTCTTAAGTTTCATTTCCATTGCTGTGAGAAAATACTGCGACAAAAAGTAACTTAGGGGGCAGAAGGGCTTGCAATTTCACATTACAGTCCATCATTTTGGGGAAGTCAAAACAGACGCAGCAGGGAGATCTTGTCATATCTCATTAACAGTCAGTATCAGAGAGAATAAAAGCATCTTTGCTTGCTTCCTCTCAGCTAGCTTTCTCTCCAGTTATACTGTTCAAAACTCTCTGCTCAAGGAATGGTGCTGTCCATGATGACTGGTTCTTCCTACGTCAAGTAATAAGTCAGTTTCCTACAGATACGTGCACACAGCGACCAGATGTAGATAATTATTCATTGAGACTCTCTACTAGGTGAATCTAGGCTCTGCAAAATGGACAACTAAAGCTAACTAGAAGAGCAATTTGATATGAACATCTATGCTTTCAGTTTGGATAACTAGCCTTTTTATTCCTAGAAATTCCATTACATAACTAGCTTTTTATTTCTAGAAATTTTACTAGCTAGTTTTAAAATTTGTCTTTTTCATGTGATCTTTCTAAGTTACAGTACTTATTTCTTTTTTGCATTTATTATTATTTTGAAACATTGTTTTCTAATCAGATATCAGAATAAAGAATTTCTTTATTCTGAAGTTAAGTGCTTTATTTGGCTTGTTTGTTTAACTGTCTATTAAGTCAGATATTTGGGGGGTATGTTTTATTAATGTCATGGAATAAAATAATGCCAAATTTTATTTACTTTTATTGTTCTCATATTTAACACTTTAATTTGTTGAAATATTTCATATATTCCAAAATCTTACCACAAATTATAAATATCTGTAAGGTACTATCTACTGATTGTAGATCAAACTTATTTGTTAAGGTTGTTTCTCCTACACAAGAGTTCAAGAATGAGTCTTCGTTATTAACATACACTATTATACTCAGTCAGAAAAAGAGAAATACAGACAATAAGACACAAACTCTTAAATACTTCTGCCCAAAAGTGATACATCATTTTCTAAGCCCAGTCTATTGGGCAAAGAAGCATCTCTCTCTCTTTCTCTTTCTCTCTTAAATTTAGGTTCTTCTTTTTTTATTTTTTTGTTTTTATTACACTTTACATTTTTTTTTCCACTTCCACCCCTTCCTCCCCTCTCCCCTCCTACCTTCTCCTGTGATCCCCATGCTCCCAGTTTACTCAGGAAATCTTGTCTTTTTCTCCTTCCTATTTAGATCCATGTATGTCTTTCTTAGGGTTCTCTTTGGTTCTCTGTGGTTGTAAATTGTAGACTGGTCTTTCTTTGCTTTATGTCTAAAAGCCACTTATGAGTGAATACATATGATATTTGTCTTTCTGGGTCTGGGTTACCTCATTCAACATGGTATTTTTTAAATCCATCCATTTGCATGCCATTTCAAGAAGCCATTAGGTTTTACTGATGAGTAGTACTCCATTGTGTAAATGTACCACATTTTCTTTATCCATTCTTCAGCTGAGGTGTATCTAGGTTGTTTCCAGACTCTGGCTATGACAAATAATGCTATGAACATAATTGAGCATACGTCCTTGTGGTATGAATAAGCTTCCTTTGGGTGTATGCCCAACAGCATGTCTCTTAGCACTGAAGAGGATAAAGAAATGAATTAATGCTGAGTTCCATAAAGGAATCACTGGAAATATTGAGGAACAACTTTAGGTATTACCAGTTACAGTGTCTAACTTTTTATGTGAATTCATCTTTGTTTGGATCAGTCTTTTACTGTGGACAAGCTATGCCTTTTATACATTTGTGCATGCATTTTTGCCTGAGTACATTGCAGATATAACCATTTGAAAAAATAAGTTTCACCTATGGCCTATCCAACCACCTCACACTTTATTGACTCAATGCCAAAGTGTGAGTCTTTCACACAGATAAACTTCCTAATTGCTCTTCTATAAATGGCATATATACAATATGAAAGATGGAATAGTATGTCAAACTTCCATCTTTACTTCTGTGTGCATTCTATAGTCCACGGCTGCAACACCCTGATATCTTTACAAACATTATTCTACGTACTTAGGATTCTCCAAGTTAGCACCTTTTCCCTGCTATTTGATATTCCCTAGCTATTCATAAAAATTTAATCCATATTTATTCTGTGTTATTTTGTATTTTGTCTGTTTTATCTGTTAATAGTGAAAGTGCTATGTATTTGCTAGAACTATCACAACGAACTGTCAATATACTGACCTTCACTCCATCTTTAATCCAAAAAGCTCAATAATAAATATCATTACTGAAGAGTATAATACAGAAATTAGTAAAAACAACTCTCAGTACTTTCTCTAAGTTATGCTTTTCATCCCATCAAAAGACAAAATCCCTTTCACTTAACTATGAGCTGGCATTCTGAGTTACTGACAGTAGAAAACACTAGAGACTGTGCTCTGAGAATTCACAGCCTGTTTGTTAAAATAACAGTAGCTTTACTTTATTCTCCTGGAGCTTTGTCATCTGCACATCAGGACTACAGTAAATAAATGAGACCCCAGAGACAGAGTCTTAGGAAGAGGTCAGCTGAGTTTCCATGTGTGCCTGTGGATACATGACCTCAAGAGTTCCAGGAAAACCACCAGTAGAGGCTGGGACAACCCATGAATTTGTATAAAATAATGAGCTGCTTCTGTTTATGATACCAACTTTGAGATTGTTTGTTGTATAATAACTGATATTTAGATAATGACCAGTAACTATTTATGTTAATGATATTACAGAGGAGAACTTATCTTAAATTACAACAGAATTCTAAAATGATGATTATCTCTCAACTGGCATAACTACAAAAAATGTTGAAGCAACTTTCAATGTCTTAATTATTTTCAGATTATGGATGCATTAATATTTGGGGACTGGGCTCTTCTTAAATTGAAGATGTACAGTTAACTATTCTGATATTATCAATTAATTTCTGGAAAGTATTTCTGAATTTAAGAAGATTTAGCCTCAAATAAAATATATAGCCAGTCATGGTGGCACACACCTTTAATCCCAGCACTTGGGAGGTAGAAGTAGCAGATCTCTATGAGTTTGAGGCCAGTATGGTCTACAGAATAAGTTCCAGGACAGCCAAAGACACACAGAGAAACCCTGTCCCAAAAAAAACATACATAAAAAGCAATATATATGTTGTTTTACATTAACCCAATAGAAATTTCTTATGAAGAAAGTATCCATCCTACAGATTTCTGACTGTGGAAACTAACCTTTGTATTCACACTGGGATGAATTCAGTTCCTTACCCATGGGTCTTTATTTCTGGCATTTTAAAAATAAAGCAAATGGCACCACTCCGGAATTGATGCCAAATGCATGCTGCAGCAGCAATCGCCACGAAGATTGTAACTTTCCATGCTCTTGACATTTCATAAATTCTGACTGTAAGATGTAGAGAGAGTGGAGCAAATTCTTAACTGTTAGCCTATTTTATTATAAACATAAAAGAACACATTTCCCATTACAGCACAGTAACTTTTATTTTATGAATGTCCAGATCAAAGCATTAAGGCTATTTCTATGTACTCCAACAGGATCTTCCAAAGGATGTGCTGGGCTTTATGAAAGAGAACAAGCTGGGAGGAGCTGCACATAAAGTATGCCTTGGTTTTATGATTAGTGTCTGCCAACTGAAAAGTTTCTAAAACACAAGGACCTGAAAATTTCTCCAAGCATAACATTCTTTATTTGATTCTATAGAAATAAAGTATATTTATCATCCATATTACTGATGTTTATGACTGCCTCATAAACAGAAAATAAGAAGGAATGGCCGCTGCTTACTGCCAAGCACAGCCTAATGAAACCTCTGCTTCTGTGTGTTTTCTGAAGAACGGCCCTCTGCTCTTAAAATCATTGTTCTTCAGCCATATTCTCCCATCAAATCATCATGCAGATAATTGTACCCTACGGACAAAAGAATCCACTGAAGCACACTTTCCTTTATACCAAGTAAAGGCCGCAGTAAGTGCAGACAACTATTATGTAACTTAGCAAATAAATTCAACTCTACAGCAAATATCGTTATATGCATGCATACCAGATAGGAAAGGTATGAAACTGAAAACACAAATTTCAAGTTTAAGTAGTATTTTGACAAAGCATGATGAGATATTATAAATAAAATCTCACTGGCTCTTCAGTGACAGAAAGAATGAAAAAAAATTTTATTACCAGTTCAATAGAGTATTAGCTCTTTTTTGCTGATTTAAATAGTCAATATAATATTAAATAACAACAATAATAATAAAGGCTTATATAATTTCCTTCTTTTATCAGTGCATATTATAATATATTAACTTATCCATGAACATACAAAAGAGAGAAAAAAAATTCTTACAGCTGAAATTTGATTAAAATAATTACTTTTTATCACACCATGAAAAGAATTTCTTTCTCTAAACTAAAATTATATTTATAGTCAATAGAAGTAAATGTAAATTTTGAAAAGGAGTATATCTTGAATACCAAGAGACATTGGCTAAAGATGATTATTCTAATTCAATAAATCCATGTGGTGGTGCGAGTATCACGCTTTTTGCTAAATATTCAGTTGTCTCCTCATAGAAACAAATCTTAAAACCACAATGTGCCAGTCAGTCCTTGTCATTGTGCCAAAACACTTGAAATAAGAATTAAAAAATAAAGAAAACTTAATTGTGCCTTATGGTTGCAAAGGTTTTCCGATTGCTTAGCTTCTTGTTTAGGGAGCTGTGACATTGAAACTCATGAAAAAAGGCATTTTATGGTGGCCAGAAAACAGAGAGATGAAGGGGCAGGGAGGATTTCATACCTGCTTCAGCATGCTCCTTGCCCCCCCCCCCCCAAGGTTCTAGCACTCCTCACAGGCTAATGTGGTGGGAGAAAGGGTTAGTTTTGGTTTAGAGCTTCAGCTGCCATATTCCATTACCCATCACCACAGAGAAGGTGTGGCCATAGGAGTGGGGGGGCCAGCAGCCTCACCTAGAGCCAGGAACCAGAGAGGAAACACGAAATGGGACTGGACCTCACACCCTTCAACCAGTGAGTCACTTCCTCCAGGAAGGTGCGACCTTCTAGAGTTAGAAACTGTTCCAAACAACACCAGCAACTGGAGAGCAACTCTCCATGCACAGGAACCATAGAGAAAAATTTCATATTCAAACAACAGCAGTTGGCAACTAAACTTTTAGCATATAGGCCTCTGGGGAACATTAATAAATTAATTTTTATTTAATTAAGTACAATTACATCATTTTCTCCCTTCTTCTCCTCCCTAGAAATCTTTCCATGTTTTCCTCCCAAATTCATGTCTTTTTTAATTACATACATATATAAAATTTTACATGTGCGAATAATACATATGTAAATAAACATAAATAGAGTCTGCCATATCTTTCTAGTGTTTCTTGCATTTGTGTGAACAGACAAGTTGGTGTTATATAACCAATTGGGGAGCTCATCCCTGGGACAGAATAATTATCTTTTTTCCAATAGTCTTTATTTGCCTATAGCACTTCATCTAAGAGCAGGGTACTCTAATAAAACCCCCATCTACATTAACAAATTAGTATGGTCAATGCTTGGGTCTTGTTTAAGTAGCCATGTTGTTAAGCTCATGAGCTTGGCTTTCCTGTCATGTACAGAAGATTCACCCTTGCAGCAGTGAGGTCACGGACCTTAGAGGAGAATCTACTCCCACTTTCCCAAACCATTATAATTCCTAACAAAATTCTAAGTATTTCTCCTTTTTCCCCCACAGAGAAACGTAGCTGCCACTTGCCAGCAAAGAAGCTTCTTGCAGCACAGCACACTGCAGGAAGCCACAACTGGTCAACATGCAGACAATGGTGAGATAAGGTGCCCAGTTTCAACTGATAAATACACTGGTAATACAAGCCTTACACCTAAGGCTCAGGGATTATTGAGAAAGAAAGGGTGGAAAGATTATAAGAGCCAGAGGAACTCTTGGGGACTTTTAAAAATACAAACCATCCCTATGAAATGTATTTTATATGCCAGATGCTTGGCAAGGCAGTGAGTCAGGACTAAGACACTGGGATAAGGAAAGAAACTGGTAAGGAACAATGAACAGGTGACAGATGAGGTGTGTGCTTTTCTTCGATCAGAACAAGGACTTTGAAATAGATTGGTGTAAGTTTGCCACACCAAAAATACGGACAGCGAGATATAAACAAAATCAGTTCTACAGTGAGAACCCGGAGAAGCTGACTTCATAGGAGTCCAGACAGTCTTAGTGCTGAGACTGGTTCCTTAAATGACAACATGGTTCCTCCAGAACTCCAAGCACCAAGCTGTCTGTACTCTCTCCTGAGATGATATGAACTGCCTTGTTATATGTGCTATATTTGTCATACATGTACAATTTTAAACCATATAAACGAAAAGTTGTCTCATCTACCAATACATTTACATTTGATTGGCAATATCACCAACAGCCATAGACTTCTGTGTGACTACTCAGCTCTATATAACTGCACTGAGTGCATTCTTCCCCTGCTTGAGTTGACAGCCTGGTTTTCAACAGTGTTGACTCTCTGACTCCTGACTACAATAACATACTCTTTCTGCCTGTGATGTGTGGTAGGGAAAGGAGTCTTTCCAACAACTACTAGCCTTGACTTGAGAGAGAGTACCTACTTTAAATCAAAAGAGTATTTTAGTGTCACATTTAGAGTTGTAGGAGAATAATGTTATCATGAAAACCTTAAGGATGTGCCACCAAGATTTCTCAGTGGGCAGGAGTACTTGCCACACAAGAAAAACAGTTCAAGGTCGATCTCTATAATCTATGTAAACATGAAAGGAGAAGTCTCCATGAAGTTGCTCTCATTTCTACATGAGTACTAAGGCTTATGTAACTATCACACACACACACACACACACACACACACACACACACACAGGCTTTTAAAATGAAAAGCATTTTAAAACATTAAAAACCTGCTCTTAAAAGATGACAACAGTATTTATGGCAATAGGACCACAGGAATCACCAAGGCAACATTCTGTTGTCTGAACTCTGGCAGGTGCTGAGATGGGAAAAAGTTGAGAGAGCAGTGCTTTTATTTTATATTATATTGATCATAAAAATCTCCCTCGTTAAATGTTCTAAGATTAAAAACAGCATTTCACTTTGTCACCAATGTGTCAGGATGCTGGCAAAATTGATAAAAATTGTGTACTCTCCATGGCATTACCCAACCGCGTGTTGTGTTCCTGAGTGTTCTTTAGCTCCAAGGACCAGGTAAAGCACTTATGTTCACCTCAAGTGTAGATGTCTCTTCGGAGGGCAGTGAAACCTCAGGTTAACTCAGATGAAGGAACAAAACCGAGAAGAAACTGAAAACACCCTTTCCCAAAGGCTCCCATTGATCCTATTTCTCTGCTTCCTCCCACACAAGGCTCATGGGACCCCAAAAGGGCAGGAGAAAGTGACAAAGGTTTGCCATGAGGGGAGAGAAAAAGTTCATACAAATGCCACTGGAATTAAGGTTTTACAGAATTGTTTGATAGAGGAAAGAAACAGACTTCTGGGGTGGTACACAGGACATGACTTAATTCCTTAGTCAAGAGTTCTACTGGAAAAAGTAACTTTTATAGTGAGACAAGAAATAGCCAAAGGGGGCTGGAGAGATGGCTCAGTGGTTAAGAGCATTGCCTGCTCTTCCAAAGGTCCTGAGTTCAATTCCCAGCAACCACATGGTGGCTCACAACCATCTGTAAAGAGGTCTGGCGCCCTCTTCTGGCCTTCAGGCATACACACAGAATATTGTATACATAATAAATAAATCAATAAATATTTTAAAAAAAAAGAAATAGCCAAAGGAAACAAGGTTTCTGGATCAAACAACGCCCTGTCTTAGTGAGGTCCTTAGGACTGAAAGATTGTGTGATGCTGAACTAGGTACACTTTTGGTGCGGGAGAATTGTCTGTATTCTGTCAATCATGTTTTATATAAACGCTGATTGGCCAGGCAGGAAATATAGGTGGGTCAACCAGACAGGAAGTAGAGGAGGGGCGATGAGAACAGGAGAATGCTAGGAAGGAGGAAGCCTATGCCTCCTGCTCCTGCCCAAACTCTGAAGAAGCAACATGTGATCTGCCCCACTGTGGAAGGTACTGAGCCACATGGCTAATTATCAGAATAATGGGTTAATATAAGCTACAAGAGCTAATAAGTAGCCTGAGCTAATGGGCCAATCAGTTTTATACCTTATGAAGATCTCTGTGTGATTTTCTTTGGGACTTGCCGGCTGTGGGGTATTGGGCGGGACAGAAACCCCAACAAGCTGGCCCTTCAAGTTACACACTTCTATGGGAAAACTCAACATTTTCCTTTCTGGGTCCTTATTGGCAGCTTTAAACACTAAGACATTATTTTAAAAAGTCATTAAGAAAGAACTTAAGAAAATGGAGCATGTGTTCTGAAACAGCAAAACAGTTGCAAATTGTAGACCATCTGTGGAACTAAAGGAAAGTTCATTAGAAAGAGACAAAAGGGGGCCTGACTCACATAGAAGCTCCCTTCCAAGCTCTCACTTGGCTAGCTATCTAAATGAGTCCTTGCTGGTTGATTGCAAGCCACCACTTTTTGGTAAGGTCGGGTAGCAAAATGAGACCTGGAAAACATTTACCCTGACCATGAAAAAGAAACACATCTCAGACAGGGACTTTCAAATTTCAGGTTAATAGTTCTCCCAGGAACACAGAATTCATATGACCTTCAATTCATACAAAGAAATTACAGACTCTTCTATGACGTAGACATATCTAATTACTTTAGACACTTCCTAAAAATTCAACATTCTTTAAAGTTCATAAGCATCATAGACCCTATCTTAATATTGTCCCCACCTGTATTCCCTTCATTCAATTTGCTACTAGGCTATCATAATCTTTGTGACTCCACTGTAATATTACTTTCTTTGACAATGGGGAGCTTAAAACAATTACCTCACTGTAGGAAATGTTGATCATATATTTGTAGTCTCTTCTATTTTTCTGACATTACACCAAGTCTACTTATGTCAATGAATTGTAGAATAAGTGAGGCAAGACATCTTTCCTTTGTACAGAACCCTAGCAGGGATGACCTTCCATTATGTCATAAGCTGCCTAGAAATTTACTGAATCTTTTTTGTACTGTCTCCTTTGATATCCAAGAGTTTTCACAGGAATTATTTGGTAACCATTGACATAGATTCACCAATCAATACCTGAGTACCCACCATGGATCATGTATTAGATATGCCCCAATGTTTTCAGGTTATAACAGAAAACTAGTGGTATTCAGGAGCTTGTACTGAAAATCTTCACAGCTGTTCAGTCCTTCACAAACACCTGTCTGACCCCTTCCTACGCATCAGGGGCGAAGATTCCCAGTGCAGGAGAGCTCATGAGCAGTCTGATTCATTCACTGTCCTCATGCGACAGATCACAAGGCTCAAAAGAGAGTTAGAGCACAAAGGAGCAGATGCCTGCCACAGGGCTTTGGGGGCTAGCAGGACTCACAGGGTGAGGCAGGACTAAGAAGCCTTTTACCCCAGACTAGTTTATGTGTCCTCTACATTGTCCCTGCAATGAAATGGCCCAGTCTCTGCTCAGCTCTCTCTGGCACAGCTTCAAAACACTTTGTTCTCATCCTACGCCAACAATTCCCGCTAAATCAGTCTCCTGCTGTCCTGTGCCTATGTGAATCCTCCAGGACCAAACCATTCTTTCTTTCTTTCTTTCTTTCTTTCTTTCTTTTTTTTTTTTGGTTTTTCGAGACAGGGTTTCTCTGTGGCTTTGGAGCCTGTCTTGGAACTAGCTCTGTAGACCAGGCTGGTCTCGAACTCACAGAGATTCGCCTGCCTCTGCCTCCCGAGTGCTGGGATTAAAGGCGTGCGCCACCATCGCCCGGCTCAAACCATTCTTTCTATATTCCGAGTGCAGATAAGACTGGCTCTGGGCTCTCTGCCCTGCACACTATGCTTCTTCCAGTTCTAAGGCTATGCCATGTATACTGCACCGTCTCTCTCTTTCATTAAGGTTATCTATGACTCAAAAATAAAGTCTTATAAAGGAAAAAATATTGAAACTTTTAATGGTACTTGTATCTCTAAATTAGTATACAAAGTGTTAGGTTTCATTATATCATTTTCAAGCATAATTTTTGTTGATCCTTTCCCCCCAATTCCCATCACCTCCTTGTACCCTTCCATTTCTAAAGTCTACTTTCTATTTTTATGTCACATGTTCAATTGCCCTTCACCATTCAACACTTTTGTTATAATTTATTAAATTTGAAGTTGTAGATTTTTTTATACAAATACTATTTTTATTTAACATAAAATTACACCATTTTATCACCTCCTTCTCTTCCAACTCCACATCAAATATATGACTATTTATTCTTGAATTGTGTGGGTGATAGGTGTGTGTTATAAAATCTGCTGGGTGTTTAGTGTTTTATATATATCTATGTTTTTCAGCTGACCATTTGGTACTGGATACCATTTAAGAGGCTTATCATTGGAGTTTAATTCTCCCTCAGTAGTCTTTTAATTGCTCATAGCTCCCCGTGTAGGACTGTTGCCCCTTGACATTTCCCCTATCTACAATAGCACACGAACTGTAATCATTGTTCAGGTCTTGTTTAAACAGCCATATGGTTGGGATTTAATGATGTAGCTTCCCTGTCAAATCCAGAAGACACCATCTTGTAAATTTCCCAGTCCTTTGGCTCTTATATCTTTTTTTCCCCCTTTTCCTATAGGTTCCCAGAGCCGTAGGTATGTGGGGGTGTGTATGGTGGGGTTGGGAAAGGGGGTGTTGCAGATTTATCAGCTGGGGCTAGGCACCCCACAGTCAACTTGTTCTCCGCATTGTGACTAATTTAGCTTTCTGTAATGGCCATCTGCTTTAAAAAGAAGCTCCTATAATAAGGAGTAAGGGCTACACTTTTGTATGTTGAAGATGTATTTAAGATTAGTTTAGGAATTATACTGGCTTAGGAAAATGTCAGTAGTAGGTCCTCCTCTAAAATCGAGAACCTCAACAGCCAGTGAGCTGCCTAGGTTTACTGTACCAGGAATGACTTCTCTCCTGTCAAGTTGAAGTCCAATTAGATGGCTGCTGGTTACCAAGATGTAAGTGCCACTACCACACCTTTACAAATATAGTACTGTTGCAGGGAGAGGCTGCTTGTTCATCCTTGCCACCCGGCTAGCTTAACCCCAAAATAACCACACAGAAATTGTATTAATTAAATCACTGCTTGGCCCATTTGCTCTAGCCTCTTATTGGCTAACTCTCACATCTTGATTTAACCCATTTCTATTAATCTGTATATCGCCACGTGGCAGTGGCTTACTGGGAAAGATTCAGCATGTCTGACTCTGGCTGCTCCATGGCGTCTCTCTCTCTCTCCTTTCTTCCTCCCAGAATTCAGTTCTGTTTTCTCTGACTACTTAAGTTCTGCCTCTGTCAGGCCAAGGCAGTTCTTTATTCATTAACCAATACAAGCAACACATAGAGCTAATAAGAAGCCTGAGCTAATGGGCCAATCAGTTTATAATTAATGCAGACTCTCTGTGTGATTCTCTTTGGGGGCTTACCGGCTGTGGGAACTGGGCAGGACTCCGAGGAATGGGCTTCCTCCTTCCCAGAATTCTCCTATTCTCATTGCCCCGTCTCTACTTCCTGTGTCTGGTTGACCCACCTATACTTCCTGCCTGGCCAATCAGTGTTTATTTAAAGCATCATTGACAGAATACAGACAATTCTCCCGCACCATGTAGATATATATGATTTATACATATATGTGATATATGTGTGTGTATAATGTGTGTAGAACACACACATACACATTTCACATACACACATATATGAAGCAACCCTATCCATTTTAGGTAAATATAAATGATTTCCTATATCCAGAGGAAATCCTTAGCTTTACTGTCCCACCACCCTTAGGATACCTCTAGTATCTTTTTTTTTTTTTTTTGAAAGCGCATGTACCTTACAAGGTTCACAAATACAGCTTCTTAAGGCAATATTCCTCATCCATCAAAGCAATATCTACAAATCCCCAACCCCACACTACTAAGTCTTAAAGAGAATTAGATGAAATAATCACCAGCCCACTGGCTGGAACCATGGGCTGGCTAAGAAGGGAGAGCTAAGGACTAGTATTCATCACTTTCGGCTTCCAGACTGTGATCACAATGTAACTGGCTGCCTCAAACACAACACCATGGTGGACTGCACCTTTAGATGGTGTGCCAAAATAATCCTGTAGTCCTTCAATTGCTTTGTTAAGGTATTTTAACAGGAGACAAGTCGCTAAATCATAAAACAAGGTAATCTAATACAAAAAGTGATACCAGCAAAAATTGGTTCTAGCAATGGAGCTGTGTTTATAATAAACCTGACTATATGGCATCTCTGAGATTTTTGCAGTGGGTTTGAAGTAGAAATAATGGAAAATTTGGGAACATTGGATTCTAAAAACACTTAAAAACATTTATAGTAAAAATACTATAAGCAGAGCTAACTGAGCCATTGTGGTGGAAGCTTGGAAGGCAAGAATGCTAAAAGAAATGAAGACAGCAGAGGACAGGTAGATGAGGTTTCAGAGGACAACAAGACTTCTATAAAGAATTGGGCTATATGACTTCGGCTTATACCATGGTAAAGAATCCAGTTATATTCTGTTTGTGTCTTAAGACATCTAGTGAGGTTGAATTATGTACTATATATGTAATGTACTAACTAACACAGCAGAGGGAACTTCGAGACAGCACAGCATTTGGGCTGTAGCAAGGAAACAGCTCATTTAGATATATAGTAAGAAAAAGCAGACATGAAAAATGAGCAGTTCATCAAAGTTGGATGAGCAGGTCTGTTCCAAAAAACCATGACTAATGCAGACGTTGGTACCAGAAGCAGTTTTTTTTCAATATTATTTATTTATTATGTATAAAATATTTTGTCTGTGTGTATGTCTGTAGGCCAGAAGAGGGCACCAGACGTCATTACAGATAGTTGTGAGCCACCATGTGGTTGCTGGGAATTGAACTCAGGACCTTTGGAAGAGCAGGCAATGCTCTTAACCACTGAGCCATCTCTCCAGCCCCCAGAAGCAGTTTTAGAGCAACAGAAGTCTAAGTGTGAAAGTTTTAAGTATTTGGAATAGGCATTCCAATTTGCCAACACCAACAGCTACCAGAGCCTCTCCAGTTACGGAAATTTCTCCTAGAAGACTGGAGAGTACTGAAGCCCATGGTGTGAACTACTTTACAAACTTAAGGAAACAAATGTATTTGATTATCCTGACTGACCAGTTGCAAAAGACAAAAGATTTATGAGTGTAAATAAAACTTTCGGCAATTTGTAGGAAAATAATGATGCTGGTTGGTTACTTCTAACATCTCTAGAAAAATTCTCCAGGAGAATTGACAAAGGAAAAGAAAGAGCTCCATAATTAAAAATTAACCAGCTTCCAGCATCTCAGAATATGGTTAATAACAACAATGAATTCAGGGATAAAACTGACTCCAAATGTGTATAAGTAGCCTAAAAGCTTCCAAGTGTGTCCTGGAAGAGAATCTTCCCTCCAGTAGTCAAAGAGCTCAAGTTGTGGAAAGTCAAACTGAAGACCTCATTATGAGGCTGGCTGAATTACTGTGAAAATTTAAGTCCCAGGCTAGGCAGTTAAAGTAAGGGCATTAATTGGTAAAGAATGGGACCTATAACCTGGGGTGGAAATGTGTGGGAGGACTCTAGTGAAGAGGAGAATTCGGAATCCTAAGGAATATACATAAACAACACATTGACCTATTGATGAAGGGATCATTAAAGATGTTGGAAAAAATTCAAAAATTGACAAAACACTTCGCTAATAAAAAGAAAAGACATAAATTAATAAAATTAGAGACAGAACAGCTCTCAATGAAACTCAGGTCATTAAGACATACGTAAAAACAAGATCTCTTGAGTAAATTGGGAATGTGGGGGTCACAGGAGAGTGTAGGAGGGGAGAAGGGAGGAAAGGAGTAAAGAAAAATGTATAGCTCAATAAAAGCAATTTTAAAAGAAACTACAAAAAACACACTTTATATCTGTATTTCAATACATTGAAAAAGTTTTATAAATAATTCAAACTTGACTTAAAAAAATAAACCAAAGAGATATTAACAACTTAACCAATATGCAACACGTAATGAGACTCAATTGGTAACAAAGTATCCTATCTGAAAAAGTTCAAGCTCAGACAGATTCACTGTTGAATTCTATCAAAACTTTAATGATGACCTAACACCAATGTTGCCCAAACTACTCCAGGGAACAGAAAAAGAAGGAATACTAAGACTTATTTCATAATCGTATCCTCCAATACTAAAACCAAATTAAAAACACACACAAAAAAAAATTATTGGCAAATTTCTCTAATTAACAATAATATAAAATTTCTCAATTAAAAAACTGGCAAGCAGAATTCAAGAATTACCAGAATATCAACAAAGTTAATTCACGATGATTAAGTTGGCGAAATTCTGGGAAGAGAAAAGTAGCTGAATGACTGAGCATGGTGGCTAACACCTTTAATCCCAACAGAGGCAGGTGGAGCTCTATGAGTTTGAGGCCAGCCTGGTCTACACAGTGAGTTCCAGGACAGTCAGAGCTACATAACTATTTTAGTAACAGATACTATGACCAAGGCAACTCTACAAAAGAAAACATCTGATGGTGGGCTTAACAGTTTTAGATGTTAGTCTATTATCATCATGATGGGGAGCATGTTGTATGCAAGCAGAAATGGTGCTGGAGAAATAGCTTAGAGTTATACAATCGGACCCACAGGCAGAGAGAATCCTGCTGGACCTAGTGTTAGCTTTCTAAAACCTGCAAACACCTCCCCCCAAAAGATTTTGTCCCATAAGGCCACACCTACTCCAACAAGGTCAATTCTTCCAATCCTTCTTAAATAGTGTCACTCCCTGGTGATTATGTATTCAAACATGAGCCTATGAAGGCCATTGTTATTCAAACCACCACAGTAATAGAAACCTGTCTCAAAAAAACAAAAATGATTGAATGTACATAAATTAACAAATCTAACTCAAGGATAGAAACCAAGAATCCTATCAATAGATGCAGAAAATAGCCTAAAGTACCTACATAAGAAACATATCTCAACATCATCAAGGCTATTTATGACAAACCTTCATTCTTCTAAATGGGGGAAGAATATTTCTACTGCAATCTGGAGTAAAACAAGAGTATTCCACTCTTTCTATCCACTTGAATAAAGTCCTTGAAACCTTAGCTGAAAGTGATAAAAATAGGAAGGGAAGATGTCAATTATACCTGTCTTTGGATGATACAACCTTAAATGTAAAAGAACTTTCAGGTTCTTTAAGAAAGTACTTATAACCAATAAACATTTCCAGCAAAGGAGCAAAAATCAAAATTAATACACAAAAAAATGAATAGGTTTTTATATAAGCATACTGAAAAAGGAAACAACCTTTCCAGTATCAAAAATCAATAAAGAATACCTTGGGATAAACAGACCACTGAAGAAAGAAAATGCTATAAAATGAGCATGCCCCCCATAGGTCCTATGTTTGAATACTTGGTCCCCAGCTAGTAGAACTGTTTGGGAAGGGTTAGGTGTAGTCTAGTTGGAAGAGGTGAGGAGCTAAAAGTGGGCTTAAGGTTCCAAGACTTGTTATTCCTAGTGTGCTGTATGCATTCTACTCGTCCATCCTAGTAGGAGCTTAGCAGACAGTAGGGAATCCATGAGGATTCTGGAGACCCAGATCAAAAGGTTTAAGAGGGGAACAATATTAGCAACCATGCTTGAGATATTTTGGACAAGAATGCTGATATTGTTTAAGGAAAGCTGCTGAAGCCACCAAGGCAAGGCAGTCCCTGCATTAAGGTCCATGAAGACCTGAGAGACCATGAAGATGTGAAAATAACGTCTGGGTTCAATTAGGGATTCCAAGATATTAGAGGCATAAGGTTCATGGGATCTCTGCCAACAAGAATTGCATTCAGGGAAACTGTGGAGGCCTAAAAATGTGAGTCTATTTCCACCTTGTCTGAAGATCAGAGTTTTAGCTTATTCAAAGTTGACAACAAGCATGGCTACACACCCTAACCTGGGTGTGGTTACTTGGTCTTTTTGACATTAAGATGGCCCATACAGGTAGATCCATTCTACCCTGACCAATGGTCAGGATATTCAAGTATACTTCTGTTCCTTCTTTTGAAATAGGTTTGACCTTGGGAGTGAGTGGCTGCCTTCAGGATACTAGGTCTAGGATGGGTTCACTGCTTGAAAAACAGAATGCTAGTGACTTGATGTCTCAAAGTGTTGAAGCAAATAACTGTTCTATTTGCCTTTTGTATCATGTTAAAGCAGTCTTTTGTCTTTTTCCCTTTTCGTATTGGGTATAAAAGTGTATGGGAAACTAAACACAGCAATTTCAGTATTCACTGAAACGCCCTCCTGGTATTATCCTATGTTTTCTGCTTTTATTATGTTCACTTGTGTCTTCATTCTCTTTACTATTTTTCTAATCCCCATGCCCCTACCTTGGTAAGTTTTATTTTTGTCAAAGCTGGTCTCCAACAGGAAACCAGCTCAAAATATGTTGCAGAAAGCAAAGTTGAAAGGGCAGAGCCATATAAGCCCTTTGACATAAAACATAAAGCTACAAGATTTAGAGTTTGTACTGCTAGGTTACAGTATTCATTTGGTCTAGTATTTCCTCATTATATCCCCATCTTTCTCTCTAGAATGGTAATACGTAGTCTCTTACATAATATGTTGCTATATGTAATATGAAGTATATAATATGCTTTTTCATTTGATGGGTTACAAATAAAAAGATTGCCCTGAATCTCAGGAAAAACTTGGATTTTGGATTTTAAAGTTTGATGCTGAAATTGTAAGACTATGGGAAACATTTGATATTGAATTAAATGGATTTTGAATGATGGGTGATATGGTGACAAGTCTATGGCGGCTAGAGAGTGGATATGATGGTTTGAAAAATGGCTTCCATTGGCTCATATCCCTGAATACTGGACCCACACTTGTTAGAACTATCAGGGAAAGATAAGGTGTGGCCTTGTTGGAGATGTGTCAAAGCAGCTGAGAATTTAAATGTATTTCTGCCTCCTGCATGTGGATCAAGATGTGAGCTCCCAGCTACTGCTCCCATCACCTATACTTATGCCTTCATTCCATCATCTAACTCTAGTCTCCGGAACAATACATCCAATTAAACTCTATCTTTTATAAATTGCCTTGGTCATGGTGTTTTATCACAAAAAAAAAGAACACACACACAAATAGCCAAAATCATCCTTGGGGGTGGGAGGCCAACTGTAAGCAGCATCATACTTGATTGTACAATGCACTATATAGCCCTAGTACCAAAACCAGCATAGCATTTAAACAAAAACAATCATATAGATCAGTGCAGAATATACAACCCAGAAACAAAGCTATAGCTACAGTCTCATAATTACTGACAAATATCCCAAAAACAAACACTGGAGGGGAGAAAAAAGCCTCTTCTACAGATGTTTCTAACAAAACTAGGTATGAACAATATTGAAGAATGAAACAAGAACCCTCTCTCATCCTATATAAACTTCAACATTACAGGGACCTTAGCCTTTACTGTAGACTCAGGACAGTGCAGCTGCCAGAACACAGATCCCGGCCTTTACTAAGGATACAACAAGACAGTGAAACAGCACAAAAGCCACAGATCTCGGCCTTTACTGTGGACCCAGGACAGGGTAACTGCCAGAACAACACAGAGAGTAGACATTTCTGAGCATGCAACCCAAGCAGCCCTGAGTCATCCTTATGCACTGACCAGGAACTGTGATAAATGCACTTCCATCTGAAATAGACTCTGTTACAATCTTCATCAAGGACTATCACTCGGAAGGAGGAAGAAGGCACAGGAAGCTAAAAGCCCAGCAAAGCTAAGCAGTTTGAGAACCCAGAGCCCGTTGTTAGGTGTTTGGTACTTCTCCGAAACTAGATCAAGGCCAGAAAAGGTAAGATTTCCTTTCTGATACTGTAATAGGCCAGTGGCCTAAATAATCATGTTTCATATACATGTGATGGCAATTCTTGGTTCATTCCAAATGTCAGGTTGACAACCAAGAATTGCCCAGCAGCCTTGTGGAGTGAACAACTAGATTTTTGGACTTTTCATTCACAGGCAGCCATTATTGGATTAACTGGACCACAGCCTGTGATTCTAATAAATGCCTCCCCTGTATGTGTGTTATACATCCCTATATATTTATTCTGTAAGTTCTGTTACTTTACAGAACCCTGATTAACACAGTATCTTTATATGGAGTAAGTAAACTTCAATTTCATTCCACTAAGGAAAAAAGTTTGTTAGGTGGGTACAGTGTGCAGACATCACTCTACAGACACCTAGGATAACGTGGTAAATCAGTCACTGTCCACCTTTAAGCAGACAGCAAAAAAGTAAAATATTCAGGCAAGATGGTAGAAAACCCATCAAAATAAATAAGTAGAAGAAATAGAAATTCAACCAGCTTCCCAAGTATCTCTCTAAAGAGCAATGATATAAAGATGTTAAGTAAAATAAGTCAAACCTACAAAGTTGAGTATCACATTTTTCTCTCAAACACAAGATCTAGATTTTAATTCGTGTTTGCATGTAAAATCATAAAACTTGAAAGGGGACCATGAGAGAGTAAGAAGATTTAGAGGAGGAATAAAGGAGAGAGTAACAGAACACACAAGACATGAACACTACAGAAGTTGGGGGGCTACAGGAGGGAAGGAGACAAACTAGAAGGACAGTGAGAGGGAACAATTAGGAACAAAGTATAAACGCTACAATGAAACAGATATGCTGCCTTTAAAAACTTGCCTAAGGTGACATAGAAAGTTGTACTATTTTACAACACAAATTCCATCAGGTCTCATATATTCTAGGTTAATAAAGCAATCTACATCTACTCTTTCCTATTTAAGAAAGCAATTGCTGCTTATGAAGATTATTTTCTACAAGTGGTCTTGGTCAGCCCTCACTGTATTTACATATACGCACACAATATATTCACTCTACTCCTTTATTTGTGTGCTGGAAATCACACATCACCAAACTCACCCACCACTCAGTCCAACATACTACATTCCTATAGTAACAAACAACAAAAAATTAATACTCAATCTTATCCTTCAACATGTCATGTGTTTAAAATGTATACTCTCAAATAAAATAAAATATATACTCTCAAGTGCAGATATATAGATGTGTAAAGATATACTGATATACATTTTGTTGAAAAGACGTATTTTACCTATTTTACCGTATCCTGAAGTTTAGGGACAGTCAATGATTTGCTACATTTTCACTTTTACAGGCAACACTATTCAAGATTCGAACACTGTCAACACTTCAAAATGAGACTATCAGCTACAATCACAATGAAAATAAACAAAGGATCCAAAAGGTAAGGATTAAGTTACTTCCTATGGCTTGAATGTGTTCCCAGAAAACATGCTAAAAGGCTTAATCCCCAAAGCAACAGTGTTCAGTGCCAAGGCCCAGTGGCAGACGTTTAAATCATTAAGTCTTCATTTTCATCAACTGATTGAAGGACAATTACAAAACAGCTTGAGGTTGCCAGTCTACCACTTCCTTCTCTGTCAGTCACTATCATAGGATGGGGGTTGCAATAAGAACCTTGCTAAACACTGGGTAGAACACTGCAATACCCACCCTTTGAATTCCATTACCCAATTCCTGCCATGACACTAGCAATACAAATAGACACATAAAGTATCTGCTGCCTGAGGAACTACCAACCAGTGTTTAACCAAGCGTGTAGGTGAATTCAGAAAATACAATAAACTGAGAATGCCAACATTCCTGGGGGATGTTAGTACTAACAAGTAGTTAGTACACCTTGGGAAGAAAGCTCACTTCCAGACTTTAACCAGGATTTTCAGAAAACTGTTTCAAGTATCACCCAAACTTCTGCATGATTATCTGTTGACAATCTGAGTGCAATATGGAAAAAATTACTATCCTACCTCCAAAGTCATGTGTCCACTACCGGTCCCATTCTTTACTTGCTTTGTTCCTACTACAGCAAAACATCTGCCACAAGATGCTACCTATGATTTTAACATGTCACTCCAAAAATCACATGGAAATTTAATCTCCATTACAGACTACTGAGGTTGTGCCTGTAGGAGGTGATTAATTCACAAAGCATGCCCCATGTAGGTGGGATTATGACCCCTACTAAAGCCTCTTCACAGTGCTGTTTGGCCTTCAGCCACACTGAGTGCTGCAGGCCACTGTGTGAAGCAGCAGACCCTGCATCCGTTAGCACTGCTACACTTGGACTCCACAGCCTCCAGAATGTAAAAATTAATTACCTACAAATTATCCAGCTTCAGGCATTTTGTTATAGCCCAAGCAGTCTAAGGAAGAAAAGCATCTCAATTTACAATGCTTCAGCAGTTAACCTAATTTTTCCTTCAAACCAAAAGGCTCAAGGAAATAAAATCCAGTATAACCTCTCACTAAAATTTGATAAATGTTTGTCATAGGGAAAATGTTTATTTTGAAATTATTTTAGTTTAGAAATACAAAACCTCTTGGGGAGGGAAAAAGGAAAGAAAAACACAACGTATACAGTCAACTTTTTACTTCATAAGCTTCTCACACCCTCATTTGCTCCTAGTTCCCGCGAAGAGAAAGCATTCAGCCACCCCTGAAAAAGAAAGAGAAATGGTCCCTTTTAAGCAGAGTACAGTAATAATCATCTGAAACGCAGCACGCTGTGATCTCACGAAATCAAACCCAGCTTCAAGAGAACAACCCCTCACTCTGTCCCAAGACGGCAGAAAAGAACAATAATGATTAAAATCTGACACTGGAAAGTCCTTAATGATGGCCTGGCTTTGGGCAGACACATTTTAACACTCATTATGCTCCTTTGGAAAATGTCATTTTGGAACAGTCTGACATGTCTTTCTAAACTAACAAACGCATTAATTACACAAGAAGTTTTTCTGTGTTACATGACATACAAGTAACAAGCCAGTTTAAAAAAAAAATAAAGACTACAGATGGGCACCACTGCTCTCAACCACTAGATTAGCAGAGAGATTCTGAATCTGCTTTAAGCACAATGAGAACAAAACTAACATTTCCACAGAAGACCTCCTCAATTTAAAAGCATGACATTAGTATTTATTCTAGTGCTATGATGTCAACTAGAAAAAATAAGCCATTACTAGCTGAAAAGTATATACAAGTATACACTTTACAGTTATTTTATGTTATAAGGTTGCACTGCATTAATATACTAACACATTTTATTCTAACTCCTTTGAATTATAGTACTGCATACATAATTAACACGCTGATTGTAAAAGAAAACAAAAACTCAAAAACCAACCCCAGAAGTCTATCCTGAGGGAAAACTGATTAGAATGAAATCTAGTGAGAAGCTTGGGGCTGTATTCCTCTTGCCATCCTCTCCGAATGGTTTTACATCATTTCAAGCATCTAAACAATTTCTTTCAGTTCTATAGCTATTGTAGTGTAATATGGGAAGTAAACTGTTTTCTACAGTCCCCTCCCACCAAAAAAAAAACTGTTTTATTTATTTGGCTTTCATTTTGGGAGGAAAATATTAAGTGGTAAATAACTTGTAAAACAATGAAGTATCTTTCTTAATTACAAAAATTAAAAGCTTTCCACGCAGCTCGCCAGGCGGCTATCATCGCAAACATTTCCTACGCTGCTCTAGCACTTGGGAAACCCTCAAGTTATTAGTTGTCTCTGCCTCGATTTCTTCCTGAGGATCAGATGCGTTGATTCACATCTGACTGAACCAGGGTAAAATCTCAGCAACAGTTATCATCCTCATGTGTACTAGAAAAGGATAAAGTCTTTACTTAATTCTACTAATATTTATTCAGTGTTCATAACACCTACATAAATACCAATCTATATCTTTGTGTACGCACATGACTGTATGCGTTCTCAGTAAGATTAGGACCATTACAAAAGCCTTTCCTCCCAGCCTCTAATGCTTACTGTCTTTTTGTCCCATTTACCAAGTGAAAACTCAGCATGTGAGAATCATGGTCAGGCCCTCACCAGAGCCGGAACCCACTATAGCATTATAAACTTGCATTTCAGAAAGAACAAAATTTGTATAATCTGCTAATCACCCAGTCTTGGGGATCTTGTTATAGCAGCCCAAAAGACCATGACAGAGAGCATTCGATATACAATATTAGTTCTTTTTCCTATAAATCAAAATAGTCAGTGTCAGAAAAAAAATATAACTGACTAATTGTCTATAGGGGAAAATACTTACTTTGAAATAAGTATAATTTAGAAATAAAGCACTCCAGGGAAGGGATGGCAGAAAGAGAAAAAAAATTATACAGGCAGATAAGTAATATAGGCCTGCCTCCAAACTCACAATCTTAGGACGACAGACACACATATCAAAGTATGACCCAAGTTCACCCAAGTCTGCCAAGAAAGATAAAAGCTTTCTGTTTAAGTAAGTGAATGTTTGGGGGAAAAAAAAAAGTCAGCAAAACTTTATTTGTTGTTCTGGAGGGCAAAGTTAAGGACATCACCACAGAAAACAAGATTTGTGTCATTAAAACACCTGCGGCCCTGGCTGTAACGCGAGGAAAGAGGATGCATACACACACTGACTTGAGAAGCTACTGCACTTCTTTCCCACTGAGAAGACAACTGTGGCCCAGTCAGACTCAGGTTTCTACTCCGAAATCTCTCCAAGATCCCACAATTCCCAAGTTGGCCTTTCCCATTACTCATACAAATGGGGTTTTCAATGGACAGAAAAGAGTCAATAACTTCGTTCCTTCCAGTTTTGGGTTTATTTTTATTTATTTATTTATTTATTTATTTATTTATTTATTTATTTTGATATATGATTTCATTATATAGCCCAGGCTAGCCTCTTCCTGCAGCAATCTTCCTGCCGCTGAGATTCTAGCCCAAAGTTGGAGGATTTTAGGCATATACAAGCATGCCCATCTTAACCCTAGACCGAACTCTTTATCATCCCGAAGTATCACTGTGTGTTACTTTTGTTTAAACCCATCTAACAGTATGCATTTAGTCACATGCCATGTAAAAAACAACTCCACCGATATTAGTGCTAAAATATCTACTACTGAAGAGATTATAAATATTAAGGGGTTTGCTAAATAGATCTAAACCTTACCACCCCATAAAGTCAGTATTATTAGTTCCAAATCAAAGAAAAAGCTGAAACATTGTAACTACAAAATTATAGACTACGGAAGAAGCCAGAGAGCTGCTCAGTCATTAAAAGCATGTGTTCTCTTATAGAGGACTGGGGTTCAATTCCCAGCAACCATACCAGGCAATTACTAACAATTTGTAATTTCAGCTCCAAGGAATTCAGCGCCCTTTTGTGCTCCCAAAGGAACACTGTACTCACATGTACATACCCCAATACAGGCATACAGTTAAAACAAAATACATTTTAAAAAGTCTAGAGTATGTGCAGAAACTCATACCAAGTCTTTCAACTAAACTGTTTGTAAATAAATACGGTTTCTCTAACTTTTCTATGCCATAATATGTACCAATTTTCTATGCCATAATATGATTTACAATGAATTTTAAGAGCAAAAGCATATGGCAAAAAAACAGAGTAGAATATTTTCTCTCAGACTTCTCTCCTTTGTTACCTACCTAAGGGTTATAAATATCCTGTCAATAACACCAGTGTTTCAATAACAAATATCAGCTGGATACTTACTCTTTTCTTAAGGTCTTACATGACTTCTGAAGCCATGAATTTATAATTCAAGAAAGAAACACTGAGCCAGGCGGTGGTGGCACACGCCTTTAATCCCAGCATTTGGGAGGCAGAAGTGAGAGGATCTCCGTGCGTTAGAGGCTACAAGAGCTAGTTCCAGGACAGGCTCCAAAGCTACAGAGAAACCCTTTCTGGGGGGGGGGGGGGGGGGGGGGGATACTGTCCTTCACAGAATGTTAATAAACTGCCTAAGGTTATGGCAGGTACCAATCAACAAGAAAAGGATGTAGGCAATCTGGTTCTCTTAGATTTCTACCAAAACAATGTTTTTCCCCCCAGATAAACGTGGGTCCTCTGAACCTTAAGAGGATCAAGAAGACCAGAACTTGTCATGAATCTAGTCTAGTCACTGAATACTTGGCGGTGATTTGATGTGCCTTTAATTTACTTTGATATTGGAAAACTTTATTAAATAAAATTCCTAGCTCACAAGCTGATATAAATATTGTATTAGATATAAAAGCATTTTGAAAGTATTATTAGGAACACAATACCAGTATATTATTAAAATACCCTGGGTCATATCTGTACATTAATAAAATAGACTGATCTGCAACTCAAATGGTTTCATTTGCAGTCACTGCTAGATAGTCTATTTTATAAAGTTACTTACACAATAATGTTATTAATAGGGATATGGATCAGTTTCACAAAGAAGCCAATGAATCCCATGATAGCAAATCCTATGGCTGTGGCCATGGCAATCTTCTGGAATTCTGAATATAAAACACAAAATTTGCATCAGCTTTTTTGGCAGTCAGTCAAAGTATGAAGTAAAGCTATTAGCAATATTAATAAAGTTAGCAGCATATAATCTGATTGGTAGATACATAATTTTAAAAATGAAGAAAAAGTGGAAGTAGTAATGGTACAAACTTGACTTACAGGTTTTTAAATTCTATACTTTGTTGACATTTAAAAGAAATACAGAAATGAAGTTATGCTCGAAAGTTCATCAACAAACACTAAAGTATTATTCTCAGTGACAAAAATAAAGAACAAAAACAAAGGAATGATGTCAGCATACATAGTGCTTTGTATCGTAACTTTTTTTTTTTACTGTAACATATTGATCATAACAATAAATTGTAGCTTTGGGTACATTGACAATTAAGTTGTCTTTAATACCACGATGAAGTAAAAGGACTGAAAATTCAAATTCAGGTCAGTTTTATAAAAAGATTTCAACTCAGGTATATTTCAGTCCTATTCTATCTCCTAAGGACACATACCCTGACTGTCTCACCTAGCTCTTCTATTATGTGCTACCAGATCTCATTATCTTCCTTCATTCCTATCAAGGAAAAATCAAAACGTGTAACTGCACTTATTGGATGGCTATCCCTGACAGACCTACAGCCTCATGAGAATAAAGACCAGTATCTATTATTTTATTGGTATTTGATGTGTGCTAGCTACTTTTATGTCAACTTGGCATGAGCTAGTCATCTGAGAGAAGGGAACTCAAATTGTGAAAATGTTTCTATGAGATTCAGCTGTAGACAGGCAAGCCTGTAGTGCACTTATAATTAGTGACTGATAGGGAAGGACCCTACCCATTGTAGGTGGGGGATAACCCTGGCCTGGTAATCCTGGGTTTTTTAAGAAAGGAGGCTGAACAAGCCGTGAGTAACAAGCCAATAAGCAGCACGCCTCCATGGCCTATGCATCAGCTCCTGCCTATATGTTCTGCCCTGTTTGAGTTCCTCACTTGGCTTCCTTCAATGGACTATGATTCAAGATATGTAAACCAAATAAACCCTTTCCTTCCCAAATAGCTTCTGGTCATAGTGTTCCATCACAGCAATACTAACCCTAAGATAATATGTTACTCCATTATAGTCTGCCTCAAGTTCTAACTTACCAATTCATGAATTAAAGTAGACAAGTTCTAGCATACCATTTAAGCTATGACATAAGAAAACAAAATAAACTGTCTAGGTTGTAATAACTACACCATTAATTTCATGTTAAAGTTTTATTCATTAGAGGGCAGAGCAGGGGAGATGCCAAAGGCTTCCACACACCAGTATGGAAGATACTAAAATATGACTATATGATAAGGATGAAAAGCCCTTAATAATCTCATACTACAGAACAGAACTTTAAGCAGTTCTTGCTAAGGACATAAAGACAGGGCAATGGTGGTGACATCAATGCATCAATGCTCAGCAGCAGTTTATCACTGAGCTGATTCCCAGCCCTGCAAAGACAAATCAGCAGATGTTAACACAAGACTTAGGAAACGCAAGGCTTTAGCATTTTCTCTCATGGTGAAGATATTACCTTTTCTGTCGGGCTTGGTGCATCTTTTAACCAGCCGAATTGAGTCCTTTACAAACTGCCGACTTGGCTCAACAAATTGCATTACCTGATCCATGACTGACTGTTTAAAAAAAATCAAAGTAAAAGCATGAGACTTGTTAGAATTCTCTCAGATATTAGACCTTGTTGAGTTACAGCCAAAGGAAAGTAGAGCAATGGTGAATTCAATTCATAAAAAAGCAACATTATAATAGCATAATAAACAGTGTTCATTTCTTTGTCATTCAAGAAAACATGAGACTACAGACAAGCAAGCACATTAATTAACAAGAATGTGATTCAATTATAAAACAGCTCTGGGAGCCATAGGTAAGGGAGCCATAGTATTTGCGCTTCATTTCCAGCTCTTGGAGGTCAGATGAAAACATAAGCCCCAGTAAGCCCCAGTTTCCTTATCTAAGTTGGAGCAGTGGACAACATGAAACAGTTAAGGTTCACACTAAGAAATCTATATCCACATCTTGATTTAAAAAAAAAAAAGCAATGGAATGCTTGTTTTCTCAAGTGTTTCACTTAGTTGTCCTTGAAGTCCAACCACCCTAAAATCCACACTAAACCAATCACTGCGCTTGATGTTAAAGGAAAGCCATTAGTCCACCAAGAGGCCCCTTGATGCAGACTCTTGACCAACTAAACTTGAACTCCATTTCACAAGACAAGCTCACCGACAAGTTCAGGCAGCAGGCTCTGGAAGCCGCAAGAGACTGAGTTCACTAACAGGGCTGGCCGGGAAGTTCAGCAGGAAGGCTGCACCCCCAGATCTGGACGCTAAGCCCTTAGGGTCCATGAACTATTGGAAACCTCCTCTAGACAAGTCTTGACTAGATACTTCCACCTGAGACCACGTAGGTAGATCCTGGATTTGGTCGAGTTCGTGATTAAATCAGCGACCCAGTTCAACTGACTTGTCCCTGGTCCCGCAGCTCCTGGCCTCTGGGCTCATCAATGACACCCTCGTTCCCCCAGCCCGCCGATACCGTGGATCCCTCGCCCCCCACTCCTTTGCCCCCAGACCCCCTCGCTCCCCGAGTCTCCGGGCCCGCTCACTCCGAGCCCCCTCAGTCCCGGACCCGGTGGTCCCGGCGGGCCTTTGAATCCCCAGACCCTCCTCGTCCCCCGGTCCCCTAGCGCCCCCACCCGCCCATCCCGCCACCCCTTAGCTCCCTGGACCCTGGACAAGCTCTCCCCGGCCCACCACCCAGGAGAAAAGCCATACTTGCAGGACGGCGGCTTGAGGAGGCAAAGACACGTAGCTTAGGAGAGGACTGAACCCAACGGAACCGGAAGCTGGTTTTCCACAGCCCGCCCATTACTTCTTTCAATTGGCTCGTCACTACGAGAAGTCAGTACGCCTGCGTAATACTACGTGTGTCTCTTGGGGCTTCCGGAGCGAGGAGACACCGATCTTTCCAAGCACTTGGAAGTCCTTTCGGGCCTCCTTTCCCTGCAGTCACCTCCCAGACTCGGGCGCAGCCTCTCCGGCAGCCTCATAAAATCCATGAAATGGACGAGTGTCTGCATTACAGCTCTGAGTCTCCCTGCTGTGCTTGTCAATAATATCACTGGTAAAAAATGGAACAAGCATCGTTGCATGAACGACTTAAATTCAAAATAATCTCCCTTCCCAGAAAGTGGCTTTCTACTCTTAGTCATGGAAGTTTAGCGGGAATTAAAGTCTATCTAGCGCCGGGCGATGGTGGCGTACGCCTTTAATCCCAGCACTCGGGAGGCAGAGGCAGGCCGATCTCTGTGAGTTCGAGACCAGCCTGGTCTACAAGAGCTAGTTCCAGGACGGGCTCCAAAACCACAGAGAAACCCTGCCTCGAAAAACCCATAAATAATAATAAATAATAATAGTCTATCTAGCAGTTTCTCATTAGCTATGAAGATTTAGATGTATTGTAGGTGCTAGCAGTCTCCGAGTGCAATACTTTTGGGTCATTTCGGAGTTAATATGTGTTCCCCAGATAATCTTGATTTGCTCCATCATTAGTGTAAAAGCCACCCTCAGAGCTTTAAAGAGGTTTGTTGTTGTCGTTTTGTTTTGTTTTGTTGCTTTATTTCATGAGCAGCGTACTGCAGTCGAGTACTGTCATTGCAATACTTGGCTTTCATGTGGAAGGAAACACAAAAATCTACCATTATGTATTTGAACAACCTATGCAATCTTTATACCAGTCACTACAACAGACACAGTTTGCAGAATAACATGAAGTATCACGTTGGACGATTGCGTCTTTAGTATTTGGAGAAGCTGTGTATTTTAGATCCAACATAACAATTAGAGTTCGTTTTTTTACCTCAGAGCTTGTGCCCACATAGTGGGAAATGAGAACTGTCATGCTGGCATAACTTGGAATTTGGACATGGACGGGGTTAAGTGCAGCTACTGTATTATAACATTCTTACGTTTTTCAATCTTATTCCAGTATTACTATCTATTTATATCCCAGCACTTGAGAATAGGAGGTGAGTAGATGTTCAAAGTCATGTTTAGCCTCAAATAGAGTTGATGGACAGCCTGGGTTACATGAAATTCTGTCTCAAATCAAAAGCAAAAATGATGTTAAACATGTAAGCCTAGCATTAAATACTGAAAGAAATATGGCAGAAGTGAATGATGTATTAATATAACATTAAAAAACATTTCATAAGAATTCAGAAGAGGAACTGGTAAAACATTAAGTACAAGTTTTAAAACAACTAAAACAATTCAGAACACTATAACCACCTTGTGATGGTTGTTATCAAATTGACATAATCTTGAATAACCTAGGAAACAAACCTCTGGGCGTGCGTGTGAAGGATTGTCTAGATTACACTGGCCCAACCCTCTCCCTCTCAGGCCCCTACTTTCTCTGGCTCAGGATCCCAGAGTATCAACATTAAAAAACTCTGGACTGTGACTGAAAAAGCATGGAATAAAACCGGACTCTCTGAATTTGGCGGACAATGAGGGCTGCTGAGAAGCCAAGGACAATGGCACTAGGTTTTGATCCTACTTCATGTTCTGGCTTTGTGGGAGCCTACCCAGTTTGGATGCTCACCTTCCTAGACCAGAATTGAGGGGGGAGGACTTTGGACTTTCCACAGGGCAGGGAACCCTGACTGCTCTTCAGGCTGGAGAGGGAGGGGGAGGAGTGGGAGGAGGGGGGAGGAGGGGGAGGGAAATGGGAGGCGGGGAGGAGGCAGAAATTTCTTTTTTTTCCAATAAAAAAAACTCATGAAGTTAAGATCATATTAGTAAATGAGAGAAGGCTATGTACTGTAGGCTTAGATGATACTCTGCAATTATGATACCCTGCAAAAGCCAAAGTTAAAAAAAAAAAAGAAAAAGAGTGAGCAATAAAGCACAGGAGACTGCTAGTGCAGTTTAGACTTCTGTGCAGTATTGCAGGAGTGGCATCTGATGTGTCTGTCAGAACCTAGAGAATTATACAGAGAACGAAACCTAGAACTGCATGTGTTAGTTAACAATATGTCAATTTTAGTTCATCAGTTTTTGTAACAGATGTACACTATACAAGGTTAAAAAATATTGATGAAAAAAACTATATATCTATAGACAAGTCATACTCTATAACTATATAAACAAAATGCTGCAGTAGTGAACTGGTTTCCATTAGTACCAGGAAAGAAATTCTAGTAAATTCACAAACTTAGAGACAACAAAAACAAGGAAGCCCTTTCCAACTCAATGCTTGAGGTCAGTATTGCAAATACTGTACCCAGTCTCCAGTCTTCCAGATAAGTCCAGATACAGAACTTCCTAAACTGCTCATGGATAGAATCCATACATGTATAAAAAACATAATTTGTCATGCTCAAGAAGGATTTCTTCAAAATGAGAGAAGTGTGTTATTTGGACATTATAATCCCATTTACTCTTTTGTCAGAGTGCTGCCAGAGGAATCATAAGCCATACACTCTTAAAATATATAGTATTTAGACATTTATAGGGACTGTGTGCAAGTCCTTGAAATAGATAGTATATAGATCAATAAAACTAAATGGAGGATTCTTTTAAAAATCACTATTTTTAGAAATGCTTAATTGGCTTAATATTTGCAAAATCAATCAACTTGTTAGCAGAAAATAAAGCAGGATGTGAAGGGTTTTTAACTTTTTCAGAACAAGAGGAAAAACTGCACCTGACAAAGTTTAACCCACACTCATGACTAAAGTTTTCATCAAAGTGGCAGTGAGTGGGAGCTCCCTCAAATGAAAAAAAGAACTTTTTAAAGCTGCACTGTGCCATATTTGATAGCAAAAGATTAGATTTATTTTTCCAAAGATCAGGATCCTGGCTTCACACACATCCCTTCCATTCAGGCTCACCTGGAAAACATGGGCATAAACAGGACAGAAAATATTACATTCGGGGAAAAAATCACTTTGGTAGACACAAGGAGTGGGTTTGGTGTAAGTCTGCTGAAATGAACTAAATCAAACTTGATAGACAGTGAAAGAAGATGTTCTGCCAGAGGCAGGGACTGGGAGTGCTGTTGTCTGTAAACAGGCCCAGGTATAGAGTTGTAAATAAAGCAAAGGAAGCATTCTGAGTCTTGTGTTGGCTGCAGGGCAGAGACACTTGCTGCAAATCCTTGAACTCATAATTCTCATGATTGTGCCTTTTATTGTAATTAGTGATTGTTTGGTTAATTATACAATGCATGAAAACGTGATTTTGATTGTTATATGTCTTAGGTAAGGTTAGTGTTTCTGTGATAAAACACCAGGGCCAAAACCCAACGGGAAAGGATGAGAATCATTTGGCTTACACTTCTACATCATCATTCATCATTGGCTAGGATAGGATAAGAACCTGGAGGTGGGAGCTGATGCAGAGACCATAGAAGATGCTGCTTTCTGGCTTGCTCCCCATGGTTTCTTATAAAACCCAGGACCACTAGCCCAGAGATGGCACCCTCCACAATGGACTGACTCCTCCCCCAATAATCAGTAATTAAGAAAATGCCGTCAGGCTTGCCTACAGCCTGATCTTATGGAGGAACTTTCCTTCCTCTCTACTGACTCCAGCTTGTTTCAAGAGGATACAAAACTAGCCAGTACATTATATTACAATATACTCGTTTATAATAATAGTGTATTAGTTAACATAGACTACCTGGATGTATGACAAACTCTAAACTCATTTTGTGTAATTACCATATACAAACACAGAGTGGAAAAGCATAAAAGAATTTATACATGTATTTGTATTATTTTGTTTGAATATTGAAACAAAAATTAAAATCTGTATTAAGGAACATTTATTAAACATTAAAACATGGTGACGCACATTTTTGTATGAAATACCTGGAAAAGACACAAGGTGGCGATGTTACCCAAGAAAATATCCGCAAATGCCTGTCTCTAAGGGTCTGCGTCTTCACCCTCCAGGTGGCTGAAGGTGAGTCTCTAGAGTGACTCTCCTCCATACTTTTCTCCAGGTGACTTCAGCAGTCATCTCTGATGTTGTGGTTGTTATCTCCTCCATAACTCAGTAACTCTCCTCTGAACATCGTAAGAACTTTTCCCCTTTCAGCAATCACTAATACAGTTCACAAGTGCAGTCCTTTGCTGTCAATACAGTCACCCAGTGCTGTAATCGCTCGTGTCTGCTGCATGTTGTAAACTCAGTAAGTGCACTGTGAAATACTACCTTCCTTTTAAGAGAGCTTAGCGCTCCTGTAGAATCTGATTCTGTGTTTCAGACAGTCACACATAGAGGGCAGTGCAGGAGCATGGATCCCACACTGGTAAGAGAAACATAGAAACCAACTCTCACTCTCTTTCGTAGGTTCAGTCACCTACGAAAGGAGACAGAATCAGGCTGTGATTGAGCACCAAGAAACATTCATTCATTCAAAGCTCCAGAGAAAAGAAAATGGGATTCATTTCCCAAACCATCTATTTAATTCCGAATTGTTTTCTTTAAAACATTACTTCTCAGCAATGGCAAAGTTGTTTCTATCTCAGCAACTTGACTGGAGTCAACTATGGTCTCTAACTGCATGTATAAGCAACAATATGAAGATAGCAAAAGAGACCACAGGCAAACTTGAGCCCAGAGGCAAAGATAGTTCATGAAGTTTCCATTGTTATGTCATCTGTCCTTCACGCAGAACCTGGCTGTGACTAGAGCTCATATCATTAACACCTTGGAGGAACTCAAAGAAGGGTGGTGGTGGTGCACGCCTTTAATCTCATTACTTGCTAGATAGAGGCGGGTGGATATCTGTGAGTTCAAGGCCAGCCTCATCTACAGAGCAAGTTCAAGGATAGGCTCCAAAGCTGTGTAGAGGAAACCCTGCCTCAAAAAAAGGGGAAAAAAAGACTCACAGAAGCAAGTGACAGAGTCCAACACAGTCACACTAATGGAAGGTGGCAAAATAAAAATTCAGCGAAAAGCCTGTAGACTCCATATCTTAAGCCAGATTTCTATGGAATCCCCACACTGACAGACACTCAGTGGCCAAAGCCAGACGATGGAATTGACAGCGCACTTCACTGCTTAGTCGCTGGGTTTCAGGAAAGAGATGAATGTTTTGGAACTGTGGTGCTCTGGGATACAAACTCAGCGTCCTCTGAATATTATCCATAATTTCTTGAGCTTGTTCCTCAATGACTCTGAGCTCTAGTGTGTGCGTCTGAAAGATGAAGGAAGCCATGTCGTTCTCACGGGCTTGTTGGTAGGATTAGCATGCTCTGGCTAAGTGCCGGGCACACAGGGCTTCCTTGTGCAAGTAGTTTGCGTTCCTCCTCTCCCTTGTGGTTACCTGGAATCCTGTGACTAATTCTCTGCTTCTGAGGTGAATTCCAGTGGCAAACCTCCAAGTGAGCTTGGGGCCCTGGTCCTGAATGTTTATAAAGGGCTACGAGTTTGCTCCTCACGAGCTTTGCTCATCGTCTCTGTCCTTTCTGAAGAGGGCCTGGAGACTCTCCTGCCCTATCACCGTAAGCAACATAGCTTTGCTAAACCTTCACAAGGGGAGGCTCCAGATGTCTGCCCCCTCTGATAAACCGTGAAGAAAGAACTTCCCAAGGAGATCCCAGAGTCACTTGTCTTTCCCAAACACTGTCTTGTCAGGCTTCCATTCCCACGAGTCTGTGTTAATCTTCATGTCCCAGTCCCTCATACTTGATGGTCACCATGTGATTGTGTACACCACTTATTAAGATACCCGCCGTCCCTTCACTATAATGTAGATTTTTAACCTCTCTGCTCGGCCTATGTATTAAGGCTCCCAAATGTTCGTGTCACAGGAAGGTTGATGAACTTTTAAGAGATGAAATCTAAAGGAAGGAAGGAAGGTCACTTGAGCAAGTGCCCTTAAAGTGAATTGTGGGACCTACTTCTCTTCCTTTGCCTCTGATTGGTTCCTGGGTCACCATATGGGTGGCTTTGCTCCATCAATGTGCTCACTGCTTGATGTACTGCCTTAGCCCAGGCCCAAAGCCAACTTATCACAGACTAAAACCGTGAAAGGGAAAAAAACCCTTTTCTGTACAAGCTGATTTTTTCCCATATGTGTCATGAAGAAAGGAGAGCAGATGCAGTCTGTCCAACACCATCCATGATTCGACGTGTTTCCTTCCCTTATCGTTCAGCTTGTGGCCACCCTGCAGTCCTGTAACCTAACCAGTCAGCTCCTCCACCTTCATCCCAGCGGTGACACTGCTGCAGCCTCCTGGCTGGCTTCGCCATGTTTGTGTACAACTCCACCCTGCTCTTCTCTTCCAGGTCCGGGCAGCAACCTTTTAAATGTGTTGTCAAGTCATTGCGTCCTTCACTGTATCATCTCCCATAACTTCTTATTGCGGGTAAATTGAAGTTTGTCCTTGTGCCTCTCTGCAATCCCCGCTCATTTCCATCTAGTCACTGTGGTCCCAGTTTATTTCCTGTCTCCTAAATATGTCACATCTTTTCTTTCTTTTTTTTTTAAATTTATTTATTTATTAAAGATTTCTGTCTCTTCCCCACCTCCACCTCCCATTTCCCTCCCCCAATCAAGTCCCCCTCCCTCTTCAGCCCAAAGAGCCATCAGGGTTCCCTGCCCTGTGGGAAGTCCAAGGACCATCCACCTCCATCCAGGTCTAGGAAGGTGAGCATCCAAATTGCCTAGGCTCCCACAAAGCCAATAGGTGCAGTAGGATCAAAAACCCATTGCCAATGTTCTTGAGTTCTCAGTAGTCCTCATTGTCTCTATGTTACTTCCCAAAACCGGTTTTATCCCAGGCTTTTTCAGATCCAGGTCAGCTGGCCTTGGTGCGTTCCCCATAGAACATCCCCATTGTCTCAGTGTGTGGGTGCACCCCTCACAGTCCTGAGTTCCTTGCTCGTGCTCTCTCTCCTTCTTCTCCTGATTTGGACCTTGAGATTTCAGTCCGGTGCTCCAATGTGGGTCTCTGTCTCTGTCTCCTTTCATCAGCTGATGAAGGTTAATATTCAGGAGGATGTCTGTATGCTTTTCTTTGGGTTCTCCTTCTTATTTAGCTTCTCTAAGATCACGTATTATAGGCTCAATATCCTTTGTTTATGTCTAGAAACCAAATATGAGTGAGTACATCCCATGTTCCTCTTTTTGGGTCTGGCTTACCTCACTCAGGACAGTGTTCTCTATTTCCATCCATTTGCCTGCAAACTTCAAGAAGTCCTTGTTTTTTACTGCTGAGTAGTACTCTAATATGTATATATTCCATACTTTCTTCATCCATTCTTCAATTGAAGGGCATCTAGGTTGTTTCCAGGTTCTGGCTATTACAAACAATGCTGCTATGAACATAGTAGAGCATATACTTTTGTTGTATGATAAGGCCTCTCTTGGGTATATTCCCAAGAGTGGTATTGCTGGGTCCAGGGGCAGGTTGATCCCGAATTTCCTGAGAAACCGCCACACTGCCTTCCAAAGTGGTTGCACAAGAGTGCATTCCCACCAGCAATGGATGAGCGTCACATCTTTTCATGCAAGCCTTCATACTTACTTATTTCTTTAACTGGTCAACTGCCTGTCCTCCTTCCTGCCTTAGTTTGTCCCTGTTTCCTAGATAGAGTCCTTTCTGCGTGTCCCGAGGGAGATGATACTAGCTGACCCTCTGCCCTCTCTAAACTACCATATTGCATTTGTTACTTTCGCAGCATTCATCAACAAGAGAAAGTACGTTTATTTGTTGCAGCATCAGGAAATTGACATATTTACTGTCCAAAATTTACTGTCCAAAAGCCTTTAGAGGAGCACATTCAGCCCTGCCCTTTCCATCAGGGATTAGAGGCTAAGATACTCGTATAATAATCCTTGTGCCCTTAGCCACGGTTCCAGTAAAAAACCACGATGTTCTGTATGCTTGTGGGTATGTGGTAGGAACATCTGTAAAGGACCTGGTTGACTTAGCTGGAAAACAAAAAGCAAGCAAACAAAACAAACCACACTGTCAAGATTTAAACTTTTATCTTGTTTATCATTAGCTGAGTATCAGGCACAGGCATGTAGCGCAGGAATTAGAAAATATTTGATGAAAGAGCAAAAGAAGCATACAATGAGTGATGAGGAAGTACCTGCGCGGAAACCAGGGGCAATTTAGAAAGGTTTTATTTATTTATCGGAAAAAGATCTTGACAGTGGCCCAGAAACCAGGAGTGAGTGGGGCCTCCTTTTAGTCCTGAGACACTGTGACTGAAAGAAGCTAAGGAGAAAAGATCGCCACGTGTATTCTCCCATCACAAGGGCTTCCCCCAAGGTGTCTCCATATATAACGTCTGTGAGCCTGATGTGGCCGCATCCTCAGCTTTGAGACTATATTTAGTGACTCGATGTGTATGGTCTCTCAGACAGCTGTTTGCCATCAATCAGAGCGCCATGGTATCCAAGGAGTGCACTAGGATCCTTTGCGAGCTGTGCCCAGTTACCCAGAGCACTGAGAAAACCTTCATTCTGTCTTGTTTATCTGAAGCCAGATCACAGTACGTTCTGCTTGGTTTTGGCAGCAGGGGTGATAATGAGGTTGTTACTGCTGTTAGAAGGTCACCGTTGCTAATGCCCATGGCATCATGATCATTTTTGGAATGTTTCTAAATTAGAGAAGTGAAAGTTGCCCAAAGGAAACAGATGAGCTAAATCTGGAAGGGAATGACGAGCCCCACTGCTTGAAGTACTCATCAAGCCCTTAATCAGATGATCGAATTCAGCTTTCTTTCTTTTCTTGGTCTGTTTTGGATTTCACTCTGTTCACTCTGTAGTCTGAGGCTGGCCTCATCCTCCAAACTATTGGAATCCCAGGTGTGAGAGGGTTTCTTGTTGCTGTAAAGGATTTATCCTGGAGTTCCTATTAGCAATCTAATTCATGTCAGAAGCATAAACTCCTTGGATTGATGCCATTGCTATGTAAAAATTACAAGGTTTTGTTTCAGAGTATTGAAAATTTTGTAAAGTGAAGGGAGGTGAGGTGAGCCAATGGTTTAGTTACTTGGCCACGTAAGCCTGAAGACCTGAGTTCAGTCCCCAGATCAATGTGAAACAGCCAGATGCAGTGGAACACATCTGTAATCCTGGAACTGGGGAGGAGGAGACGGGGCTCCCTGGGGCTTCGCTGGCGAAGCAACCTAGCCAAACTGGAGAGCTCTGGGTTCAGTGAGAGTCTTTGTCTTTTTTTTTTTTTTTTAAATAAAGTGAGTAACTATCTGGTAAAGACTTTGCTTGCTTGATTAAGTTCCATCTGTGGATACTGGAGGCTCATTCATGTGCTGGTGCTATTCTCTTCAGAATGTTCTTGTCTACTCCAGTGTCTTGATTTCATCTAGAAATTGCTTCTTATACAAGGGGAAATACATGAATCTAATACCTCTGGCTGCTACAAGCCCAGTTTTCCAGAACCATTTGTCAACTGGGCTATCTTTCCACTGTGTTCTGGCCTCCTTTGTTAATAATTGTGAAGGCATAGCTTTCCTGCTTTATTTTGGAGTCCTGTATTCTGTTCTGTTCCATTGCATTGATCTACCAGTCTGGTTTTTACACCAGTACCAGGCTGTCTTTATCACTACAGCTCTGTAGTACAATTTAAGGCTGAATATTGTGATAGCGCCATCTGTTTCCTTACTCCTTAGAATCATTTTGGCTATTTGTGGTCATTGGTAGTTTAATAAGAATTCTAGTTCTCTGAGATACAACATCAGAATTTTGACAGGTATTACAATATGTCTGTTATATTTAGAAAAGGGGCTATAATAGTTTGGGGATTGGTGTGATAAAATATCATGACCAAGGCAACTTAATGAAGAAGGGGTTTATTTTGGCTGACAGTCCCAGAAGGATAAGAGTCCATCATGGTGGGGATGCACGGCAGCAAGCAGTAGGCATAGTGACAGAAAGAGGAAGCCTGAAGCTCTTATCTTCAGCCTCAGACACAAAGCAGAGAGAGAGAACTGGACATGGGTGAGACTATAAAAACCCAAAGCCCTCCTCAGTAACATAATTCCTCCAGCAAGCCTCTACCACTTAGACTTTCCTAACAGCACTACCAGCTGTGGACCAAGCATTCAAACAGTTGAGCCTATGGAGAACACTTCTATTCAAAGGATTATAAGATCTGGATATATAAAGAAATGCAAAAATGAAATACCAAGAAAATAAAATTGCCAGTCAGCAGGTAAGCTGATGAACTTATGAAATGGCCAGTTTCACAAAAAGAAATCTGAATGGCCATCAACTGTCTTTAAACATGTTTATCGTCCCCAGTCATCATAAAAATGCAAATTGAAGCTATTTTGAAATACCATCTCACATCATCAGAATGATTATCATCAAAATATTTGACAAGAAATAATAGAGATGAGGAAAAAGAGGAACCTTTTTTTCACTGCTGATAAGAATAAAAATTAATATAGCCACTTTGGAAATCAGTGTAGAGGTTCTTCAAAAAATTACATAAAGAACTGTCATGTGACCCGGCTGTTTCATTCCTGAGCTTCTAACCAAAGGACAATATGTGCACCCCCATGGTTATTCACTAAAGCAAAGAAACAGGACGAGCTTAGTTGTCAATTAACAGGTGATGGATTATGAAAATATTGTACATATATAAAATAGAATAGTGATTAGCTTCAAAAGACACATAAATAGCAAAATTTTCAGGAAAATGGATAGACTTAGATGCATACTATTTAAGCAAATTCAATCAAATTCATAAAGGAAAATAAAAGTGAATGTTCTTCCTCATGTTCAAATTCTAGACTCTAATGAATACATGCATATATGTAAACAAATGCACATATAGTATGATACAACATTTAGAAAAGATAAAAGGAAGGAATAAGAAAGCAAAAAGGATAAAATGTGTGCTAATGAACTTACACATCCAGTATACTTCTCTCAAGGTCTAACACGTTTTCAGGGCAGAAATAGCTCCTTATGTGGTCAGTGTTCACATGTGATTCTACGAGAGGCTTACAAAAAATCCAAATTTGGGATAATGTTTTTTTATATTTGAATATTTCTATAGGCTGTAATTTATGTAATTACTATTAAACTTTGTTAATTTTTAAATAAGATTTTTAGCTATTTGTATAATAGAGTTTGATGATGATAGTTAAAGGTTTATTTTAAATAATCACAATTTTGAAGTTTCTGAGAGTTCTTTGGAATATTGACTTATTCCTAAGACACATGGAGTGACATGCCAGGAATCTCAAAATGTGGAGAAATTTGCTTTCTTCACTGTGTGTTATGATTCTAAAATGCATCATTTTTACTGAATAAACACTAAAATGTTTTAACTACTGTAAAATTCTCAATCTTTCATGTTATTCACATTTTCAGTATGGTTGACTTTATTTTAAAAAGAAAAGGTTAATATGCTATTAAAGATATAATGTGAAGAACAATTGGAGAATACTCACAACCTTGATGTCTGGTTTCCACACCCCCCATGTACACACCACACACGATCATATAGACAGACAAAAAGTAGAAAAACTTGAAGAAAAAATTCTTTAGCAACATTTACTGGAGCTCATTACTTGAATCATACTTTTCCACCCGTGCAATATGTTTGCCTCAAGTCGCTAAGGAACTGAAAAATTATACATGATAGAGAAATTACACAAATGACTTCACTATTTCTCCATGGAGTGTATTCTAATTGCAACGATTTTAAAGTAATTTAAAGCAATGATTATTTTAAAGCAAAGTTTTATGCTGTTGATTACTCTTTCCTTACAACTCTCTCCAGGTTTATCTTGTCCCACTTTTCACGTGTCACCCCTTGTTTTATCCGGTGTCTGCAATGATTTCTTTTTCTTTTGTTCTCTACTTCTTATTTTATTTTTTATTACCTCGTAAATAGCAATACTCTACATTCAATACATTGCTTCTCTTGGGCTTTATAGCTTTTAAAACTCTTATCTGCTCGTGCTCTCTCTCCTTCTGCTCCTGATTTGGACCTTGAGATTTCTGTCCGGTGCTCCAATGTGGGTCTCTGTCTCTGTCTCCTTTCATTGCCTGATGAAGGTTAATATTCAGGAGGATACCTATATGGTTTTCTTTGGGTTCTCCTTCTTATTTAGCTTCCCTAGGATCAGTAATTATAGGCTCAATGTCCTTTATTTATGGCTAGAAACCAAATATGAGTGAGTACATCCCATGTTCCTCTTTTTGGGTCTGGCTTACCTCACTCAAGATAGTGTTTTCTATTTCCATCCATTTGCATGCAAAATTCAAGAGAGCACGAGCAAGGAACTCAGGACCGCGAGGGGTGTACCCACACATTGAGACAATGGGGATGTTCTATCGGGAACTCACCAAGGCCAGCTGGCCTGGGTCTGAAAAAGTCTGGGATAAGACCAGACTTGCTGAACATAGCGGACAGTGAGGACTACTGAGAACTCAAGAACAATGGCAATGGGTTTTTGATCCTACTGCACATACTGGCTTTGTGGGAGCCTAGGCAGTTTGGATGCTCACTTTACTAGACCTGGATGGAGGTGGGTGGTCCTTGGACTTCCCACAGGACAGGGACCCTGATTGCTCTTTGGGCTGACGAGGGAGGGGGACTGGATTGGGGGAGGGGGAGGGAAATGGGCGGCGGTGGCGGGGAAGAGACAGAAATCTTAAATAAATAAATAAATAAATAAAAAAGAGACTTCCAGAACATTTCAAGTCATTGTTGTTGTCCTTTGTTGTTCCCCAGATGTGAAAGGTATACACTGGCTGAAGACATCATGCACTTCTGAGACAGGACACAGAGGTTCCTGACTGGAACTGACCTGAATGTGTCCTTGCTGAAGACTAGCTTTCATGGTACCTTTGTAAGGAGAGAAGCAACCAACAGTTCTACTTAGGTATGACACCTATGAACCACAACAATGATGACCATGGCTCAGTAACCCTAAGGGTACAGTACTGGCACATATACCTTGATGGTAACCAACTGATCGCTAATTAGACTTAATACCAACAAGAGGGAAATTAGGCCTGGTACTGGAAACCAAGGCAATTATTCAGGGCTAAGGAAAGTATGGATCTTAGAGGAGAACCCACATTGATGCTTTACTAAACCAACATAATCCTCAACTACATACCCACAGGGAAGTGTAGTCCTCACACATCATAAAGGAAGCTCTTTGCAACTGACAGAGGCCATTAGAGAAAACCATAACCAATCAAAATGCAGAGGTTTGGTATCCTAAGGGATACATCTGAAGAACAACTCTTGAACCTCAAGCTCAGGGAACATTGCAGAGGAGGGGGTAAAAAGTCAGAGGATCAGGGAATTTGCTTTGAAATTGTGTCTCCTTGTAGTGTCAAAACCTACACCTATAAAGTCTCACCAACATGACTGTATATGCATGAAGTGAACATGGATAACAATAATAGATATGCTTAATGGGTGGAAACTGGGGTAGGGGAAGCCCATAAATCTTTGACTGTACACACAAAAAAACTAAACATCTGAGGAGTGCCAAGAGCAGGAGAAATAGTTTTCCCTGGGATAAAGCACACCAATTGGTTATCCAATGCCAAGTAATTATCCCTGAAGACATCCATACATGTAACATTATGTAGACTAAGCAAGTTGTATTTATGTATTTAGGAATATGAATATATATGTAACAAGTAATGTAAAAGGAGATCATGAATTTGAAAGAGTGCAGGTAATGTTATATAGGAGGGTTTAGAAGTAAGAAAGGAAAAAAGTTGATGTAGTTAAATTACAAGTACAATAACTAAATAGTTTAAAATTCACAGTCTAATAACTTATACATGATATATTGCCATTCATCATATCCACCATAAAGTAGGAGCAAAAGCCATTATACTTGAAAGCTGAAATATCAATAAAAACTTGAAATAGCAACTTAAGGAAGCAAAAAAAATGCTATGAAGAAATATAATGAATTTATCAAAGAATAGAATGGGCATACTAACAACTATTCTTAAAGAAGCCTGACTTATCTGGAATGAAAAAAAAAATGTGGACTGCTAATGCTTACCCAGAACTCTTGGGCCATACACAAAACATCTTCCTGGCTCTTGAAAAAGCTGCATAACGCAAGAAAAGTGAGAAACTTCTGTAGATTTTGGTAGTCTTTAAATAAGCTCAAGCTGAATCACACCCCTCCCTCACTCATTCTGAGTGTCTTCAAGGCTTGACAGCATTTCCAACCACTATTTCCTCTGATGGAAGTGTAAGGAAAAAGAACAACACATGACTAAACCTTCCCACCAGACTCCCGAGGGTGTGGCTGGGCATGGAGCAAGAGCTGCCGTCTACGTCTATTGAAAATGACAACACAAAAGAGGGATTTTAAGTTGTTTGGGGGATGCTGGAGGTCAGTTAGTTCAACATTTCATTCACCAAAGAGGAAACTCCAGTCCAGACACAGTTGGACAATTGCAGAGCTACTGAAAGGCAATGCCAGGCCCAGAGCCCAGAGCTGGGCTCCTTGTCCAAAACACTTTTCTTCTGCATCACAGCTGCTTATCCACAGCCCTGAGGTCTTGCAGTTTCACTTATTCAAATGCAAATATTTTGTGTGCTTTATATTTCTTTACTGACTGGAGTTTGCTCTACCGAGTAAATGGGCATCGATTGGCCATGTCAAAATGATCAACCCGCTTTAAAACGCTGTTTTTCTTTTGTTTCAATTTTTGATGTAGACCTTCCCTTTTACCCACCACACTTACTTTGCTTGCTCTAGGGGATGCTCCAAGTAGTAAGGATGAGGTCACTGAATTCAATCGCCCAGAGGAAAGTCTTCCCTATTCCCATTCCCACCCCTACTTTGGGAAAAAGTCCAGCAAATCGGTTGCTATGAAACTTGTGCAGCTGGGCTCAGTGGGAGTCTGGGTGGTCTCACAAAAGCTTTTGAAGCTTTGAGAAAGCTAGGGAAGTTGTGTGTTTACCCATTATCACACCAATGAGAATAAACATGATTAACATGTATCTCCTAATATTCTATCATTTTGGAGAAGTAGGCACTGCTAAGTGAGCATGACACTGTAAGGTGAAATATAGATTCTGTGATTAGGACAAGATGAACTCAAGGTATTAGCACACAAGAGTTGTATCTTAACCCTGTCTTCTACTGGTAATGAGTATATCCTCAAGAGATGATGTTTAACAGAAATATAAACAATGAAAAAGTTAAACAACTGACAAAGTAGAAAAGAAATGTTTCTAGTGGATCTGAGTTTATTCTAAAGGATCAGAGATATCAGGGAACCTGTGGAAGAGATGAACAGAAATCAGAGATGTATCAGGAGCATAGCATATAGGGACAGGACCATGCAGGAGGAGATGCTGACAGGGTGAGTTGGTCGGAAGGAGCTGAAAGGTCTAAAATACCATATGCAAAGTCTTTTTATCTGCAACTGATTTGGCATGGACTTCCAGGAAAGCAGCATGCCTCCAATCCCCGTAAGTCCGGACTTCTGATCTTTGGTGTGCTGTGCTATGGAGAAGATAGGAGAGCTGTGCAAAGCAAAGCACAGAAAGGGTAGTGTCACATTCTGGCAGTCAGGAAGAAGTACTTGCCTGGCAGAACGAGTGTGGTCTTCTGATTACATCAGAGCCTGTATCTTTGAGGGAGAGCAAGTGGCATGAGAGATGAGATTAGCTACGTTAAAAGGAAAAGAAAGATATCAAGTAATGTGAGAAATTAAAGGAAGATTTTTTTTTCCTCTCATGTGAAGGAAGCCTGAATGTGGACAGCTAGGTCTGGCATATCAGTGTTGTCTGAAGAGGAATTTCATTTCCTTTGCTTCTGGAACAGCATCCCTTACTTGTCCCATGCTACCTCGTAGCTGTTGAGGTAGAACCAGTACATCCGTACCTCCAAGAAGTTAAACCAGATCACTGACAGTCTTTCTTACTTGGCTTAGTACTTCTTCCAGTTTCTCTTCAAGTCAGTCAATTACAGAATTTTGCAAGCACAAAGTTTCTGTAAGCTACTGGCTGGGCTTTACTGCTGTCCTCCAGGGCCCTCCAGCTGATAGAAATTGCCACTGCTAATGTGACCAGCAATTGCTTGTTCCTATCCTTTTTTTTTTTGCTTGTTACTATTTTTAGTACTATTATACATTTTGCTTTTAGAAAAAAAAATTATATTTTATTTCTTTGGTTTCTTTGTAAGTTCAAAGGTTTTGGAAATTGCAATAACACTTCAAAGAGTTCCCACCCTCTTCTTTCATCTTCCTCAAATGACATTGTTCTAAACAGCCAAAGTAAAATTATCAAAAATTATAATTGCAAGAACCTAAATTAGTAAAACACTGGGAATACCAAGAGCCATTGGTATGTCTCATTTAAACCTCCTTGTCCTGTTTTTGTTATTTTTCCCAGCTCAGGGTCTTAATTTTGAATTTCAGGTGACCTTTGGTTCTCATGTCTCCTCATTCTTCATGTTTGTATCTTTTAAGCACACTTTGTCAGAGGATATATGATATCTATGTTTCTAAATGGTAGCCATTTAACTTCTGCTTTTATTCACATATGATATGACTTTCCTTTTCTATTTACTGTGGGGGCCTACATGAGTGGATCTGCTCTACCTTGACTGAAGATCAAAGAGCTTAAGCCTACTCTTGCTCTTTCAAAGTTATTGACAAGAAGTCTGGCTTAAGTAGTTGTTACGAACAAGATATCCTGACCTAGGGTATGGTTACTTGGTTTTCTGGCTTTTAAGATAGCCCATAGAGGTAGAGCTATCCACTCCATCTTGACTGAAGGTCAGAGAATTCAAGCCTATTCCTGCTCCTTCAATAATAAGACAGGACTTTGACCCAGGGAGTGGCTGCCTATAGGATACTTGGTCTAAGGTGTTGTCGCTGCATATACTGCTTAAAACATCAGAATGCTTGACTCAGGAAATTGTGGCTCAAGTATTGAAGCAAGTAATTGTTCTGTTTGTCCTTTGTGCTATGTTAAAGCAGTCTATTTCCTTCTCGCCTCTTTTTTGGATTGGGGTATATAAGCATATGGAAAATATGCAAACGAATTCAGTATTCACTGGCTTGCCTTCCTGGTACTATCCTATGTCTGTATTTCTTTCGTATCTCTGTTCCTCTTGCCTAATATTTCTGTTCCACATGTCCCACCCTGGAACCTGCAAACCCATCAAGGGTGGACTCTTACAAATTACTAAGTGTCTTACAGGAAGGGAGATGCATTCAGGTATTCTCCTTGTCTTCCTGCATTTTCCTGCTGATTTTAGGGCCTGTAACTTTTGCAATAATTATATTGTGGTATCTGTCAACTGGCAGTTTTGTTTTTAATAGCCCGAAGGCTGGGTTTGAGAACACTGATGTCATCTCTTCTCAAGCCACTATTATCCTTAGTCCTCTGATTTTAAAGGCCAACACCATCAACTTTGGCTTCCTGGCTGTCACTATGAAGACCAGCCATGGGAAGAATAGCTTTCCTACGTGTGCACTATCTACATTGATTATCTGTTTTCTCTTCACTGCAGCCTGAATGCAGATTCAAACCATCCTTTATAAAATAAATCTGAACTAGAGATTCTAGACATGCTTTGTTTTTAGTTCAGTGGCCCATTTTCTGTCCTCTTTTGTTTGTTAGCTTGACATTTTCTTTGACTCTTAAATGGAGATCTTTAAGTCTCTTGATTCAGCGAGGTGATCCTAATATTTTCTTTCTCAATGAATTATAATAGTGTTGAATATTCAAGTATTTGTGAATTGTGTTGTTATGCTTAAAATGACTGTATGGCAATTTTATCATTAAAACTTTAGGTTTTCTTCTGATATGCACATGTGATTGACCATATGAGGAAATGATACAAAGCTTAAAAAAAGGTCAGGTGATGTGGGATTTCTGCTCTGTATGCTGTGAATATCCTTGGTGAATAAAGAAACTGCTTTGAGCCTATAGCAGAGTAGGGCAGAACAGAGGTAGGCAGGAAACACTAAACTGAATGCTGGGAGGTAAAAGGCAGTGGAGTGAGGAGAAGCCATGTAGCCCAGCCAGAGACAGATGCCTGATGGAACCTTGTTGGTAAGCCACAGCCATGTGGCAAAACACAGATTAATAGAAATGGGTTAAATTAAAATGTAAAAGTTGTCAATAAGAATCTAGAGCCAATGGGCCAAGCAATGATTTAACTAATAGAGTTTCTGTGTGGTTATTTCAGGTCTGAGCAGCTGTGTGGCCAGGAAAGAAACAAATGGCCTCCTACAACAGTCAGGGGACTGGTTGATCTTCCTGAAAACCCAGGATTTCCAGGACCCACAGTCATTCATAGCAGGCCACAGTCACCTATAACTGCCGTTCTGGGGAGTCTGATACCATCTTCTGGCCTCCTAAGGACACCATACATAGATGTGTACACAGATATATACTAAGGCAAAACAATCATATGCATAAAATTTAAAGTAAGAAAAAATAAAAATCAAAGAAAAAGATAGGTAGAGGCAAGATTCACTAAGCAGTGTGCTAAGATCATCTTGAAGCGTAGGGCATACTATTTCTGTTTATTGAAGGTGGGAATGATCCAAAGAACCAAGAAACTGTCTTCATGTAAAATAAGTTAATTTCAAAATCTGGAATGTGTTTATAAATCAGAAACAGGATTGAAGCAGAGGAGTCAAACCAATTGTTACAGTTGCAGTATAGGAAACTTAAAAGCAGTGTGATGGTGACGGTATTTATTTCTGTACTTCCTTCCCCAATTTCAGGCACCACCCTGAGCTCTTAAATGCTGCATTACTTTCATCTTGATATAATTTTTATCTAGTTAGTAAGTCTACCTGTAGAATCCCAGGCACAACCTCGCAAATACATCTGGGACATTAAACATTTGAATTCACTAATGAATAGAACAAGAGGAAATTCTGTCTGGCTAGAGATTACAAAGAAACACTAGCAGCAATAAAAAGAAAGGAGAGGAGGAAGAAGAAGAAGGATGAGGAGCAGAAGGAGGAGAAGGAGAAGGGGAGCAGGAGTGAAGTAGAAAAGGAGGAGGAGGCACAGTTACAGGGAAAGAACATATGAGAAAAGACCAAGACTGACCGTGACAGATGTCTTGGTCATGTTTTGTTAAACCATTGGAATAGTTTCAAGTAGTTGTGAAATAGCCTCTATTTTAAACACATCCCCTTCTCAATTACATTGTTACATATCACCCCCTTTCTGTTTCCCAGAACTAATGCAATGTTAATTCATATTTGACTACTTGGTCCTACCAAGGTGATCAAAATTTTAAATATTATCCATGGAGAAAGGAAATACTGAAACTCTGAGCATCTTTTTTTAAAAAAATTACCTTTCATTTTTCTGTCCCACAAAGGACTTGGCATAAAGCATAGACTCTCTGTGGAATTATAGCCCTGTTGGCATCTTTTACCATGTGGCTCTGAAATTGAAGGTGATAGTCCATGTTCCATTCATGGCACTGACACCCTATAGAGAACTTCTAGGCTAAGGTGCCTTAACTATTCCACCTGGTTCTGCTGCTCTGGCATTCCTCTTGCCGGGATAAGAGGTATTGAATGTTACAAACACTGTCCAAACAAATCATCTCTGGAATATACAGTAGTCACCTCTCTGAAGAGGAGGGGGTGAGACCTTCTTTAGTTCCTTGGCATGTGTGTCTTCTTTTATGTTAGTAATAGATGATAATTCAAAGAAACACTAGTTTGAAAAGCATTTTAGTCTCAGTACATGATGTGATTATTTGATATCCACTGTGTACTAATTACAACAATCAAGTTAATTAGCATGTATATCTCTACCCACAGCCATCATTTGTGTGTGTGTGTGTGTGTGTGTGTGTGTGCTGGGAACACTTAGCCTTATCAGATTCAGCTTCAGAACAACTCTCCTCCAAGATCCTTTCCTACAGACCCCCATTCCCCAGTGCTCTAAATCTTGTTTGAAATCTTTGTAACTTCCCAAAGTGTCTCTCACCTTTACGTCCTTTTCACTTCTTATACACATTATGTATTGACAGACATCTTGCGTTCCTCTCTGATCCTTCCCCTTACAGCTAGTTTTTCTCATTTGTACTGTTTCTGATGAGTCATTCATAGACTATCATGAAGAACAGGGAGAAAGACAAGTGAAGGGAAGTCTTGCTCAGCCTGGTGTCACAGAAGAAAACCCAGAGAGTTGGTTTTTGTGGGTGCTACTCTATGACTCAAAATTCTGAGAAGATTCAAGGAGTCGAAACAAACAGAAAAGAGCTTTATGAATATTAAGAAGATTAGGGTGGACTATCTTGAATTATGATTATATCCTGGAAAAATGATGGTGACACGTAGTTACTAGGGGGACGAAACATAAGGGAGGAGACACATCTGCTGTAATTAAGTCAGTCATCTGAGCAAACCTTTCCCTGTGAGTAACACCAACTTACTTTAGTGCTAGCTGGGGAGTTAAAGTGATAAGGAAATGATCTTTGGTCATCAGAACCAACCTAGAAAAGTGTCAGACTATGCCTTTAGCCCAGAAGCCTTAATATTCTTGTCCTAAAGAATCTGGGAAACCATGTCATACTGCAATCCTCACCCGTCTTCTGCTTCATTTTCTCAAACTTAGACTATACAACCACACTTTAAACTCTTGCACAGAATTTTAGAAGAAAACACATTCCTAACTAACAAAGGGAATACTTGCCTTTTCAGTGTACCTGGATAACATTAACCTTATAGTAACACATCAAAGACTGTATATTATTGATTAGTGTTCTAAACAAGCAAGTTAGCAGCCACAAAGATGAGACCAAGCTCATACTGTGCCTAGATTTCCTTAACCTTTGGTTTTTGATTTGCCTTTATAATTATCATCTTAAAATTATTTCCACAGACCTAGTTCTTTACTTGTCTACTGTTTCATAAGGTAAATTTCTAGGAGTTGCAGTGTCAACCCCAATATGAATATGTTACATTTATTTTTTTCCAGGCCTGTTTTTAAAACCATATTTTCATTTTACCCAATTTCCCATAGCAGTTTTATTGTAATTCTAGTTTTAGTTAGATATTTTTTTGTAACTGAAACTCTCATCTTTCTCTAATTTCTATTTTGTTAGAATTTATAATATTATATTGCTTTAAGGTTTTAACAGCTTCTTACCATCACTGGTCCTTCGTCTAAGAATTGTTGGATATACTTGAATAATTTGAAATAGTTGTATATTTTTACTATAACACTATGTAAGTTGTTACTATGTAAGTAACCCAATAATCTTTCATTAGACTTTTGATGTTTTCCAAATATTTCATTAATCCCTCAAGTTAGGGCTCTTTATCCTGTTTCAATCATATATTATTTTAAAAATTTCATCTACATTTCTTTTCTTAAACATGGTGCTTTATAGTGTGCATTGATATCTGATAGAGAAACTGATCCTTTCTTATACTTCTAGTCAAAATATTCTTCAATCCTAACAAACATTTTTCCATGTTATTTAACTTTTTCTTCTTTTGATCTATCCCAAGCTGAGCAATCAACATGATTATCCCACTGAAATAACAAACTCAAGTCTCACTAAGCTAACAAGCTTTCTCTTTGGCTTCTCCCTTCTTTTCGTCCACATAATGGTGGGTGTTGCACTAGTTAGATTCATTTTTCTAGTTCCCGACTTTTCTTGACATGACCGTAATTGAGTAAAATGCTCTATTGTTGAAGGAAGACCCATCAGTATTCTACCTTTGCCCTTTCTTGGCATCTGCCCAAACTGTGTTTCAAATTCTCCAGCCTAAGAAAACCCAGTCTTGCTCATGTTCCCTGACTCGGCTGCCTACGGCAGCAAAGTGAAAAATAGAATGACTTCTAATTGACAGTATGCCAAGCTAGGCTGATTGGTCGCTCAGTAAATTAAAGGTAGTAGAAGACTGACATACACAGTTTAGATAGAGCCTTGAGCAATGAAAATGTGACATGTACTTCAATCTATTACTTTTCTATAGTCACTATTTTAAAAGTTCTAGAGCAGATAATAATGCAAAAGTCAGCTAACAACATAGAAAGGAAATAGGTATGCTGGGAACATGCATATCGGAGAAAAATTCCGTCTTCTAAAAATATTACTAGAATAAGAATTATAAAATTACATGGAATAGTGAGGAACAAACAGGCCAAGGTAGATACTTGAATATTCTTGCTTCAAAGATGCCAAGGTTTTCTAGCAGTTAGATGTTCCTTTTTCTAATCTGATAAAATCCTCCATGGGTATCATGATCCTGACTCGCACAAGAGGGAGCTGGGACTGAACAAGCCTCAGTGAAACTGGTGGAAGCAGCTCCAGTGGAGATGTTCATGATGCAACCTTGTCCTCTTGCCATCCTCCACGCCTTCAGCTTCTGCTTGTAGACAACTGTAACATCAATAAAGCAGTCTCTGCAAGTGGAAATGCATGCTTTGTTGAATATACACATGCCGATGCTGTATACTGACACCGGATCTCTAGATACATAAGTCTACCTGATTTTTGATGTCATAAAGGTACCACAAGAAGACACAGACTCTTCTGTCTCCACCAGTTCACCTCATTGCTGAAGTCAGACATCAGTTATCTTCCTGACATAAGGTCTTCAGGATACTACATTTCCATCCCGGCTCTCTGTCATTATCTTCCAAGATCAGGATCCTGTGCACTATTAGTTCTTGTCTTGCCATACTTCCTCTCACCTTCCTCCTGATAATTGTCCTTGCAAAAGGCCAATAGAATCTCCACTGCTTATTGTAGTGATGAAAGACAGAGTTTCCACTTTTACCCTCAGCTCACATGGCCTGGACCCTCCTTCTGCAACCTCACTTCTCACAACTCTTCTTTGGCTTTCCAAGTATCTATTGCAGACTACTTCTTGTACAGAACTCACCATCTGCCATGTTCTTTCTAATCTAGTACTTGGAGAACTTGGATAATAGTGATCTCTCAATCTTATTTTTCCTGCGATGTTTATGCTTCCCTAACATTTTATAACTTCACTTAAAATGTTTTTAATAAAAACATCTCCCTTAATAGAACATAAGTTGCACAAAGAGCTTGCTGCCCATTTCTTTTGTTAATGATCAGTAAAACAATCAACTTTCAGAAGCTCTATAATCAGTACTTATGGAATATATTGTTTCACACTTTGCTAATTTATGGTGTACCAATTAATAAAGAGTATGCTCACCAAATTTTCCATATTTTGCACTTATGTACTTACAGAAGAGCAGAGCATACACTTTTCCAGAATACTGTAGAGTTAGGAGTCATATACAGTTCTTTCAAACTGGCTTTTTCACTTAACAATGTACCTTTAGGTTTCATATATATATATGTGTGTGTGTGTGTGTGTGTGTGTGTGTATAATCTTTTTATTTATGAATATTTTGTTACCTGAATATAATGCACTTAGCTATACTCTCACAAATTGATAGACTTTTTTGTTGCTGCCAATTTTTAACATTTATGAAATAAGCTTTTATTTAGTTCTCGGAAACCATAGGGACATAATTCTCTATTAATCTTACCTTGATCTAGACTACAAATGCTATCCTATCAGACACTTTAATAGCAAACACTTCTTTACATGGCTGTACTGTTCTTCATTAAAGGCCACAGCCCAACTCTGATGTTTTTCATGATTATTTGTCTAGGAATGTTATGTTAAATTCAGAACTGGTGTTTTCTTATGAGCTAGCATATTCAGAAAGAAAAGCAACCTAGACAGCTCAAGGACTTAGTTTTTCTTCTTTCTTTCTTCCTTCCTTCCTTCCTTCCTTCCTTCCTTCCTTCCTTCCTCCCTCCCTCCTTCCCTCCCTCCCTCCCTCCCTCCCTTCCTCCCTCTCCCTTCCTTCCTTCCTTTTCCCCTCCTCCTCCTCTTCCTCCTTCCTCTTCTTCTTTTCAGACTAACAAACTGAAGAGAATAAATCATTGTAGAATATTCAACCAGAAGTCATATTTACATCACCATACTTACAAGCTTTATGGAGGATTCCAGAAGAGAAGGATAACGATTGTAAGAGCAAGAGGGTAAGGAGGACTGTTGCAAAACCTTGTCTTCTACAGAACCATTATACCCATGACCTCACAGCAGCTGTGGTTACCTGTACAAGACCTATTCGGGGTCAAGCCTGTCAACATTCTAACATGTATTGGGAATGGCTCACAAGGCCCTATCCCTAGCTGAGGAGCTTTTGGCAGTTGATGGGTGATGGGAGGAGTCTCACAAAGGCTGCATATGTTCCAGTGGAAAGCCTTATTTCTCTGAGCATATGGATAGTACTAACTTCATTCAGTGTGTTTTCAAGATAAAAGAAAAGGAAATGAAGTTTTGAGAGGTACATGGGGAGGACTGGGAGAAGTGAGAGGAGTTACAAAGGAAAGGGGGGAGGATTCAAAAAGCATTGTTTCCATGTGGGAAACAGACAAGATCTCCTAAAATTCGCAAAGAATGAATAAACAAAAAATAGATAAAAGTATCAGCTTTTGGAAAGGTTAGCACTTTGCATAATATCCTGAACAATGACAGAGTTTGTAAATGGAGACAGAAATGTTCAATCGTGCCGAAAAAAATAGGCAATGGTGGTTCTCGGCATTGTGAGGTATAAATGATGAAACAGTTGGTTCAAAGTAGCACAGAAACAGGTCCCAGGCTTTCAGGCAGTGCTGAAATGTCTCATCATTTCTCCATTCAAGAATCAGTGAAGAGTTGCTGTACAACGATATTTAAATTTTTTCAACCCTAATAAACCTATACATGTACCTCATAAGAAGTCAATTAAAAATGTGTCAATCAAGAAGTTTTGTGTGGAAGCTTTCTAGCATAACCTTGAGGATCCAATCAATTCTGGATCTCTGAAGCCAAATGTCACATTCAACGTGTGTGTCACACACTTCTGCTGAAGAGAATTTTAAAAATTCATTTTCCATTACATGGAAAAAAAGTCAACTATAGCACTACCAACTCTCTCTCCAGGGGAAGACAGGTGTTGATTTCTTGTGATGCTCATGAGGATTGAAGTTCTGCACACTGTCTTTGTCTTCGTAGGTTGAGATCAGAATTCGGGGTACAGTTTCCCTAAGGCAGCACTTGTGGTGACCTGAACAGTCTCTTTTTGCTAAGTGGGCTGAAGATTTGTGCATTTTTCCCTTTGCAAGATCAAAGGCGCCCATAGCGCACATGTTCTCACACATAGCAGCTCTCTCTCAACTAAGAGAATCCCTCCTGCAGTTGACTGTTAGTGCCAAGTTGACTCCCAGCCAGGGCACAGTGGTTACAACTCCCAAAAAAACATTCCTGGATTTTTCCTGAAACTTTCTTAGGGCCTTTATTTATCTTGAGTCCCCCTTCATTTTCTGGGATTTATGTTATTTGATGCTTTTCCTAACATCACAACATCATCTTAGTTCATCACTACTTTGCTCTTATTTCTCAGTTGTCTCTGTGCAAACAGACATGAGGTCTTTAAAAACTGTAGAGCTATGGATAGCTATTTCCACCTGAAGATGTTTGAACCTTATTCTTCTCTTTGTGATGCCCAGTGTAATCTTATTGTTGTCAAAGCCTGGCTCTGGATAAAGAAATAGTTTTCCATATTTAACAGCAGTGCTCCTGGGATCTGCCTCGCCTTTATGAACTCAGCCTGCACTCCTCATGTGGGAGTCATAAAAGCCAATTTGACTCAAGCCTATATTTCATTTGGCTTTAATAAAGAACTATATAAACCTTAACTTGGCTATGCAGATGAGAAAAGTAAATGTCACTGGAGGCCTTCATTTGAGGCCAAACTTTTTATTTAACACTTTTGCTGTTAGAGACAAGTACATAGACACAAATAGGCATGTTTATAATGAAATCAGTTTAATTAGCTTCTACATACCAATAAAATGTCAAACTTTGGTAGTCACCATCCTACAGCCATGTCCTGTTTGCATGAATGTGGCACAGTGTTGCTCTCTAGATTCTTGTTAAATATTATCTAATCATTCTTCAGTCCCAAATCTTTTATTTATTCAGTTAGTTGTGCCAAAATAATTGAAAAAGTAAAAATATGATGCAAATGCATATCTGGCCATTTTGTAAATACAAGGTTAATAACCATCTGATACAGCATTGCTGCTGTATTTCTTGACTTTTTCCTAAGTAGATGATTAAAGGGTCCAAGGAAAAGTCATTTTGTAAAGAGCTTCAAGAGACAAGGGATTGTAGAAATTGTGTTGATTGTACTATATCAATCCAAATTGGGGTTTGGTATGTTTGGAAAGAATGGGGAAAGAAGGGAGGGATTGGGTTAGCTGGATTGGATGCCTGTCAATCATTCCAGAAACTGTGTTCAGTGTTTTAGGTACAGATGAGTAAGAGGCTTGGCCACTTACTAGTCCAGGAACACAACACACATGAACCTTCCCATCTCTCTCCCCTCCCCCACACAATATGGCTAGATGTCAAGATAGCTGATTTAAAAACCACTGTGTAGTGTGAACAAAGAAGAGAAAGACATTCACTTCTCTGTGGAACAGGGATAGATTTCTTGGATAGAAGGATTCTGATTGGATGAATAAGAGGCGTGGGAAGATGAGGTTCTCAACATGAGCAAAGATTTAAGTTTAAGAGGTAATGAGTTTTGAGAACCATCTTGTGAATAAATTCACTAAAACAGTAGCTTCAAATCAAGAAAATGCTTGAAGAGCTGGAGATGGAACTCAGTGGTAGAGCGCTTGACTGGTTGGCACAAGGCCCTGAATTTGATCCCCAGCCTTGAAATTGGAAGGTGTTTGAGTCCCATCTACTTACTTAAAAAATATATGCACACAAAGACTAAGTAGTAGTTGAGAAATGGTTAATATAGGGAGGCAACAGCCATAATTTTAATATAGTTAAATATTCCTTTTCTTGTTGCTAGATACATACAAGTCTATGGAAGGTCTTCTTAAGCAGCATTCAAAATTTTTCTCTATTACCCCCCAAAACAATCATTATTTTATGTTCCACATGTAGACCTAGGAATTATATTTCTATGATACTGAGTAATGACTTTCATGTTTTTTTTTTCCTGTATAACTATCCAGTTAGGTCACCACCAATACTTAAAAGACTAATTTCCTTTTCAACTTTCTTCTTATTTATTCATTGTGGCTTTCCCATCATGCATCTCAATCTCATTCCTTTCCCCATTCCTTCATATCTATCCTCTGCCCTTGCAGTGCCTTCCCCCAAATAAAATAAAATTTAAGAATAAAGAAAAGCAAAGTTTCATCATGGGAGCTATAGTGTGACACAGTGAGTCACACTGTAAACATTTTGTCCATACATCTTTACTTGCAAATGTTCCCTGAAGAGAGTCATTAGTCTTGCTCAAGACATCTAGTTTCTGCTACACTATTGATGCTGGGCCCTCACTGGGACTCCTCTTGGCTATCCTGTTGCTGTCCTGTGTCATGGAGATCTTTCAGCTTTAGATCTGCAGGACCTGCCCCTTCATTGCTCAAGAGAATCATAGCCGGGATGGCTGTTGGGGTGGGCCAATTCATAACCCTGGTTCTGGGCCTGGGCAGTCAGCCTGCCAGCTCTCCCCTGTATACACCACCAGGATGAGCTCTCCAGTGTTGCCCCTGCTACTTCAACCCTTCACAGCAATGAGCAAGTGGAGGAGGTAGTTCTGGTTTCATGCCCTCAGGACTGGCTCTCCCATGCCTACACCATCATGGTCAGCTCTAATGTGTTGCCCAGAAGAGGTGAAGGGACCACTATCCCAAGTGCTGCAGGTGGTGAGAAAGCAGCATGGACAGCAGACCTCAGAGTCAGTTCTCCCATTGGCCACAGGGCGGCGTGAGAGGCATCTCTCCCTGATCCAGGTTACCATAAGACAGATGAGTGGCGGGGCCAAATCTCCTATGCTCATGATCTCAGGGCGGGTTCACCATTATTCTTGTCAATAGAAAGTGCACGGCCCACTTTTCCGAGTGTTATAGCTGGTAAGGGGGGAGAGTCAGCTCCCTCGTCCACAACAGGCGGCAGGGACAAGAGGGGAAGACATCTTTCTCTTGTCCTCACCACCACAAGGCAGACTAGGCGCCTGTGACCAGAGATCCCACTCTCCTCCCCTTTCCGCACCTCTGCCAACAAGGTCAGTTCTGCTGTGCTGCCCAGGCAAGAGTCAGGTCCATAAAAATAGTACTTTCTATACTGTTGTTTGTGTCCATTTTATCATCAGTCACCACATAGAAAGCGAGAAGAGCGAAAGTGACTGACCAGGGAAGACATATACATACATATGTGTGTGTATTTCTGGGTTCTCTATTATGTCTTGCGGCGAACTCCCTGACCAGCAGGAAAGAACAGCCACACGATGAGGATTCTTCTCAAATCACGCTTTATTGGAGCCTCTTGGTTGAAGGGAGAGCAGAAAGCAAGGGGCCCGGAGCTCTGAACTATAGCTGTTTATATATGGATTCTGCCTAGCAACCTTTGATACTTTGATACCTTGACTGCCTTTCCAGAGACCCACCAGCAGGAAAGAAAGCAGGGGAACATCCCTGTCAATTACAGACCACAAGGAAGTTCCCCTGCCAGTCAGGGGAAGTGTGGGCAGCTAGATCACAACAACTCATCCTGTTTTCTGGTGGAAGAACTGCAATCTTAATATGGAGTTATCAAGTGAGGCTGGGGCCAAATGCCATCTTATAATGGCAGCCACTCAAATCGGCTCCCTGCAATGTCTTATTTCCTAATTGTCATTCCTTGTATTATCCTAAACAAAATACTCTCTTAAAAATGTGTATGCATGAAAACACAATAGGTTTTATAAATAAACTTCCATGGTATTACAGAGATGTCTCTAGAAGTCTCGAAGTATATATTTGAGGACCCCCCCCCCATCAAAGAACCAACATTCATGCTCTGCACATTAAGATGTTTATCATGTGAGTGCTTATTTGTGTCTTTGAAGGCGTCTGTTACCATAGGGAGATATATTAATAATTAATATAAGAAGGCTTAAAATAATTGAAATGTCAGAGGAACTTTGAGAAATTAATTATCTTGGCCTCTCTTGGATACTTTTTTTTTTTTTGTCCTCCAAACCATAGCAAGCTGGATATACATTTTCTTCCAAAGCATACTCTCAGCCTGAAAGATCATTCTCCAGTTATTTTACTCAAGGTGCTTTCATTGGATATTATGTGTTCTTTCAGACTGAAGTTCTTTTTTCTCCTCAATTCTTTAGAAATACTCAGAAGTCATGATTAGGACTTCCTTGAAAAAATTACTCTTCTATTTATCAATAGACTCTGATGTATGTTTTGTGGATAAAGACTAGAGTAAAAACTACAATAATAATTTTGCTATCAGTATTTTCTTTGAGGTAAATCATGTTCCCCAGTAATAACAGTAGACAGTAGGTTAGTGTGTGGGAAAATTGGCCTTCGTATTTGTTCTTCTTTAATATCTACCATGCTGTTCCTGCTTTGCAGTGATATATTTGAGATGTTTTTCTATAAAGTGCATCTATTTGTGTCAGCTCTTTTCAAATTATATAGTGTATTTTCTAGAACTTCTATTTCATTTTAATTTTTCTATGAACAGAAATTATGCATATTTATGTATGTTTAAAGCATTTGTATGCCCAATTCTTTCTCCTTTTTTTTTTTTTTTTTTGAGACAGGGTTTCTCTGTAGCTTTGGAGCCTGTCCTGGAACTAGCTCTTGTAGATCATCCTTTCTGATTCTTTCCCAAGCAGCCTCAAACTTCTCCAGAAAACTTCTGGACAAAGATTAAGAATGCATGTTTAGGAATGGAGCGTTGGCTTACTAGTCAAGAGCGTGTTGACTTGGTCTTACAAGGCATGCATGTTCAGTTCCCAGCACCCACATCAGTGGGGCGTACAGATACCTGTATACAACCCAAGCTCTAAGGTACCCAACACTCTCATCTAGTCTCTGCTAGTAACTACAATTTTATGCACATGACCACACAAAGACACATTTACATATCTAAATAATAATAATACATCATTTGAAATGAATTGATATTTCAAGGATACTGGATTACCACTCACTCCCACATTGGATATGGATCAAGCATCCATTTGAAGTACTTTTAACTATGGTGTTTTGTCAAGGTGTCTGCCATTCTTCAAAGAAGACCAAGCTTATGAAGACCTTCCTCTTGCAGAGTTCTTACTCAAAAGAGTTATGATGAGCCTGAATGTGTTACATTGTCTTTATCGGCATTGAAAGAAATGACATTAAATGTATCCATAGAGGCATCATTGTAATATTAGGACATATTTGGCCAATGATGTTGCATTCAATGTATTAGTTGGTACCTCTGTACTCCTTTCACACTCTGTATGCAGCAGGTTATATCTAAATAACTACCCATAAACAAGATTTGGTTGTTAAGGGAGCATGTAGGAGGGTCTTCTGTCTATGTGTTACTTTCATTGGTTAAATAAAGAGACTGCCTTGGCCTAGTTGATAAGGCAAACTCAGGTAGGCAGGGAAAACAGAACCCAGTTCTGGGAGGAAGAAAGCAGAGTCAGAGAGAGCCGCCCGCCATGAAGCTGCCAGGTCAGACATGCTAAATCTTTCCTGGTAAGCCACGAGCTTGTGGTGATACACAGATTTAATAGAAATGGGTTGAATCAAGATGTGAGAGTTAGCCAATAAGAGGCTAGAACAAATGGGCCAGGCAGTGATTTAATTAATACAGATTTCCGTGTGGTTATTTCGGGGGTTAAGCTAGCCAGGTCAGGAACACAGCCCACTACCTCTGCTTTTACAACAGGAACGCCAGAACACCACCCTGAAAGCTTTCTGGTTTTGTTTTGTTTTTCAGAATCATGAAAGCCAGGATGCCATTCCACAATGTGTTTTTCCATTATTCCAGCAAATGTTCACATTGAAAACACGTTTTTTTTTTTTTTTCAGTGAACTCCTGATCCGGAGGGAGCTGGGATATGTTTTCAAGAGGAGACAGCCTCCCCACCCTCACACCATATCCCAGCCTCATCTTTTGCTGAGCTGCACAGAAAGAGGTCATCACACAGGATGGAGGTCTTGAGAGCTGAGAACATCTGTAGTGATGACATAGTTTATGGCTAAGAATGTGCAGTTTGTAGGAACCTAGAGGTGTCCTTAGCTACCCTCTTAACTCTGAACTCTGCTTGCTCTCTTCCCTAGTGATTGTTATCTTGAACTTTACTCACATTTTGCCTTTATAATTGAAATTCAAGAGTTGCTGATCTCAAAAAAAGTTTAAAAAAATTCTTTGATAGGAGTTAAGCCAATTAGACTGTTGCATATTGAATGACCACTGCTCTGAAAATAATGACTGTGATTAGGTTGCAATACCGCAGGATGAATTGCTAACAACACTTTTTACACTCCTAATTGGATTCTGACTGGTTGAACTAGTACCCATCACTTTAAAGACATTTCTGAGAAGACAAGTAGGTGTGGCTGTCTAAGTCACAGGCAACATGGTATTTGGTACGAAAATAAATGTGGAAAGATAAAGTAATAGAAAAGGGATTAGCATTGTTTTAGCTACAAACTCAATGATGATGAATTTATATAAGATGTAGATGTGGAAGAAAAATGGGTAGGAAGGAAGACAACATTTTCCAATTTCAGCCCATTAACTGCCACGTTGTTATGGAAACAAGTGGCCTTTATTCTAGTTCTTAGCACTCTCAGGCCTGTCCTGCCTTCTCTTTTTTCATTGCTCATCACAAGCCTCATGTAGTCAAGCTTGCACCAATGCTCAGGTCTGCCTCTTCTTTCCAGTTGTGGGTGGCACATTCCCATTGGGCATGAAAAAAAAATAATAATCTCACAGCATTGCTGTACTGTATCATCAAAACTGCATGTTCTCATGTAACACAGAAGGCCTCATAATTTTATTTGATTAATCTGATTGTCTTGGGTAAAAATGTTCACATTTATTAATTTACTAATAAATTTTGTGTATATTTAGTTAATATTTGTGTTTTCAACGTACTTAGATTGATTTATTTTATTATTTTGTGAGTATGGATGTTTGCCTCCATGAGTGTGTGTAATGAGGACTGGCAAGATTGCCCAGTGGTAGAGGTCTCACTGCAAAGCCTGGTGATATGGGTTCAAGTCCCAGGACCCACATTGTAGAGGGAGAAAGTTGGCTTCTCTGATGTCTTCATGCATGTACATGTAGACATGTCCACACATGTGCACAAACACAGGATAAATAAATATATAACAAGCATAAACACCTTGACCTACTTTCCATCCAGAGGAATTATAATTGTTTAGTAATTTATTATTTCTATACTTAATTAGGAAATCATCTTACGGTTGAGTAAGCTAGCCTTCCTCTGGGCAAGCATGTATATTAGTTAAAGTGTATTACAGTTTACTATTTGTGCATATCACTATTAATGCACTTGCTAATATGTGTAATAGTTACCCCCTTTTTTTTTTAGTGTTGGGAATTGAATTCAGGGTCTTGTGGATGTGTATGCCAGATGGTCTCCTTTTACCAAACTATAACTCTAACCCAGTAATGTCTTTTCTCAGTGTCTCCACTGGCATCTCAAACTCGCCCGAGAGTAGGAGATATATTAGACTCATTTTTAACTCTAGTACCTGGCAGACAGACTTATAAAATGAGTGTCCATTATATGTTGAACTAAGGAAATCATCTGTCACCTTCACCGTAGTCATGTCCTTCTGTCTGTATAGCAGTCAAGGAAGGAAAATTATGAGCTTTTAGTTTCATTATTAGGTAGTCCAGGGATATAAAAATATGTTCCTTTGTGGAACAGAAAAAAAAAATATCATTAAAACCCCATTTTTCATCAAGAATATCCAGTGTGCCTCCGGGAGAAAAACAGACCAAAGAACAAGATGTGTGTGGAGGTGGAGAGTCAGAAACGGAGGCATGGTGTTCTCTTACTGTTCTTAACACCGGGTAAGAGAAGGGTATGACTTCAAAGGTATCCATTTGAAATGGGGACTTAATTCTGGTTTTATTTTCCCTATTACTTTGTGTTCTGGATACGCATCCAAGCCCTTCTGAGTCAGTTTGCTTTTCTAACAAAGACAAATTGTTATTGGCTTCCTGGAAGTATTTTAGAGCAGGGGTAGCCTTTTATTTGTTGTTGTGAATGTTCCTTTAGGAATATCTAGGAATATCATGTGTGTGGGGTACTCATGGAAGACTAGCATTCAGATATAAACTATTATAGACTAGAATCTGAGACCTTCTTACAGATTACAAGACCTCTGCCATTCAAGTAAATCTTCGGCCAGTGAGTCAGGGCAGCAAGTAGGCTGGCAATGGATGTACAGTCTCATCCTCACTTCTGTGGCAGAAAACCTGCTGTGGTCTCCATGTCCTCTCTGACCCTGTCTCCCATACCTCTCCAGGGTCATCTCCAATGCATCACAAAGGTATTCTCCTTCAACCTATTGCCCCCCAACTCATGCCAGTATCCTAGCCTCCAACATCAGCAGGCCTTCACTGGGAATGCATCAGCTGAACAGGGCCAGGAAAGCTGACAACACATGTGTATTATAGTTCCAGAAATCCAGAAAGGAAGCAGAAACCAAGGCACAAATCACCCAACCAAATGAAGGCAAATCCCCAAATCATTATGTAGGCATATTATCAACATAAGATCAGATGCTTAGACACAAACACAAAAACAATCAACAACAGCCAGGACAGTATGTCTCCACTAGAGCCCAGATATCCTATCCCATCAGGCCCTAGGTATTCCAATATAGCTGAAACATAAGGAAAAGACCTTCAACCCACCTTCATGACAATGATAGAGGTCTTCAAGTGGAAACTCATAAGTCCCTTAAACAAATTCAGGAAAATGCCAACAAACAGTGTAAGTAAATAAATTAAACTGTTCAAGACCCGAAAACTGAAATAGAAGCAATAAAGAAAACAGAAAACTGAGGGAATTATGGAATTGAAAAACTTAGGAATTTGAAAATCAGCTATAGACACATGCTTCACAAACAGAATACAAGAGATAGATGAGAGAATCTCAGTTTCCCTCATGAACTACAGATGTAAAGATACTCAATAAAATACTAGAAAACCAAACCCAAGAATACGTCAAAAAGATCATCCATCATAATCAAGTAGGGGTCATCCCAGAGATGCAGGGATGGTTCAATTTAAGAAAATCAATAAGTCTGCAGAGAGAGTTCCAGGACAGGCTCCAAAGTTACACAGAGGAAACACAATCTTGAAAAAACAACAAAAAAAAATCAATAAATGTAATTCACCATATAAACTGAAAGAAAAAAAAACTTACATGATCATCTCATCAGATACAGGAAAGGCCTTTATCAACACACCTTTATGATAAAGGTTCTGGAGAGATTAGAAATACAAGGGACATACCTAATGACAATAAAGGTAATTTACAGCAAGCCTATAGTCAACACCAAATTAAATGGAGAGAAATTCATATCAGTTCTACTAAAATCAGGAACAAGACAAGGTTGTTCACTCTCTTCATATTTATACAACATAAACTTGAAGTCTTAGCTGGATCAATAGGACAGCTCAAGGAAACCAAGGTGAAATAAATTAGAAAAAAAGTAGTCAAAATATCTTTATTTGTAGATCATATGTCAGTATATAGAAGTGATTCTAAAAATTCCACTGGGGAGCTCCTACAGCTGGTAAACACTTTCAGCAAAGTAGCTGGCTACAAAATTAACTACAAAAACCAGTAGCCTTCTTATATAAAGATTACAAATGGGCTAAGATTAAAAATCAACAAAACACCTCTACAACAGCCTCAAATAATATCAAATATCTTGAGGGTAAGTTTAAACAAGCATAGTGAAAATCACATGGCATTGGCATAAAAACAGATATATTGATCAATGGAATCAAATTGAAGATCCAGACATATGAACACCTGATTTTTGATAAAGAAACCAGAAATACATGATGGAGAAAAGACAGCATCTTCAATACATGGTGCTAGTTAAACTGGATGTCTTGATATCAAAGAATGCACATAGGTCCATACTTTATACCCTGAAAAAAAAACTAAAGTTCAAGTGGATGAAAGACCTCAACATAAAACTGGCTACACTGAACCTGATAGAAGAGAGAGTATGGGATAGCCTTGAATATATTGGCATAGGAAAAGACTTTCTGAAAAGAATACCCATAGTACAGGCAACAAGACCGATAATTAATACATGAGACCTCATGAAATTGAAAAGCTTCTATAAGGTAAAGGATACCATCAATCAGACAAAGTGGCAGTCTGCAAAATGGGAAAATATTTTTTTTACCAACTCAACATCCAATTAAGAACTAATATCCAAAATACATAAAGAACTCAATAAACAAGAAACAAAAACAAATTAATCCAATAAAAATGGGGTAAAGATCTAAACAGAGAATTCTCATCAGAGAAATGTCAAATGGCTGAGAAACACTTGAAGAAATGTTCAACATCCTTATCCATTAGGGGAATTCAAATAAAAACTACTTTGTGATTCCATCTTACTCTTGTCAGAATAGCTAGGATCAATAACACAAATGATATCTATGCTGGGAAAGACATGGAGTGAAGGGAACTCTCTTCCATTTCTGGTGTGAATACAAACCTGTATATTCATTATAGAAATCAATATGGTTCCTCAGAAAGTTGAGAATTAATATACCTCTTGGGCATATACCCAAAGTCAACCACATAAACACTTGCTTAGTCATGTTCATTGTGACTTTGTTCCTAATATCCAGAAACTAGAAACAGATGTCACTCAACAGAAAAACAAATAAAGTATGGTATATTTACACAATGAAATATTGCTCAGCTGTTAAAAAATGCCATCACAAAATTTGCAGGCAAGTGGGTAGAACTAGAAAAAAATCATCTTGTGTAAGGTAGCCCAGAACCAGAAAGAAAACATGGAATGTATTCATTTCTCAGTGGATATCAGTTGTTAAGTAAATGATAATCAACATAAAAATCTATAGACCCAGAGAGGTTTTGTGTAAAGGAACCCAAGGGAGGACATAGAATCTCCCTGTAAGGGAGATTTAGAATAGGTTTTCACAGGTGGTTTGGGGGACAGTGGGGAAGAGATAGTGGGTGAGTATCAAGTGGGGAGGGAGGGGTGAGATAGATTAGAGAAAGAGAATTTAGGGAGAGACAGTGAGAATTGAGGTTGATATGAAAACTTACTATAGTGGAAACTTTCTAAAATATTTAACAACTCTAATGAGGCCTCCTACAAATGGACATAAGGAGTCTCAACTGGCCATTTCTTGTTACCTACCAGTAGTAGAACTGAGTTGCATTCAATTGAATTGTTGGCCAAGGGAGTCCCATGGAAATCCCCCAAACAACACAGGCTGTTGCTAAGACAATGAGTTGCTCTCTGCAAACTGACAGTGGGACCCATTGCCAAGAACAACACCCACACCACTCATTGAACATGGAGAAGTTGAGCTGAGGTTGTACTGTCTATGAAGTAGGAAAATCCTTCACAGGTTACCAAAAGAGAAGCTTGGATACCATCCCAGCAGCAAGACCTTTGACCTACAATCTGTCCTGTCTGCAAAACATGGCTAGGGCAATGGTGGTGCAGAACTTGTAGGAGTAGCCAACTAATGTTTAATTTGACTTTAGGTCCACTCCATGAGAAGAAACCCATACTGACACTGCTTGGGGAACCAAGAACCAGAAACTAGATGGCCTGGAGACCTAGGGTAAAACCGAAGACTACTGATCTAAAAAGAAAGTATCAATAAGATGGCTCCAGTTGATATTCTGTTTTACTCATTGATCATTTACTCTTTCAGTCATCGTCAAGGAAGCCTCTCCCAGTAGCAGACAGAAATAGATGCAGAGACCCAAAGACAGACATTACTAGGAGAGAGAATCTAAATGGAATGTGTCAATCAAATTCCTTCTCTCAGTGCTCAGGGAACCCACAGAAGAAGAGGCAGAAAGAATTAAGAGTCAAACAGGATGGAGAACATGAGGAGAACAAGACCATCCAAGTCAACTAAGTAAGGCACATATGAACTCACAAAGACTGAAGCAGCAAGCATAGGGCTGGCAAAGGTCTATACCAGGTCTTCTGTGTATATATTATAGCTTTCAGATTAGTATTTTTATGGGACTCCTGTGTGTGAGAACAAGTGGGTCTCTGATTCTTGTGTCTGCTCTTAGGGCTCTTTTCCTCCTGTTGGGTTGCCAAATTCAACTTTAGTATGATGGTTTTTGCTTTTTCCTATTATGTTTCATTTTGTTGTATTTAGTTGTTATCTCTTAGAATCCTGTTCTTTTCTAATGAGAAACTGAAGGGGAGTGGATCTAGAGGGGAAGGGAGATGGTGGGGGAGAAACTTGGAGGAGTAGAGGGAGGGGAAACTACAATTGGGATATAATCTATGAGAGAACAATATTTTTAATAAAATGAAAATATTAATAAAAATCTCAAAAGTAAAATAAGTAAACAACTCTTCAGGAAGAAATACTACTTATGATTAACTAATAAAACTTCTTCATACATACTTATGAATGTATTGCCATAATATACTAATCTCAAAACAGCTCATCTGAGTTTTAGGCTCAGAATTCCTGACAATTTTATCTGTAAAATGTAAAGCACATATTTTCTCAAATAAAACCCCTTCAGTTTAACATAAAAAACTTCTTTCAGCAAGACATTATAATACCCACCAGCTGACAGCTAACCACAAAGGGGAATCCAGAGCCATGCCTCCCCACTCCTCCAAACATGACTTCCACATCTTCGCACACCCACTTAGCTCCGGTCTTTTACGGCAATGTGTTGCCTTTCTTTTAGACTAAGATTGGTTCATTGCTCAGACCTCACTTGGTATACTCACACGGTAGCTCCGTGACTCACACTACATCTCATGCACGCATGCATCTTGCTTTGGTGATTGTTCTCCATCTCTCAGTCTTTAGGTCCCAGGTCTTTCTTGATGTTCTGATGCGTACATATCAGCTTTCCCCAGTCCCTTATGTTATTGGTTGGAGCTTCTCTCTGAGCGTTGACTTTTGATTCCTGGGTCTCTTTGATTAAGACGACCTGTGAGAATACTGGGACAAATGGCCTGCATTGTTTCTCCTGTGGTTTTTATGGCCATGCTAAATAGGATTTCGCTCTGACTAGCTCGGGGTGCCACCTCAGCACCCCGTGGATGAGTCGTAAAGAGCATCTCTGCATTCTCTGACTCACACCCCAGCAAGACAGTTATTAGGCGGGCTGCTTTCCCTATTGCTTCACCTGGATTCCTGCCTTTCTGTCAGTGCCACCCTGCTCCACGTCCCCGACTGAACCCATAGGAAGATGATTCATATTTCTACAATGTTGCTGACTACTTTTCTGATATGTGTCATTAATTTTATGTTCTGTTTCTTTGCTTCTTCCTTGGAGTTACCTTGGAAATACTCTCAGCCTTTACCAAAAGATTTATGAACTAAAAGAACTATAATGTAAGGTGGCTAACCTTTATGCTGCACTATCATCAAAATTTGAAAGAGTAATTATAAAAATCTTCAGCATGTTAGATTATAAAACTATTACTAATACTTCAGAGTATTAGTTAAGGCTCTGAAGCCTTTTATAATCTAATACAACTTTAAGAAGCAAATCCTGAAATGCATAGACTGAAACTATAACAAGCAGCTGTCCCAAACTTTCACGGCATTCTTATGCAGACTGAGCATTTCCTCTTACTGCTATGCAGAGGATAATATTGATTTACTTTCCCATTCTTCTGTCTGGACTGCCACACAGTGGTGTAAATAATAAGTGGGCTTTGTGGATTTAAAGTGATTCAATGGCTCTGATTTGTTCCAGTTACTGATGTCTTCTTTTCTTCCTTTCTTATGTGTCTTTGCATCTGAGTGCGCATTCGTGTGAGTGGTGTGTGTGTGTGTGTGTGTGTGTGTGTGTGTGTGTGTGTATGTTATAGGTACACATGTGGGGTGTGTGAGAGAAAGCTGAAACCAGAAGAGGATACCAAATGTCCTTTATCACTCTCCGTCCTATTCATTTGAGATAAGGCTTCTTACTGAACCTGATTTAGTGAGCCCCAGAGCAGCAACTACTCTTACCAAATGGCCATCTCTTTATCCATGCAGCTAATGGATTCTATGGTGTAAACATCCCCAACAGTGATTGGTGAGCTGATCTTTGTGTCTCTCAAGTACCAATGTTAAATTGTTTTTAAACCTGTTTATAACATGAAATTAGCCACAGTTTTCACTGCTGGGGATGTTTACACCATAGAATCCAATTCTCTCCTCTGTTACTGAAGTTCCACTAGCTGTACACTTCATTCCATGAAGTCTATCCCCAGGACTGAGTAATTTCGTGAACTCCCCTCTGTAATTAGAAAGTCACAACGTAAGATAAATGGACCTTTTAACTTCTGCAATTGATATTTTCCCTCTATTTTTCTATGTATACAAACCAACAAACAAGTCCAAATGCTAACTTTGTTATGTTTTTATCACTATAATAAAACACTATGAAAAGCAACTTGGTGGGGGAAAGGGTTCACTTTATCTGGCAGCTCCCGGTCATAACATCCATCACTGAGAGGAGTCAGGTAGGTACCTCAATGCAGGATCCTGGAGGCAGGAAGTGAAGCAGAAGCCATGGACGAATGCTGCTTACTAGTTTGTTCCCACTGGCTTGTTCAACCTGATAGCTTAGACAACTCAAGACCACCAGCTCAGAGGTAGCATTCATTCCCCATGGGATGAACCACCAATAAGGAAAATGTACCACAGACTGACTGAGGCCAGTCTTATAGAGGCATTTTCGAAATTAAGATCTCTTCTTCCCACACATGCTGAAACATTACTCTCAAAGTCAGACACAAAGACTTCACTGTAAATTTTACTTAAAGCTGGACAGAAAGACTTTACTCTAGATATCACTACATTTGAATACATCTGATTTGGAGGGAGATTTCTCAAAAATATATTCTTCTATTTCTCAGGAAGTGATATTAACTAACAGCAATAGTTTGGACATATTACTTATTGAATGGTTTTATTCCTAACATATTTATGTCATATACATCCAAAGTACTTGTGTGGGAGAGACAGAAACAACAGAGAGACAGCCACTTCCTTCTGTATATGGAGATTCCAAGAGATAACCAGAACAGTTTATGAATTTAGAACAATGCTGTGTAAAAAAATAAACAAATAAGGCAGGAGACATAAAATTGTTGGATAATAGTTTAGTTTCTGGGAACAAATAATAATAGGTCCTCAAGTAAAAGAGGGCTGGGTGTTCCAGGAGTAGTTGATTTAAATTCTCTATCATTGGCCCAAGCAGTCATGTGCTTATCTATAGCAGGCCTCTGACAGGCTTGTATTCTGGATATGGAAGGCTGAGACCCCATCATACCTAGGTAGGGTTGCTCCTTGCATTTTATCTAGAGCTTATGAGCTAGGGTTGGGAGTGTGTGTGTGTGTGTGTGTGTGTGTGTGTGTGTGTGTGTGTGTGGTGTGTGCTTAATTCTACTCCAGTTAGTTACTATTTCTCTCTGTAGTTTCTCTACAGTCAAAGATACATTTTTTAATAGATTTGTTTTACTTTGACTGTGGTTCTCGTTGAATAAGATTCTTAACTAAGTATGTAAAGACAATTTCCTGAAAAATTTCATGGCTCCACACAGTTATTGACTTGAATCCAGATTGATAAATCTGCTCTGAGAATCTGCCGTGTCTGTCATCCCTGCCTCACCCCAAACTCATTTCCTGCTGTGTAAAACTCTTGAAATAGTTCAAGCAAAATAACCCTAAGAATACAGCAAATTATGTGCTTCTCTCATAGGAGAGCATTAGTTCATGGGTTGCCAGGAGTTTATTTCTGAGTAATTCTCAGATAGAGCATTTGCCAAAAAATGCCATTTAATGTTTCAGTTAAGGAGCGATTTATTTTCAAAAAGATTTCCAGATGTTCATATTCACTTTAAAAGGCCATGTTTTTTTATAAAGCAAATGACCTTGACTTGCAGTTACTCTATCAAGTTACGCACTTTTGTTTAATGTATTTAAAGAAAAATGCCCCGTTTTCTGTGCCTCCTGATCTTCTTAGCTCAGGAAATCCCCATCATGAACGCACTTTGAGTCAACAGTGCAAGAGTCTGGAGGCTGCGCGGGAGACTTGCGCCAGCCACATCTGCTTCTGGTCTGTGGAGCTCTGGTGAAGGCTGCCATGCTGCGGCTGGGGCTGCTCGTGAGAACTCTGTCTTCTCCAGCCTCCCACTAACCAAAGAAAGGAGGGGGCTGCACAGCACAGTGACCTCTAGTATATCATGCACGTCTCGTGTAAACATGTTCCTCGGAATGTATGCTGTATTCAGAGGGGGACACCTTTAATTCATTAAGATGACAGGAGAGGAATGTGTATACACTGTGGACTGGACTTTCAAATCCTGGTTTTGCTAATACATAAAATGACTATAAATGGTGTGCTACTCAATTGTCTCTATGTGAGATATAAACATGGAAAATCTAATTTCTAGGTGAAATTTGAAAAATGATTTAATTTATTTACACAAGAGACAGAGATTCCTGTTCTCCTTCTGAATTAGAGGTATTGAACTTACTACTTCGCATTTATTTAAACATCGGACTTAAGCCCCTAAAAAAGAATAAAAAACTCTCACACAAAAAAATAAAGTCTTATAAAGTAGTCATTCTCAGTTGAAAGCCAGCAGCAGTTCGATTGTGATTCCTGGGAAGAGCGTTGTAATTTACTGGCTTAAAGTGCACATTCCTATGAGGATGTAGAATAGTTTCCCAGTTAGTCACCTCTGCGCTGCCCTGTAATGCCTCCTTCGTGGATCAGAACGCCTTACCTACAGCCAGTGTGCACCACGGGACATTCAGTATGGATTCAAAAATGCTTCTGTTTAGATGCTTGCTCAAGATAAGGTTCTAGGAAGTTTGCCATGATCATTAACAACAGAGCCGTTCCACTGGCTGGGCACGAATTCCAGCTCTACCATTTTCTGGGCGAGTGATTTCACGTCTCCTCATCTGCGAAGTCAGATCGGGTGGCTTCTCCGCACAGCTGCAGGCAGTTAAGGACCAGGAGTATAGTGCTTAACATGAGAGTACTTGGTATTTCATTAATAGCATTGCACTTATCTCTATTATTATTTTCATCATTTATAGGTCACCTTAATTATCAGTTGTGAGATTCTGGAGGTTTAATTATTTGCATGAAAAAACAAAGCTAGTATTTGTTCCAAACTAGGTCCTTTAACCATTCTTTTTTATGATATTTTTTAAATTTTATTTTACATTCCAACCATAGTTCTCCTTCCCACCCCTTCCCCTCCAGTCCACCTCTCATCCACTCCTCCCAAAGTGTAAGGGCTCCCATACTGAGTCAACAAGGCCTGGCCCATTAAATTGAGGGAGGACCAAGTCCCCCCCTCCCCTGCCCAGGCATTAAGGCTGAGCATGGCATCCCACCATAGTGAATAGGCTCCAACAAGCTAGCTCATTCACCAGGGATAGATCCTGGTCCCACAGCCAGGGGCCCCTCAGATAGATCAAGTTACACAACTGTCTTCCACTCTTCCACTAGAAGAGGACTAGTTCAATCCCATGGAGACTCCACAGCTGTCAGTCTAGATTCATGAGTTTCCCGTGAACAAATCCAGCCCTACAGAAAACACTACAAGGAAAACTTCAACCCAAGGAAGTTAACTGCACCCATGAAAACTCAGGCAATAGATAATCCCACACCAGCAAATCATAAAGAAAGGAAACACACACACACACAAACTACCACTAAAAGAATAACAGGAATTAGTCATCACTGGTCATTAATATCCCTTAATATAAATGGACTCAATTCACCTATAAAAAGACACAGGCCAGCAGCACAGATACAAAAACAGGATCCATCCTTCTGTTGCATACAAGAAACATATCTCAACCTCAAAGACAGGCATTACCTCAAGAAAAAGACTTGGGAAAAGACTTTCCAATCAAAGGGACCTAAGAATCAAGCTAACAAATCTAACAAAATAGACTTCAAACTAAAGGTAATCCAAAGGGAAGAAGAAGGACATTTCCTATTCATCACAGTGGAAATCCATCAAGATGAAGTTTCAACTCTGAACATTCATCCCTGAAATACAAGGGCACCCATGTTTGTAAAAGAAACATTACTAAAGGTTAAATTGGACATCAAACACCACACATTCATAGCAGGAGACTTCAGCACCCCACTGTCACTAACAGACAGGTCTGCCCGACAGAAAAATAACACAGAAATAAGGGATAACAGATATTATGAATCATTCTTTCTTTTAAAGATACAGTCACACTAATCTCTTTAATAACATCTCCTTAAGAACACACACATGCTGGGCGGTGGTGGCACACGCCTTTAATTCCAGCACTCGGAAGGCAGAGACAGGTAGATCTCTGGGAGTTTGAGGCCAGCCTGGTCTACAAGAGCTAGTTCTGGAACAGGCACCAAAGCTACAGAGAAACCCTGTCTCAAAAAAAGAATACACACATACATATATGAATACACACACACACACACACACACACACACATTCATCAGAGACACATAGCAGGTGATGTTTCCCATTTCACAGAGCAGACAGAAACCAGGATGGCTGGGACCCCGGCTGAGCTCCAGATGGCTGAACTGCATGGCCTCCAGTTGCTCAGCTTTAGTCTCTGTGTCCTATCACCATCCCAAATCTCAGCTATTCCAGTTGATGCTCAGATGTGAACCACAGGGTGTTGGTTATGAAAACAGAGAGCCCTAAAACTCAGCTGCCGGGGAATGTGTAGCTATGTTTCTAGGCAGTCAAATAGCCCTGACGAAGGGAATATCTATTTTCAGCCCCGATGCCAAGAAGAAAGCAATTTTTCCTGCCAAACACGTTTGAAATAGCCAATTCCTTCTTCCTATATACCTTTAGTTTGGGCCCTGTGCTCCTGTTTGGTAGAAATTATGAAACTGTATAACGGTTCCTAACTGAGTTTTCTTAGATTGAGCCCTCACCTTCTTTGTCATTGTTTTCCTGACCTCCCCAGTAGATCTGTGCTTACTTCTGCTTTTGAGTTTTCTTAGAGAAATTCGTCAGGAAAAGTCTATGTTGGGGTATCATTTGCCCCAGCCCTCCAGGTTACACTTCTTACACAACACGAGTACTCCTTTGCGCTTGCAAAGAAATCCAGTTTAAAACAATCAATCTTAGGGTAACACAGGGTATAAGTGATCACTCAAGAAAAATTGCAGGTAAAGGTCGCTTCTCACAGGCAATTTTCATTTGTCCTTTGCTTGCCTTTCCCAGCTAGCAAATGTTAAATATAACAGGGGACCAGCCAGGGCTCTTTCTGTCCTAACCTTCCCACTGAGCTCCCTCTCTCTTCATTAAAAATAATTTTTCATGCTGTTTATTCTGATCATTGTTTTTCCTCTTTGGTCTCCTCTTAGATTGTCCCCACCTCTCCCCACTTTTGTTCTCTCTTTAGAAAACAAACAGGCCAATAAAAAAAAAATAACTAGAATTAAACAAAGCAAGCAGGCAAACAGAAAAGAAAAAGAGAAGGAAAGAAAAGCACGAGACAAACAAACACATGCAAACACACACACACACACACACGCATGCATGCACACAGACACACACACACACACACAAACCAATACAACACAAAACCAGAAGCCATAATAGATAAGCAAAACACAAGTAACAAAAAAATGCTGCGCAAACAAAAGTGTTATGAGACAAAATATCTCCAAAAATAGCAGTGAGTTCCTTTTGTGTTGGTCATCTACTGCTGGGCATGGGGCTTCCCCTAAGTGTAGCTTGTACCCCCAGCGAGACTCCTTTGAAAAAAACTAATTTTTCATTTTCAGCATTTGTCAATTCAAAATAACCTCTGGGCTGTGGATGGGTGTCAGTACCACTGTCAGTGTTGGAACTCTGTCTGGCTTATATCTGTGCAGGCATGCTGCCATAGTCTCTGTGAGTTCTTTAATGTGCATTAGCCCTGTTGTATCTAGAAGGCCTCATCCCCCCCTCCATTTAAGTCCCCCTTCCCAATTCTCCCCTCTTTTCATATTATATATTCCATTCCCCCACCTTAGAAGTTGCTTTTCTCCCAGCTGGTTACTTACTCTATACCTAACCTCTGCGGTTTCATGGATTGTAACATGCTTACTGAAGGTTAACAACCTAACATTTACTTATAAAAGAATACATATTATATTTTTATTTTAGAATCTGGGTTACTTCACTCAGGATTATTTTTTATAGCTCCACCCATTTACCTATGAATTTCACGATTTACTTTTTTTTTTTTTTTTTGGTTTTTCGAGACAGGGTTTCTCTGTGGCTTTGGAGCCTGTCCTGGAACTAGCTCTTGTAGACCAGGCTGGTCTCGAACTCACAGAGATCCGCCTGCCTCTGCCTCCCGAGTGCTGGGATTAAAGGCGTGCGCCACCATCGCCCGGCTTACGATTTACTTTTTTTTAAAATGCTACGACTCCATTGTGTAAATTTATCCCATTTTTAATATTTATTATCTATTTATGGACATTTAATTTTTTCCAGTTTCGGGTCATTATGAATAAAACAGTAATGAACATGAATGAGAAAGTGTCTCTATAGTAGAGTGTAGAGTGCTCTGGGTACATGCCTAAGACTGGTACACCTGGATCATGGGGTAGATCTATTTCTAACTTCCTGAGGAACTACCACACTGGTTTCCCCAGTGGCTGCAAAAATTTGCACTCCCACCAAGCAACAGATGAGTGCTTTTGTTTCCCCACATCCCTGCCACCATAAGCTGTCATTTGTTTTATTGATCATTACCATTTTGACTGATGTAAGATAAAATCTCAAAGGAGTTTTGATTTGCTTTTTCTCTGATGACTAAGGATGATGAACATTGTGTTTTTTCAGCATTTTGTGATTCCTCTTTTGAGAATTCCCTGTTTAGGTCTGTACTCAGTTTCTAAATTGGATTATTTGTATCCAGATTTTTTGAGTTCTTTATAGGTTTTAGATAGTTGACCTATAGCAGATGTGTAACTGGTGACATTCTTTTCCTGTTCTGTAGCCTACCAATTTGTCCAAATAGCAATGTCAACTTCCAGGCAGAAGTTTTAGCTGCATTAAATTCCATTTATGAGTTGTTCTTAGTTCCTGTGCTATCAGAAAGTCTTTCCTGTTACAATGAATTCAAAGCCATTCTTTTTTTCTTCTTCTACAAAATTAAGGTATCAGGCTCCATGTTGAGGTCCTTGGTCAATTTGGATTGAATTTTTGTGGTAGGTGACAATCAGGGGTCTATTTTCATTCTTCTACATGCAGCCATCCAGTTTGACTGGCATCATTTGTTAAAAGTACTGCCTTTTTTCCAGTGTGTATTTCTGACTTCTCTGGCAAAAACTGGGTGACCAAAGGTATGCAGACTTATGTCTGGCTATTTAATTTGATTCTATTGATAAATGTGTCTATTTTTATGTGAATACTATGCTTTATATTATTGTTACTATAGTTCTATAATGAAAGTTTGGGCCAGGGATATTGATACCTTTAGCAGTTCTTTTATTATTCAGGATTCCTTAAGCTATTTTTTTTGAATTTTCATATGAAACTAAAAAATTTCATTGCAATTTCTGAGAACAATTGTTTTGGAATTTTGGTGGGGACTGAATTGAATCTGTAGATTGCTTTTGGTAGGATGGCCATTTTCACCATAGTATATTTACTAATCCAAAGATTAGGAGATCTTTTCATCTTTTGATACCTTCTTCAGTTTTATTGATGCCTTGAACTTTTTATTATATAGCTTCTCTTCTTGGTTACTTGCTTTTCTTTTTAGGGTTCTTTTTTTTCTGAGGTTGTTGTGAAAGGTATTGTTTTTAAAATTCTAAGTCTGTCATTTTTATATAAAAATGTTATTGATTTTTACATGTTAATTTTACATACTCATACTTGCTGAAAATGTTTGTCAACTGTAGAAATGTCCTGGTGGAAATTTCTTGGATCATTTATATATAAAATCATATCATCTGCAAATGAAGATACTTTGACTACTTCCTTCTCTATTTGTATCCTCTTGACCTTTTTTGTTTTTCTTATTGCTCTACATAAGACTTCAAGTACTGTGCTGAATAGGTATGGACGAAGTGGACAACCTTGTTTGGTTCCTGATTATAGTGGAAATGCTTTGAGTTTCTCTCTGTTTAGGTTGGTGTTAGTGGTAGGTTTGCTGTAATTCTCCTTTAATATGATGAGGCATTTCTATTGTATCCCTAGTCATGAACTGGTGTTGGATTTTTTTTTTCAAGGCTTTTTCTGCGTCTAATAAAATAATCCTGCTATTTTTGTTTTTCAGCCTGTCTATGTGTGGCTTATGTTTACCCATTTATATACATTGAACCATCTCTGAACGTGTGGGATGAAGGGTATTTGATCATGGTGGATGATCTTTTTTATGTGCTCTTGGGTTCATTTTGTAAGTATTTTATTGAGAATTTTTCACCTATGTTCATAACAGAAATTGGTCTATAAGTCTCTTTTTTTTTTGGTTAGGTCTTTATGTATTAGTGTAACTGTGGCCTTGTAAAACAAATTGGGCAATTTTCCTTCTGTTTCTACTTTGTGGAATATTTGAGTATTGGTGTTAACTCTTCATTGAAAGTCTGGCAGAATTCTCTACTAAACTCAACTGGGCCTGATCTTTTTTTTTTCTTTTGATTGGGGACTTTTAATAGCTGCTTCTATTTCACTAGGGAGTTGTAAAACTGCTTAAATTGTTTATCTGATCTTGACTTAACTTTGGTATGTGGTTTGTATCAAGAAAATTATTTTTTCTTTAAAATTTTCAAATTTGTTGGAGTAGAGGTTTTTAAAGTATGTCCTTATTAGTATCTGGCTTTCCTTGGTGTCTGTTATTATGCCACCTTTTTTGTCTCCAGTGTTATTAATTTGGATATTATTTCTTTGCCTTTTAGTTAATTTGGATAAGGGTTTGTAGAATGTATTGATTTTCGCAAAGAACAAACTCTTGGTTTCACTGTTTCTTTGTATTGACTTTTTGTTGTTGTTGTTGTTTCTTTTTTATTAATTTTAGGTGTGAGTTTATTTCTGGCCATCTATTCTTTTTGGTTGTGAGTTCTTTTTGTTCTAGAACTTTGAATTGTGCTGCTAAGTTCCTGTATGAGATTGCTACAATTTCTTTATGCAGGCAGTTAGTGCTACAAATTTGCCTCTTAGAACTGCCTTCCGTATGTCCCACAAGTTTTAGGTGCTATGTATTTTCATTTTTATTAAATTTTTACTTCTTTCTTAATTTCTTTCTGTTTTGGCTCAATTTTCATTCAGTAGTGAGTTGTTCAGTGTCCATGAGTTTGTAAGCTTTCTGTTGTTGTTGATATTCAGTTTTAATCTGGTGGTCAGGTAGAATACAGAGAATTTTATCTATTAAGACTTGCTTTGTGTCTCCTGAAGTGGTCAGTTTTGGCGAACATGCTGAGAAAAAGATGTTTGCTTGTTTCTTATTTTAGACTTCTTTTCTATTTTATTGGTTCTTTGTGGATTTTATGTCATGCAACCTGATCCCATTCATCTCCCTGGCCCTCATATCCACCCTCTGCCCTTGCAACCTCCCCCTAACATAAAATAAAATTTAGAAGAGAAAGAACAACAAGAAACCAACATTAAAAAATCTTAGCATGGAAGCTGTAGTGTGCCACAGTGAGTCACACAGTATTCCCTTCTGTCCCTTTAGTCTATATGTCCTTACTTGTAAGTGTTCATTGAAATGAGTATTGGTCTAGTTCAAAACTTGTAGTTTCTGTCAGAAGTAACCTTTGTTACTTAGCCCTCACTGGGACTACTCTTGCATATCCTGATGTTGCCTTGTGTCATGGATATTCTGCAGCTTTGGGTCTGTGGGTCAGGTCCCTTCACATGCTCCAGCAGTTCATACTTGAAGTGGATGTTGGGATGTTGGGGTGGTTCTGGGCCTGAATGGTTGCTAGGTTGATCAACAGGCAAGCTTTCTTAAACTCATTCAACCAGGGTGAGCTTTTCAGTTCTGCTCAGCTAGCTTACCTAATGCAGTAGGCATGAAGAGCTGGGCCAGTTCTCCTGCTCCCATATTCTCAGGGCCAGCTCATCTGCACCTACAGCACCAGAGCCAGCTCTACTCTATTGCAAAGGTGAGGTGCAGGGCCTGCTCTCCCATGTGCCGTAGCTGGTAAGGGGCAAGGCCAGCTCTCTGGCTCTAGTGCTCCCTCCTGCCACAGGTGGCAAAGAGCCTGTGTGGAGGGTAGAGAGCATTTTTCTCTTGTCCATGCTACCACATGGCAGACCGAGGTGGTGGTCAGCTCTCCTGCTCTCATGCTTTCAGAACCGACTCACCTGCTCCTCCAACAGTAGGGTCAGCTCTACTGTGTTGCCTAAGTGAGGTGCAGGGCCCATTCTCCTGAGTGCTGCCAAGTGACTGTGTATTTGTATTTGTGTTTCTAGGCATCTGGGGTTGGGGTGATTGAGGTGATTGTAGGTGTTGATATGTTGCCTTGTCTTTGTTGTGGGTGTTTTGTTCCTTGGTTTATGTTGTTCTCTCTGGATCTTAGGAAAATGTGGTAGCCATGGGTTCCATGGTAAAGAGTGTGCAGGTCAGTAAGTGGTAAAGATAGATAAAGGTGGTCTAGGAGAAAAGACTGGGATAAACTTCAAGGAGGAACTAAAGGGATCCTGTTCACACTTAGGACTGTGGTCCACAGGGCATCGAAGATGTGATGAAAAGAGGGAATCTGTAGGTTACAGTAAGGTGAAGGATTATTGGAGAGACAAGTATGACAAGGTTAGAGGGACCCTGGTTCTGAACCATTGGATAAAGTTGACGTGGGAGGAAGGGGACCACTAAGCAGGCTGTTACTGGGCTGAGGGTGAGAATGGGGAAATGTAATAGAGGAGGAACAATTGTGTGATTTGTGCCCCCTGTTTCAGTCCCTGCCAGGTATGGCCAGTGGGAGTGCTGTGTAAAAAGTGTTTCTATATCTTGGAACTGATACAAATGAATGGGGATGGATGGGCAGGCATTGAAAGTGTTCACAGGAAGGAGGACAGCTGGATCTACTCTAATGTTGGTGATGTCCCAACATGGGTAAAGTTAGAACAGAAGGATAGACCTCTGCAAGCAGTCTGCTTCAGGGCTGGAATGGAACTGGAGCATTTGTAATAGGGGAAAAGAACGAGAGTAAGAATCACCTACCTGAGTCCTGCCTGCTGTGGCCACTAGGGTTCCCAGGTCAAGAGCATCTGCGGCCAGCACAATGGGATTGGAGGAAGGAGGGTGGCTGGATCCTCTATGAGGTTTGATGGAGTCCACATTGTCTGGAGGTAGTAAGAGGACAAACAGTCTGCTACAGGGCTTGGGATGAGACTCCTAGCCACTGATTTCAAGGCCACCTGTAGTTGTTTAAGAGGCATCTGCAGAGAATCTTTACATTCCTTTCAAGAGTACATAATTTCCTCACTCACACTTACCTTCTCTGTCAGCAGCTGTTCCGCACCATTCATCCTTTGATGGGAGGACACCGCTGTCAAGTTCACTGCCAGCTCTTCCCGCATGCTGGCAAGTTAGTCTTGAGATCAAAGCTGATGGGGATGTGGGTTAGCATAAACGGAAACAGTCATAGGTGCGACCAACTCTCAGGGTGCCTGCTTAGATTTCTGCTCTGGGAATACTGCAGGCTGGCCACAGCAAATCTCTAAGATGCTTCTCCGGGAGTTTTGCTACCGACTCTCCACACTACTGCTTTAAGGCATCAGTGTATGCTGTAAAGCCATATTTTTCCAACAAAAGCATCATTCCTTGACGTAGGAGAGAAGCTCAGGCAACTCACTAGGCTCAGAAAGTAGAGTGTTACAGGACGTACGAGCTTCCTCCCCACTGCCACAGAAGAAGCATCGAATCCTAGGGAAGGGGATCCTTGAGGCCAGGTATTGGCAGTTGTGTAGGAAGCTCCAGGGACGCAGCGGTGAGGCATCAACCATGCTAGGATGAGATTTTCATCACCTTTGAGTCACCCCTGTCCCTGGAAGGAACCCCTCAGCTATGCTCTCAGTGCCTTATCTGTCATGAGCATACCTTCATTCCCCTCTCTCCAGGAAAAGTCAAGAGAGTTTGAAACTCTGAAAACATGCTTTCTGTCTGTCTCCATCACAGACACACTGTTGCTGCTGCTGTTGTCTTTTTACCTTTCTTCATGGCCTTATATCTTCTATGGAACTTTAGTAAAGAAAGTAAGTCATGCACTACTACACTAATATCAAAATCAAGTTCCAAACTCAATTAATACCTGACAGAGTTCTGTAACTCATTAAAGATTTTCAATTCTGTATCCAGATGTGAGGCGGTGTATGGTTTTGTAGAATGTTGTATATATTATAAGTGATAGAAACTGGCATTGTCATAGGCATAAAGAGAATTCACTGTCCAGATCATGTTATACAGAGTCCACGATGAACTCAACAACTAAGGCTTGAAGCAGGAGTATCAGGAAGCCCTGAAGGCTTCCAGGAAGGGTTCCAGGTCTTTCCGCCAAAGTGCTTCCAGCAACACAACGTAGAACCAGCAATTTCCTGTTCAGACAGTGATGGTGGTGCTTCAGCTTCCAGACCTGAAGCAGACAATGAGCCAAGATCAAACATAGCGACCTATGACACCAACATCCCAGAACTTAGACTCATACCTGAGAAAACTGGGAAGGAAATGCCACCGTCCTAAATTGTGAAAGAAAGTTATATTTCTGAGATGGTTGAGGCTCGGAGATGAGACTTACTCTTTCATACACAGAATGCACACTTATTAAAATGGTGTATTTTTCCACTCGGTGAGACTGAGTGTGTGGAATAGGGCTCATCCATTTCTTGAATATTTGAAAGCTGCACCATTACTAACTGTACTTACACCCTAATGAAGCATTGGGAAAATGGACACGTCAACAATGCATGCTGTGTTTTGTGCTTAATGGAATCACATCACTTACTTTTGTTATTGAGTGAATAAAAACCACCTTAAAAAATTAAAAGTGACGCCTTTCCATTGTAGAAGGTTCTAATCAACTACAGATGTTCTAAAGTATCCATAATTTCTCACTGAAACAAAAGTTTCTGTTAAGAATTTGGGATCCTCAACTCCCATCAAAGAGGCTTCATTCTGCAGGTGTTGATTAACACAAAGAAAGACACACAGATGGCTAAGGTACAGAGTGGCATAAGAGATTGAAAAAAACGCTCATAGGCATCCTCCTGATTATTAACCTTCATCAGGCGATGAAAGGAGACAGAGACAGAGACCCACATTGGAGCACTGGACTGAAATATCAAGGTTCAAATCAGGAGCAGAAGGAGAGAGAGCACGAGCAAGGAACTCAGGACCATGAGGGGTGCACCCACACACTGAGACGATGGGGATGTTTTATCGGGAACTCACCAAGGCCAGCTGGCCTGGGCCTGAAAAAAGCCCTGGATAAAACTGGTCTCACTGAACATAGCGGACAATGAGGACTACTGAGAACTCAAGAACAATGGCAATGGGTTTTTGATCCTACTGCACAGATTGGCTTTGTGGGAGCCTAGGCAGTTTGGAGGCTCACCTTACTAGACCTGGGTGGAGGTGGGTGGTCCTTAGACTTCCCACAGGGCAGGGAACCCTAATTGCTTTTTTGGCTGATGAAGGAGGGGAACTTGATTGGGAGAGGGGGAGGGAAATGGGAGGCGGCGGTGGGGAAGAGACAGAAATCTTTAATAAATAAATTAATTAATTAAAAAAAAGTGAAAAAAAAAACGCTCATCCCTAAATGGAAAATCTATGGAGCATCCTCTTGGCTCAAGCCTCAAGGATCACTGCAGAAGGGAAGGGGCAGACAGATGGTAAGAGGCAGAGATGATGGATGATGGCAAAGAATGGTGTTTTCCAAACAAAGCACATGTCTGCAGTAAGAACTGCCGTTACAGCATGCACTTATGAACTCACATTGGTTTTGACAGCATGCAGAAGACCTGCAGAGGCTCAAACAAGACACAGTCACAGCATGTAGGGGGGGTGTACACAAAATCCCGTACATGGATGGGGAACCATTAGCAATGCATAGCTGGTGAGAGAGGGATGATCAGTTCTCTTTACAGATACGGTAAGATGTGTTGCTCCTGAAAGATCATCCAGGCACCAGATGAAGGCCACACTTCTGAGAACACATGGGCAGTACAAATTGGACTTGATTTTTTTTTTACTTTTTTGAATATATTTATTTTTTGACAATTTCATTTTGTATGCAATGTATCACGAACATGTTCACTCTCAACTTCTCGTTGCCAGTTCCCCGGCTACTCCTCCCAACATGTCCACCACCTGCTTTCTTTCTTCTGGGTTCTTCTACATAAAACCAGAGTTTCTAAATAAGTATCCAACTGTACAGAGTTTAAAGGAAAAAATATACACACTGAATTCTATTTTAGAAATGGAATATTTACACAAGTTCTTTTAGTCTTAGTTCTCAAAAACAAACAAACAAACAAAAAAAAACAAAAAGAAAATGAGTCCATCACTGAAGGCAGTACTGAATTTTAAAATTTGCAAGATGTTATAATTTGGCAAGCCTGGGTCATAATCTAAACAATGAATTCCCAGTTGTCCTGAAATGAAGTGTGTCTCTACAGCGCTGTTTCATAAACATCATGAATGCTAGCTTTTGTGCATAAAATATTCCTCTAAAGTAAAAAAAAAAAAACAAAGAATGTAAAAATGAGCTTATTTTGCACAAACAAGTTCAACCTCTGAACACTTAGTGCCATAATTGAGTCCACACAGCTTTCTTCACGAGTGAGAACTTCCGGTCGGCAAGTGACTCACCTCAGTGTAAGAGGAACAGAACTCTCTAATCTTGAGTCCCCGATTACCTGGCTTGTTCCAGGAAGCAGTGCTCCCCTCCGTGAACGCTTCTGTGGCATTCCACATCTCTGACTGGAAACCAGCTCTCCCACAGCAGAGTCCCTGTCAAGGCTGCAGCCACTCTATCTCTTTTATCAATAGCAGCTCCATGAAGCACCAGATGCATTTTTCAAATTCCAGTCCCTGTGCCTGGGTTTCCTGTATTTCCACCAGCCCATTACCAGTTCTAAGTTTTTTGTAACAGAATCTGGGATGGTTGTTTGATAAGGCAAACACACACGCACACATACACACACACACACACACACACACACACAATGAATAGTTTATTCCCTATATGGCCTGGAAAAACAGGTTTAGGTTAACTCAAATTCCATGTTTTAATACAGTGACAACTTAATGAAGATTTTATAGTAACAGAACCAAAAAAAAATGCATCGAATAACTTTTCAAATATATTGGTCAAAGCGTTAAAAACATTTCCTAGCTTAAGGAAAAGCAGGGGAAACTGTTGCTAGGCTCTAAAAGGCATGTGTGGACTTTTGGTTGGTGGAAACTAGGGTTTTGTTAAGCTAAGGCTTTCTAAAAGATTTCATCTTTAGTCACAAGAAGTTAGGTCAGACACAGAGGTGGGCAAGAAATGGATTCTTAAGGGACTAAAGATAGGCCCAGGTAAGTTGTAATTAGGTTCTGGAACCACAACATTCCAACCCCTCCACTGTCATTGAAGTTCTAGTCAGATAATGTGATGTGGGATTCCCCTCTGTATGCTGTGAATACGATTGGTTAATTAATAAAGAAAACTGGCTTGGCCTGATATGGTAGAACAGAGCTAGGCAGGGAAAACTAAACTGGATGCTGGGAGAAAGAAGGGCAGAGTCAGAGAGAAGCCATGGAGCCACTGGAGACAGATGTGCTGGAACTTTGCTGGTAGGCCACGACCTCATGGTGATGCACAGATTAATGGAAATGTATTAAATTAATATATATAAGAGTTAGCTAATAAGAAGCTAGAGCTAATGGGCCAAGCAGTGATTTAAGTAATATAGTTTCTGTGTGATTATTTCGGGGCTGAGCAGCCAGGAATAAAACAAGTGGCTTCCCTTAAAACAAATTGCCACCCAACGTGATCAACGATAGCCACATTAAACCTGAGAAAGCTTAAAAAGGAATCCTAGACACAAAAGAACAGCGTTAAGCATGATTTGGTAGTGGCATTTTTGGAGGGTGGGCTCTGTTTGCTAGAAACAAGCAGAGGCATGCCTTCTTTAAAAGAGGTTTTCCTGATTCAGTGGTAGTAGAAAAAAAGCCCTGATTTTGAAATGCAGCTTCCCAGCTGTGAGCCATGCTGTTAGCAAGAACTCTTGACTATTTCTGGAGGTCTGGCTATGGAACATTTAAATGGGGTTTTGTGAGCAGAGTGCTACAACTGCTTAATGTCTCTACATAGACCCATTGTATACTTGGAACTGGGGCAATGTGCATGGCTTGCAGAGGCAGTGAACGGACTTCACCATATTGGACTTTGTGGAGCAACAAGCAGGGCTGTATATACCCTAGTAATGTTGCAGCTTAAGTTTTTAAGAAGTGCTTAGCATTTCAAGAAGTGTCCTGGTCAGAAAACAATTTCAGATACACAATAAAGACAAATTCAGATAGAAAATGGGTCACAATGTTGGATAAATGTACGTAGGCTTGGGAAAGGGAAGAAAAGGAGTATAGAGAGCTATAAAAAGAGATAAATGGTTTAAAAAAACAAAGTCTTTAAAGAGACAGTACAGACAGTCATAGATTAAAGAAGTAAAGACAAATAAATATTTAAAAGTAATAGAGTAAGAAAAGCCACGTAAAGATAGAATATACAAGAAAGTGGATTGTGTATATTACTGTGTTTTCTTTGTACTTGTTGACTGTGAAGAAGCTAAGCACAGAGAGACATTTCATTGTATGGGCTCCTACACTAAACCAGCATAGGTATTTCAAAGGTATTTTGTCTTTAAATATGGATCTAAGGATATGTTGCTGTGGAAAAGGGGTTCTTCTTTTGTTTCCACAAAGGATGAGAACCTGTGGCTTCATTCCAGGCTAATATAGTTTGATGGACCAAGGCCCCCTGAAAGGTCACCTTGAGTACCCCTCAGAAAATTACTTTGCCCAATAAACAGCAGGAAGCAGTTTGGAGAAGAACTATGCCCATATTCCCAAATATTGTTTATAAATGTTTCTTTACATTTAAAGGGGGATATGCTATAGAGATTTGCATTGATATGGATCTTGGATTATCGATACAAATTTAAGGTCAATTTTATTATATGTATTTCTGATCCTGATTATGGTGTTGTGTTTGTACATCTCATTTTAAAAATTTAATGTATAATTAAGAAATATAGATTAATAGATAGTCATCTATAATAGTCAAGCTTGTGGTCATGTTAGTTAGATTTTCTAGATGTATAGAGATATATTTCAGTTAGATAGGTATTCAAATCTTTCAGGAATCTTCAGAATATGGCATTTAAATGTTTAAATTATCAACTTAAGACTTTTCATGAAAATGAGACACATCTGCTCCTGGCAGCACCAATTACTTCAAGAGGAAGATGGGCATCAAAGATGCTCCTCATGGAGTTTGTTAGCCATTTGGCTAAGAAACTGCTCTTGCCTGGACTGCTTGATGAATTGGACATGCATGACCCACAGAGAAATGACTGCTGAACTTGCCTACAGGTGACACTATCCTTAAGGGTTCCTGCTTCATGAAAGAGTCTACAAGGCATTCAGCAGGACACAGAAGAAAGTGACTGACAAACTGCCAATATAGGTGGAACTGTCTTTGAAATTTCCTGCTTTGTGGAAAAGTCTGCTGGATACTATGGGCCTGTGTAGGCTAAAGGTGGATGCCCCAACATTGCAGAACTTTCTGTCAATTCTTGAGTTTTGAAAGTTTCTTACAATAAATGTATTGTTTACTTAGGCAATATTATATCCTTCTGGAGTCTTTATGGAGTTGAAGAATATATAGTTATTATTATAGTTTTCCTTAGTTATAATAAAATATAAAGTAGATATAAATATTGTAGCTGTAATTCTTGCTAAGTAGCTGTTTTGTTATATATAATTTTACTATGTTAAAGTTAAGACCTTTCTTTTTATTTAAAGAGAAAAGGGGAGGTGATGTGGGAGTCCCCTCTGTATGCTGTGAATATGATTGGTTAATTAAAAAAGAAACTGGTGTGGCCTGATAGAATAGAACAGAGCTAGGTGGGGAAAACTAAACTGAATGCTGGGAGAAAGAAAGGTGGAGTCAGAGAGAAGCCATGGTGCTGCTGGAGACAGATGTGCTGGAACTTTGCTGGTAGGTCACAACATTGTGGTGATGCACAGATTAATAGAGATGGGTTAAATGAATATGTAAAAGTTAGCCAAAAAGAAGCTAGAGCTAATGAGTACAGCAGTGATTTAAATAATGTAGTCTCTGTGTGATTATTTTGGGGGTGAACAGCCAGGAACAAAACAAGCGGCCCTATTTACAACAATAATCAGCCTTGTGTAAGTTCCACTTGAAGGTGTGATCTCTCTGGAAACTTGGGTTTTGGCCAAGCGTTACATTCTGTGCATGTGAGAACCACATATGAACTATTAAACATTACTAATGTCCCATGTTGTGAGAAAAGGCTGGATCTTAGGATCTGATGTAGAGGAGACTGAGTAGGAGGCAGGAGAGCGTTTTCAGGAGAGAGAAATAGCTGGTAAATCCATTAAGGAAAAACAAATCTTCTGAATCATATCATGAAAATTTATTAGTCCTCATGACCCGGAAATCATTTTTAATCCTTTGTATTTGATATAGTATGTGACCTATATTAAGGGTAAATATACCTAAAATTAAAATAATCAAGGATGCTGGCTTAACAAAGTGGAGGGAACAGATGTGGGAAGCAAATCGTTTAAAGGATTAAATGTATGCATCTGTAGAGCGAGATGGACTATGCTTTCCCCTGTGTGTGATTTACAGTTATAAGCTGGATTTGCTGTGCTTTCCCTATGCACAGTTTACAGCCATTTGTATTCTACAGTGGTTGAACCATTTTCTTTGTATTTGGCTAATTTAAAGAAATTCATGATTTTTTTTAATTTTAATTTCTATTTTGGCCAGCTTAATCGTATAATTATAACCTTGTATGGAGTGGTTAATTCTAACACTTAAGAAAGACTAGTTTTTAATATCTTAATTATCACAACTCTTCTCTGTGGATGCTAATTTGACCACATATGAAATCAGGATCTTTAGTCTTATAGGCACAGTGTAATGTGATTTTGTAGTAATAATTAGAAATGGAAATAAAATTCTAGTAGGGATCACTATAGTACTGTTTATTCTATTTTGTTTGTAAAATACAAATATTTGTTTAATTTTTAAGTATCCAAATACTTAAAGGATACACTAAATATTTATTTATTAAGAAGCATCAATATTTCGTATTTCAGTATGAAACAACATAAATGCTGACATTACTAGAGACTGATGTCTCTTTTAATATATAATTTGGATAAGAAAATTTAATCCAAATCTTTGGGTATACTCACTACAGCAAATAAAGTTAAAGCTACATTGTTAGATATCTGAACATATTATAGGGCCTTTTATAAGATTTAATTTCTTATATCATAATATTTTTAACATCTATAGAAAGATAGCAATTTTTTGAGGCAAGAAATTTTTTAATACAATCTTTTCTCATTTTACTTAGCTCTCCCCATTCCCACTACCTCCCATTCCCTGCTCCACCCTTCTCTCACCCCACCTGGAGGATAGTAATCTTACTGGTTAGCTCCAGCTATTTTTAGCATCATTTTCTTAATAGGATTACTTTTAATAATGGTTGTTAAGAATTTGAATTTAAAATATTGGTATCCACCACCCTCTTAGAGGGTTTTCTGAAAAGATTTAAAAATAAGTTTTTGACAGCTTAAAAAGATTTCTTTTATCCAAATCATATTTAAAAAAATTACAAAGACAATGAGAACACTTGAATCTTTTAAGCATGAACATTTATTTTGAGTAAAGAAAGGATTTTTTGGTGAACAGACATAAAACAAACAATCAAACAATGACAAAAATATCAACAACAAAAAAACTTGATTAGCCATGCATGATAGCTCACACGTTTAGTGCCAGTACTCCGAAGGCAGAGACAGGCAGATCTCTGAGTGTGAGGCCAGCCTGATATACAAAGTGAGCTGCAGACCAACGAGAAATACATATAAAATACATGAAAATAATGTCTTGTTATAGATTTTAGTTTCTTAGTATATGTATATATAAAGGAATGTCCCCTTTAGCGGCATTTTCTTTAAAACTTACTAATAATAAACCAATGCTAAAGAAAACCTTATTGTCATAAACAGAATCAGGCATTAGTTTTATCTAAGGGCATTGAATTTAAGACCAGCCTGGTCTACAAGAGCTAGTTCCAGGACAGGCTCCAAAACCACAGAGAAACCCTGCCTCAAAAAACCAAAAAAAAAAAAAAAAAAAAAAACATAATAATTTTAGCAACTTTATGTTAAAATCAACATGTAACCATGTCCAGTTACTTAGAGCTAAATTTCATAATATTCCTACAACCCAGTTCAATCTTCCAATATTCTTACCTATTTCTACGTCAGAATCATCTTATTTCATTGTGCAAATTTCCCAAAGCAGTTTCCACTTCCTTCACCTTTTTTAAGACCTAGGACATGTATCATGTCTATAACCTCCACGTATTTTCTTGAGAGTCGTCTTTCTTATTATCATTAATGGTTTTGTTATTATATCACAATATTTTAATAGAAAAACACAAAGTGAATTTAGGACATCTTAGATATCTTACAGTTATAATACAGATAAAATGTATTAATAATCTTGTGTTCTGAACCAATTTAAATCAATTATCTGTAAAGTTTAAAGTCATTATACAAGGCACTTTGAAGTTGCTTTGTTAAACAAAAACACGACTTCTCCGATTTATGAGATATCCAAAGCAGTGTAAAGTTTGGGCATCTTTTTCTTTTTGAGCCTCCTGTTTATATTTACATTAAAAATGTTAATTGTTTAACAAGCATTTTGCCTAAACTGTTTTTTCTTTAAAACTAAAAGCGTTAAGATTAACTATTCTCCCAAACAAATGTAAAAGAGAAATTATGATGTAATGGATGTATTGAGATATACATAAGCCTTGAGATGTCTTCATTAGCCATGATGCAGGTTTTTTTTTAATTACTAATGTTTTATTTCAAATATTTAAAGTTCTATCTTACAGGCTTGAGTCAGATATAAGCCTTGAAAAATTTGAGTTGTTTTCAAGGTGCAGTATCGGTCAACAATATCCTTGAAATCTTTAAAATGTTTATTTATCTACATGATCACACACACAGAGGCATCCTGAAGCACAGAGCTCAGCCATGCTCATAATCCTTCCAATAAAGGGTTTGTCATCTCAAAGGAGGGCAGTCATCACGGAGAAAAAGATTGCACCCTGGGGCAGGCATAATTGTCTCTTAAGCTTAATCTGTATCCTGGAGAAATAGAGCCCTTCTTGTGAACCAGAGCTGAGACAAGAATCAAGAAGATGACATCTTAGCCAGAACTGAATAATTATGCATATTTTATCCTTCAGGAATGCTTGCAAAAACTTAAATTAAAAAACCCATATTAAGTCTCACAATAAAAAATCTAGGTTCATCAGCCATCTCTAAGTGACACATTGACTAAATATCCTCTCTCCGTCCTTTGTCATTACTCTGTCTTTGTAACTGACGTACTGGACACATAACCAAGCTTACTTAGCCCATTGGAGTTGGATTTGGGACTTTCCCCATTAAAACTCTAGTTTTACTATGAACCAAAGGGAAGCTGGGCTAATTTAACAACCTTGGATTATTTGAGCACGTACAAGCCATCTCAATACTTAGTAAGTGGTATGAAAAATGAAAAATATAGCACACTTTGACAGTACAGACATACAATAAAACACGTGTGTACATACATAACATAGACAGATTTTTAAAACAAGAGTTTTGAGTGTGGTTGATTGTTGGAATTATGTGTCTTATAATTCACAATTTAAAAAAGAAAGCTAACCCAAAGATCTTGGGCAATCATAAACACACATGTATATATTCATTAATTTATATGCAATCCAACCTTAAAACATTACCATTAACTGTTTTACATTAGAATACTTTTAAGCAAGAATTATTTGACTTTTATTTTACCCATGCAAGGGAACACACACAGGTATTTGAAAGGAAATCCTTTACCTATATAACATTACATTTTATAGCTTAATGTTATCTTGTGATTCCAGTGAGTGCTGTTTTACATAGCATTAAATACATGGTATTTTAAGGTTTTATGAAACAGTAGACCCAAAGGTGTCATTTTCATAAGTTTTAGAGGTTTAGAGTACCTAAGTCGATAAGGGAGCATGTTTTTATCATGCCTTTACCAAATCACCAAAATTCATAAATATGCACACGTTCATTTTAATCAGGCATGCCAAAAATTTAGAAAACAATAGTTTTTACACTAAGTAGTGATGAGTGGACAAAAACTTAAGTGATTTAAGTTTGTCACATATTTTTGGTTTTACAAAACACAAACAACATATGAAAACAATTATCATGTTCACATTCCCCAAATAACAATCTAACTCCTAATGTGCAAGTTCCAGAACAAAAATACAGGTAATGGGAAGACCAAGAGAACACGTCTCCCTTAAACTGCTAATGACAGAGTAACAGCCCCTACGAGGGGTGGTGTAGATAAAATTCCAGACAAAGAATTATTGACATGCTCGAAGAACTCAGACTGGACACAGATTTCTGAAAGCTTCTCAAGAGAACACAGCTAAATGGAAGTGGTCTGTATAGGATAGAAAAGAATCTAAAGTCTAAAGCCAGCCGAGAGATAGAAAAACAAAACTAAAATGCTAGAAATGAAAAATCCAATAAGTTAAATAGAAAGCACATTGAAAAAGCCTCACCAATATAGAATGGATCAGCAGGAGGAGAGAGTGTCCTTCTGGGCTTGAAGACAAGATAGAGGAACTGAAGCATTACTCAAGGACAATGATAAACTTTAAAAACTAATATGCAAAATGACAGTGGATGACTTTAAAACCCCGATCTCATGAACTGACAAGTCATCATAGCAAAAAAGAAGCCCAAAAATGTTAAATGCCACTATGAATCAAATTGAAATAGCTCCTTACATTCGGTCGGATCATAACTGAATACAGCTAGAAAGCACTATATAAGGGAAGGTGCAGGAAGTACACAAAACTAATAGGTAGGTAAACAGCACACTATTCAATGCTGAATGAGTCACTGAAGAAATCAAGAAGCGGATAATATGCATAATTTTATTTACGAATTGAAAAACATAATAATTCATATAAAAATAACTTAGTAAACCAAAAACTGAAAATTTACTCTATGTGTATAAACTAATATAGAAGTTTAAAATGGAGGAAATTCTGACACAATCTGGGTGAACTTTGAAGGGACGGAATAAACAGTCACAGACAGATGAGCATGTATGTCACATAGGGTGACAACTGCATTCAGATTCATTGAGACAAAATATATTGATGGGTGATGGTTGCTAGGGTAGTGAGTAGTCTAGAATGACTTTTTATGGGTTAAATGTAGTTTAAGAAGATGAGAGAATTTCTAAAAACTAATGTTGGCGAATTTCCAAGCAGTGAGTACGTTCAACACCAGTGAATTTAAGTTCTTACAAGATATATTATGCTGTATTTCACAACTAAAAAACAGAATGTAAAAACTGGTGACTCTACTTAAAAGGCCACTTTATCTTTATTTGTTGCTCTTTTGACTGAGAAAAGTAAAATGCACAGATAATTCAGGTACCCATATAGAGTGGAAATAGTAAGCTCTCTGGAAGATGAGCGTGAGGCTGCAGATCTTTTCAAGTGCACAGACTTTAGTGTGAGGAAAAGTTTGTTTAATGGCTTCAATAGTTAACTGATGGGGAAGAGAAGAAAAAGGGGGATCACTTAATCTGTTAGCAATTCTGGAGGAAACAAAAACAAAGGGCTTTTAGATGTTACTTAACTAAATAAATACCTTTTGCAAAAACATTCTCCTTTTCTTTTTTCTTAATAGTTTTTATTGATCTATATATTTTTCACCATTCCCCTCCCTTCCTCTCCCCTCCCCTTCTACCCTCCCCCATGGTCCCCACGCTCCCAATTAACTCAGATCTTTTCTTTTTCTACTTCCCATGTAGATTATATCTATTATGTCTCTCTTAGGGTCCTTATTGTTGTCTATGTTCTCTGGGATTGTGATTTGTGGGCTGATTTTCTTTGCTTTGTGTCTAAAAGCCACGTATGAGTGAGTACATATGATATTTGTCTTTCTGGGTCTTGGGTTACCTCACTCAATGTGATGTTTTCTAGTTCTATCCATTTGCTCATAAATTTCAAGATGTTATTATTTTTCTCTGCTGTGCAGTACTCCTAAGTGTAAATATACCACATTTTCCTTATCCTTTCTTTGGTCGAGGGGCATTTAGGTTGTTTCCAGGTTCTGGCTATGACAAACAATGCTGCTATGAATATAGTTGAGCATATGTCCTTGAGGTATGATTGAGCATCCTTTGGGTATATACCCAAAAGAGGTATTGCTGGGTCTTAAGGAAGGTTGTTTCCTAATTTTCTGAGAAAATGCCATACTGATATCCAAAGTGGCTATACTAGTTTGCACTCCCACCAGCAATGCAGGAGTGCTTGAAAAGACACTCTTTTTATACATAAAAATAAATTAAGGAATTTGAACTACTCAAAAAATAAATTAAAACGTTAAAAAAAGACAAGGGGGACTCCAACATTTCTATAAAATGACTTTTAAAAGATTATACCACATGGGAATAAGGCAAACACGGTTGCCGTAAAAAGAATAAAAATCAAGAAAGAAGATTAAATACGTATTGTTTTATAATACAGTTTTTAAAATGTTTTATAAATACAGTTCTCTGTGTATATATGAAAGAAACAGAACAGAAGAATATTCTCAAAGTTATCTTTAAGGATCGAGATTCTAAAAGTTTTCCTCACTTTTATGTATACTTCAGTGTGAGATTTTAGCAATTCTGTTACATAACTTTTACAATCAGGAAAAAAAAAATGTCGGAAACATCAGGCTACCAGATGATCATAACCAACTGGGCTCTTCAAGGGATCATGACTCCACCTACCTCCTTTACCTGGGCTTTTAGTGGCTTTTAGCACGTTTTAACGCAGGGCTTGAATGTATTCAGCGAGCATAGTGGAGTATGGCCGCAGCATCTGGGTGAGAAAGGCCCGGTGGCTACTACAAGATCTATAAATAGGGTCACCCAGGCGTGTAGTGACGCTAAGTGGCTTGGCCATAGTAACCAAGTGAGTCAGCAGGAGGCCAGGCTCCGGTCAGAATGCACTCATCCGGAGGAGCTCCATGCCCAGCAACAGCTGGTGTGGAGAGCAGGAGGAAGACTTTTGTGGAGCTCTGGGAGGAATGCAAGGCACGTGGTGTGTTTGAGTAACCAGGCTTGGCAGCTTGCCTTTCAAATGCAGAGCCCAGTGTGATGCACGCAAAGGAGAGCAGAGGGTTACTGACATACTGGGCGGTTTTTTCCTAGTCCCAGTGAGTGAGTAAGACACACATTTCTTTTCCAAAACAACACCCGTCTTGCTTGGAGCTGGCATAACACAGCGGCAATGGTGCAGCTTGGTGGTCAGGACACCTGGCTTCGTTGCTGCTAAAAGTTCATTAAATTCTCTCACGGTGGCCCCTATTCGTGTCCTGTGCAGCTTTCTATCGGTCCACATTTAGTCAGCAAGAGCAGCTGGAATGAGGGTTTTGCGAGGCTCCTGGCACGGTGAGGTGGCAGGGGGCCCCCGAGGTCCTTTTTGCTCCAGTAGCTGAGTTCTGCATTTTTCTGCCATCCCTACTTTGAGTGCATGGGGATTTCTGTATGTAAAGTGCTAGACAAATTGAAACTGGGCAGATATTTCTCAGGAATTGATTAGAATTTCATTTGAATATCTTTTCTCTAGTGTTATTTATTGTGGTTGAAACAGCCAAGTGGCAAGGATGCTTACTAACCATCAAGCTCCTTCTCTGGGTCAGCTGTCAATTTGGTTATAACGAAGAAAACGGCATTGAGGACCTGTAGGAAATGTTAGTGTGTGAGCCATTCTTAGAGACTGATTCCAGAACGTGGGTAGCTAAGCTTTGGGGTGTATCAAAGTTCCCTGGGGTGCTAACATGCAGCAGAAGTTGAGAACCTGGTGTGAACCAAACCTGCCAGGCTTGCCAACTTAGCTTCTGGTACTGTACTTATATACTGAGACTTGCTTCAAACCTGTCCCACTGGGCAAGAGAGTGGGGGTTCAAGCTTCACAGAGGAGTAATGCATCTGTACCTTTCCATTCTGTTTTAAAAGTTGCTTTCTAAAATGGTTACATATAAACTATTAGTGGAGTACCCAGTGCAGTCTGTGATAATTTAAGTTGTGTTAAACAGGTTTCTTCAAATGCCTGCCATTTTTCTGAGGAGGCTAAGAAGCCTGCTTCTGGAGATACCAGGGAAAAAACATTGTAACTGAAGGTTGCTTGGACAGAGAGGTTTTGCTGGATGCCCTGTTGAGAAGGGACTAAGACCTCTGTTGCCTTTGTCTGTATGACCCAGTGGCAGAATCTGACAGGCAACAGCTCTCCAATTAAGTAGGCAGTTACAATCTCTTCTCTCTCTGTCTCTCTCTCTCTGTCTCTCTGTCTCTCTCTCTCTCTCTCTCTCTCTCTCTCTCTCTCTCTCTCTCTCTCTCTCCACACACACACACACACACACTCAGAGAGAGAGAATCACAAGAGCAGAATATAGAGAACAGGGAAAGGCTAAGAACAAGGGTTAGCAGCAAGTGGTTTTACCACTGACTTGTCTCTGGCTAGAACTCAAATCTGGCCATAGCTCCCAACCATACCTGATTTCACCTCCAAAGTCTGGATGAAATTCAACCCTCACAAGTCCTCCATGTACCTGGTGCTCCTTGCCTTGCTGTGAGCCCCATCTAAGGGATTTTCTTCTCCTCATATTCACCACGTTGTTGTCGGTCAGTAACCATATATCAGTTACATTCTTCATTGCTGTGACCACATACGAGATAGCACCAACCTAAGAGAACTTACATTGGCCCAGGGCTGAGAGGATCTGGCCCATCATGACAAAATTCATGGCAGCAGAAAGAGGAAGCTGCTCACTCACGTTTGGTAAATCAGAAAGCAAGGGGTGAGGAGTGGTAGTAGATAGCTGCTTTTCTCTCTTGTCCCCCTTACTCAGTCTGGAGTCAAGTGGCCGAGTCTGGCACTTGAAAAGCTCTCTCTTTCTTTAGCCCAGAAACACAGCATTGTAAGTAGGCGACATCTCCCAGACCTTCTCAGCGATTAATGGACCACTCATAGCTTCTTGTTACAAAATCACCCTTGATCAAACTGTGTAGAAACACTTCTTATTCTTGCTCCTTTTCCTACAGATAGAGTGCTTACAAGGGGAAATTTGAGCATCTTAGTAAAATCAGTACACAGTTCCATGCGTATCTTTAAAGTCTTCTGCCTGTAGCCTGGGGACCAAAATTCTCTGTGAAAGGAACATCTTGATTCATGTTGTTAGTCCTCAAGTGCCCTTCTGTTTTTAGCTCAGTCTTTCGTGTGCCAACTTATTGCTTATAACTGAGTATTTCCTCCTCCTCCCTTCAGCTGCGATGCCTTAGCACTTATCCCAGCCTTTAACTTTTGGTCTTATTTCCAATCTCATGATTATGGATTATGATTTTGACACAATTTTTTATCATTATCTCTTCCCAGGTAAATAGAAAATTAACAGGCTATTCACAGAAAAAAATCAATAATCAGTCAGTGTAGGCATCACGTTTCATCTTTAAAGCAATCAAGGAATGCACACACATACACACACGTACACACACATATACAAACACACTCCATATATATACATATGTATGGCAGCTCTCCAATCAAATGAAATATTATTAAATAAATATAGAACCGCAGGAAAGTATGATAATTAAAAAATAATGTCATATCCTGACTATGCAATAGGAAGTAAAGTTTATTTGGAGCAGATACTAAAGTACTTTTACTCTGATTTTTAATAAATCCTAATAAAATGCTATGCGAATTTAATAAAAATGAAAGACACAGGTTAGCTATAAATTTAATCATTATTCTTTTATGATCATATTTACCACCAGTTTTCCCTTTAACTCTTCAGAGATCCACCCTGACTCTCCCAACTTTGTATGCTCTTTTGTTTTAATAACCTACCTAGACTCCAATCTGCGCTGCTCCTAGACTCATGGGTGTGGGACAATCTGCTAGAGTGTAGTAAACCCACAGCGGCCACACACTTAAAGAAAGCTGACCATCCCTTCTGCGGAAGTTATCAACAGCTCCTCAGTTAAGGTGGGAGTTCTCTTGTATACTCCATGCTGAAGTGTTGGCCGGCTTGACCTTGTCCAGGTCCTATGTAGACAGCCACAGCTGCTGTGGGGTGATGAGTACCATAGGACTGTCGCATGCAGAGCAGTTGCTCTCATTCCCATCTTCCCTGGCCTTTGGCTCTTACACTCTGCTTGCTCCCTACAAACTTTAGTATGTGCAGAGAGAGAGAGTGAGAGCGAGAGAGAGAGAGAGAACCCTAGAAAGCACCTATATACTTTATGATAAGAAAATGACTCCAGAAGCCACCGATGCCCAGTGGCAAACTTCATAGCGTGGACTGATGAGCACTTTAAAAATCGGCAACATAGTTTGATATGAGGATAAGATAAATATACAATAACTTATGTATTAAATTACTTAAATGATTTCAAGGTTGCAAAAGGATGCAGAAAATATACAATGACTGGCATTAAATATTTAGTTTTTTAAATTTTCTGCTCACCTTTTTAGTTTTTGTGTATTTGTCTCACAGATCACAATTAATAAATCAATAGCACAACACTGTAAAAGCTTAAGAACTGAGTTACTATCTGGTCATGATAGAAAGGGAAACTATAAACAATCTAAATACCTAGTAAGAGTTATATGCTAATAAAATGTACTAATAGCTAGATTATTAGTATAACTTTAAGCATAAAATATGGGACAGAAATTATATTGATGCCCTTACATTCAGGCTGGGCTACAAGGAGCAGGAACAACATTCTTGAAAACAGTGGGTGGCTTGAGTGTTTGCCACAAAGCACTGCATGGCGGCCAGGCAGGAGAAAGTGACCTTGGTTTAAGACCTGTGGTGTGAGTGTGCAAACAAGGTGTCCTTGAGCATGCTGAGAAAATGTTCTTTTCCTCTTGTTTCTCTTCCTGAGAAGGCCACTGGGAACGTAATAGAGAGATGCAAATCATGTGTAACCAAAGATAGGGACAACCACTGGTCACCTTTTGGGTATGAAAAATGTTTGTTCCTCGACAAGACATCTGAGGGAAGAGCCCCCTGATGCCAGAGACAAGTGTTCAGTGATCTTATACTGTGCTACCTACTCATAATGGAAGGGGATCCTTGATCCTGTGTGCAAAGGTTCTCTCTCTCTCTCTCTCTCTCTCTCTCTCACACACACACACACACACACACACACACACACTCACTCATACTCATAAAAGTTTTTCTTCACTTGGAACTGAGCGAAGTGGCCTGACCCCTATACCTTCACACACTCCTTATCTCGGGCCCTGGAGAGAATGATAGCACAGTTCGCATACATTTTTACTGGCCCCTGAGTGCCCATACCTGCCTTGGACTAGCCTTGGATACTGTACTAGCGAGGAACCAATAAACTTTCATAGCAGCCTGTCAATGAACTTCGTTGTGTGAGATTTTACAGTGAAAGTAAGCAATGCAAAAATTGAATTTATTTCCCTGGAAACAACCCTTGGCAATGGAGCCTTGCATTAGGAATCTTGTGCAACTGTTCTCAGCACATGATGAATTTTGATTTTCTAACAGCATCTGTGCCAGAAGTCTCAGAGTTATTAAGTTTGGTTTGATTTAATTGTTCTCTTTGCTTTTTCATAGTTCTCAGTAATAAAGTCAGTCATATATCATATGATTAAAGTACTAAAGCCAGCGACAAATCTCTATGCTTCAAAACAGAACAGTATACACTTTTTTAGAAGCCAATCTATAAGCTTGTATGTATTTATTGCTGGAGAGTATACCACTCACAATGTCAGCACAGCCTCCCCTTCACATAGCCTGGCCAAGAAACCTGAGAGCTTCCGACAGGGAAGAAACGCTTAGTGTTAAGGATAGCTCCATGAGGCAGAAAGAGAACTCTAGGTAAGAACCCTCCTCAGTGACACATCATGGTCTCACACTGAGCAAGAGATTGGAAATTAAGCTGTGTTGAGCCAACCTTCACAGGAACATCAATTCCCAAGTTAATGTTGTGTTGTCTATTTCATTCACTGCAATATTCCTTAATTAAATCTGCCATCCTGAAGGATTGCTGCCCTGATTAGCATTACAAATTAAAATACTAGAAGTCACTGTCAAATACCTTAAATATCTAAGTAAATACTTAAAATATTTACTCAAAATACAACAAAACACTAAGGAAAAAACTTGTGAGGGCATGATTGACTGAATTAGCACACTCATACACAATTGTTAGACATTTCTTCTTTGATTAAACAATGTAATTCATATAAAAAGTAAAATGTTTGCTTTAGTTAGCTTTCCATTATTGTAGCATAGTAACAGATAAACAACTTACAAAGCGAAAAGATTTCTTTTGACTTCCAGTTTTAGATGTTTTGTTCTGTGGTTGTCCAACACTGTTCACTGTGGTGAAACAAGATGAAGGACCCACTTATATCATCACATCCAAAAAGCAAAGCAAAACAAAGATGCTTGGGCCTCCATATGCCTATCCAAGGGCACTTTCCCCTCCTCCCATCTATAAGAGCCTAGCTCCTAAGGTTCCATTACTTTTCAAAAGTATCACATGCTGGGGACTAGCACTCAGCATCTGGGCTTTAGGGAATACTCAAAAATACAAACAATATGAAGCTGAGTATTCTTTTCTCAAGTTCAGGAAAGAATTGTGTTGGGATTTTGATAAGGATTTGGACTGAATCTGCAGATTGCTTTTGGTAGAATGGCCATTTTTACCATGTAAATCCTACTGATCCATAAGCATGGGAGCTCTTTCCATCTCTAATATTTTTTTTTTAATTTCCTTCTTCAAACACTTGAAGTTTTAAACTTATCATACAGATCTTTCACTTGCTTGGTTAGAGTTACTCCAAGATATTTTATATTATCTGTGGCTATTGTGGAGGGTTATGTTTCCTTGATTTCTTTCTCAGCCCCTTTATAGTTTGTATATAGGGGGGCTACTGACTTTTTTGACTTGATCCTGTATTGAGCTACTTTACTGAAGATGTTTATCAGCTGTAGGAGTTCCCCGGTAGAATTTTTGGGTTGCTTATGTATACTCTCATATCATCTGCAAATGGCAATACATTGACTTCTTTCTTATTTGTATCCCCTTAATCTCCTTTTGTTATCTTATTGCTAGAATTTCAATTACTGTATTGAATAGTTATGGAGAGAGTGGACAGCCTTTCTTGTTCCTAATTTTAGTGGAATTGCTTTGAGTTTCTCTCCATTTATTTGATGTTGGCTACAGGTTTGCTGTAAAATGCCTTTATTATGTTTGCATATGTCCCTTGTATACCTGATATCTTTGAGACTTTTATCATAAATGGGTGTTGGATTTTCTCAAAAACTTTTTCAGCATCTAATGAGATGATCATGTAAGTTTTTCTTTCAGTTTGTTTATATGGTGGATTACATTGACAGATTTTCATATGTTAAACCATCTTTACATCTCTGGGATGAAGTCTTTTTGATCATGGTAGTTGATCTTTTCTATGTGTTCTTGGATTTGGTTTTCTAGGACATTATTGAATATTTTGCATCAGTGTTCATGAGGGAAATTGGTCTGTAATTCTCTTTTTGTAAATCTTTGTGTGGTTTGGGTATCAGGGTGACTGTGGCCTCATAAAATGCTCCTTCTGTTTCTATTTTGTGGAATAATTTGAGAAGTATTAGTATTAGCTCCTCTTTGAAAGTATAGTAGAAGTCTATGCTAAAACTGTCTGTAGATATCTGTTAGGTTCATTTGAGTCACAATGTCTGTCAGATTCATTTATTCTCTATGTAGTTTTTTATCTGGGTGACCTGTTCAAAGGTGAGAGTGGGGTGTTGAAGTCTCCCACTATTAATGTGTGAGGTTCAATGTGCGATTTAAGTTTTTAGTAATGTTTCTTTTAAAAATGTAGGTGACCTTGTATTTGGGGCAAAGATATTAAGAAAATGTGGTACATTGACACAATGGAGAATTACTCAGCTGTTAAAAAAAATAACATGAAATTTGCAGTCAAACTAAACTAAAAAAAAAAAAATCATCCTGAGTGAGATAACCCAATCCCTGAAAGACAAACATGGTATGTACTCACTTCTAAGTGGGTATTAGCTGTAAAGTAAAAGATAATAATGGTACATCTACAGAGCAGAGAGACTAAGTAAAAAAGAGGACTTAAGGTATGGATGCAAAGATCTCCCTGAAAAGGGGAAATTGAATAGATTTTTCAGGCAGACTAGGGGAGGGTGAGGTTGGGAACAGTGTTGACAGAGGTTTCTGTCCCACCTGGTCCCACAGCTATTCAGTTACAAAGAAACACACAGAGGCCTACATTAATTATAAACTGGTTGACCTATTAGCTCACACTTCTTATTAACTAACTTTCACATCTTACATTAGCCCATAATTCTTGTCCGTGTTAGCCACATGACTTGGTACCTTTTATCAGTGAGGCATTCTTATCTTGTGTCCTCTGCATCTGGGTGATGACTGCAGACTGAGCCTTTTCTCTTCCCAGATTTCTCCTATTTTAGTCGTCCCACCTATACTTGCTGTCTGGTCACTCCGCCTATACTTCCTACCTGGCTACTGGCCAATACACATTTTATTAAGCTGATACAAACAACAAATCTTTACAGGGTGGAAGGCCATTGCCCCACAGTACTCCTCCCCTTTTTTCAAAACAAGAACTCTGAATCTCCTTTGTTTAGCTTTTTCCTGCCCATTATCCTTAACAACTTGTAACCAACAATCTAAACAAAGGCAAACATCCATAATCCAATTTTTGGGAATGTGGGCATAGTTTTCCCGGAGAATTCCTGCTGACTGAGGGCTCTGATAATCTTATGGGAACCTAAAGAAAATTTAGAATTATGGTCAAGTCCTGACTAGAATATTATGTGAGGCTTGATCATCTCAGCTAGCAGTCTTGAAGCTGTTCTGGATGCAGAACTCAGAGGAAACTCCAACAGAGGTCCTCTGAAATGTTGAATCATCTGGGCCATCTGCTTTTATTGGAGATTTTTTGGGGGAGGGGGTTCCTTTATCAAACCTGATTTTTCTTAACCCAGAATGAATCTGCAGCATCTCATTTTCCATGGAAACAAAAGCAAAACCTCTTCTCCAAAGTAACATATTTTTGACTTAAATTTTGAAATCAAGGCATTTTCAAAATATATATGTTAGATTAATCAAACAACATTTATAATCAAATGTCTTTTAGCAGCTGTTGCTCCTTCCTTATCTCCCAGACAGTTCAAAGACAACACAATAACATGCAGTATCCAGATTCTCTGTGTATTTTCCATCTTTACATAGTTTTATTTTAAACTCTATTTCTTTTCTTTTTCTTTTCTTTTCTTTTTTTTTTTTTTTTTTTTTTTTGAGACAGGGTTTCTCTGTGTACCTTTGGCTGTCCTGGAACTTACTGTGTAGACCAGGCTGTCCTTTAACTCACAGAGATCCACATGCCTCTGCTTCCCAAGTACTGGGATTAACAGTGTGTGCCACCACATCTAATTTATTTATTTATTATTTTAAAGAACTTTACCCTTTTTTTCTCTCCAAAGTCTATGTATATTTTTAAGCACACTGTAAACCATTTAGAGGTTTGTTTAATTTTTTTGTTTGTTTTATCTGAATCTATCTTCACTGTATATCTTTCTTTTTCTGAGCACATGAGTCTTTAATTTGCTAAGTGATATGGCTAGGATTAAAGCTGTGGCTTTGACGGCTGGATCCACCCCATTTCTTAGCTTTCTGAGAGTCTAGCTTCATGGCAGAGGTACTGGTGGAATCATGTTTTTTGTCACAACTCTATGGAATTTCAAGGTCCCTGCCACCACCAAGAAGCATGCTGTCAGCTATTCATGAATACCATTTAAGTGTTTTACAGTGTGGTCTCTTAAAAGAGCTGCAAGGTTTTTGCTTTTAAAGCTGAGTCAAGAAGCCTCTCTTAAATGAGACACACTTACCTCTAGCAAGCAGAGCCTACCTGAGAAAATACTGCTACCAAGAAGCTGTGATTAACTCTGTATTGTGTGTGTGTGTGTGTGTGCGCGCGCGCGCGCGCGCGTGTGTGTGTGTGTGTGTGTGTGTGTGTGTGTGTGTGTGTGTGTGTGTCTAGAATTACTTTCTCAGGTTTTATGTGGATATAGCTGCCTATGTTGATGTCAAAAAGTGAAGTAGTGCTGTGGGACAATGGTCTTGTACCCTGTAAAGATTTGTCACCTATATTGGTTTAATAAAACACTGATTGGCCAGCAGCCGGGCAGGAAGTATAGGCAGGGCAACCAGAGCAGGAGAATTCTGGGAAGATGAAAGGTTCAGTCCATAGTCATCACCCAGACATAGAGGATGCAAGATGAGAATGCCTCACTGATAAAAGGTACCAAGCCACGTGTCTAACACAGACAAGAATTATGGACTAATTTAAGATGTAAGCATTAGTTATTAAGAAGCCTGAGATAATAGGTCAACCAGATTATAATTATTGTAGGCCTCTGTGTGTTTCTTTGGAACTGAATAACTGTGGGACTGAGCAGGACAGAAACCTCCATTAAAAGAACAGGAGGAATCAACTGGGGATAAAAAAAAAAATACTAGGAGAAACAACTGGAATTGCAGGTATTGGGGTCAAGTCGGAAACCTAGTGCAGTGAGAACTCTGTGGAACCTATGAGAGTAACCCTAGCAAACACTCCTAGTAATGGGGACACAGAGCCTCAATCAGCTACCTTTTGTTACCAGGCAAAGTCTCAAGCAGGGTGACTAGGACATCATCTCTTTGAACTATGGTTTGTCCTGCCTCCAGAATGTTCTGGCACCACAGCCTAGGAGAATCCTCATCAAAGAGACCAGAGAGACTTCATTCAGCAACTGATGGGAACAGATGCAGATTACCACAGTCAAATATTGGGCAGAGCTCAGGGAGTCCTGAGGAGGTGGGGGAGCAAGCAGAGTGGTCAGGGACACCAGGTGAACATAGTCCTCAGAATCAATTAACTAGGACTCTTGAGACTCATAAGAATCAAGAAACCTGTAAGGGTCTATCCTAGGTCCTCTGAATAAATATTATGGCTAAGTAATTTGGTGTTCTTGTGGGATTCCTACAGTGTGAGTAGAACAGTTACTGACTCTTTTGCCTACTTAGGGGACCATTTTTCTTCTACTGGGTTGCCTCGTCATGCCTTGATATGATGATATGTACCTGATCTTATCATATTATGTTGTGTTTGATTGAAGTAAAAAACAGACTCCTCCTCAAACATCTCCATACCTGGCTTAGCACTTGATCGAAATGATTACTAGCAATTGAAAGAACACAGAAATGAAGTTCTTAACTAAAAAGGAAAAAAATCCAAGTAATAACAATACGAAAAGGCATATAAGCCCCAGGTAGAATTGTAATGTAATCAATACAGTGGTCACCTTGACTCACCCAGCAAAAGTTCTAAGAGCCTAGTACATGCCAACTGTCCTTCAGAACCTGATGATAACGCAGGAAAAGAGACACAGTGGCCAACCTGGTGTAATCAAAGAGATCAAGGAAATGAGATGAGCAAAGAAAGAAATTGTGTGGTAGATAGTGAGTAGTTCAAGGAGAAAAGTCGAGCATGGGAGAGGTAGTAAGCAAAATGGCAACATTTTGTGTGTGTGAAACAAAATGACAAAAAGCCCCACTGCAAAGGCAACATCAGAGGAAGGTGGGGAGACCAGTGTGGTCAGATCAAGCCAAGGACTAGAGGCATATAAGGGCAGACCAGATCTCCTAACAGGTTTAGAGGCATCGGAATATGTTTTAGTGACTTTTGCACCCACTCTGAATATATGCAAGATCACTGTAAGATTCAGGACAGGGGGATAGTTTAACTTGCAACTTTCACTTCACGCTTGACTCCCTTCTCAGCTATTGTGTATCTGGTAAGTGCCAGATGCAATGTGTCCACCTTCTCACTTCTTCCTGACCACAGGTCTTATAATCTCAACTTTCTTGACAATGAAGATAATAATTAGCCTCCCACTGTATAACCATTAGTTGGCCAAACTAGGCTTGAATCGAGTCTTCTCCTTTCCATTCTAACCATTCTAACCACCTTTTACAAAGTACACAAATCTGTTATAATAATTGATAACCCAGTCCTGGTGACATTTAGGCACAGAAAAGCCACCGGAAATGCCAGTTGAAATATAGATTATGTGTATAAAATTTTCAGAGTTTGCAGAGGGCTTTCATAGTCATTACCTCATTTGCTAAGCAGAGCAGTAATGAGCACCATTGCCTTGGCAGTAGAGGAGCTACTTGAGACACAGAGAGCAAATTCATCCAGCACACAGTTCTTTACAACCTTCCTGGTGTGGGAAGCCTCAGGGCTCAGTGGATATGGACAGAACAGAAACTAGGACTAAATCACAAAACCCGGTGCCAATGGCATGCACACTGAAGTCTTAGAAACCAAGCCCCACAGCTAAGCTCATGAGGCTCCTACAGTGAGTCCTGATGACACAACCAGGTTCTCTGACTTGGGTCCAATATACATCTGTCAGTTTGTTCCGCTTTGCTTCCTTTCACTGATCTCTAGGTTGGATTTGGTTTGCTCTTCAACTCCTCATCCTTCATTCAGACCTAAGCTTCCACGGGTCCACCCACACCCTGTGTCCCTAGCTTGACCCAGCTTCCATTAGTAATGAGAGCTCCACCCAAGGAGGATCATGTCCCAGCTGGATGCTGCAGCTGCACTTGGCTAGGGCATTCCAGAGCTCAGAGCCTGCCAGGTGCTCCCCTCCTGGCCAGATTGCCTCTGCTCTGTGCCCCTTTCTTGTGGAACCAGTGGTCGACCTGTGGCAGCTGGACTGGGCCATGACCTCCGAGTAGATCTGGTATATCAGAATTACCTGTGGGGAGTATTATAACGGCATTGCCAGAAGCCAGCTTCAGAGTGCTTGATTAGTCAGTGTGGAGCAGGCCTCAGAATCCGCTTTCCTAATAAGTTCCCAGGCAATGAGCATAGTGCTGGACATATTCCATATAGAGAAAATCACTTCCTCAGGCCCACTAGTAATCAGGAGCGGATGAATTGATGTGTGAGTGTTGAAGAGTCACCAGGTCACAAGCCACATTCCCAGTATCCTGAAAAGTCCTAGGGAAGAGGTAAAATGATTTGACTATATTTTAATTTCAAAAACTAAAAAATATGAAAAGGAATAGAAGAATCCTAGAGTTCTCTCTAAGTGACCCAAAGGGCATCTATGAATTTACAAAGGTTTTCTGTCTACATTCTGGGTGCAAGCACTGGAATCCAGAGTTATGACATCCTCCGTAGGACCTTATAGTCAATGTCAAAGAAAAAAAACAAACAAGCCAAAAACCAATATTCAAGTATAGGATAGCTGGGTCATACAGTAATTTTATTTTTAATGTTCACATGAAGCTCCATATTGATTATCATAGAGGCTTCACCAGTTATCCCCTCTTCTACCTGCACTGAAGAGAAGTCCCTCTTTCCCCACAGTCTTGCCAACAGTGGTCATGATTTGTTCCTTGATCTTGGCCATTCTGTCTGGAGTGAGATGAAATCTCAAAGTGATTTTAGTCTGCATTTCACTGATGGATCAGGATGTTGACCTTTAAAAATGTATATTAATCAACCCTTTGTGTTTCTTCTTTTGAGAGCAGTCTGTTTACCTTATTGGCCCACTGCCAGGCATGTTTGTGGTTTGGGCTGATTTTTGCAATTCTTTATGTATTCATCAGCTCCCCATCTGAGGTACTGCTGGCAGATTTTCTCCTATTTTGAAGGCTGTCTCTTTACTCCTCTGATACTTTTGTTTTCTGTTAAGAAATTTTTAAAATTTTATATAGTTTCATTTATCACTTCTTGCAACTGTTTCCTCTGGCACTGGATTCCTGTGCAGAAAGAAATGCCATGTCTATAGCTCTAACTTCAAATGTATCCCCTGTGTTTTCTTTTAGTGATTCAGTGACAAGAAAACCCATGAAGTTTAAACAGAGTTAGAATTCCACTGTACACTGTGGTATTTCAAAGTAGCTAGACTCCACCCAAAGTTGAATTGTGTCTATTTTGGAAGACTCTTTGTAATACAGTAACTTCCAAGTCCACTATTCAATCATTATGCAGACATGAAGATAATAATTTTTTATCATAGCTAACATCTTTAAAGCACTGACCATGATCAAGGTACTTGTAAAATAGGGACTTAATTATTCACACAAAGGTCTATCTAGCATTTTGCTTTATTTTAAAGATACTAAAACTGAGACTTAGAAGTGAAAATGACTTAGCAAGATAAAAGAAAGAGCACATGTAGAAGCTAAGAGACCTACCCCAAAAAAGTAGCATCCTCAGCCATCCACATGGGATTACAATGTGTCCTGAAATGAAGCTCAGAACCTGGTTGCTTAAAAATAATATTAAATGTGTAAAAAAATTAAATAAAAAAGATGAAAAACAACAAAACAACTCTTTTATCCCTATCACAGAAAGAGCTACAATTCAGTTTTTGGGTTACCAACATTTTTGGTTCTTTCTCCCTTTTTCTGCTATAAATAAATAGAACCTAAGATGTAGAAAACTATAATTGAATTTTTGTAAAATGACATACAGTCTATAATTTATTTTGAAAAATGTATGTTACTTGAAACTTGAAACAAGGTGGAAAGAACAAAATAAAAATCATTCAATACTCCAAGAATATAAATTCCTCTCAAGAGGCTCATGAAGCTTACATGAAAATTTAAGAATGTTCATATAGCCACAAGACAAGAAGGAAAGTTACCCTGGCAACCAGAGACTCCTTGGTTTGCTCCTGTACATTGGCATTGTACTACATGCTGTAATGTACCATGGAAAATGTGCTTTCACAGGGTCCAGGAATCTCAGTATCTTAGCAGATTTAGTGTAGTAAAAGCAGATCAGAATTCACTGAGTTTTCTTCATTCAATAATTTTCTAGTTCTCATCGTAATTCAAGAAAAATAAATCTAGGTTATAGGAAGGATTTAATATAAAATTGATAGACATTTTACTCGCTAATTTTTCTGGAGGGGATACAGGGGAAAGTATTATGTAATTTTGAAATGTTTTTGAGAAAATCTTATATAGGTATTGTATTTACGCATTTACATCATTTTTTATCCCCCTTTCTCCCCATTCCAACTCCTTCAATGTTTCCCTACTCTTTCTAGAGTTCACGATCTTCTCTTTCATAATTACCATTGTTGAATGCACACACATGCATATATGCAAGCAACTGAGTCCATTTAATGCCACGCATGCACGCATGTGTGTGTGTGTGTGTGTGTGTGTGTGTGTGTGTGTTTAGGGCTGAAAACTTGCGGTTAGGTAACCTATCAGGGAGGCTGATCCCTGGAAACTGACTCTCTCTCCCTCATCAGCCATTTATTGCCTTTTATCTTCATCTATGTGCAGGACCATGCCAACTCTCTGTTGTCCATGTTTACATGTGAGCTGTTGTTGCCATTTTGTAGGTCTTGCTTATGCAACCATGTTGTTGAGATTCCATGGGTAGAACTTATCTGTTAGGTCAAGGAGCCACTGTCAGCAGATGACCTGGTCCACTGACTCTTACAGCCTTTCTGCCATCTTGTCTATGTTCCCTTGAGCCTTAGGTGTATGGAGATGTAATACAGATGTACCGATTGGGTCTGGGCACCTCACAGTTACTATTCTCTATATTTTCAAAAGCATGCATCTCTGTTGTGGCCACCAAGGCTGTGGAAGGAGCTTATCTGATGCGGAATGAGAGTAATGCGCATCTGTGAAAATAAGGTCATGCATTTAGCATCCAGGCAAAAATTAAAGGGGTTTAGAAAAATGAATACAATTAGCACTCCTCCAAGGTCTATGACCTCATCAGCCATGGGTAGATGGTTGGTTTCACATTATAAGGTATAATTCCCTTTTCTTGAGTTCCTCTCAAGGCAAATTAAACAGTTATCAGTTACCCCAAAGATAACAGTACCTCTATTATACCATTGAGGGTATCTTGCCAGGATGGTCGTTTTTGTTCAGGACTTTACAGCTGGGTATGAGTACAGATTCCTTTACTCCCTTGGCTACTTGGTCATTTTCTGGTACTATGACAGCTAAATGCTCAGAGAGAAGACTTCCAAGTCAGTTCCAACTCAATTACAAAGTAATGGGTCTGAAGTGTGTGGTGTCTTCAGAAGTAGAGTTTTACCATTAAGTTGGAGGAAGCAACTGAGAACAGTAGCAATTACCTGTATTTTTCTGGAAGTCTCTTGGAACCTAGACCAACAACTTGAAGGGAGATTTCTCACAGTTGGGAATTTTGTTAGTGTATGTAACGAGAAGCTGCAGGCTGTGTACTGCTGTCCCGCTAGCTTATACCCCGAAGTAATAACACACAAATTGTATTCATTTAAACACTGACTGGCCCATTAGCTCTAGCCTTTTACTGGCTAACTCTCACATCTTAATTAACCCATTATTAATAATCTGTGTAGCACCACAAGACTGTGGCTTACCAGCAAGATTCTAACCTACGGGCTGGAGAATCATGGTGTCTGCCTGACTATGCTTCTTTCTCCCAGCATTTGTTCTGTCTACTCTGCCTATCTAAGCTGCTGTCCTATCAAAGGCCAAGGCAGTCTCTTTATTTGAGCAATGAAAGTAACACATAGACAGAAGACCCACCTACATCATTTCCCCTTTTTCTGTTTAAACAAAAATAAAAGTTTTTACTTTAACATAGTAAAATTACATATAAGAAAACAGCTACCAAGCAAGAATTACAGTTATAATATTTATATCTACTTTATCTTTTATCATAACTAAGGAAAACTGTAACTATCTATTTATTCTTCAACTCCATCAAAGACTTCAGAAGGATATAATAATACCTAAGTAAACAAGAAATAAGCAACTTCAAAATTCTAGAAATGACAGAGACATCTCGTTGCCTGGACAGTCACCCAAAGTTCTTTTGTACTGTTGGGGCATCCATCTTTAGCCAACAGGCCCATAGTTTCCAGCAGACATTTCCATGAAGAAGGAAATTTTAAAGACAGTTCAGTCACTTTTTGCTGTATCCTATAGAATGTCTCACAGACTCTTTCATGAATCAGGAACCCCGAAAGATCATCTCACCTTTAGGCAAGTTCAGAAGTTTTCTCTCTGTGGGTTTTTTGTGTCCAGTCTATGTATCAGTTTAGGCAAGTTTTTGCCCAAATGGCTATCAAACTCCATAAGGAGCTTCTTTGATGCCTATCTTTCTCTTGAAGTAGATTGGTGCTGCCAGGAGCAGATGTGTCTCATTGTCATGAAAAGCCATAAGTTATTAAAAAACATTTAAAATGTCATATTCTGTAGTCTTTGAAAGATATGAAGAATGTCTATATGAAATATATCTATGAACATCTAGAAAATCTAACATGACTACAAGCTTTACTATTATCGACAATTATCTATTATCCTATATTTTTAATTATACATTACATTTTTAAATAAACTACACAATCACATACCTTAATCAATATCATAAATACATATACATATAACAAAATTGACCTTAAAATCCATACCAAAAATGCAAATTATTCGTATCTATATCATATATCCCCTCAAATGTAAAAGAACATCTATAAACAATATTTGGGAATATGGTCGCAGTTATTTCTCTCCAAACTGTTTCATGCTGAATAAGGGTGCTGTTAATTAGGTCTTTCATGGTATAACCTGTGTGCTAGGTTCATCTCAGTCAGCAGTTGAGCAAAGTAATTTTTGGAGAGTGTTACAGCAACCTTTCAGGAGGGCATGGTCTATCATACCATATTGTGATAGAAGCAATCCACAAGGTCTCATCCTCTGTGAAAACAAAAGAAGAACCTCCTTTCCAAAGCATCATGTTCTTAGACCTTTATTTGACCAATAAAAATAATACATAGACAGAAGACCCACCTACATTAAGTGTATTCACTCTATCTGTCTGTCTGTCTATCTATCTAGTTATTTGTCTATATCTCTACCTTTTATTTATCTATCATTTATCTAATGTATTTTTAAGTAAGTGTATAAAACAACATATATTTTGCAGGTACTCTAATGCTTTGTTGTATATTTTGCTTTGACCATTATACTTGGTGACTTCTCTCTAGCTTGCTGAATGATTAGCATCCAGTAATATTTTTGCATTATTATTCACTGCGCTTAAGTACATGTATTTATTTAATAGTTTTTTTCCCAAAGCACATGTATTGGGTAACAGATTCTTTTAGGTCTTCTGCAAAATAAAGGCTCTGTGACTTAATGTGTTTGTGGAAAAACACATTACAGACATATGTAAAATGGGAGAAGTTTTACAGAGGAAAAAGAATTTTAAATCATTAGTGTCATACGTTTTATCACTTCGAATGTCCTCGGTGACAAGCGCTCAATTAGATTATGCTCATTGCAAGCCAGTAATCAACACTGACGTTTGTCTGTCTCATAGCCTGGAGGGCTGCAGGGCTGCAGGGCTGGAGAGAGAGCTGCAGGGCTGGAGAGCTGCAGGGCTGGAGAGCTGCAGGGCTGGAGAGCTGCAGGGCTGGAGGGCTGGAGGCCTGGTGGGCTGGAGGCCTGGGGGGCTGGAGGCCTGGTGGGCTGGAGGCCTGGGGGGCTGGAGGCCTGGGGGGCTGGAGGCCTGGTGGGCTGGAGGCCTGGGGGGCTGGAGAGCTGGAGGACTGGAGGGCTGGGGCCTGGAAGGCTGGAGGGCCAGTTTTAGAAAGCCAGTGCTTAGCAGCAATGCTTGATCTGTGTGCTCCAATTCCTAAGTGGTGTGGAGACTTCAGGTGAGCCAGGACATCTGCTAAAGATCACAGATGCCAGAGGGTCTCCAAAGCCATCAGTTCAAAAGCATCCACTGAAACGGGACCATTATTCTGAGAAATAATGCTTACTTTTCCAGGAGTAAAACCTCTTAGGTGAAAGAGCACTCTATATAAATTTCCATACTTCAAGCTGTTCCTCCTTTACAAAGAGAACAGCTAAACTTCACCCGAGCGAGCCAGGCACCGAGGCTGACTCAATGGCACAAAATCTGGCTGTTGGAGCAGCGCTGGTTTCACTTTTACTGCCTTTGAAGCTCAAATCCATTAGGTAAGGGAGCCTAAGCATCGAGGGAAAACAGTGATGTGAAGAACAGGATGCCCTAGCTGACGGATTTGGGAAGGCATCAGATTACCGACGTTTCAGCCAGCTCACAGGGGATTGCTTTCCTCTTTACTCCACAGCGCCTGCCTGTCAGTATCAAATCATTCCCACACTATAAAATAAGCCTCCAAACCCCGTGCCTTGCAGAAGACCAAGGTTTTGGCTTTTGGAGGGTTTTCTTCAGAATCTGAAATGGATTCCCAAACCAGCAGTGTCTCTGCGGTTTTGTTCAAAGGCAGAATCATTTGGCTCAGGCTATAACAGTAATTGAAAGAAGAGACAGACAGTCATGTACGTTGGCGGGTCTCGTTGACAGGACATGCCTTCCTCTCTCATCATGATTTTATGGCACTACGGCTGGGTTTTGTCTCCCTTAAACACGTTGATCATTCGTGCTCAATCTTTTGTTGCTGCTTAGCTATTTTTCCTTTTGTATATTTTGAGAATAATTTTAAAGCCATTGCTAAATACTTGTGACACAGTACATATAAAGTAAAAATGATGCATTATGGGTTATATAGGTATTTATAGCAAAAAAAAGCATGCAAGTTTATAAACATGTACTAAGAAAGTTCCTGTGATTTTCGAGTTCACATCTAAATATGTGGTCTTGAACATTTCCTGTTTTTTTGGGTGGACAATATTTATACAAACAGAAAAAAAATAAGCAAAAAACCTTTTAATGAATTTTAGCCAATTACAATATGGCAAGAATATGTTTTGGTTCGCTGTGTTATATTTTCTCTAGGAATAGTGCCCCGAGCTGCCACAGTGGAGGGAGGGTTATTTGTGAACAGAACTCTCATTGAAACTAGGAGGGAAGGAGCGAATACAGAAATTATCTGCTGTCTAAATGCATCCTGCATTTCCCCCCTGTTAATTGGCTTCATACATCTTTCTCGAGGAGAGGACACCTGCCATTGTAATCACTGTCTCTATGACTGCAACACTCTTATGCTCCAATACGGGAGTGAAATAATCTTGTTGATAAGGAACTTTATCAAGTACCCATAAATGAATTTTGAGTAGGAAAGTGTTCGATTCTTTGAAGAAGGCAAAAGATTATCAGGTTTCTTTCCTAGAAAAAAGTCCTGGTAAGTCTTCTGGCTTACAGCAGAGACTGTAATTGAAAGAGAAGCAATAGAACCATTATTAAATTTTACCACATTATTTTATATATTAATCAAGATATCGTTCTCGAAATGTCCAATGAGGTCTTCTAATCAAATTATATTTGTTTTGCGCATACCATACACCATTTCTCATATAGCAATAAGCTTACATTATTATTATTTTCTCCATTTCTCAGAAAATTAACCTGAAGTAAGGTCTAAGCCATATGCTTGAGGTTACAGTTAGTGAAAATGGTTTATGGATTCCAACCCTTATCTTCTAACCTAAAAACACTGAATAAATTAATGCAAGTATATAGCACATTTTCCTTTTTAAACACTCAAATAAATGAGAATCATGGTTTCCTTGTATTTGACATTGAGTAATGAATAGACCTGTCTCTCGAAAGAGCTAACAGTTGTACTGGGAGATGAGTAGATGTTAAGAGTTGCTACCAACTCAACTGAGAGTTCCAGGGCGAGGGTTTTTATCAGATCAAAGTGTCTGCTAAATCATCTGGATGTGGTCATTTGCTCTGTGGACCTGACTCTGCAAGTCTTAGGCCCTTCCAGTCCATGAATAGTGCCGTGACTCTACTGCAGGCCGGCAAGGACCAATTTCTTCAACTCTAAGGCCTGCTACAGTGGAGGGTGAGTAGAAGGTTTTTAAAAGTAAAGTAGTGGGATGGGATGCCTTGCACACTCAGCTTAGAGTAAGTAGATGACAGTACTGGGGGTCTTTAGTCACAGTTGTGGTCTTTGGAGCTGTGCCTTTATAGAGATTGTTGCCATGGCCCCTGCACTTGAAACCTGTGAAGTATTCAAGTCAGAAAATATAAGAAAGGTACTTTAAATGGCATTAACAAATTTATATATATATGAAAAGGAATAAAAAATTAAAATACAATGAAAAAACTTACATTGTTTGTAACAAGGAAAAGTTCAGTCTCAACACTTCACTTCATACCACATCTGTGCCCAGTCACTGACTCTAAATTTAAATTATCCAGTAAGTCACCATGGTGGTCTCACCTGGAATTAGACAACAACTAACTAAATAGCCTCTTTTATCAGAAGTCATGCACACTTTATTCTCAACATAGCATCTAGATCAATTCTTATAAAATTCCATTCCCTTCCTTATACCCCTCAAGGTCTCACTATACTGTCTGTAAGACATTATGTTAGCCGTCTCTCTGTGGAATCTCGGAGTTCATCTCTACCCACAGTCTTCATTGCTGATTCCGCTCCAGTCCCGCAGACATCTTGTTGGTCAAACACGCCAGGCCTACCTTCATACATACTATATGCAACTTTCAACATCCTTGTCGCTTTGGTGTTTACTATTTATTGCTTTGTGCATTACTTATCTCTGCCAGTCTAAACAAGTGGAGATAACTGTGCTCTCTGAACACAGCAGAGGAAGGAATTTTGTGAAATTATAGAAAATTATGGACACTTATTTCAGGCTTGCGGAATGAATAAATACCGAGAGCTGCGTCTTTCTGCCATATTTAAACAAAATGGTATGCCAAGAATTGGTCAAGATGAAAATGGTGATCACACCATCTATTGGCATTCATGGTCCTTCTTATTGGCTTCACAGAAAGCAAGCTGTGATGCTGGAAAGGACCTTGGCCTGCAAGCTTACCCACCCATAGAACCCCTGCCACTACCAGCCCAGGCGACGTCAGCTAAGCCACCTTGGCACATTCACCCTTCGTTTTCTCTCAACTGTGGGACTGGAAAATCTTCAATGCCCACCTCTCATGGTTGCCATGACAAATGAATTACTTTTCATATACAGTCTGATCAATAAGCAGTATCAATGGCAGAAATAAATGCAGTGACTTTTACAAATATGCAGCCATAAAATGGTCGGAAAGAGTTAAGTATTGTAACTCTCAGTTTTAAATCACTATTTCTGGATAAATATTAGTTTTAAAAATTTCAAAAATAGGCTCTTGTTTTTCTAGCATCTCCAAGGTAACACATCTGATCAATACAAAGTGTAACCTCCCAGATTCTTCAATCCCCTTACCCTAACGACTTTTCCTATACTTAAAAAGCACTGAGGACCTCAAAGAGTAATGCAAGTTATTCCTATAAATATTTATTTAACACATTCAAAAGTAGAATTAATGACATTTAAAGTATACATTAGTTCATTTAAAATATCAAGAGTAAGCCCTTTATGGTGCTAAAATGCTCTTTTGAGAATCTACGTTTTTAACAAGGCCATTGATAGAAAGGGTAGCAGTTACAGGTTCGGAAATCTCTTTCATGTTGCTTAACAGAAACCTGAGCCCTCCTGTCGGCCTCGTGTCCAGCTTCTAGAGATATCTTATTGCACGTCACACGGCCTTTGGGAGACCTCACAGTACACTCATGAGAAATGAAAACAACGAAGACAAATAGCTTTCCAGTGTTATTCTGAAAGGTGTGGACTGTGAGGTGGTTTCAGAAACCTTCCCTTAAATTTTTGAAACACATTGGGACCTAAGAGGCTGGGTTATGGACTTTTCTTATTGGGGATTGATAACAATACAGCATTTTGCAATTTTTTTTCCATAAATCATTTAGAACCTTTCTGTTTGAAAAACATAAAAGATGAAAATCATGCCTTTTATCTCTGCTTCATCCTCACCGGAACAAATTAAAAGTCACGCATCAAAGATTCAGAGTTCCTTGCTTAGTGAGCACCAACACCCTTTCTACCATGCTATGTTGTCCAGTATTCAACCCTGGCTTAAATGGTTCTTAGCATAACTGTATGAGCCCCTGAAAGTTCTGTGAAAACCATACACTTAAAAAAATCAACCTTAGGCATTATTAAAAGCTGTTCTAGGAAACAAAATCAAGTGTCATTCAGCTTTCATTACACAGCTACAAAAGCAATGAGAATTTTTCCATAAAAATAAATGCTCATGAATCGGCATTGGAAACTAGAGATAACTGATTAATATGTACTCAAAAAAAAATGGAGGACATTTTACTAAATAAATCACCTCTTGGACTGAATTTTAAGCCATCCTCTGTTAAGTAATGAATAACACGTGTAGCACTCCCAGAGCCAAAAGCAGGGGAAGCGGCAGTCAGCAGTCCTAAGGCCTCTGTTCCCTGCTTCAGCTCCTGTCTGGAAGCAGGCACCACAGACCTGCAGAGGACTCATGCTACACTCCCCTGGGGCTTCTGCTATCTCTGCAAACCGGGGTCATGGAAACCTTGCCATCAATCTGAAAGGAGCCGATTTTTTAAAGAAGGAGAATGTCCCGCGAGACAGATTTAGCTGAAGCAATCTGAGTCCCTGCAGAAAGATTTGAAGCTTAGGTAACTCGGGTAGAAGGGAGTGTGCGGGAAGGATCCAGAGGAACTTTGTAGAACTCGCTTTTGCATTTGTGTGCCGCGGGCAAATGCAGAGAGAGCAGAAGGAAGTGGGCTTAAATAGCAGGCTTGCCTCTCTCACCGCTCTGAATCACAGCCCGAATGTCACAAACTCTCCATTTTCCAAGGTTACACCTGAAGGAATCTCGCTGCCCAGCTTGAAGCATGCTTTGATGGTGGTTAGGACTCGCCAGGGTCTTGAGTACTCCCGGTGGTCTCTGAGGGAGCCTAGCAGATCTGGACTGCTGAAAACAAGAAAGAAACAAATTATCCATCTGGAAGAGTTCCTCTTCATTCCTTCACTGTAAATACTGAAGCCGAAATACTCAACAAACATGTCTAGACCAGAGTGGTATTCCTGAGAGCTTTCATCCTGCTGTGCCAAGCCTCCTGGCCCTCTCTGACTCTGTTAAGTCTGGCCCAGGAGAGCTCTGCAGGCCCAGAGGTCTCTTTGATCTTCTTTTGTTTTTCTTCTTCTGGTTTCTGTCCTGTAGGCTTATATCAGACGATGCCTCTTCCTAACTCCCCACTCGGGAGGAGGCTGTTCCTTCATTTCATTTGTCATGTATCGAACGTGATTTCCTTTGGCATCGTGCCCTGTCCCCTGGGAGTAAGAGAGACTCCATCCTGGGGACCCTCAAAGATTCCTGTCTGCGTCTTAGTCAACACTCAAAGCTACAGACCTGGATTACTGGGGAGACAGGGTCAGGTTCACTCCAGAAAAGCTGAGTAGAAACGTCTCTGCTTTTTTGGAAATAGGGTAGCATATCTGACTCCACAGACTCTCCCACTGCTGAGTTTGGGCAGGAACTTGAGAAATAACCCCAGAATATGGAGACAACGGACAAGAGCAATATTTGAGAAAGGGACTAAAGAAGGGAGGACATTCATGTGACCCCAGACCGTGGGGAGTCTTCTCAAGAAAGACCACTAAACCAAAGGATCAAAACAAACAGGGCAAGGAGCCTGTTGATCACAGTGGCCCATGGTGGTTTCCTATGGTGAGGTAACACAGACCAGAAAGCTGGCCAGATCTAGTGGGTGGGCTAGCCTAGAGTACAGTAGCAGAAACAAGTGAGATCCTGCACCACCAAGGTGAAAGCTGAGAACTAGCTCCTGAAGAGTCACCCTCTGATCTTCATACATGTACCATAGCACACATGTGAAGGGGTGTGTGTGTGTGTGTGTGTGTGCACGCGCACGCACGTGCATGCGTTTGTGTGTGTGTGTGCAGGTGTGTCTGTGAGTATGTATGCATATCTATATGTATGAGTGTGTGTGTGTGTGTGTGTGTGTGTGTGTGTGTATGAGTGCATATCTATGTGTGTGTGTGTCTAACAATCTGAGGGCCGAGGGTTAAAACTATGTTCTGCAGGTAAAAAAGACCACATAAAGTTAGGATACTGATTCGCATTTCTGGTAGTTATCCCCTCTCCTTCTTCCTTCTAGCATGTCTCCCCTAAACACAGTCATCACAATCTGAAATTCATCTCTACTATGAAGCAATTTTCTGGTTTTCTTACTTTATCTCTATATCTTTCTTTTCTGGTATTTTTGGGGGGTCAGGGGTACTCACCCCAGAATTTCATAATTCTGCCTACCAAATTACATCCCCAACATTATCTCAGTCCCCTTAAATGCCACCAAAGTTTTGCTGAATTATCTCAATGTCAATTCAAATCACGAAAGAGCCTTGTATAAGGCAAGTTCTCTGAACATGTCAAGAGCAGACACATGGGCAAGATTTCATGAGAGAGAAATATCTGTAAAAGACATTGGATGAATGGTGTCGGGGCGACCCAGTGTGGGGGACGGACTATGACATATCTTAACTCCAGGGACTTGGAGGGACAAGGCAGGGCTGGGAACTGCTTTTGGTTGATTCAGGCTTTTAAAATACCTTAATTCAGTTTTGCCCCATAAACTTGGCCATTTACTCCAGATTTTCCAGTTTGCACCATATTTTTCCCCCAGTCATCCCCGTAGAAAACTTATATGGTATTAGTTGTTATCTCAGAATTTGAAATCTCTAATTGTATTCTCCCAATCTTCCTCTCCTTCATCCTTTTCCCCCTCTCATTTCTCCCTATCTTACCTGTCTTTTGGCTATTGCTGTTTTGTTAGTCTTGCTAAAACCATTAATTTTATCTTTTCAAAGGGCTTTTCCCTTTCTGCTATTCTTTAGACTTTGATTCATTTGTTTCTCGCGGTGCTTTATTTTTCTTTCCTCTCACTAATTTCGGTTTGTTTTGTCCTTTTCAAGTTCTTGAGACACACCAATGCTTTGTTTATTTGAAGTCTTTCACTCTTCCTCTTGTGACAGAGGCGCTCACTGCTGTTAATGTTTCCTTTTCGTACAGCATTGCAATGGATCACAGCTTTTAATACTGTGTGGTTCCACTTTCGTTTGCTTCAATGAATTTAAATTTTTTTTTTTTTTTTTTTTTTTTTTTTTTTGGTTTTTCGAGACAGGGTTTCTCTGTGGCTTTGGAGCCTGTCCTGGAACTAGCTCTTGTAGACCAGGCTGGTCTCTAACTCACAGAGATCCGCCTGCCTCTGCCTCCCGAGTGCTGGGATTAAAGGCGTGCGCCACCATCGCCCGGCTGAATTTAAATTTTTTTCCGACCACAATGACCTGCTGCTCAAGTGTTTATTATTCTGTCTTCATCTATGTCTAATTTCTAAAGTTCCTCATTTTGTAACCAGAAGAGATACAACATATGACTTCATTTACTTTAATTTGCTAAAATCTATTTTCAGCCTTATATATGGTCTACTCTAGAGAAAATTCCAAGCATTGATAAAAATAATGTATCTTGCACACGAACGGGAAGTTCTACAATTACATGTAAATCTGATCTCTAATAATACCTATCATTTTGTTCATTTTCTAGTCATTTCGATACTTTGAATCTCCTCTTTTATTCATCTTTAGGGTATTTGGTAATGCATAATTCTATTCTATGCTCTTCAGTATGTCTATTCCTTTATATTTAATCATGATGGAAATTATCCTTCTTTTGCATTTGGACCTTCTATAAGGCTAGTCTGCTGAACATGATTTCCTTCAGTTTTCATTTATATTAGGTCTTTTATTTCTCCTTCATTTCAGAATAGAAGACAACAGAAGAGTAATCTGGCTGGTGGTTATTTTCAAGATGTGACATATGTCATTCCATGCCCTCTTGATCTATGGAATTTTCGCTGAGAAGTCTACCGTTACTGGAATGTGGTGACTCTAAAGTATGAATTAGCACTTTCTGTGTGTGGGAATGGGCACATGAGTGGGACAAAGGAAGACCTAGGGTATCTTTATTTTCTTTCTGCCTTACAGCCTTGAGATAGGTCTCTCACGGCACCGAGAGTTTGCTGTTTCGGATAGTCTGTCTCAAAGGTGAGCTCCCAGGATCTACCTGACTCTGCCTTCCAATGCCGAGGTTACAAGCACATGAATGTCACCATGCCTGACTTTTTATGTGAGTGCTTAGAATTTGAACTCAGATACTCCAGTTTGTAGAACAAGAGCTCTTACCCTCTGAGCCACCTCCCTACTCTTGTTTGGCATTTGTCTCTTGCAGATTTTAAAATCCCTTCTTTGTTCTGCATTTTGACAGGCATACATAAGGATAGACATGTCTCCTGGTCATGCCTTATAGTTCTGAGTCAACACATTTTATTTATTTATTTATTTTGGACATCCACATCTTGCCTGAGATTAGGAGCATTTTCTCCTATTAGTTTGTTAAATAAATTTTCTATGCCCTTAACCCTTTTTTCTTGCATTCTAGACATGACAAGATGATGATCAGAGACTGCTTTATAGTTCCATTGATCTTGAATACTCTCCTTATTCTCTGACATCTTCCTTTTTCTCTTTGACTGTAATGTTCCTGCAGAACAGCCTTCATGACTCAGTAGTCTTTCTTGCATTTGGCCTAGCTTTCTGAGCTTCCACTTGATTAGCATTTGGCTTACTAGATTTTTTTTTCCCTTCCTAGTGTTTTTGTTTGCTATCTCTATCTCTTTGCTATGTCTCTCATTCATATTCTGAATTGTTTTCCTGTTTTTATTTAACTATGCATCTCTAGCCTCCTGCAAATCAGTAATCACTCTGAATTCTTCAGCAAGCATTTCATCCTTACTGTATCTTTGGATGAGTTACTAGAGAATTATGTTCAGGGTACGGCCTGTCTTCTGATTTGTGCAATCTGGGATGCCCTTCTTCAGTATGCAGCTGCCACTCCTTCAGAGATGTCAGTTGTCAAGCAATTTTGTGTTTATTTCTAGCTGATCATCATGGCAAAGTTCTCCATGTAGCCTTTTAGCTGTCATTAGGGAGTTTGGCCGCAGTGTACACACTCCAGTGCCAGGGAGACCCATTGTCCACTGAAGGTCATGCAAGGATAGAAGGTGTGGTCTAGATAACAGTGTATGGAATTCATGTGTAAGGCTAGTCCCATAGTAGGATTAGTGCACCCAGGATGCAGAGGGGTTCCATCAAGCACTGCTGATATTAGCTATGTCACTACTAGGTGTACTCACAGTTCAGTAGTGTTAACAAGCTAAGTCGCATATCCTCTGAATATACACTGGTGTGAGCCCAGATGCTTCCCTGCAAGAGGCAGTGGCAGGATGACAGCACCCCTCTGTGTGACTCCCATCTGTTCTTGTCAGCACAGAGGATGAGAAAAGGGACAGCGATGATGATAGGAATCTGTGCAGGTGTGCTGGCAGCAGCAGCTCTGGACCACTTCTCTTGACTGCCCAGGAGTGTGACCTCAGCCATAGACAGAGACGGTGTCTTGGCTGGAAGGCGTTCTCTTTCTCATGTATCCCGTTAGCTATTTCAAACTTTGTTGGCTGGGAGTGGGTTATGCCTACAGTCAGAGAAAACTTACTTACCTTAGCTGATGTGTGAGAAAAGAAGAATCTAGGTTGGCCTCAGGGCAAGTTTCTCTCTAGGGACTATGTGCCTCATGGCAAGATGACAGTTATAATAGCCATCGTGCCCAAGAACACTCAACGCTCTCTAGTGAGTAGGGGAGTGATGGAACCAAAGAGTTCCTCCTTTGCCTTGCTGGGCTGAGGTGCGAGGCACCATGTGTAATGCTAGTGGCAGAAACAGAGGGAACCACATGAGTACCTGTCTTCTGTCCAGCTCTGCCGTGAAATCAATACACTGGCTGTGCCTTTGTCCTCCATGTCTCTGTTCTTGTGGTAATGCTACAAGGTTTGAATTCTATGCCAATATCCGGTAGAGCAAATCCGTCTTCTTTAAAATTGTACTTTTCTGCTGGATTTATCAGTGTGTGGTTTCCCCAGTATTTAATGGAAAGAACAGTGGTCCCTTTAAGGTGACAGTTTAAATAAACATCCATTTTCTTTGTCCATAAGAACACAGCTCTCTCTGCGGTGTTGACAAAACTCGCACTCTAGTTTATTTTTGAGTGGTTTCACTCCAAGCATGTTGTCTTAGTTTGGGTTTTTATTGCAGCAACAAAACATCATGACCAAAGCAACTTGGGAAGGAAATGGTTTATTTGGCTTACACTTCCACAGCAAGAAGTCCCATCCCTAGCTCAGGTGCTACTGACAATCCAATAGCTGTGGAGAAGGGAGAGTGACTTCATGGTAAAGTTATGACTTCTAGTAGGGTGGTCAGGGCCTGGAGGAGGGGCCCAGAGGACTTGAGAAGTACTAATTGAACTTGATGTGTTAAAAAACAAACACAAAACACAAAGTTGACTAAGTATGAAGTAGGGTTAATCTGGCAAATTTGGTGAATGTGATCAAAATATATTATGTGAATTGCTGAGGGAATTAATAAAATATTATTAGAAAAAAAATAGTTGTATAATACAGATATATCCAGAACCTCAAATATTTCATGCCAAAATTTCTTTGGCTTCTAAAAGTTTCGTATTAGTAATATGCTAGTTGACATTTTAATAAGAGCTTGTGACAGTGTGTTGTCAAGCAGATAACCTTGAAAAACTAAGTGAAACTAGCTACTTCAGGGTGAAAGCAATGCATCAAATTGTTATCATGCTGTGCTGTGATTTGACAACATCATGTTTTAATTATAATTCAATATTATAATTTCTTTCTGAAAACACATGCTTCTTATTAAAAAGAAAACATTTCCATCAAACTTTCAAAATTTGGAAACAACTTGGCAACTTGATTTTAGAAACCTGCTAAAACTGCCATAGCCAAAAATATGGCTTTATTCAACATGGCTTTATTATCAGTATCATTTCATTGTTTATATTAGATTTACATATTTGTGTAAGTTGATAATACCAGAGCAAGGTCAATGTGGGGTATATGTGAACTATATGCTATGTGTAACTTTTACTTAAATTTGTCTGTCCTCTAGAAATAAGTTATTTAAGATAGCTTTGAAGTGACATTACTTATTTAACTACTCTCATTATCAACACATAGACTATTGCCATTGCACCTCAAGCTTCCTTGTGCCTTGTATTCAGTCCCTGTACCTGATTGAAATCCTGTATACCACTGACTTGATGTATTTTAACTTCTTACAGAACATTGTGTCCATATGACAATGTACTATCAATTAGAAGATGTGCAGCCTTGTGTGTCATCTGCCTGTATGATAGTTTAGAAACAAGTCCTTATCAATTAACACAGAGTTACATGTCAAGCCACTCATACATTCAGATATTTGGGTGACTTCCATTTCAAGGCAACTGATAAAAAGCTAGAACAGACATTCATGCACACAATTTCATGTAGACAAGTTTTTATTTTCTTTGATAAAATTTAGTCATATAGAAATTATATATTTGACTTCTTAAGTGACATCAAATTGTTCTACAATGTGTACACAGTATTTTGCTTTTGATAAATAATACACAAAAGTTCCAGGGTTTCATGTTTTTTAGCAGGAATACTATGAAAATTCTTATTATATCCTAATAGGATAACTGTATTTTAAATTTAGGTCTTCCAGATGAATGATGTCATTCAGCATATACCTAAATCATTATTTAACATATCACACACACTATATACATATATGTGTATTACATATGGATGATATGTTGAAACAACCAAGGATTTCTCCCATTTTAATTGAGGTGTGTCCTATTATTGAATTATAAATGTTCTTTTGACAGTCTGACTATAAATTCTTTACATATGCAAGAACATTTAAAAATATTTCCCAAACTGTAGCTTAACTTTTTATTATATTACCAATGTCTTTTTAGAGTTTTACATAAATTTTGTTGAAGTTTAATTTGTGAGTGCTATTTCTTTCTGGTGTGTGCTCCTGCTCCCAGAAATATCCGCAGGATGCACTAAGCAAAAGGTCTTAGAAAACTTCTCAGAAAGGTCTTAGAAACTTCATTAATTTTTTGTTTTTATTGAGCTATATATATTTTTTATGCTCCTCTCCCTTCTTCCACTCCCCTCTTCTACACTCTTCCATGATGCCTATCCTCACAATTTACTCAGGAGATCTTCTCTTTTTCTACTTCCCATGTAGATTAGATCCATATATGTTGCTCTTAGGGTCCTCTTTGTTGTCTAGGTTCTCTGGGATTGTGAATTGTAGGCTATTTGTTTGTTTGTTCTTTTTTGGATTTATGTAATTAACAGCCACTTATGAATGAGTACATAAGATATTTGTCTTTCTAGGTCTGGGTTACCTCATTCAGTAAGATGTTTTCTAGATCCATACATTTGCCCATAAATTTCAAGTTGTCATTATTTGTTTTACTCCATTGTGTACTTGTACCACATTTTCCTTATCCATTCTTTGGTCGAAGGGCATTTAGGTTGTTTCAGGGTTCTGGCTATGACAAACAATGCTACTATGAACATAGTTGAGCACATGTTCTTGTGACATGATTATGCATCCTTCGGGTATATACCCAAAAGTGGTATTGCTGGGTCTTGAGGTAGGTTGTTTCCTAATTTTCTGAGAAAACACTGTACTGATATCCAAAGGGGCTGTAACAGCAGGCACTCCCACTAGCAATGCAGGAGTTCTCCCTTTACCCCACAGCTTCTCCACCATAAGTTGTCATCAGTGTTTTTGATCTTGGTCATTCCTACAGGTGTAAGATGTAATAGATACTTCATTCTTAACATTGTAAAAGTTAATCTCTTATTTAGGTTTTGAACCATTTAAATTAATATGTTTTTTTCTCCTTGGTGCAAAGTAAAATTTCAGTATCATTTTCTTTTTCCTTTTTTCAATCCTTATTTTTCTTTTTGCATGTTGATGTCCGTTATCTCAGTGCCACATTTTTACTTTTAAAAAAATTCAAAGGGCCAGAAAAGTAGTGTAGCAGGTAAAAGTACTTGTTGTTCAAGTCTGACAGCTTGAGTACCATCATTGACACATGTATATCTGTATGTAGACACATATCATATGCATACATATATGTGTGTATAAATTTATATACATAATAAATATAATAATCAAGGGTTTTTTACTTCAGTAGTTTTATTTCTTTTTAAAAGACACACAATTGAATAAATAATTATGCATATTTACTACATTTGACATGTGTCACGTGTACAATGTGAAATATTACCATGAGTAATCAGCATATTCATGGGCTTAAGCATTTGTTTCATTAAAACATTCAAAATCTTCTTTTGTAGCTATATTGAAATATACATTATTTTCATCCATAGCTACCTTACTGCATTACTACGAGAGAACTTATTCCTCTCGTAGAAATGAAGCTTTCTATCTATTGAATCACACTCTGCTATCACCCACTCCACTGCATCTAGGTCATGTGTGGTCAGCACTATCCTACTCTGAACTATTATGACACAGACTTCCTCAGATTGTACATTCTGTAATTCTGAACCATTTCATGTTATGTAATGAATGTTCTCTGTATTCGTGCACAATGTCACAAATGACAGAATTTCCTCTGAATGATTGATGAAGACACTTCTCAGTCAACTGAGGAAGAAACTCTTTGAGAAATGCCCCCCTCAAGATTGGCCAATGGGCAAGCCTATGCAACATTTTCCTAGTTAATGATTGATGTGGGAGGGTCTCGTCTACTGTGGGCAGGGTTAGTCTATGAAGGGGCTTCTGAGATGTGAATGTATAAGAAAGCAAACTGAGCAAACCAGGAGGAGCAAACCAGTAAGCGGCATTCCCCCATGGCTTCAGTCTCTGCCTTTCAGTTCCTACTTTGAGTTGCTGCCCTGACTGGCCTCAGTGATTAAGGGTGATCTGGCAGTTGTACAATTAAATAGACCCTTTCCTCCTCAAGCTGCTTTTGGTTGTGCTCCTTAATCACAGTAGAAAATGTAAGGAAGCCACATTGCTTTTGCTTGGATGTTTTATTGAAACAATGAAACAAGTAACTAACAAAGATAGGCAATCCTGGTTAATTTAGTTTTCAGATAATTAAGTGTGTGCGACTTGCTGAAAATCTGAATAGCATGACTTTGAGGAATCTTATCACAAAGCAATGCTAAAACATACTCAGATCAGCTTTTCTTTGGAGATCCATAACATACTTCAAATATGACAGTTTTGAAAGATCAGCAATTATCAATTGCTGATCTTTCCATCAAAACTTTCCTGTCTCTTCACTGTCTTTGTCTTATCATGCTGAAGTGTTTTATAGTTTTTGAATTTATTTATTTTTTATTTGTGTGTGTGTGCCCATATGAACACACACATGGATGCACATGTACCCATATCCTCACACATGTTTCCTGTAGAGGTCATAAGACGACTTAGAGAAGTTGGACCTTTTCCCAGCTACCATGTGAACCCTTAGGGTTCCTCTTGGGGCTGGAGGCCTGGCAGCAAGCTCCCCTCCTCCACCATTTCATCAGCCCTACAGCCTCTCACGAATTTCCTCTCACCTCAGCTAAAGTAAACTTTTGTTTCTTATTTTACAAATTAGTCCCAAAGTTGCCAAAAAAGGCTATAATGTTGTTACATTTTCCATCCAAGTCCTGCAGTTGGGCTTAAACACAAATCTGTACTAGGCTCTGATTTCCCCTCCTCTCATCTCTCTTGTTCCCCCACAGGGTGTGATGGAAAGAGGGAGGAATAGCAATTATTGGTTGATTTAATACCGTTTGTCTAGTCACTCAGAGGTAACTTAATCTACATTTTCTCTCTCTTTATACTGATCAGCCACACACTCCGTTTCTCCCTAATGAGTATTTGGGCACTCACTTGCTAGTGTCACTTTCCTGTCTTTTCATACAGGGTTTTCACCCCGCGGGTTCCCTGGCAGCCACCTTCCATCACTATGGTGCCCTCCCTTCAGATTTGACACAACAGCATAAGCAGCTGCGCCACAGTCCTTGTTCAGGCTCAATAGGAGCACAATGGACTTGGCAGTGAGAGCAGACCAGAAGGAGCTGTCAGTAAGGGACGGACCCTCTTCTGAGCTCCCTAACTGCCCACTGTCCCACACCAAAATGGGGGAGGTGCTTCCGAAGCTGACAAATCAAAGGCTACACGCCGAGCCATGAATGCCTTGTACTTGGCTCTAAACCTGATTTCTTATTTAACTGAGAGAGATAGAAGAAGAACAAAAACACCCATCAGTACACAGTGGCGTCTCCTCAGCCCTTGGGAACATTGCGGGAGGATTTAAATCTTCCCTTTACTGAGACAGATTTGGTGTGCCTGAAGCTGGGAGAGTTTCTCCGACCGTATTGTATCAGTACAGCATGGGTACTGTATTGTACATGATGGCTTTAAAGTGTGTGTGTGTGTGTATTTACTAAACAACAAATTTAAAAACTAAGGTATAAAATCATGTATTTCCAACACCCCCAGTAAACACACATACACAAATAAAAGCTGAAATATACATGAGCAGGATTCATAAAAATTGAATAGAAGAATCTGAACACTGAGATTGTTTTGTAACAAGTAGTTCATGTAAGCCAAATGCAAGTAAACAGGATTATATTTTATGAAACTGTAGCAGGTATTCTGTAGCAAAAAGAACATTTATTTCGCATCATAAATAAATTAGTGAGAACTTCTACTCTATTTCACCATTGTATTATGAATCAGAAAATTAAGTTTTAAAAAGAAAAACAACTTTTATCTTTTTGCAAGCAAAGCGCAATAGGGGTGCTAGAGAAATGGCTCAGCAGTTAGGAGCACTGACTGCTCTTCCAGAAGACTCTGGTTCGATTCCCAGCATGCACAGGGCAGCTCACAACTGGCTGGAACTCCTGATACCCTCATGCACAGACATCCATGCAGGCAAAATGCCAATACACATAAAATAAACAAGAAAAACAAAGCACAAACTATTGTCACTTCAAACACCCTCGTTTTAAAGAGCCCACTGCTCCCTCCTTAGCCACAGCTCATGAACTAGACACAAGGGCTTGAATACTCACACTTACGGAGAAAGTCCTCCTCTCATCTCTCAGGCCATCGCCTTCATTTACAGCTTCAGATTTCCAGAGGCAGCAGTAAGTCAGCTAAAGCACACAGAGCTGCAGGAACAGAGAGGAACTGGCCTGTGTTCACACAGAATTTGATGCTGCGAGGTGATGTTTGCTCTGTGGTAGAAGGGCTTTCCTCTGACACAGGCGTGGTTAGTTCAGAAACTCACATCCCTGTTGCCTGAATTTGAGGCAGGAGATGTAACATTCTCCAAGCGTTCGAAAGGCTACTCACAGTGTACCCCGCTGTTCCCTGTGCCTTCTGACGTGCTTGGGAATGCTTCCGGTTCCCATTTGCTGGTTCCACTTCAGCTTTTCTCTGTGCTTTAAAAAAAATCATATTCCTGTATATTCTTCTGAAACCTTTGAGTTCATTTTTGAAACTTTCAATATTTTAGATACATAAACCATATATACATACACCTTTTTGGCTAACCCACTACCCACTCCTTCATCATCCTTAATAAATAAATATCATCATCATCATCAATAAATCCTTTAACCCTCACTAGTCTTTTTTTTTCTCAAATCACATATATTCTGCTATGTCTCCAATTGTATTATTTCATTCTGTGGTGAAATAGTAAACTTCCATACAGCCCTTCATACACCATTCCAAAAGGCCTTCTAAACGTCTAGGTTTATACCTGTGCTAGCTAGTTTTGTGCCAACTTGGCACAAGCTAGAGCTATCTGAAAAGAGAAAACCTCAAATGGGAAAATGCCTCCATAAGTTCTGGCTGTGGGTTAGTTTCTTAATTAGTGATTGATGGGTGAGAGCCCAGCCCATTTTAAGTGGTTCCACCCCTGGTCTGGTGGTCCTGGGTTCTACAAGAAAATAATCTGAGCAGGTAAGGATGAGGAAGCCAGTAAGTAAAACCCATCCATGACCTCTGCATCATCTCTGGCCTCCAGACTCTGGTCCTGTTTTGAGCTCCTGTTCTGACTTCCTTCAGTTGTGGACTATGATGTGGAAGTGTAAGCCAAATAAACCCCTTCCTCCCCAACTTGCTTTTGGTCATGGTGTTTAATCACAGCAATAGAAACCCTAACAAAGACAGGACCCATGGACCTGCGTTGCTCTCACCTTTGCTCCCAGCAGCTTCTCTTTGAAGTGGGCAGCACTCAGTGCAGAGGCACATAATGGGTCAGAGTCCTAAGAGACTGAGTGTTCAGCCTTAAATCATACCTGTGTCATATCTGTCAAAGACACACAGACACACGCACACAGTGGATCCAGGGAGCATGTGCAAAGTGAAAGAACTGGGAGATAGGACAGAACCCTGTGAAAAGCTATCTTCTGGGCATTAATGAACTCACTTCAGTTGTGATTGTGAGCAGTATACTAAATGAATCAGCCTAAACACACACAATTTAAGTCAACCAATAACCTGAAGTTGAACTATATCTTGGGGAAAATGATATTAAAAGCATTACCTGTAAGTGTCAACATATACATTGCCAACATCTCAGACAAATTATAGTATGGGGGCAAAAAGTTGAGAAATTGACATTTTCTTTTACAGATAAGTATAAAACGTTTCACTAGAGAGAAAATACACATTCATGTTATTTGAGAAGAGGAAATACAGAGCTGTGAAGATATGTGAGTAGGAGAGATTGTGATTTTTATCTTTAATTTAATCTGAATTTTTATTAGTAGGAAATATTACTGACCCTAAGTAAAAGCAAACCAAAAAATTACGTTTTGCAAAATTAGCGATTAGAAGTAACAGAACTTATTTACATAGTATTAAATTTTGAGAAAGCTTTTAAATGAGCCTACTCTATACTATCAAGCATAACTTCTTGGTTCTACTAAATTAAATCTGTCTATTTTTAAACAATTTACCAAATTGTCTAATTTTATTTATCATAATATTATTTTTCATATCAATACTTACATATTAGAGTTAAACTCCAGATAACCTGAGAAAAAACCAGATTGAAAATACAAATACTTCATCATCTAGAGAAGAATCTTGACATTAACAGTTGTGTTTTAAACTGGCTAACAAAAGACTATGAGCTAGTCTATATGAGAAGCCCCCACCTGATCCCACCACAAAAACACAGACAGGGTGAAACCCAGTTTGGATTCATGACATAAGGACATGACTGGTGTGTCCAAAGACAAAGGAGTACAAAAGCCAGAGACTTTGTGTCCGAGGAAGTTGCAAAATCATCCAGTATCTGAGGTCATCTTGTCCTTGGATTTCAAGGACATTTTTCTTCCTGAGCTGAAATCTTGGCTTCTCAAGAGGACAGCTGAACATAAAATCACAGAAATAATAGATGGTTGCATCCTATCTTCTCCATTAAGGCTAAGTAAACAGGCCAAAGCGGTCACCAAACAAGGCTACGAGTGGTTCTCTGAGTAGAGCTCGGCATTTGTGGAGTTATCGTTGGCCACAATAGAATGCAGCCATTTCTCCAAACACCAGTGACCTCAGATAAACAGGGCCCAGTGGCATTCAGTCTACAGTTAGGAGATGGCCCTTAAAGATTCCATGGTAGAGGTAACCACATGGTCACAGGCTCATGTGTGACTTGTTGATAAACAAGTTAGTTGGCGCCACTGAAGTAGCTCTGGGGGTCTATACCTTTATTGATTGCTAAGATGGGCATGTGAAAAGCTGCATGCAGTCAGATCTTCTTAGTTACAGGTTTCAGAGGCGGGGATTCAAGCCACAGCGGGTCAAAAATGCTATTTCTCATGTTATGTCATATGCTATGTAGTTAGACCTCCAGTGGTTGTATCAGTTTAGAACATATACAGCCTTTTCTGTTGTCATTGTTTTTGACACAATATAACAACTATTTGCAGTGTTCACATTGTATTACAGATTTAAACGATACTGCACTGGTGATATTCAAACATAACATAACTTCATGCAGGGGAAAGGAGTACATATGAAAATTAGTGTCCTTGGGAAGTCATAGAACTAGTACTGAAGAATAAATTTTAATTGCATTCATTTGTGTGTGTTGTCAAAAGACAACCTGTGGGAACTGGATCTCTCCTTCCACCAAGTGGGTTCCAAGGATGGAACTCAGGTCACCAAGTTTGGTAATAATCAACTTCACCCACTAAGCTGTCTCAGCAGCCCTGGGGGATGAATCTCTTCAATTTCTACAGAGTATCATGTACATGGAGCTCCATGATGATCATAACACTGCTTTAATTCTTACTACTATACAATGTTATTTGAAAACCTTCAATAGGACTTTCCAGCTCATGTATATTATGAATATAATGTAAATTTTAAAGTCCTCATTTTCTGCTTTTAGACTCTCAATAAATTCATCTTCCTACACTTGATATTATTGTTTCCAAAAGAAGTGGTCATTCTTCCACTTTTAATATGTAATAACTTTATAATTTATAATCCTTCCTTATAAAATTATCTCTAGTCATTTTTAATCCATTTCTGTTTCTTCTTTATCATTCAGTAATTTCATTCTTCGATTTGGAAATATTTGTGGCATGTCTACTATGTATTAGAAACTATAGACGACAATGGAGATTTAAATATGAATTTTTAAATGTGAAGGCTATATGGAATTTATATTCTTAAGTATGCATACATGAGAAATATTTTACCATCTAATAAATATGTAGAACATAATACCTCTTCTATCACCAGTGGTAATCTGCAGAATTTTATCCCTCAAAACTTGATAAAAAATATTGTTTTTCCATCATTCTGATTTCTCTCAAAGCTTATGAAGTATTTCCCAAATAGTAAGTGTTCAACAAATATGACGGAGTTTAGTGTTTCAAAGAGATGCACTTTAGAGCTCCTAAATTAGGTTTCAGTAAAGCACACCCAGACTCCAGAGAAGCCAGAGTACCCAGCAGCATTCTGTGCCTTGAGCTTTCTTTGATGAAAGTATGAAGGGATGGCCAATTTGTAAGCTTTACAGACGGAGTGTTCACCTGCACCCTCTATTGTTCTTCTCAGTTCCTAAATGTCCTACACGAATCCATTTTCTGGAAAATACGGAGTTAGAACTAGTTTTTACTTTTTAACTTTGCATCCTATCTTTTAACTTGTTAAATGTGGCCTTTTGTACAGTTGGGAAGACAGTTTCGTGTCTGATAAAGAAAAATCTCCCAAAGTGCAAGTAAAGTTATAAGGGAAAGACTCTTGCAAATTTATTTTCAAGAGTATTTATTATTCAAGCATTTTTCGATTTTGTAGAATGATTGGGCTTTCATATTAACGTGCTATTTGGACCATGCTTTTGCAATGTCGAGAAGTGACACAATGTAGATGCTCAGTAAGTCATTTTCTGGGTTGTGGGAATGTGAAAGTGGAGAAAGTTCAAGTTAACATATGCTAGACCTTATCTTCTCCTATTTATCACTCGCATATCTGATGGAGCCAGCTCTCCGGGGACCAGTGCTCACTGTGGTGGAGAAACTCTTGAATTTATCTCATGTATAAAGAATGAAGCATAGTTTCCTCCTTGTTAGCACAGAACAAGGGGACACATGTCGCACATACTCGATACTTGGGAAATAAAGATTTACATGACAGTTTTCACTTCCTACAAAGTCGCAATGAGTTCCACATGTGAAAAGGAAAACCGAGATGCCTCATGAGAATTGAATTCAGAGAACACTGTCAGAATGATGACTACATAGGATATTTCACAACTTAATCTAATGGTCACTTCATTCTATTGTGGCAAATTAGAACTCAATAATGAATTCAATGTGTAGCATCGTTTGTGGCATATTTCTTTCTATAGACCTGTCATTTAAATAAATCAAGGTTTAAGTGTTACGCAATAAATATCCAACTTTGGCTTTTATCATCTATATCATTATATTACTTTCAAATAATTTCTCCTTTGCCTCCATCTTTTTAGAAAAATATATCAAATTAAATATACCTTTATTGTTGAAAGAAAATTCTGTAAACAGTAAGCAACAGTAAAATAGCAAATAAAATATATTACTAACTTGAAATGAGAAAAAAGGTGCTCTTTGATAGGCTGAGTGTGAGGCAAGATCTAAATTATGATCTAATTTTTATTTGAATATATTTACCATTTGCAGAAAACACTTGGTATATAAAAGAGATCAATGTCAATGATGCTAATTCATGAGACTGAAATAATGGCCTGAGGGATGGTTCGATCTGTAAATTGTCTGTTGTATAAGCATGAAGACATGGGTTTGGATTTCCCAGCACCCATGCCAAGAAGTCACCTATGCTTACTTACATCTGTAAACCTAGGAAAGAGTAGGAAGAGACAGGCAGGTCTGCAAGATAAGTTGGCCAGACTATCTAACCAATTTGTGTGTGCTGGGTTCCCATTTGAACCCTATCTCAGAAGATAATTCAGAGACTGATGAAGGGAGGCACCCAACATCACCGAGTGGCCTCCCCACGTATGCACACACATATACATCATACACATTCCCATGCATGTACACACCCACTCACACACATGCACACCAATAAGAGTTGAGCAAAATTGTCTTTGCTGAAGACAAAACATATGAGCAATATCAAGCTTTGGGAAGTCCAGAGATATTTCCTGGGGCTTCTCAATGTCTCAAGTTTAATATGGCTTCTACTTTAAAGTTGTGTTTCTAAATATATAATACATTCTGAGAATAGTGTAACTTATGTTTCTTTCCTTGTACGTATGTGTGATTTGCACATAGTTATCCTATATACAACACTAAGAGTCATTTTTAAAACAACTACAATGATGTTTAGTGGAAAGTATAATAAAATATTACATGGCAAAGACATTTCAACTGAAATTTAAACTCATTTTAAAGGTGGTAAAAATATAATATAACATTAAAAGTCATGAAATCTAGAGCAATTCATTGGAGAATATTTATACTTAAATTCTTTTTAAAAGAAATGTATCAATATGAACAATAATAATGAATAATAAATTAATATGCAAATTTATAAAATAAAATTTAAAACAAACAGAAGGAAGGAACTAACAACAAAAGAGCAGAAACTAAAAAAGTAAAAAACAGACTTTTTATTGATTTTTATTGAGCTCTACATTTTTCTTTGCTCCCTTCCCTGTCTCTTCCCTCCCCTTCAACTCTCCCCATGCTCCCAATTTGCTTAGGAGATCTTGTCATTTTCTACTACCCAGACATGTTTTTAAGCAGAAAAATGAAAGTCTAGTTCTTTGAGAGCTAACCAACTTTTATCCAGAATGACCAGAAGAGACGGTAAGTAGAAATGATCACATAGCCACAAAAAGCATCATTGCAGACTCTTTAGAAATTGAACAAAATCATTATAACTCAAACCATAAGGTTAAAAACTTAGAGGACAATTTCCTGAGTGAATCAAACTAAAAGGCAGTGAATGAAAAACTAGATTACTCGTGTAGTCCTGCATCCATCAATGAAATGCACCATGAGTTTAAAACTAGATTATTTGTATAGTCCTGTATCCATCAATGAATGCACCATGAGTTTAAAACTTCCTGACGGGAAAATAGCAGATCCAGATGGTTTCACATGTAACTTTGAGCACCTTTTTAATAGAGAAGAGCTGGGAGCAATACAGACAGGAGGGGTGAACACACACACACACAGGAGGTACTGGGGGTGACACAATAAGGGGTGGGGGGGGACACAGACAGGAAGTAGTGTGGGTAACACAGACTGGAGGTAGGGGCACAGACATGAGGTGGCTATCAGCAAGGAGATGTGGAACAGAATAAAAGGAGATAATTTCTCACTGCTTGATAACATCAAAGGCTTGCCCAATACTTTGAGCACATGCTAGCAGAGACTTCCATAACCTCAACCCGGTTAGCTCCCTCCCTATGGCCTCAGCACGTCAGCCACGAACGTGTGGTTACAAGAGTCTCTCAAGTCAGTGCAGAAGAAAATGCAGACAGCCAGCTCCACCCATTGGCTTTAGAGGAAGCCCTTGAGCTCAAGTTCATCAGAGATCTGCATAAAGGAAAGGAGACAGGAAGGACTCAGGACACAGCGTGACTTTGTAGGACTAGCAAAAGCATCGACACTGTGAGATGTCTAGGTGTACAGCTCGGTGTACTGTGCTTGCCTAACAGTCCCAAAGCCCTATCCCCAGCACTACAAAACTAAAAGTGAACGCCCTCCCTCACAAGAGTGAGGAAATGGGACGCTTGGGATCCAGCCAGTTTGACTAAACTCTGCTATTAAAGTGTCTCTTTGGGGCATGAAAATATTAAACAAATTCTTCCTCAGCTGAGGGGACAAAAGAAAAGTAGCTCAGGGAACATGGAGAAAATATAAATTTTTAAAATGATTTATTTCTTTTTATTTTATGTACATTGCTATTTTGCCTGCAGGTACATGTGTGTGAGGGTGTTGGGTCCCCTGGAAGTAGAATTATAAACAGTTGTGAGCTTCCGTGTAGGTCCTGGGAACTGAGCCTGGGTCCTCTGGAAGAAGAGCCAATGCTCTTAAGTACTGAGCCATCTCTCCATCAATATTTTTTAAATATATGAAATGAAAATAAAATGATCAGGAGATAACTGAAGCCAGCACTCACAGCAGATCAAGGTTTTGAAGCTGAGAGTGCAAAACCAGTAACTCACCCGTGCCGGAGCAGAATTCATCTATTGCAGGCTCACGTGGGAATGTATTTTCAGCAATAGGGGTACTAGTTTAAAAAAAATGATATTTAATAAACTGAACTTTCAAACCCTGGACTGATGAGATGGTTGAGTAGTAAAGGTGTTTGCAGTACAAGGCTGGCAGACTGAGTATCAGATCACCAGAGTGTACACATACACAATAATGCAGAAACAACAGTACCTTGAAAAACTAAAATTCATAACATTTCGATGCATTTCTAAGTTGTTAATTATATCTAAATAAGCTAATAGTGTTGAAACAGGTAATGAAGGAGATCTATATGGTGGTTCCAAGTGATCAAATTTCATAGAAATATAAATACATACTAAATGTTTATAAAGTGAAATATGAAAACAAAATTTCATTTCCTTGCAATGAACCGCAGCAATATTTTAGTTTCTAAAAACATCACCAGTTGTCACTATGAATTAATGTGGTTCTTGAGTTTTCTGAGAGTGTTGTTTATTATTTATTTATTTATTAAATATGTTTGGATTCACTAATATAATACATTTAGAATTTAGACATAGTTTGGCTTAATATTTAGGAGATTCTGGGTTCAATCCCCAAAATCTACATTAAACAGCATATCAAAAACCATACAGAATAGCTAGATAAAATTATAATAACAAATATGCCCATAAAAATGTCTTTTTTTAAGGCAGGTCCATTCATGTTTCCTGCCACTTGGGTGACACATCACCAGCAGCTCTAGAGATTAAAAACAAAATAGGTTCAACTCTAACCAAGCAAGTCAAACTCTGTAGGGTGGGGCTGGATTATGTCTTCAAGCACCTTCTATGTGACCCCCCAAGCCTGTGGTTAAAATAAATAAATAAAGTGTGAGGTTTTCTTTAATTAATTTCATTTTCCTTAATTCTTGAGATGAATACCTAATATTTTTATCAATTCCTTTTAAAAATCCCAAAAAGATTACATAGAACAAGACACTTACATCTATTTATGCTAGGTAGTTAGAATTGTTAAAGTTTATTGCCTAAATAATCTAGGATGGGGTTTAAATTTTGTTTTACTTAATGTTTACATATTACAGTCTTGTTGTTATTATTTTTGTTACTCATTTTGTATTGTTGTCTTAGAGTTTCTATTGCTGTGGCGAAACACCGTGACTAAAAAAGCAAGTTGGGGAGGAAAGGGTTTATTCAGCTTACATTTCAATATTGCTGGTCATGATCAAAGGAAGTCAGGACAGGAACACAGACAGGGCAGGATCCTTGAGGCAGGAGCTGATGCAGAGGCCATGGAGGGGAGCTGTTTGCTGGATTGCTTCACATGGCTTGGTCAACCGGCTTTCTTACAGAACCCAGGACCACCAACCCAGGGATGTCACCATTCACCATGCGCTCAGGCCTCCCCCAGTTTTTATTAAATGAGAAAATGCCTTACAGCTGGATCTCATGAAGTATACCCTCAACTGGGACTCCTTCCTCTCTGATGACTCTATCTGTGTCAAGCTGACACAGAAAACCAGCCAGTACAATTGTCTTGTCTTGTTTGAGGCAAGGTCTTGCTCTTTATGCCAGAGTGGCCTAGAATCCACAATCCAAGCTCAGCCTTCTGAGTGCTATGATTACTAGTATGTGCTTCTCGGCACTACTGAAGGTGTTTTTATTTAAAATTTTCTGGTGGTTAGATTTGGTTTGAGGCAGACCAAACATTTTTATTATCTTCAGTTTTCATCGTTATCAGTAAATATAACACATTATTAAGAAATTCAGTTTAGGCCGGGCGACGGTGGCGCACGCCTTTAATCCCAGCACTCGGGAGGCAGAGGCCGGCGGATCTCTGTGAGTTCGAGACCAGCCTGGTCTACAGAGCTAGTTCCAGGACAGGCTCCAAAGCCACAGAGAAACCCTGTCTCGAAAAACCAAAAAAAAAAAAAAAAAAAAAAAAAAAAGAAATTCAGTTTAAGTGCCCTGACAGCTCAAGAAATAACATGAAGAACTGACAAATAATATCATACAAATTTAAAAAGCTTCTACAGAGTGAAGGAAATAACTCCATGAAGAGACAGCCTGAAAAATAGGTAACTCTTTGTCAGCTACATATATGTGATATGGAAAGTACGGGGGCAGGTATCTAAATAAGACTAGGAGGATGAAGAGGAGGATGCAAAGGCCTTATAAAATAGTCAAGGCAGTCTCTGTTTTGTGAACTTTCAGCCCTAGACCCCCTCAATCCAAGAGGGTTTAAAAATGTTCGTACTCTCCTTTTCTCTGCAAGTGAGTCTTCTGTCTTTGCCTGGTTGCTTGGTTGTCTGTCCATGTCAGGGCACACATGTTGGCCATCCACTAGATAACCACCAGCACCCTGTTACACTATTTACATCTGTATTGTTTCACAGAAAAGTTTATTAATGTCATAATAATTCAAGAACCCACCCTTTTGTATTGGCATCCCCTAGGCTACAGTCACGTAGATGTCTGAGCTCAGTCCATCGGGTGTAATTGTCTTTGCTCCTAAAGTTACCTCTGCTATCATCAAACTCCTCACATGCCTCCTACTTTGCCTGTATCGGTATATTGTTGCATTTATTTATTTATTTATTTATTTATTTATTTATTTATTTATTAAAGATTCTGCCTCCTCCCCGCCACCGCCTCCCATTTCCCTCCCCCAATCAAGTACCCCTCCCTCGTCAGCCCGAAGAGCAATCAGGGTTCCCTGCCCTGTGGGAAGTCCAAGGACGGCCCACCTCCATCGTGATCCTAAAGAAGCTAAATAAGAAGGAGAACCCAAAGAAAAACATATAGGCATTCTCCTGAATATTAACCTTCATCAGGCGATGAAAGGAGACAGAGACCCACATTGGAGCACCGGACAGAAATCTCAAGGTCCAAATCAGGAGCAGAAGGAGAGAGAGCACGAGCAAGGAACTCAGGACCGCGAGGGGTGCACCCACACACTGAGACAATGGGGATGTTCTATCGGGAACTCACCAAGGCCAGCTGGCCTGGGTCTGAAAAAGCATGGGATAAAACCGGACACGCTGAACATAGCGGACAATGAGGACTACTGAGAACTCAAGAACAATGGCACTGGGTTTTTTTTTTTTTATTGGAAAAAAAAAAGAAATTTCTGCCTCCTCCCCGCCTCCCATTTCCCTCCCACTCCTCCCTCCCCTCCTCCCCTTCCCTCACTCCTCCCCCTCCCTCTCCAGCCTGAAGAGCAGTCAGGGTTCCCTGCCCCGTGGAAAGTCCAAAGTCCTCCACCCTCAATCCTGGTCTATGAAGGTGAACATCCAAACTGGGTAGGCCCCCACAAAGCCAGAACATGAAGCAGGATCAAAACCCGGTGCCATGGTCCTTGGCTTCTCAGCAGCCCTCATTGTCCGCCAAATTTAGAGATTCCGGTTTTATCCCATGCTTTTTCAGTCACAGTTCAGCTGGCCTTGGTGAGCTCCCAAAGAATCAGCCCCACTGTCTCCACGGGTGGGCGCACCCCTTGTGGTCCTGACTTCTTTGCTCATATTCTCTCTCCTTCTGCTCCTCATTGGGACATTGGGAGCTCAGTCCAGTGCTCCAGTGTGGGTCTCTGTCTCTATCTCCATCCATCGCCAGATGAAGTTTCTATGGTGATATGCAAGATATTCATCAGTATGGCTATAGGATAGGGTCATTTCAGGTTCCCTATCCTCAGCTGCCTCAGGAACTAACTGGGGACATCGACCTGGGCACCTGGGAGCCCCTCTAGATCCAAGTCTCTTGCCAACCCTAAAATGGTTCCCTTAATTAAGATGTGTGCTTCTCTGCTCCCCTAACCAACATTCCTTTATCCCAATCATCCCGTTTCCCCAAGTTCCCCCCCACCCTCCCCTTCTCATATTTCTCTCCCCTTCTCCCCTTACCCCCCCCCCCACGACATCCCCAAGATCCCAATTATTTGCCCGGCAGTCTAGTCTACTTCCCATAACCAGGAGGATAGCTATATGTTTTTCTTTGGGTTCACCTTCTTATTTAGTTTCTTTAGGATATCATATTATAGACTCACTGACCTTTATTTATCTCTAGAAACCAATTATGAGTGAGTACATCCCATGTTCATCTTTTGGGTCTGGGTTACCTCACTCAGGATAGTGTTTTCTATTTCCATCCATTTGCATGCAAAATTCGCGAAGTCATTGTTTTTTACCGCTGAGTAGTATTCTAATGTGTATATATTCCACACTTTCTTCATCCATTCTTCCATTGAAGGGCATCTAGGTTGTTTCCAGGTTCTGGCTATTACAAATAATGCTGCTATGAACATAGTTGAACAAATGTCCTTGTCATATGATCGGGCATCTCGTGGGTAAATTCCCAAGAGTGGCCTTGCTGGGTCCATGGGTAGGTTGATCCCAAATTTCCTGAGAAACCTCCACACTGCTTTCCAAAATGGTTGCACAAGTTTGCATTCCCACCAGCAATGGATGAGGGTACCCCTTTCTCCACAGCCTCTCCAGCAAAGGCTATCATTGGTGTTATTGATTTTAGCCATTCTGACAGGTGTAAGATGATATCTCAATGTTGTTTTGATTTGCATTTCCCTGATCGCTAAGGAGGCTGAGCATGACCTTAAGTGCCTTTTGGCCATTTGAACTTCTTCTGTTGAGAATTCTCTCTTCAGATCAGTGCCCCATTTTTTAATTGGGTTAATTAGCATTTTAAAGTCCAGTTTCTTGAGTTCTTTATATATTTTGGAGATCAGACCTTTGTCTGTTGCGGGGTTGGTGAAGATCTTCTCCCAGTCAGTGGGTTCCCTTTTTGTCTTAGTGACAGTGTCTTTTGCTTTACAGAAGCTACTCAGTTTCAGTAGGTCCCATTTATTCAGTGTTGCCCTTAATGACTGTGCTGCTGGGGTTATACCTAGGAAGCGATCGCCTGTGCCCATCTGTTGTAGGGTACTTCCCACTTTCTCTTCTATCAGGTTCAGTGTGTTCAGATTGATATTGAGGTCTTTGATCCATTTGGACTTGAGTTTTGTGCATGGTGATAGGTATGGGTCTATTTTCATTCTTCTACAGGTTGACATCCAGTTGTGCCAGCACCATTTGTTGAAGATGCTTTCTTTCTTCTATTGTATACTTTTAGCACCTTTATCGAAAATGAGGTGTTCATAGGTTTGTGGGTTAAGATCCGGGTCTTCTACACGATTCCATTGGTCAACTTCTCTATTTTTATGCCAATACCACACTGTTTTCATTACTATAGCTCTGTAGTAGAGTTTAAAGTCAGGGATGGTAATGCCTCCAGAAGTACCTTTATTGTACAAGATTGTTTTGGCTATCCTGGGTTTTCTGTTATTCCATATAAAGTTGATTATTGTCCTTTCAAGATCAGTGAAGAATTTTGATGGGATCTTGATGGGGATTGCATTGAATCTATAAATTGCCTTTGGTAGGATTGCCATTTTTACTATGTTGATCCTCCCAATCCACGAGCAAGGGAGATCCTTCCATTTTCTGGTATCCTCTTCAATTTCTTTCTTCAATGCCTTAAAGTTCTTGTCAAATAGATCCTTCACTTCTTTGGTTAGAGTTACCCCGAGATATTTTATGTTGTTTGTGGCTATCGTGAAAGGTGATGCTTCTCTGATTTCCCTCTCTGCTTCCATATCCTTTGTGTATAGGAGGGCGACTGATTTTTTGGAGTTGATCTTGTATCCGGCCACATTACTAAAGGTGTTTATCAGCTGTAGGAGTTCTTTGGTAGAGTTTTTGGGGTCGCTTATGTACACTATCATATCATCTGCAAATAACGAAAGTTTAACTTCTTCCTTTCCAATTCGAATCCCCTTGATCCCCTTATGTTGTCTTATTGCTTTTGCTAAAACTTCAAGCACTATATTGAAGAGGTATGGAGAGAGTGGACAGCCTTGTCGTGTTCCTGATTTAAGTGGGATGGCTTTGAGTTTCTCTCCGTTTACTTTGATGTTAGCTGTCGGTTTGCTGTAAATAGCTTTTATTATATTTAGGTATGACCCTTGTATCCCTAATCTCTCCAAGACTTTTATCATAAAGGGATGTTGAATTTTGTCAAAAGCTTTTTCAGCATCTAATGAAATGATCATATGGTTTTTTTCTTTCAGTTTATTTATATGATGGATTACATTGATAGATTTTCGTATGTTGAACCAGCCTTGCATCTCTGGGATGAAGCCTACTTGATCATAATGGATAATTTTTCTAATGTGTTCTTGGATACGGTTTGCCAGTATTTTGTTGAGGATTTTTGCGTCAATGTTCATGAGTGAGATTGGCCTGTAATTCTCTTTCTTGATTGAGTCTTTGTGTGGTTTTGGTATCAGAGTGACGGTAGCTTCATAAAAGGAATTTGGCAATGACTCTTCTGTTTCTATATTGTGAAATACCTTAAGGAGTATAGGTATTAGGTCTTCTTGGAAATTCTGGTAGAATTCCGCATTGAAACCGTCTGGTCCTGGGCTTTTTTTGGTAGGGAGGTTTTTGATAACAGCTTCTAATTTTTCGCGACTGACAGGTCTATTTAGATTGTTCACCTGGTCCTGATTTAACTTTGGTATATGGTATTTATCTAAAAAAGTGTCCATTTCTTTTACATTATCCAGTTTTGTGGCATACAGGCTTTTGTAGTAAGATCTAATGATTCTCTGAATTTCCTCTATGTCTGTGGTTATGTCCCCCTTTTCATTTCTGATCTTATTAATTTGCAAATTCTCTCTCTGCCGTTTGATTAGTTTGGATAGTGGTTTATCAATTTTGTTGATTTTTTCCATGAACCAGCTTTTTGTTTCATTGATTTTTTGGATTGTTTTCTGTGTTTCTATTTTGTTGATTTCAGCCCTCAGTTTGACTATTTCCAGTCTTCCACTCCTCCTAGGTGAGTCTGCTTCTTTTTTTTCTAGAGCTTTCAGGTGGGCTGTTAAGTCTCCAATGTATACTTTCTCTGTTTTCTTTAAGTGGGCACTAAGGGCTATGAACTTTCCCCTTAGGACTGCTTTCAAAGTATCCCATAAGTTTGAGTATGTTGTTTCTTTATTTTCATTGAATTCAAGGAAGACTTTAATTTCTTTCTTTATTTCTTCTTTAATCCAGGTGTGGGTCAATAGTTGACTATTCAGTTTCCATGAGTTTGCAGGCTTTCTGTGGGTAGCATTGTTGTTGAATTCTAACTTTAGACCGTGGTGGTCTGATAAGACACAGGTGGTTATGGATATTTTTTTGTAACTGTGGAAGTTTGCTTTGTTACCAAGTATGTGGTCAATTTTCAAGAAGGTTCCATGAGCTGCAGAGAAGAAGATATATTCTTTCCTATTTGGGTGGAATGTTCTATAGATGTCTGTTAAGTCCATTTGATTCAATACCTCCATTAATTCTCTTATTTCTCTGTTAGGTTTCTGTCTGATTGACCTGTCCATTGGTGAAAGAGGTGTGTTGAGATCTCCTACTATTAGTGTGTGCAGTTTGATGGCAGCCTTGAGTTTTAGTAATGTTTCTTTTACATATGTGGGTGCTTTTATATTAGGGGCATAGATATTCAGGATTGAGACCTCATCCTGATCAATTGTTCCTGTTATGAGTATAAAATATCCCTCTCCATCTCTTCTGATTGATTTAAGTTTGAAGTCAACTTTGTTAGAAATTAGTATGGCCACACCTGCTTGTTTCTTAGGTCCATTTGCTTGATAAACCTTTTCCCATCCCTTTACTCTAAGTAGGTGCCTGTCTTTGTGGTTGAGGTGTGTTTCTTTAAACACCAGAATGTTGGATCCTGCTTGCGTATCTAATCTCTTAGCCTGTGCCTTTTTATAGGTGAGTTGAGTCCATTGACATTAAGGGATATTAATGACCAGTGGTTGCTAACTCCGGTCACTTTTTTAGTCATAGAGTTTGTGTGTTTGCTTTCTTTTAGTTGCGCTGGTAAAGGGTGTCTAGAAGTTTGAGTTATTGTGGTCATTGTTGGTCTCCTTGGTTTGTGATTTTCCTTCTATTACTTTCTGTAAGGCTGGATTTGTGGCTACGTATTGTTTAAATTTGTTTTTATCCTGGAAAATTTTGTTTTCTCCATTTATAGTGAACGAAAGCTTGGCTGGGTATAGTAGTCTGGGCTTGCATCCATGTTCTCTTAGCTTCTGCAGTATATCTATCCAGGACCTTCTGGCTTTCATGGTTTCCATAGAGTAGTCAGGTGTAAGTCTGATAGGTTTACCTTTATAAGTAACTTGACCTTTTTCCTTTGCAGCTCTTAATATTCTTTCTTTATTCTGTATGTTTTGTGTTCTGATTATTATATGGCGAGGAGATGTTTTTTTTTTTTTTTTTGGTCCAGTCTATTCGGTGTTCTGTATGCTTCTTGAACCTTCAAAGGAATATCTTTCTTTAGGCTGGGAAAGTTTTCTTCTATAATTTTATTAAATATATTTTCTGAACCATTGAGCTGTACTTCTTCTCCTTCTTCTATCCCAATTATTCTTAGGTTTGGTCTTTTTATTGTGTCCCAAATTTCCTGAATGTTTTGTGATGAGAATTTCTTGGTTTTGCTGTTTTCTTTGATCAGTGTGTTAATTTTCTCTATGGTATCTTCAGTGTCTGACATTCTTTCTTCTAACTCTTGTAATCTGTTGGTAGTACTTGTCTCTGTAGTTCCTGTTCGTTTACCCAGATTTTCCATCTCCAACCTTCCCTCAGTTTGTGTTTTCTTCATTACTTCCATTTCATTCTTCAGGTCTTGAACCATTTCCCTTACCTGTTTGATTGCATTTTCTTGTTTCTCTTGGTTTTCTTGGGTATCTTTGAGCGATTTATTCATTTCCTCTACCTTTTTGTTTGTAATCTCTAATTGTTTATGGCAGTTTTTCACCTCCTGTTTAAGGTCTTCTATTATTTTCAAATAATTCACTTTTGAGTCGATTTCTTCTACTTCTTCTGGAGTAGGGTGTACAATTCTTATTTCGGGATCCCTGGGTTCTGGTGATGTCATGTTGCCTTTCAGGTTGTTGGAGGAATTCTTGCATTGGCACCTTCCCATCTCCTCTTTCAAATGAAGCCAAGAGAGGCCTGGTGTCTTGGTCCAGTCTTTGCTGTGACTGAGTCTCTGGGTGTATCTCTTCAGTGTAGAAGCAGGGACCGTCCTGCTGAGCTTGAACTCCTCAATACCCAAACATGGACAACCATCCAGATGGAACTCCTCAGCACCACCCCCAGTGATGGCTCTCCTGGCACCCGGATCTGTTCTCCCTGCTGCTTGGGTGTCTCGCGAACAAAGGGCCGACCTTGCTTGGTGCAGGCAGGCCACCTAGACAAAGAAGCTACTACCCTCCCGGCTGCCCTCCCAATTCGGACCCTGTCCCAGCGCCCAGACAGGCTGAGCTGGGAGCTGTTGTGTGGTTCAAAGAGGGGAGGGGGGTCAGAGGAGGTGGGGGAGGGCCGTGGATGCAAGCTGGGTGGGATAGGAATAGAGAGGAGGTATCGGGCAGTATAGCCCCTGCAGACTGACCAGGAAGTGCAGGAGGGGTGAGGAACGTCTGAGTTCCCTGTCCTGGGCTGCCGCCGAGGTCAGAAACTCACTCACCGCAGTGATGTCTCTCCTGGCACCCGGATCTGGTCTCCCTGCTGCTTGGGTGTCTCGCGAACAAAGGGCCGGCACTGGGTTTTTGATCCTACTGCACGTACTGGCTTTGGGGGAGCCTAGGCAGTTTGGATGCTCACCTTATTGCTGCTTTTAATTAAGCAGTTTATCACTTTGCTTAGGTGTTTCTCATATATAGATGTATTCTATAATGATTTTCAACAGCAGTATTCAATAATATGAATTTAGTCATGTTAATGAATATGTTCATTAGCAATCATTCAAATGCATGTTCAATGCCCCCTCTGGGTTATCTCTTCCCTTGTCTTTTTTTTTTTTTTTGGCTTTATCGGGAGGGAGATTTTCCATAATCCCTCATGAGATCCTGAGTCCACATGCTGAAGAATTACTCTTGTTTATTCTCCAAACAACCTTATATATCAAAACATAAACTGAGAAGTAAAATTCATTAGTATTCTGTTTCCTAGGTAACCAAGTGAATGGCTTTTAGACAGTCCACATCTACCTGTGCTTGCTGTCATATTTTCCTGGTAAGTAAACTAGCTTTCATGTAAGCTGAATTAGCACCTCTTTTCAGGCATCCTCCATATTACAAAAAAAGGAGCTGAGCAACATCCTGACCTTTTGTTAGGGTAGCGACAGCCTGTCTGGAAGGGTATGTGACCATCTCAGGTGTGACCTATGGCTTTTGAGTCTGGCTATCATACCATACAGAAATATGGGCCTATAATCCACTCTCTCTTATTAATTTTAATAAAACTTGTGCTTCTGCAACAGGACAGAATATAATGCCTGGCTTGGGCAAAGACTTCTCCATTTACCCAAATTTTCCTGTCTTTGGAACAGGCATTCATATATGCGAGCTCCTGTCTTAGGCATCTGGGGAGAAGAAGTTTCAAACCCATCACTGACTGCTGATCTCTGTGAAGAAAAGAGGTTAATGGAAGGTATCTCTCTCCATTAATCTCTTTTCTTCACAGGTATCCCTTGTCTTATTTCTGTGTAGCTCATCATGAAAGTTTTGCATCTTTTACTGATAGGAATTTTTAATATAAAAATATTGTCTGCAGAAGGCTAAATGGACACTAACTGCTTATGCATTGGTATAAGCAGTATAAGTGGTAATTTAGATGGTTTAGCCAGTAAATAATCCCACCAAAGTAACAATCGTTCACTATGAGAGCAGCAGAAATACTTAGAAATAAGGAAAGGAAGCAATGCAAACAATGCAATCAACAAAACTTTGACTAAAGAGATTCCTTGGATCCTTGTCTCCAGTAAACCTAATAATATAGTTATCAAAAAACATGGCCTGACTACTTCCTACATTCCCTATAATTCAACTAATTGTGGGAAAAAAAAACTGCAGAGAGTTCTTACTGCTCTAAAGAGCTCAAGTTTAAAGGTGATAATCAAACAGATTGGTATAGCCTATTGAAATACAGCAAATAAAGCCACTTATTACCCTTATTAACAATTTAAAAATTCTTAGTTTTATTTTACTTGAAGTTAACTTTAATATATAGTGATACATTTTTAAAATTCCATCTTAACTATGAAACAAGAAAAGTGAAAAATACTTGCATAGCTTTTGCTCTCTCTAACCATACACCCCAATGCTGTATAGCATCTCTTCATCTTAATAAATTGAATCATTTTTAGAACATGTATATTTACCTCAACAAGTTTTTGCTTGTGTGTGTTTGGTGTGTGTGTGTGTGTGTGTGTGTGTGTGTGTGTGTGTGTGTGTGTGTATAGCTGTGTGGGTACACTCCTCTGTGTATGTAAGTGGAGAAGAGAAATGTCCACTTTGGGTATCTTCTTCTGTAACCATTTTATACTTTTTATTTTATGTTATGTGTATGAATGTTTTGTCTGCATACAGGTGTGTACACTGTGTGTGTATGATGCCTTCAAAAACAAGAAGATCCCATGGAACTGAAGTTATGGATGACTATGAATCACCCTGTGGGTTCTAGGAACTGAATTCAGGTCTTCTGTGAGAACACATGTCCTTAACCATATGCCCCCTAGCACATGGTGTTCTCAAAAACTTCTACATTTGTATAGAAATCTATATTTCTGAAATCTGTCCATTCTGTTTCTGAAGGTCTTTGCTGGCGGTCATGTGGGAGCTCTTTTGGGATCTTTCTAAATCTACTTTCTAAACAATATGTATCTTAGCAGTTAGCAGTTTCTTTGCCCAATTATTACCAAGAGAATTCCCTAAAATATCGCCAGTGCTAGTACATTTTTTCCCTCTACTATACATCCTTTGCTTGGTTTTATCAGTATTTGGAGGAGGTGGGATTTTTCTCAGGGATGGTTATGTCAGGAAAGGTAACTCTAGGAAATGGATTGGAGGAAATTATACATGACAACATCCTCTTGTTTCTACTATCAGGACGGTTTTGCATATCACTGACTACCTGTGCTGTACATGCTTACTTCAAAGTGGGAAAACCGGGTTTCTGATAGAAATGTCATTTGGAAAAGCATTTGCTTCTCTAACTGGGCCATGACTTCTTTTTTTTTCTTTTCCTTTTTAAATTGATTTTATTGAGCTCTACGTTTTTCTCTGCTCCCCTCCCTTCCTCTCCCCTTCAGCCCTCTCCCAAGGTCTCCATGCTCCCAATTTACTCAGGAGATCTTGTCATTTTCTACTTCCCATGTAGATTAGATCCATGTATGTCTCTCTTGGAGTCCTCATTGTTGTCTATGTTCATCACTTCTTGTTCCAAAGTCATTGTACTTCATTCTAGAGGCAAGAACCCTCATTCTAAATTTTTAAAATGCGAATTTATTTTTTTACTTGTTTCCTGAGACTGCACCACACACCCTTAGAAATTCTATGATAGAGCCTTTCTAAGTTTTAGACACATGTCTACATAACTTTATTCGATAAAGAAAAATTATATTTCCTTAGTCTTTTGATGTGCTGCTCCATGAACAGGAGACTACAGTGAGTGTAGATCGCAAGAGCTGGGCCTGGTCTTAACAACAGTTCTACAGCAGTTATAGAAATGCTTGTGTTTCTGGAAAGTTTCTTTGTAATAAAAACATAGATAATTCATAGTCATTTTTAATATGTTTTCACATGAATGACCTTCCTAATACCAAACAAGTCCAAGTCTTAGTCAGAAAGCTGGAACTCCTTGACCTGGCAACTTCTGCATTCCTCAAACTTTCCGATGGTATCAACAGGACGAGACAGGTCTTTGCTGGCAACTGTGACTGGAAGGTCCAAAAAGCCTTTGAATAAAGAATGACCTCACACTCTGCATTCCCTTCTGAGACCAAGCTCCAGACTTGCTTCTAAATAAAGCCCCAAGCAGCTTTGCTGAGGATTAGAAAATGTAAACATTTATAAAAATGTATTTAAAAATCAAGACACAATATTTAATTTATAAGAAGGAGATAAAAATATAGGAAAAGGGGAAGATTAAGGAGTGAAGTTTAATGTATTATTATATCAACTTCTCTGTAATTTTATTTCTATATTATTTTCTTATTGAAAGTAGATTTTTTCTTATAATATATTTTGATTGTGGTTTTTCCTCCCCCAACTCCTCCTAGACCCTCCCACTTACTCCCAGATCCTCCCCACCTCCCCATTATAATGATACAAATATAGCATGAATAAAAAAAACCAAAAGACAGATATCAAGATTCAAGCTGAAGATCAGGAAAGCAAAACAGCCAAGCCACTAAAGAAGTCTTACCTCCACCAAGGCTGGGTGACTACAGAGTGAGCCCTGAGCTTTTGCCTCCTCCAGTCTTATATTCCCCGTTAATGCTGGGATTAAAGGCATGTACTTGGATTAAAGACATGAGCCAGCACCATCTGGATCTATTTCTGCATTGATCTTTTGTAGCCCAAGGTGGCCTTGAACTCACAGACATCCATCTGCCTCTGTTTGCAAAATTCTGGGATTACAAATGTATGACAGCACTGCCTGGCCTCTAGTGTCTTAGTTCTGTCCTCTGATTTTCAGGCAAGCTTTATTTATTAAAACATAAATAAAATATCAGTATATTTTCCCTTTTGTCTAAAATAGAAAGAAGGCTATAACTAATATAAGAAAAACTATATACAATGAGTACAGTAACTGTACACAATATATATAGACAATAAACATATGCACAATGGCCCCCTCTATCAATATATCTTTTTCATTGCTCTCCCACTTTGTCCCTCCCCCAACTCAACCATCCAATTCCCTCATGTTCTCATTCCCCATCCCCTACCCTCTACTGCCCCCCTGCCCACAGTTTACCAAGCAGATCTCATCTATTTCCCCTTCTCGGGGCGATCCATGTTTCTCTCTCAGGTCCTCCTTGTTACCTATCTTCTCTGGATCTGTGGATTCTGGTCTGGTTATCCCTTGCTTTACATCTAGAATCTACTTCTGAGTATATATAATGTTTGTCTTTCTGGGTTAACCTCACTCAGAATGATTTTTTTCTAGTTCCATCCATTTGCCTAAAAAATTCATGATGTCATTATTGTTTTTACAGCTGGGTAATACTCTATTGTGTAAATGTACCACATGTTGTTTTTTATCCATTTTTCAGTTGAGGGGCATCTAGGTTGTTTCCAAGTTCTAGCTATTACAAATAATGCTGTTGTGAACATCACCAAGCAAGTGTCACTGTGGTAAAATTGGGATTTCAATGGGCATTGCAATGAATTTGTAGATTGCTTTTGGCAAGATTGCCATTTTTATTATGTTGATCCTACCTATCCAAGAACATGAGAGATCTTTTTTGGTATTTTCTTCAATTTATTTCTTCAAAGACTTAAAGTTCTTGTCATACAGGTCTTTCACTTATTTGATTAGTGTTACCCCAAGATATTTTATGTTATTTGTGGCTATTGTAAAGGGTGATGTTTCTCTGATTTCTTTCTTAACCTGTTTATATAAGAGGGCTACTAATTTTTTTGAGTTAGTCTTATATCCTGCCACATCACTGAAGGTGTTAATCAGTTGTAGGAGTTCCCTAGTAGAATTTTTTATGTCACTTATGTAAACTATCATATCATCTGCAAATAGCAAAAGTTTGACTTCTTTTCCAATTTATATTCCTTTGATCTCCTTTTATTGTTTTATTACTCTAGCTAGAACTTTGAGTACTATATTAAATTCATATGGAGAGAGTAGACAGCCTTGTTTTGTTCCTGATTTTAGTGTTATTGCTTTGAGTTTCTCTACATTTAATTTGATGTTGGCTGTGGGCTTGTTGTATATTGTCTTTGTTATATTTAGGTATGTTCCTTGTATCTCTGCTCTCTCCAAGACCTTTATCATAAAGGAGTGTTAGATTTTGTCAAAGAATTTTTCAACATCTAATGAAATGATCATGTGGGTTTTTGTTCTTTCAGTTTGTTTATATGGTGGATTAAATTGACAAATTTTCAGCTATAGAACCATCCCTGCATTTCTGGGATGAAGCCTACTTGGTCATAGTGGATGAGTTTTTTTAAAATGTGTTCTTAGTTATGGTTTGCCAGTATTTTTCGAGTATTTTTTGGATCACTGTTCATGACAGAGAGTGGTGTGCAATTCTCTTTCTTTGTTATATCTTTTTGTGGTTTGTATATACAGGTTTGCATACTGGTAACTTCACAGAAGGAGTTTGACAATGTTCCTTCTGCTTCTATTGTGTGGAACAATTAGAAAAGTATTGGTATTAGCCTTTCTTTGAAATTTCGGTAGAATTTTATGCTAAAACCATCTGGCTTCAGGCTTTTTTGGGTTGGGAAACTTTTAATGACTGCTTCTCTTCCCTAGTGTTTATAGGTCTATTTAAATTATTTATCTGGTCTTGATTTAATTTTGGTATGTGGTATGTAAATCCAAATAAATGTTCATTTAAGTTTTCCAATTTTGTGGAGTACAGGATTTTGAAGTATGACCTGATGATTCTCTGTATTTTCTCGGTGTCTGTTGTTATGTCTGATTTTGTGTTCATTTCTGATTTTGTTAATTGGACATTCCCTCTCTGCCTTTAGGTTAGTTTGGTTAAGGACTTCTCTATCTTGCTGATTTTCTCAAATAACCAACTCTTCTTTTCATTGATTCTTTCTTTTGTTCTCTTCATTTTTTTTCTATTTTAAACCTAACCATATGTAAGTCTTTTTTATTTATTTATTTATTAAAGATTTCTGTCTCTTCCCCACTGCCGCCTCCCATTTCCCTCCCCCTCCCCCAATCAAGCAATCATTTTTATTTTATTGATTTTAGCCATCAATTTGATAATTTCCTGGTATCTACTCCTCTTTGGTGGGTTTTCTTCTTTTTGTTCTAGAGCTTTCAGGTGTGCTGTTAAATCACTAGTGTGGGATTTCTCCACTTTCTTTATGTAGGCACTTGTTGCTATGAACTTTCCTCTCAGGACTGCTTCCATAGTTTCCCATAAGTTTGGGTATATTATACGTTCATCTTCATTGAATTCTAGGAAGTCTTTCATTTCTTCCTTTATTTCTTCCTTGACCCAGTGGTGATTCAGGTAAATGCTATTCAGTTTCCAGGAGTTTGTAGGCTTTCTATAATTTGTGATATTGTTGAATTCTAACTTAAAGCCAAGGGATTTATTCCAATTTTTGGATCTACTGAGATTTGGTTTGTGACTGAGTATGTGGTAATTTTAGAGAAAGTCCCATGAGGTGCTGAGAAGAAGGTACATTCTTTGTGTTTGAGTGGAATGTTCTATGGCTGCCTGTTAAACCCATTTTAGACATAACATTTGTTAGTTCCCTTATTTCTTTGATAAATTTCTGTTTGGCTGACCTATCTATTGGTGAGAGTTGGATGCTGAAGTTTCTCACTCTTAGTGTGTGAGGTTTGATGTGTTATTTAAGCTTCAGTAATGTTTCTTTTACATATGTGGGTGCCCTTCTATTTGAGGCATAAAATTTCAGAATTGAGACTTCATCAAAAATTCTTGATGAATTTTTCCCTATGATGAATATGAAATGTCTTTCTCCCCATCTTTTGATTAATGTTAATTTGAAGTCTATTTTGTTAGAATATTAGGACAGCTACTTGTTTTTTATGTTCATTTCATTAGAAAGCCTTTCCCAAACCTTTACTCTGAGGTAATGTCTGTCTTTGAAGTTGAGGTAAGTTTCTTGTATGCAGCAGAAGAACAGATCCTGTTTTTGAATTCATTCTGTTGGCCTGTGTCTTTTTGTAGGCAAATTGAGTCCATTGATATTAATATTAATAAGCAACGATTGTTAATTCCTTTAATTTTGATAGTAGTATATGTATTGTTTCCCTTCTTTGGTGTTTGCAGGTGTGGAATTATCTATTGCCTGTATTTTCATGGGTGTAACTAACTTTCTTGGGTTGGAGTTTTACTTCTAGTACTTTCTGTAGGCCTGTATTGGTGGATAGGAATTATTTAATTTAAATGTGGTTGTCATGGAATATCTTGTTTTTTTCCATTTCCATTCATGGTGATTGAAATTTTTGTTGGATATAGTAGTCTAGGATGACATTCATGGTCTCTTAGTGTGTGCAAAACCTCTGTCCAGGACCTTCTGGATTTCAGACTCTCCAATGAGAAGATGGGTGCTATTCTGATTAGCTTGCCTTTCTATGTTACTTAGCCTTTTTTCCTTGTACCTCTTAACATATTTTCTTTATTCTGTATATTTAGTGTTTTGATTATTATGTGGCAAGGGCACTATTTTTGGTCTAGTCTATTTGGTGTTCTGTAAGCTTCTTATATCTTTATAGCCATTTCTTTCTCTAGGTTGGAAATTTTTCTTCTATGATTTTGTTGAATATATTTTCTGATCCTTTGAGCTGTTATTATTCTTCTTCATCTCTATTACTCTTAGGTTTGCTCTTTTCATTCTGTCTCAGATTTCCTGGATGTTTTTTTGTTATGACTTTGTTGACTCTAATGTTTTCTTTGACTGGTGAATCTATTTCCTCTGTCACATCTTTCACACCAGAAATTCTTTCTTCCATCTCTTGTATTCTTTTTGTTATATTTACATTTGTAGCTTATGTTCATTTACCCAGATTTTCCATTTCCAGAATTTCCTCAGTTTGTGTTTTCTTTATTGCCTCTATTGCAATGTTCAAGACTTTTTATTCACCTGTTTGCTTTTTTTCTTGACTTTCTTTAAGGAATTTTTTTGATTTCTTCCAAGTTTTTGTTTGTCTTTTTCTGGATTTATTTATGGGATTTTTTTATTTCCTTTTTAAGGCCTTTATCATCTTCATAAAGTTATTTTTAAGGTTGTTCTCTTCTGCTTCTTCTGCATTGGAATATTCAGGTTCTCATAGTGCCATATTGCTTTTTATGTTGTTGAATGCATTCTTACATAGGCATCTACACATCTCTTCATCCAACTGATGTAGGTGGTATCTGAGCCTCTGGGAGCCACTCTCTCTCCATTTAATGCAGGAGGTATCTGGGCCTCCAGGAAACTGCTCTTCATTCAATTAGTGCAGGTGGTTTCTGTGCCTCCAGAACTCTCTTTCTCCAGTCAGTGCAGTTGGTGTCTGTGCATTTGGGGACTGCTGATATTACAGTGGGTAGTTGGGTTTGTGGGGAAGGATGGGACTTGAAGATTACAGGGTCCAGTGGGGGTAGGAGTGGCCTGCCTGCAGGAGTCTTTCTTGTTGACAGCTAATGAGGCTGTGATGGATGTGCTGGGCAGGGGATGTTCCCCAGGGGATTATGTCCTAGAGAATGGGAGTTCCAGCTGCAGAGACCTGCCACTCAGCTCTTGGTCCAATCAGTGCAGGCCTTGCCCGTGCTTCCAAAAGCCAGTGCTCAGAGCTGTAACATTAATTATAAATGCTAGACCAATAGCTCAGGAGCCCCTGAATGTGATGTCTTTGTCAAACTTCTCAAGTTTCTGGGATTTGTGCAGATGAGAAGGCAGAAAGATTGTAAGAGCCAGAGGTGATGGATGATCCAAGGAAACAGCCTCTTTCAGAAGTAATCCTTAAAACACCATGTCAGGTTTTAAAATGAAAGCATGGGCATAAAACAACACATGTATGAACTCAAAGAAATTTTGATGGTATACACACACAAGACTTGCCTGAGCTCAAACCAGACAATATCCCACCACTGAAAAGGAAAGTAGACACAAGTCCCAACACTTACCAGAAAGCTACCTGCAATTGATAAGTACTGAGAAGAGAGAGGGCAGTTTTCTCCAATCCATAGACACCGGGTATATCAGTCACACTCCAGGTCAGACCCCATTCCCAGGAGTAGCTGCATATGCAAAACAAACTTCATATTTTGTGTGTCTGTATGTGTGTGTGAGAGAGAGCTTTTTTTTTTTTGTATTTTTCATAGTTTTTATTATGGCTGATTTTGTTTGTTTTTGTATTGGTATACTGTTTTGTTCAGTTTTTGAAAGGAAGAACATGATATTGTTTGGGCAATGAGTTGGAAATAATCTGGGAGGAGTTGGGGAATAGAAAAATATTATTGAACTATATTGAAGAAAAAATTAAATAAAACTAAAAGAGAACATGAAGTTGGGAGGATGTAGAGCGCTAGGGAGTAGGTCTGGGAGAAATTAAGAGAAGGGGTGAAGGGTGAATATGATAAAGATACACTATGTGAAATTCTCAAATAATTAATATATTAGCATGTTAAATGCAAAAACACAAATACAAAATCCTACAAATATCAAGGATACAACAAAAGAATATTAAATGTTTGAGAAAGAAGTTAAGAAACATTTACTGTGTCTTAGGAAATGAAATGAAATACCATGCTTATAGATAAAATGATCCGAAGTCATAAAAATACTCAGTGCAAAGAGTGATTTGAAGACAATGCCAAAAATAGAAGATACTAGTCACCAAGGTAAGGAAACAGAAAACTGGACTCAGTGAGTGTAAGAGCTGGGGTTATCTATATAGAGATGGTGAATAGTTCAGAGAAAGAGCTCCAGAAAGCTTTAGAATGAGTCTTTCATAATCTTTGGTTAACTAAAAACCCATACATGGAAAAGGTGGGGTTCCATGAGAAATATGTTTGTATTTCTCTCTCTCTCTCTCTCTCTCTCTATATATATATATATATATATATATATATATATATATATATATATATATGTAATAAATATGTGCTATAAATATATTTTATATATGTATAAATATATATAGTTACATACATATAAGAGAAGACAGAACAACTAGCAGGAAATGAAAACTAAAAAATCAAGGAACTTTCAAATAACAGGCAAATATTCAACTTTTAAGAGTAGCCTGAATGCATTTTTTTAAAAGCTCATTTAAACTAAAAGACTCCAGGAAAAGTGTCAGAAATGCCAAGCCCTAATAATAGTACTAACCTTGCACCCCAGGACAGTTACTGTAAGCTTTCACTAATAGAACCTATTAGTCTCAAAAGAAACCAGTTGATCCAAAAGAAAATTAAGTGCCTGTCAAAAGAGAAATCAGGACTCTTGAAAAGAAAAAAACATACATTTGTGGTTCTTATCGTTCATACTGTGACACAAATAATAAAAAGAAAGGAGGAAACAAAGGAAGGGAGGGAGGGAGAGAGGGAGGGAGGGAGAGAGGAAGGGAAGATGGGACAGAAGGGAGGAAGAAAGGGAGGGAGGGAAAAGGAAGAAAGAAAGGGAAAGAGAAAGAAAGTGAAGAAGGAAGGAAAGAAGGAGGGAGGGAAGGGAAAGGGAAGAAAGGAAAAAAGGAAGGAAAAGACAGTAACCCTAGACAGGAAGTCAAGATAAAAATATACCTCAGAATCACAGTGCTAATGAAATTGCTGGTTAAGACCTTAAAGAAATATTAATCAAAAATTTTATCAGTGTATTAAAAAAAAAGCATGGGCATAAAAAGAATGAAGTAATCTAGAGAAACTGAGGCATACAAGAATGAAGGGGTAGGTTAAACCTGCCAAAGCAAATACATTGGGTCAAAGAATAGCTTTTGGTACTGGGTGTGAGACACAATTCTCCAACTGAAAGGAAAAGGAGATAAAATCGGCAACAATGTAAAAAAAATCTATTTGTGGTGGGCAAATTTATAACCCTGGTTCTGGGCCTGGGCAATAGCTGGGTTGATCAGTTGGCCAGATTTCCCTCTTCTTTACTACCCAAGAGAGTTTTCCAGCATGGCCTTGGCTAGCTCACCCAAGGTAGTCTGCAGCAAGGGAAAGGCCCACTCTACATCTACTGAGTCTATGAACTGTTGAAGCATGTGAAGGAGACTAAACCACAGATTACAAACATCAGGATCTCCACGACACAGGACCACAACAGTTTGTCCAAGAGGAGACCCAGTGAGAACCCATTGTCTGTGGTGTAACAGAAACCAGAGGTTTTGAGCCAGGCCAATGACTCAAGGTAATGAACACTTGCAAGTAAAGATGAGTAGACTAAAGGGGTGCCTGTGTGACCCAACGGGCCACACCACAGCTTCTACGACAGCATTCTTCTTCTTCTTTTTGTCTTATTTTGTTTATTTTCTTTGTTTTGTTTGGTTTTGGTTTTTCTTTCAAGTCTGGTTTTACTTGGGGTTGGAAGTTGCAAGGGAAGAGATGGATGAGAGGAGACAGGGAGATTAGTAGGATTGGAATGCGTTATGTGAAATCCACAAAGAATCAATAGAAGTTTTTTTTTTCAGTGTATTTGTATCCAAGTAATGTTCAAGATTCTGAACAAGATGTCTTTTCTCTGAAAATAAAAATTGTATAGAAAAATATTTCATAATAAAGAAAATGAATGTTATAAAGATTTGGAAGTATACTATAGGTTAAAAGTACAAAAATAGATACGGGATGGTATTGAAGATACAAATCAAACTAACACTGTTAATTTCCAGTGACTAAAAGCCAGTACTGCTTAATTGAAATTTTCAGATAGGAAGGAAATATGGTCTAAGTAAGATCTAGGCTCCAAACCAGATATTAAAAGAGATCACGTCTTAGGAGGTTACATAAATAAGAGCTAACTCAAAGAATTTGGAAAAGTGACTGAAAGGGAGGTGGTACATCAAAGGGAGCAAATTACTTCAGAAGATAGCTCATTCTTATGGAAATTATCTTATTAGAACCCAAATCATATCCAATTAAAGTAAGAACTAGATGGTGCTTTTCAAGTTTGATACGTATGTACGTGTATTCTATGACAAAGTAGGGATAAATGCAATCTTTCTGTGGACAGGCAGATAGATATCAAGTCATAAGTTGGTCTTTAACAGGAGCTTGTGGGAGGGGGTCTCTTTCTAAGCTATGAGCTACAAGGGGTCTAATATTAGCAGTAAAGTATCTGAGCACTAGGGTTATAGGGTGGATACATTTGCATGGCCTGTGCGACTTGCACACTAAGTCCACTCGGAACTTTTCATCTTCACCTTAAAGCATTCTTTCGAGTTGAAATTTGAAATGTATTGAGAGAAGCATTCTTACAACTCTATTCTTCACTTCTTGTGTGGAAAGCTGGGTTCTCATCTTCTTGAAAAGAGTTTTCATTAAAATGGGTGTGGGGCAAGAAATGTTAGGTCACAGAAATATTATAGGAAGTAGACATTGACAAAACAAAAAGAGCTGAGAGCATATGATTCATGATTACGGCAGAGGTCAACCTTGTGTGCCATACCTTGTATATACCTAGAACATACAGCCATAAGTAAGATGTGGTCACATGTTCCAGGCATGGGTTTTTTTTTCCTAACATTTGTTAAATTTACTGCTACAAACAGTTGGACATAAGCCAAGCTCCCTGAAAGGAAAGATAAAACTGGTGTGTGATAGATTCAGTTCTTGCTTTCAGCGCCCAAGACAGAAGACTGAATAGAAAAGAGTATCAAATATGATCTCTGAATGTGTTGGAGCAGGAGGCTGGGGACAGCGTGGGAAAGTGAAGAAAGGTGTATATTGTTTGGTTGTTGGTCTCTAGGTAATTAATCCCTTTCTTGGAAAAACTCAAACTCAGTTGACAGCTATAAGTAGTAGGCTTGATGTTAGAACTCCAAATCAGATTAGCGCGCCTTTACTATTTTTCTTGCTTCAGGATTTCAGTAACTGCTATTCATACTTTACAGGTGTGGGGGGGATGTATGTGTGTGTGTTCACAACTGTCATGTTCTGGGTCATAGCAATAAGAAATAAAGGCCAAGTCTCAGAAGAGGTCAGGGCTTTGAAACTTAGTTCATCCTATAGGGCTTCATTCTTGCAACTTAGGCCTGTGTCTTTACCCACTCTGGAGAGGGCGGAGGAAGAGTACATAAAACTGTTTAGGTACTAAGCATATAACATTATGACTCTAGTTCACTAGTTTTCACAAGATATTTTGATTATCTGCATCGATTGTGTTAGAAACTACTAATAATTATATTTAATTAATGCTTCCAATTCCAAGACTTCATTAACACGGTCGTTAAACCTGTGTGCCTTCATACCAATAAGAGTCTGATCATGTACTAAACTATGTCACTAAAAATTTATGATTAAGTGTATTTATTTTATAATCAAAAGTGAGTTAGCAAGTGATGTCAACAAAAGTGGCAAGTTACAGAAATTCTGAAGTCCTGTTCTTTGAATAAACAAAATCACTGTGAATGTGCCAGGAATATTACATATAAAAGGAAGTGATCTAATTGAAAGAATGAAAGAAATGAATAAAAATTAGTAAAGCCTCAAACATCTGGTATTTCAATATAAACACAAAGGATCTAGACAAAAAAAATCTGAAGAAATAATGATTTCAAACTTTTCAAATAATATTATAACACAGGAACATTGAACAAGACCTTCAGGAATAAATGTGAAGGATCGGTACACAAACGTATTATAATCAGACAGTCAAAAAGAAGTCAAAAGTGAAAATTTGAAACCATTTTTAAGTAAATCGATTTCCAATAAAGACACAACTTAGTAAAACACATGGGCTTTAGTGGTTAGGGAAATAGTTCTGTGGGTAAAAACTTTGCCAGGCAAGCACAGGAAACTGAATTTAAATCCTCAGACTGCACCAAAAGCCAGTTGAAGCAGTCCATGTGTGTCTGTAGTCTTGAGCTCTTTTGGGAGAAAGGAGAGTCACAGAAGCCTGTAAGTCAGTTGATCCAGCAAACGTCAAAGAAAACTTCAAGAGACTCAGTCTCAAACACAATAAAGGGCTGTCCTCTGACCTTCATACATTTTGATGTGTGTGTGCCCACATTTCCATACACACACATACATACACACACACACACACCAGATACATACAAACACACAAGTTTAAAATAATATAATAAAAATATTCCATGCACTTCAGGGAAAGCAGTACTAGAAGCGAAACTTCTAGCTTTACATGCCTAATTTTTAAAGGAAGAACAATGTTAATCAAACAGTATCCCCAGAAGATATTGCACAACCAACCTGATAGAGGCAGTTCCCCAAATGAGATTCTTTAATGCCAAATATGTCTACATTTGAGTCACATTGACAAAAAAAAAATAAACTAACCAGTTCTCTAGGCAAATAACATAAAAATTGAAATCAGACAAATATCTAATGTACAGAGCATAGAATCATTACATCTCAATAACCAAGTGCAGCAGAATTGAGTTAATATCTCTTTAAAGAACACATACTAATACTCAGTCATCATGTGTAAAACCAACTAGCAAAAGAAGCTAGAACTAGAAGCCCCCATGCTGCTAACTAGCATTCATAGCGTTGGGAGATGCTACGCAGGCAATCAGAGGAGAAAACTCTTCACCAACCTAACCCAGCTCTACATTCTGCTGTACTCACCTTTCAGCCAAAACATGTCGGCAGGTGCAATAATGTCCCGATTGTTCTAGAGGTAATGAATTCTGTTCTTGTCACCCTGAGGCCTGCTTATGGAAGTAAACCTTCCTGGCCCTGTAAACCTGATTAAAAGCAAGAGAACACATGCCTTATGGGGTCATTTACTGTGTTTTGCTCAATTAGCAAACTGACTTCTAAATGTTTATGCTTATGCCTATAGATTGGTACAACAGCAGTGCCACTATTAAATGAGAGGTCACATCCTGCCTGGCAGGTTGGTATTGTAGTTTTAGGGTTCACAACTATGAAAGACTGTTGATACCTTTTCTCCCCAGAAGCCCACATATTATCTTCTATCATGTTGCATGGATAGACTACAACCACTTTGTAACTGCGATGGTTTGACTAAAAATGGCTCCTGTAGGTTAATACATTTGCATGTTTGTCATCACTACTTGAGAGGGGTTGAGAGGTGTAGCCTTGTTGGAGGAAGTGTTTCATGGGGTGTAGGCTTTGAGGCTTCAAAAGACAAAGGCAGACCCAGTGTCTCTCTCTCTCTTCCTACTGTCTGTGGATCCAGATGTCGAACTCTCAGCTACTTCTCCAGCACTATGTCTGCCTGCATGGTGCCATGTTTCTCACCACGATGGCAATGGACTAAACTCTGAAACTGTAAACAAATTCCAATTGAATTCTTTCATTTGTAAGAGTTGGTGAGGTCATGGTTTTTCTTTACAATAATAGAACACCTGACTAAGGTAGTAACATATAAAACTATGTGTGTGTGTATATATATGTATGTATATATATATATGTATATATATACATATATATGTGTGTGTGTATATACATATATATACATACGTACATACATATATCCTATATATCTTTTCAAGGTTTGATAATTCTTTTCAACACAGAAAGATATTTCACTGTCTGTATGTACCACATCTCATTGACATTTTCCTCAGAAAAGATTATCTAGGCTGCTTTCATGTTTTGGCAATAATGAATAATGCTTCTATTAAAACTTGCTCTGTAGTTTTATTGTGTGTAAATGTTTTAAAGTCCTACAGATAAATGTCACAAAACATAGTCTCTGGATTGTGCAATAAAAGCTATCCTGGAACTTACTATGTAAACAAGGCTAGCCTTGAACTCACAGAGATCCGCCTGTATCTGCCTCCTGAGTGCTGGGGTGAAAGTTATATATTCTACCATGCCTGGGTGTTTGTTCATATTTTTAATCGACATTAAACTGTCTCTCAACCTATATTGTTTTTTCATTCTATCAGAAATGATTAGCAATTGCTTTGGCTCATATCCTCACCAGATTTGATTGTGTATATGCTATGGATTTTGACCACTATTTTGAGGTATGTGGTAGTGTTTTATTGTTTCAATATACATGTCTTTGATGATGGGTGGTATGGAAAATCTTTTTGTATGTTTATTTGTTACTTATGCATTTCTTCATTATGATTTTTGTTAAAGTGTTAAGCTCAATTTTTAAGATATATTTGTTTTATTATTCCTGGCCTCTAGATATTGAATTGTGGATATAGGAGATTAATGGTACTTTATCGTATCTTTTGCAAATGTTTTCAAGAATGCTAGAGTATTTTATTCTCCTCTTTCTCACTCTTTTTGTTTGTTTATCAAAATAGTAGTTTTTAATTTTGACAGCACCAATTTTATCTTTTGCTGTATAGATTGTGCCTTAGCTGTATCTGAGGAGTCCTCACTGTACCCAGAGTCCTATAGGCCTCCCCTAGGTTTTCTCATATTTATGGTGTTGTGGTACAACCATCTATTTTAACTTACTTTGCATTAAAGGTATGAGGTTTTATGCTGATTGCGTTTGTTTTTAATCAATTTGACAAAAGTGGTAATCACTGAAGAAGAGGATGCATCAATTAAGGAACACCCTCCATCAGATTGGCCTATATCCAGGTCTGTGGAGATTTTCTTGATTAATGATTGATGTGGAAGTACCCAGAACACATTGAGTTGTATTCTTTTTTAAAATGTACCTGAGCTTCTTTTTTAGAAATCCATCTATCTTAAAGTTTCTGTGACACATTACCAAATACGCCTTCTGTGTCCATCTCTGTGTGTAATGCATGTATATATAATGCATAGATACAGTATATTAAAAGGGGTCATTATGTACATAAAAAAAATAAATAAAATGAACCTGAGCAAACCAGGGGGGTAAAGTCAGTAAACAGGGTTCTTCCATGGTCTCTGCTTCAATGCCTGTTTCTAGATTCCTACCCTGTTTGAGTTCCTGCCTTGGCTTCTCATAGTAAGGTTTCTTGGTCTAGACATGTAAGCCTGTCAAATGAGTGTTTTTCTTCCCAAGTTGGCTTTAGTCAATGCTTTATCACAGCAACAGAAACTATTAGAACAGGCATCAATTTGTATTATATGTTTTGTATGTTGATTTCCAGCAATATATCTTGAAAGACTATCTTTGGAACATTGTACTCTCTTTTTTGTTGTTGTTTTTTGTTTTTTTGAGACAGGATTTCTCTGTAGCTTTGGAGTCTGTCCTGAAACTAGCTCTTGTAGACCACGCTGACCAGAGATTCACCTGCCTCTGCCTCCCGAGTGCTGGGATTAAAGGCCTGAGCCACCTGTACTCCTTTTTAATGGGAGATCAACTAATTATTTAAGAGGCTCTGTTTTGAGGGTGGGCTGGTTTGTCAATTTGACTCAAGCTAGATTAATCCGGGAGTAGGAATCTCAAGTGGGAATATTCTTCCATCAGATTGCTTTTAGGGAAGTCTGTGGGGCCTTATTATTATTATTATTAATGATTTATATGGGAGGGCTCAGTCTACTAGGGGTGGTGCCAGTCATAGACAGGTTGTGTCAGGTTATATAAGAAACTAGGCTGAACAGGCCATGGAGAGCAAGCCAGTAGTCAGCATTTCTTCATACTCTCTGCTTTAATACCTGCCTCCGAATTCCTGATTTCAGTTCTTGCCCAATTTCCTCCCATGATGGAAGCAGAAGTAACCCTTTCCTCCCCAAGTTGTTTTTGGAAACAGTGTTTTATCAAGGCAAAACCAACCAAACAAACAAACAAAAGCTCTAAGACTAGGTCTATCTGCATTCTATCCCATTGATTTATTTATGTGTCAATTGCTCACCAATATTCTTGACTTGCTGAACTTCTGTAAGAAGTTATGAGCATATCAGTCTTGCATCTTTGCTCTCATTCAGTACTATCTGTACTGCTGTGGATATTTTTTTCTTTATAAAGTTCAGAAGCATCTGTTTTGCTGTCCTCACAGCAGTTTTCTGTGACTTTATTGAACCCATAGATAAAGTTTAGGCAAAGCAGCCATGTAGATGACGGTGAGTATTCCTCTCCATGAACTTAAAATAGCCTCTATTCATTAATTTTTTATTTTATCAGAGTTTTGGGGACTTTTACGTACAGATCTTCTATCAATCCTGATATATTTGTACCTAAGAACTCCATGTGGAAGTTTATAATGTAAATATTATTTTCTTAAGTTTTTTTTCTTTTTATTTACATCACCTTCAGTTTACTTCCCTCCCCACCATGTAATTGTTTCTTCCATACTTTTATTTTATGAGTTCTAATCTTAACTCCAATGTACTATTGTTAGCTTTTGAAAGTGTAAGGTCAAAAAAAAGTGTAAGGTCAAAGCATAGTATGTACTTGAAACTCATACACAATAAATGTGTTAAGTAAAAAAAAAAAGCATTTATTTCACCTTTAAAAGACAGGTAAACAGCCAGGCAGTGGTGGTGCATGCCTTTAATCTCAGCACACAGGAGACAGAGGCAGGTGGATCTCTGTGAGTACGAGGCCAGCCTGGTCTACAAGAGCTAGTACCAAGACAGGCTCCAAAGCTACCTAGAGAAACTCTGTCTTGAAAACCAAAAATAAATAAATAAATTTTTAAAAAGATAGTAAAACTGGGTAACTTGTCCTTTCTTTCACTACCCTTTTCCAGTCTACATCTTAAATTTAATATTTATAAAATTTTATTGCTTTACATTTATTTTAGCATTTCTCTCTTAATTCTCAGTATATTTTTATCTACCTAAATGGTCCATTGAATACCTTGTTTGGAATTTTATTTCTCTGGGAAGCTGTTCTTCTGCCTCACCTCCTCCTCTCATTCTCTTTATACTTCAGAATTTATTGGTACCAGTATTCACAAGTTGCCCAGACCTCTGAGTGCTTCCCATCTCTCTCACTCTTCCCTGAGTCTACCGCTTTTCTCTCCCAGTTCCTTCATGTTCAAATTTTCTTTTCTTTTTTTGCAATTCAACCTCTTGATCATCACTATCCCACTCTTGCAAAAACCCGTCCATGGTTTCATCCCTAGATGTTAGCTCAAATTTCTTAGAGTTTCACATATATGAACTACTTTTCCTTGACTAGAAAGAGCCCCATGTTGGTGGGCCAATATCCAGGCCTTTGTGTCTTTGATGTGTCAAAATTAAAAAAAAAAGTGATCAAAAGAAACAAGCCTGGGAGATCTCTGAATAAAGTACACGAAACTCATTGACTCAAAACTCATTCCGAGGCACCAGGATTTATTAGCCATGCTTTGAAATTGAGGTTCTCATGTACCAAGATCATTTTCCTAATGTTAAGTTAATCTTAATAGAAGTGAATGAAATAATTAAATACTCTACTGCATTCTAAATTACTAAGTTATCTTGGACCAATTGAATCAGATTTCTCCCGCAAATGATTTCTTGTTCGCCAGCCTAGCTGAGTCTTCATTTCACTAAACTAAACCCTTTGAAAATAGCCTCAGACTTCATGTAAAATCATAAGAGCTTATGTATGCAATCCTGTGTCACATACCTAGATTTGCAGGGACTGATTCCGTGGCTATTATTTTGATTGTGGTGTGGTTGTATGCGGCAGTTGTATGCAAGAAATACTTTTTGCTTATTTTTTAGTCATGCCAGTGACTATTTCAAAAATAATATTCATATCCTACGCTGATATAGTTGGTACGCGTAGAAGGAAATTTTTGTTGCCTAAAATTTGAAAGGGAGGGATATCACCTTGTAAGAGTTGATTCTAAGGGTAAACATAAAGTCACTTAGCAGAAAGAGTAGAAGAAGCTGTATCTGCTACGGAGCTGAAGAACAAGAAACAGCACACAAGGAAACTGCAGACCATGCCAAGTGTGAGTTCTGCTATTCGAACATGCAGAAATAGAAAAAAAAAAATTTAAAAGGCCAGTCCTGGCCGCTTGGATTTCCTTTTCTCTCAGTCCAGCTTTTTGGACTGCAGTCAGCCCCAGCAGCTGGTATCCCAGACAAGCCTTAGTAGGTCAGCGTAGGATCCTGCCGTTCCCACTCAGCCCTTCATCTGTACTCACCACACATAGGGACGTTTCAATGGGACTCTAAGAATCAGAGCTCTGCCTATTCTTCGGTTTGGGCAAGATGCATCTTTGTTTCTCAGAAGACAATGGACCTGCTCTTTTTTTCCTCTTGGTTGAACTCCTGGCAACCTCCAAAAAGCAGAGCATCTGCTGTGGTCCCAATTTCCCACTGAACTTAATTTGCTCTTATTGTACCCATCAACTCTCTCAATGTGTCTGAAATATACTTCCAGCTTGTGAATGGCTACCACGAGCTCCGTGGCTGGAATGTGTGTCTATCATAAGCTGAGTAAGGGTAAGAACTAGAGATACGACTTCAAGACACAGATGAAGAGGCTGATCTGGGTCAGAAGAGGGAACGCAAAGCAGCTGGCAGCTCCTTCTCCCAGTTACTCCTAAAGTAGCTCTCTTCCATTTCCTTCTGGCGAACAGGAGCATTCTGTTATAGGAGAACTATTTGGTGTGTTCTTAATGTATATGAAAACTGTATATGGTGGTAGGGGATATAAAGTCATATAATATATTAACACAGACCCCAAAGGTACTTCAATTTAGTGAAGACTATATTAGAACATGCTATCGACTTGCTCCAGTAAACACTTATTGGTCATTTAGCGTGTGCCAGCACACTGACAGACCATTCTGTCCTCCTCTGTTTTTCTCCCAGACCTTCACTAGTCCCTTGTGGCTATGTCTGCCTTGCCTTTGGTATATTTCAGAATCCAGCCACTTCCCACTGTGAGTGCCATTGCCCTGCCTTCCAGCTGTTGACATCTCCACTGTGAACTATTAGCAGACTCCTCTCACTGAAGAGCTACCTGTTTCTTACAGAGCATCCCAGGGCAAATTTGTTAGGTTCCAGTCACCAGCGGGATAACTAGTTCAAAATACCCCAGTGGCTTCCAAACAGAGTAAAAGCAGAACCCACGTCTCTTTTCTCTGCAGTCCTATGCGGCCCATGTGATCTTGCCAGGGTTAGGTCACTATTTTATTTCTAATTTTCCCAGCCTTGTTCTCTCCTCTCCTGCCATTCTGGCCCCTTTTCTAGTCTTCAAACCTCTTCAGCAAGCCCACATGCAAGTTGATTCTCTGTCAGCTGTAGAAGTCTCCCTGCCTGAGATTTTCTTCTCTCACGTAGGCTTGTGAATCATCCCATCAGCCCACTCGTGTCTTTTCCGGACTCTCACGGTTGCAGCTGTATGAGCTACTCAGCTGTATGTGACTATCTACAAACCACACTTTCTCCAGCAATCCCCTCCCCTGCTTTATGTTCACCTCACACACTCTGACATTTTAGAATGTTCTTGGTTACCCAGGGACAGGTTCAGGAGTCAAAATGTAAGCCTTCCTTCACTGATGAAAGGTCTGAGTTAATCCACTTATTGGAAGAAGGGCCAGCTTTTTTCTGTTTCTGATTCAAACATCTTGCTTTGGGGCCTGGGGTGCAGCAATGCATGATGGTAAGGATGAAAGGCATAGGCACTGGCTTGTCTCTGGAAAGAAAGAGGAGTAGTAGGGATAAGGGTCACAATATCCTCTGCAAAAATATGCCTCCTAAGCCCTCCCTTCTTCCTAATAAGTGATGCCTCTTAAGGATCACACCACCTACCATTTGTACTATGAACTGGGAACTGAGCATCAGCATGCAGCCCTTTGGGAGACACTGATACAAACTCCATGCAGAACTTTATATGGAGCTGTCTTATTGGCTGTTCTACCTCTGGTTTCTAAAACAGCACCGGATCATAGGAACTGTTCGGTGAGGATTTGAATAGACTCACAAAATAAACCATCCATAGAGTGCTAGAACATAAATAACTTCGTAGATAGACCACAGGCTCTGCAAGTGGTCTCCAACACTGAGGAATAGATTTGCAAACTACCTGGCAAAGGAATATGGTGCCCCTATACCAAAATGCAGGCATCAGTACACTATGCACGAATAACACATACAGTTGTCTAAACACGTACAGTCTCACCCTTCAGGATGAGACCCTCAAGGAATTGCACCCTGCAGGAGAGGATGGGAATCTCAGGTAGCTAGCTAACTGCCCTGTGTTCCTTTCAGTTCCCATCTACTCCATGGTAAGAACAAGAAGAGGTATGTCTGTGAAGGCAGCCAGTAAAACATGCAGCTGTAGAAATCTAGACAACCCCAACTGTGACCACAGACAAGCCATCTGAACATCACTAATGGAACATCCGGGTGTGGGGGAGACCAGGGAAGACAACAACCTACAGTGACCCGGATACTGGATAGTAAGGCCACTGCTAAGATGTGTCAACCAGTGTAGGCCAGGGTGTGAGGTACAGGGCACTAACTGAGCTTCACGGCCTCTGGTCAGCAGTTCAAATACTGCCTATTGAAAAGACACTTAGCAATAGATAAGTAAAGAAAGAGGAGGGTAAGAATTCTAAGTTTAAAAGAAACAACTACGGCTGGCAAGGTGGCCCAGCAGTTACAGATGTTTGCCTCGCAGTGGTGCAAGCCTGACCACCTTTGCAGAAGAGTGCAAGGAGAAAATTTGTTGCACAAAGTTATCCTCTGGCCTCTGACACACGTGTACTCTGACACACACAGTGATAGCAATTAATACTTAAGTATTTAAACATTTATTTATTCGGCAAGAAATAAGCACTGGGGAGAAATGTACAGACCCAGCTCAGCTTCTTACCACACTGAACTCACCCGTCTTACACTGAAGTCATTTGGGGTGTTGGCTTCATTTGGTTAGGTTTTGGTTTTCTCCTAAGCTCTATAAAATGAAGAGTTCATTTTTTTTTTGCATTATACTTGCATTTGAAATAAATAAGAATATTCTTGGCACTCTGTGTCTATGGGCTCCACATTTATAGATTCAGCCAACTATAGGAGGGGACAGGAAGGAGAGAGGGAATTGCATTTCTATATAATAGCAAGAAAATGATAATTACTGTAATAAATCATTTGCAAAAGCACTAAAAATGCCCAATGCTAGGAATAAATCTAGCATGGTAGATTGGAAAATATAAGGTCTTGTTGCTATAAAATAAAAAAAAACATACAAACAGTGAAATAGTTCATATTTATTGTCTTAAAGGTATGCTATTGTAAACATTTTGATTTTTCTCCAGATTCGATATAATTCCCTTTGGTATACTAGCAGATTTGTGGGATGGGGTTGAAATCAACAAGGTTGTTAGAAAAATCTGTCTGAAAATAAAAAGGATAAGGAGGAAATGAGGTAGTCATGAACAATATAAACAATGCCCAAGCACTTACAACCCCAGTTGCAGAGACCCCATTGTAAAACTAAGACCCTGGGGGCTTGGGCCATAGCTTTTGGCAAAGTATTTTCCAGACAAACACAAGGAACTGAGTTTCACCCCCAGAATCCACATTAAAATGGTAGGTATTCAGTGGGAATGGTGGCACACAACTTTAATTCGAGCAGTTGGGAGGCAGAGACAGGCATATCTTTGTGAGTTTGAAGCCATCCTGGTCTACATAGTCAGTCCCAGGATAGCCAGAGCTACATGATGAGAGCCTATCTTGAAGAAAGCAAAACAAAAAGCCAGGTATGATGGATTATATGTGGAATCCCAGTGCTAAGGAGGCAGAGTCAGGAGGATTCTTAGGGTTCACTGGCCAGCCTACTTAGCCAAGTCAGCAAACACTGGCCCTAGATGCTGGCTCCAAAAGCAAGATTTGACCTCTGATCTCTACATACTTGAACACACATGTACACATGCACATATTTAAACACAGTGTATGGTGTCAAGAAAGACAAACTGGCCAGTGCTACAGACAGAGTTCAGAAAGAGACATAAGGAGGCCTTATGTCTTATAATGATAAACAGTGTAGGATCCTGTGGGGAAAACTACCTTGGATCATTTCTCTTGTAAACACACACACACACACACACACACACACACACACACATACATGAGGAGAGCGAAATTATAGATCAAAAATGAAATCAAAGAGAGATATATTCACGTAATCTTAAAAAAATAAAACAAACAAACAAAACCAGAAGTTTCTTCAATAGGACATAAAACTCACTAGCTGTGAAAAGAGAAATTAACAAATTGGACTATGCTAAGAAAAATCTATTCTTCAAAAGACACAAATTACAGGAAAGAAAATAAACACATAGGAGATGTATATGTTATATAAACACCATGAATTGCATACTCAATTTTTAAAGAACTATAGTAGATAATTGCATTTTATGAGTAAAAACTTGGTGGGTCACAACCTCTTGAGAGCTAACTGGATTGCAGTTTTTTACCTCCAAGGCTTCGAATACCCACATTCTTGGCTACCTGTACTTTTGCTAACTGTCTTCCTTAAATATTGATATTTATGTCTTTGTTAGTTTTTCTCATTAATTTTCTGTTTCTAGTACACAAATTTAATGTGAGCTCAGTGACTGTTTCTTCTTGAGAGGTGCTGAGCAAGAAGACATCATGACAACATGCACCTTTTGCATAAATTGCCAGGGAGAAGGAGAGAAAAACAGAGGGAGGTCTCTTGTCCCACGATCTCCAGACAAGAAAGAAAAGTGGTTCTTGGGCAAGCATATAAACAGCCGGGAACTCAATTCAGTGCAGTCTTTCCATTTGCTGGGTTCAGGGACCACCTCCTTTTAAGAATGCTACACAAGTCCCTATGCCTAAATTACTGCTGCCTGATGTCCCCTGAATGTCTCTCAAACATGACCTCTGTTAACAGGGTCATCTGCTTATAAGTCTCCTCACTGGTCCCAGGAGCCACATGCCTATGATAGGATCTCAAGCTCACTGAAACTGAAAGCTCAGTTAGGTTTTCAGGGTCCTCTGTACCTACTAGTTACTCAAACTGGAGAATTATGTCACAACTAGATATCACTCATGAGCACTGACCTACACGTGCATATTTAGAACTCCTGAGCACATTGGCAGACAGAAGCTGTCCTGGCATGGCCCCATAGGTGTCTAGCTACCCTCATATACCCTGTGCAGGTGTCAGTTTTTCCTTGGTGCGTGCTGATGTTGCAGCTCTATCCTGGACACTCATTATTTGTGCCCTTGGTTCTTTAATTAGCTCTGCAGCATTCATTTCAGCCCACAAGTTGGAGACCAATCGTGCTGGACCAAAACCTTGTTCTTGCCGCCTTCTCCTGGGATGAAAACACTACCCTGTCTTTGTGAAGGTTTAGTGCAGGTTAACTTTAAAGGAATCCAACTGCTATGTACTTCTCTCTTTTGAGGTATAGGACATTAACTTCCTTGTATCCAGACTTTCCATTTTTCTCCCAGTGACCTTCCAGTTTGTTTCAGATGCCCCTGTGTGGCACCAAAGCATGCCTTAGCATCCTCTTTTGCTTTTAATAGAATGATATTCTGAAGATATTGCTATTATTAAGCCATAATTGTAGTAAAACTACCATTTCAAATTTGGAGGGTGGGCTTTTTTTGCCTTGTTATGTTTTATATAACATATAAATATATAAAAACATATATTTAACATAACATATAAAACATAATTACACATACAATCCACTGCTTATTATTTTTTTCTCAAGGAAAAGATCTTAAATTTAAAGATAATCCAAATCTGTACTGGACTGGCAGATGGCTCGTTGATAAAGCATTTATGACACAAGTTTGGGGACTGGCGTTTAGATCCCCAGATAAATGCTGGGCAGATATGTCAGGTGCCTATAAGCTCAGCAGCAGGGAAACAGATGGGGACAGTCTTAGAGCCCCCATCTACATAGGGTCTCACTGTGTAGACCAGGATGTCCTTGAATTCACAATTATGACTCAAACTCACGAGTATTAGGGTTTGGGGTATTGCACCATCTCACTTGGTTCAGTTATTTTGGACTGTGCAGTTTACACCACTAATTGCATCCATAATTTTAAGCAACCATGTGTTTATTATCTATCCTGAGTATGTTCATTATCCCATTTAGAAACCCCAATTAATCTATTAGTAGTTTAAAACTACAGTAGACTCCTTTATCCATGTCACTAGTTAAAGATAAAACAGATTTAGCAATCTTTTAGAAAATAATTTTCTTAATAGTTTGCATATATGTGGTACATACGAATGTTTCTATGCATACTTTAATATGTGTGGGTGCACATGTGTGTTCAGGTACTTGTGCGTGAATATTATGTGTGGGTCAAAAGCTAAAAGTAAGTATATTGGGCATATGGGGTCTCCCACAATCACTCTCCACCTTGTTTATTAAGGCAGGGTCTTTAATAGAACCCAGAGCATACAAATCAGACTAGCAAGGCAGCCTGCTCTAGGACTGCCCCCATCTGTTTCCCCACTGCTGAGCTTACAGGCACCCGACATATCTGCCCAGCATTTATCTGGGGATCTGAACGCCAATCCCCAAACTTGTGTCATAAATGCTTTATCAACTGAGCCATCTGCCAAGCCCAGTACAGATTTGGATTATCTTTAAATTTAAGATCTTTTCCTTGAGGAAGAAATGATAAGCAGTGGATTGTACGTGTAGTCAGCGGTCTGAGCTGCCAAGGATCTAACTCGGTCTGTCCTTGGAATCTTAGATTTTCCTTCAGAACTGGATTATTAACTCCCATTCTAGTATGTGAACAGGTCCCATGGACAGGCAACTATAGTGCCCATTAGATTCCAAGTGTCCCTCAGAGGCCTTCTGCCACTATCGTGTATAAAATAAAAGTGTTGGGGGATAGGGCCTCCTGGTAGCTAATTCTGTCACTGGGATCATGTCCAGGGAGGAGACACTGGGATCCCAGTCCCTTCAGCTCTCTCTATTTACTCCATAGTCACCATTAGAAATATAGACTCCTTTCTTGCACACTATCCAAAGTGATGTTCTGTCTCAACACAGGTCCAAAGGCAACTGAGCCAAGTGACTATGGAGCCCAGATTCTGAAACTGTAAATAAAATAAATTCTTCTTCCCCATAGAGAGACTCTCCTGGGCATTTTATCACAGCAGCAAAAACTAACAGGTACTCTTCAGTGTACTTGTACTACCTAAGGTCTCATGCGACTGATCCATCGTTTGAACTGAATAAGAGACAGCAGGGTCGTCCTTAAAACTGAATGAGCTTCATTCAGTGCTGATATGCCTGGGCATGTGTTTTCACTTGAAAGTTTTCTCCTAGTCATTATCACTGTGTAATGTAGGTATGCAGATAGACTATAACATCTAAGGACAATATTTAAAATTAGAACCATAGCATGTGCTAGCTCTAGAAGTTACTGAGGCTTCTACTTATAAAGGCAAGGTAGTCAGCTTCTCTAATGCAGAAGGAAATAACGGTGTCTTAGGGCTGTCATGATTCTACAATGGGAGGAATCTTGTAAATTCCCAGCTCAGCATTAGATCCATAAAAAACAGTTACTACATAAGGTATTATTAAGGTTGTGAGTAAAAAAAAATTAGTAATCATCAATAACTGAAGTGTTTACACACTGCTCTTGGGATGCACGGATTGCATATTAACAAGATTGTTAATTTAAAAATTAACAAAGCTGTTTCTTTACTGGTTGCCTGTCAGGTTTTGGAATGGAGTAAATCAAGCATTCTTCTTGCAGTCCTTCTTGTCCAAGTCAGAGGTGCCAAGTCTTGGGCAAGCACCTGAATTCCAAGTAACATTCAAACATAGCCCCAGAAAAGAAGACTTCAATGATCACTCATCTCTAGCCCTGATTCTGTCCTTTTCATTTTGTGAAGAGCAGAGCCCAGAGCAAACTCCAAGGGTTTTTTTTTTTTGAAACTATGCTTCTTACTGTTTGAGATTATTCTAAACTGAGTAGTAGAACATTCTATTTCAAATTGTGGTAACAGAACAGGTCATTGCACACCTGAGCATGTCCACGGAATGTGCAAACACATGCCAACTATTCCAGCTATGTGTCCATAGTTCGCATATGTGTCTGAACAAATATTATCCATGACCCATGTTCTCAAGGCTTAAATATGTTGAGGCATACCATGCATAAGGGGTTCATCCTCTGTCTGTGATCACAAGGCAAACATCTGTAAATACATTTATTCAGAATAAAAGCTGAAACGTCAATAAATTAGTCAATGGTAGAACTATTAGTGTACACAGCAGCAGTTGAGTCTATTCAATGATTTCATAAAATCTACATCCATCCAAAAGATGCAATGCTGCAGCCCTCTGAGGCTCCCACAGCATAGTAATTCCATCACAGAAGGAAGGGGCAGCAGCACTCTGGCTACTTAAAGTTTATTAAGTAACAGATGCAGTTCTTATATAGACGAATAACATTTTAAGCTACCAATTTTATTTATGATCATTGTTTTCCTGTATGGTTAATAACATTTGAGAGCCCCATGATCTGTGGATCAGTTCCAAGTATCAACCTACAGTATACATATTCTGATACTTAAATAGGCACTAGAGGCAATTAGTTTTCCTTGGGTGTGGTCTATAGAAAAGCTGAACTCTTAGAGAATGGGGGTGTAATGAATGGAGGCATGTTTGTCAGAAAACATAACTTCACTTACTAAAAATAAGTTCTGGAACTCCGCTGTACTGCCTAGTGACTGCAGTTAGTTATAGTGCTATAGTCTTCAAGACTGCTGAAGAAACTTTAAGCGTTGTTATTACAAAAATAAACATTTTAAGTAAACTTTATGTTTGGCAGCTTAATTTAGTTCTATGATACGGGGTCAGTGGTCCCAAAGGACCTTCTGTTGAGAGTTTATCTCTGGGGTGTCACTGCTAGGAGACGGTGGAAACGTTAGGAGCAAGGGCCTGGCAGGAGTCTTGGCCACTGGTCTCACACACTTTAAGGGGTTTTTAGGACCTCAAATTTTTACTCATTTCTGTTTCTTCCCTGCCTATCACAAAATGAGCAGCTTTAAGGTACTCCCACCATGGTGTTCTGTTTTAAGTAGGCAGGAAAACAACAGGATCAACAAACAATAGACAAACACTTGCAAAGCTTTTAACCAAAAGAAATATTTAGTCCTTTAAAGCTAATTATCCCAGATAATTTGCTATAGTAACATAAAACTGACTGACATATTTGGCTTCTCCTCAAAGTATACATATTTGAAATTTTCATGTTGTACATGATAAGTACACTTTTTATTTGTGGATTTCCAACTGACTCTAAAAATATATTTGGCAAGACAAAAAGAATAATAAATTAATCGTGTTACAGATTATTAGTGAAACATCAATGAAATAAAATTGAGTCACTAACAAATGCAGCTACCCTCCCTCAGCAGAGCAATCTAGAAGGTAGTGACAAATGGGGACAATGTAGTGGACCCAAAGAGGTACATGCTGGGTCAAGAGGCCATGGCAAGGCAGTGTTAGAAGAACAGCAAAGGGAGGTCACAGAAACAAGCCTGAACAGTTGATCTGCTGAGGTCCGACCTCTTGCCTTCTGGGAAAATTTGCCCCTCAAAAAGTTAAAACTAAGTCTGCCATATAAGCCAGCTATACCACTCCTTGGCATCTGCCCAAAGGACTTGACATCTACTTCACAGATACCCAACCATGATTATTGCTATTCTATACACAATAACTAGGAAATGTAAACAACATACATGTCCTACAACTGACAGAAGACTGTTCAGTTGTGAAGAAAAATGGATTCATAAAATGTTCAGGTAAATGGATAGAATTAGAAAAGATCATATAGAGTATGGTAACCCAGATGAAGAAAGCCAAACATTGAATGTTCTCTCTCATCTGAGGCTCCTAGTTCCAAATCTTTAGACGTGATTACATACCCTGGACTAACTACAGAAGCCAGGAAACTAAAAGAGAACCAATTCTGGGAATCATATGTCAGTACCAAGGGTAATAGCAGGGTACAAGTGATCCAATGGGAGAATGAGAAAATGGCGGACTTTAAGTCAAGGGAGGGAGATAATACAAAAAAAAAAAGGAGAAAAGAGAAAAAAGGAAAAAATAAGAATATCTGAAAATGTGATAGTCATTTTATTAACTATCAACCTAAAATATCTACAGTACACATAAATCAATATAAACATATTTATATAGTTTAGGTGAAATATCCTTATATGGACTAACAATGTTCCCTCCAAGTGTCAAAGGTCATCTAGAAAAAAACACAACACCAGGCATGAGAAGCCCCTCTTTTGAGTTGTTGGTTAAAGTTGTCCAAGATACTCCTAAAACATTACAGGCTGCTGTTAGTGCTCTTCATTGATGTGGCAGGTAAGTCTCTATCACTGAAGACACCATGTTCTTCTGATGCAGGGTCCAGAGGTGCATGAGCTAGAACGGACCTGAAAGTCCCGTCCTTGAGGCTAGCTTTCATGATACCAAAAAGTGTCATGCAAACTTCCAAAACAGGGAAGCTATCAACAAACTTAGACAGCTAAGACATCTATGAAGCACAACTCTCATGATAATACTTAGGTAGTAACCAACAGCTCTCTAGTTAAACTCAAGACCTGCTCAACAAGAACAAAATCAGGTCTGCTGTTGGAACCCTAACCAAATACCCAGGGCTAATAAAATCATGGATTTTGGAAAATAACCTCCAATTGCCACTTTACTAAGCCAGCATAATTCCCAACTACATTCTAAAAATTTATCCTTATATCTACACAGAAGGGTAGTTCTCACTCCTCATCAGGGAAAAATTTTTGTAACAGACATAGATCATTACAGTAAACCACAGCCATAAAATGTGGAATAAAGCCAAGTCTCAAGGACACATCTCCAAGGTTCATCAACTATTTCAGAACGCAGGGTGGGAAAATTGTAAGAACCAGAAGAACTAAGTGTAGGCAAGTGTTCTGTCATGTTAGCCAGTCCCCAAATAACCACAGAGATTTATTATTAATTATACAAGCTTGGCCAATAGCTTAGACTTATTTTTAACAAGTCTTATAACTTACATTAACCCCTTTCTATTAATCTATGTGCTGCCCTGAGGCCCGTTTGCCTCATTTATTAACTTCCCATCTTGCTTTTTCTTCTGCATCTGGCTCTTGACTTCTGTTACTCTCTGATTCTGCCACTTCTTTTTCCCAGCATTCTCTCTGCTCTGAAAACCCTATCTATCTAGCTATTGGTCAATCAGCTTTTTATTATCAACGAGAGCAATACATCTTCACAGTATACAGAAGGATTATTCCATAGCAACTAAGAGTTTGCCATGAAACTGTGTCTCCTAGTAATGGTGTAGCTATACCCATAAACTCTCACCAGTATGACTCTCTTACATTTGGCTGAACAAAGGCAACAATAATAGAATTGCTAATGGATAGGGTTTGGATGTGTTTGTGGAGCCCAGGTAGCCTCAACCCTACATAAAGAACTACAGGCAACCAAGGAAATCTGACAGCAGGACAAACAGTCTTCCCCAGAGAAGAGAACACCAATTGGTTACCCAATAACAAATAGTCAGCCCTGAAAACAGATATACAAGCAACATTTTGCATACTGAAGATGGTGTATTTATGCATACATATATATACATAGATAAACATATATATTCCTGTATATATTGTTACATATGTGTGTATAGTGTATGCGTATACCAACAATTATTGAAAAAAGGCCATTAATTTGAAAGAGAGCAAGGAGGGGTGTGTGCCAGGGTTTGGAAGGAAGAATGGTGGGATGGAGAAATGATGTAATTATATTATATCAAAAATGTTTTTAATTCAAATTAATTACTTGTTAAAGATTTAAGTCATCTGGGCATGGTGGCACATGCCTTTGATCCCAGAACTTATAAAGTGGATCTCGGTGAGTTTAAAGCCAGCCTAATATACAAAATGAATTCCAGGACAGCTAGGTCTGTGACACATAGAAACCCTGTCTCGAAAAAGAGAGAGAGGGGGTTACATCATTATAACAAATATTTGAAACTGTTTAGTTTTTAGAAGAGTTTATTGCTCATTAGGGTTTATGGGGTTTAAAAATAAAGTTTTGGTATTTTCACCTTATTCTTTGTGTACCCAGTTGTTTATCCTTATGGTAAATAAATTAATGTAACTACAGGGGAAGGCCAGTTCAGAACCCCTCTCCACCATTCCTAGGAGTCTTAACTGGGGTCATCCCTGAGGATTCCCGGCAATTTCCCTAGCACCAGGCTTCTCGCTTATCCCATAGTGACTTTTTCTATCAACATTTCTCTTTCCTTGCTCTCCCACTCTATCCCTCTCCCCGCTTGACCTTCATTCCCTCCATGTTCTCATCTCCTAGCAATAGTGAAGAGGGAGTCTTAACCAGCCTTCCTCTGTAATCAGATTGATTACCCCAACTATTGTCATCGAGACTTTATTCAACAAGTGATGGAACCAGATGCAGAGATCCACAGCCAAGCACCAGGAATCCAACTGAAGAGAGGAAGGAGAGAATATCTGAGCAAAGGAGGGCAAGATCATGATAGAGAAATCTACAGAGACAGCTGAATTAAGCACACAGAAACTCATGAACTCGAGATTGACAGCTGTGGAGCCTCTATGGGATCGAACTAGGCCCTCCATATGTGGGAGACAGTGGTGATGCTTAGACTATCTGTGAGGCATGGCAGTAGGAGCAGGACCTATTGCTGGCACACGAGCTAGCTTATTGGAGCCCATTCCCTGTGGCAGGATGCCACGTTCAATATTAATGCATGAGGGAGGGACTTGGTCCTACCCCAACTTAATGTGTCAGACTTTGTTGACCTCCCATGGGAGCTCTTACCCATTAAGAGGAGTGGATGAGGGGTGGGTTACGGGGAGACTGGGTGGATGAGAGGAGAGGTGGGGGGGATGAATGGAATGTAAAATGAAATTTAAAAATGAATTAAAATTTAAAAATTAAATAATCACTTAACAAATGCTTTCTTAAAACTATTTTATCTTTTTTGAAAACAAAAAAGACCAGAGATGAATAATTGTACCAAATACACTATAATAATTCCTTGGTAAGCCTAAAGATTTCTTTGCAAGCCTCAAAAGCAATGTTTTGGTTAATGATAATTGTATCCCCAAATGTTTAGATTTGAATCTCAGAAAGGCTTGGCTAAGATATGAATCAAGAAAAACCTGTTGTGTTTTTTAAAAGGCAGTAGAAGTAAAAGCAAATAATTGCAAACTGCTCAGGTTTAGAGACAAATACATTTACATGTATATATAACTCATTGAGAAGTACAGGAGTACGTTATGCAAGAAGGTAACTATCCATAGGAAAAATTTCACTCTGAAAAGCTATAGTAATTTCTTAAAATCAATTTATACTGTCAAGGACTAGAGACCACCTGTAGAGCTAGAATTAAGACGGGGAACAAAGGGATAGCATCTTTGCTAGAACTGTGTAATTATATATATCTTGTTTTTTGAAAATATTTTTATTAGATTTGAATGCTCATGCTGATACCTACAAAGGAGAACCTAGATCTCTGACTGTTAGCCAACTCTACATGTTTCCCTTAGTGATCCTTGTCTTTTATTGTTACTCTGTCCTTTTAGCTAAGTCTATTAACCACTGAAGAAAGACAAATTGACTTTCCTTTGTCCAAATTTCTTGTTCTTAGAAAAGCATAAGAGGCAAGCAGGAAAGTGAAGAGAGTATCAGTGACCACTTTCAAGACTCTAGGTTCAGAGGTAGTTCAGAAGCAGTTATTCTCAATGAACCCTGGTAAACACAACCTAGAAGATCTGCTAAAGAATTCCAAAGAATGCTTACAACTATGCTCAAAGAACTCAAAACTTCTAAGAAAAAACAGAGCTGACTGAAATGAAAATCAATCCAAGATATAAAAATTAAATTCAGTAGAGACAGAATTGATGAAGAAAGGCCAAAATAAAAGTATGAAAGAAATGAAAAACTCATTCAGCCAAGTAAAAACCCCAGTGGATCATCTCACAAACAGAATGGATCATGTAAGGAAACAGAGTTTTGCCCCTGGAAGATAAAGTAGAGGAATCAATCACCCATACCTGTATGGGAACCTCTTTCTCTATTAAGAAAATTATTTTATTTTATTGACTATTTATTTATTTTGAAAAATTACCGCCTCCTCCCCGTTTCCCATTTCCCTCCCTCTCTTCCCACACATCTCCCCCCCCCCCCCGACTCCCCTACCTCTCTCCCCCTCCCCCCACTCCATTCCCCCTCCCTCTCGAGAATGATGAGCAGTCCAGGTTCCCTGCCCTGAGGGAAGTCCAAGGTCCTCCCACTTCTATCCAGGACCATAGCCATACTGATAAATATCTTGCATATCACCTTAGAACCTTCATCTGGCGATGGATCGAGATAGAGACAGAGACCCAAATTGGAGCACCGGACTAAGCTCTTAAGACCCAAATGAGGAGCAGAAGGAGGGAAAACATGAGCAAGGAAGTCAGGTCCACGAGGGGTGCACCCACCCGCTGTGACAGTGGATCTGATCTATTAGGAGCTCATCAAGGCCAGCGGGACTGGGACTGAATAAGCATGGGATGAAACCGGACTCCCTGAACGTGGCGGACAATGAAGGCTGATGAGAAGCCAAGGACAATGGCACTAGGTTTCAATCCTAATACATGAACTGGCTGTGTGGGAGCCTAGCCTGTTTGGATGCTCAAGAAATTTTCTTAAATGGTTTTATTAAATATTACCTATGGCCTCTCTATAGAATTATTCTTCTTTTGGCATCATTTGATTGTTGTCTTCTCAAGATGTTCCATATCTCACCCAGGTTCTGTTCATATATTTTTTAAAGTTCTACTTGACCACCTTGACAAGACATACTCATGAGCACAATAATGACACAGATATCATAAAAGTACCCAACCACTTTTTGGTAGGATATAAGGACCTTTCCCAAAGATGAAACACATTACTGGTACCATTATTAGAACCAAAAAACTACTGCGGGACATTAGCTCTAAGGTGTTGATCTTTCTTCTCACCTTATTTGAGAGGTTTCATGAACATGAAAGGCTAGCTGACTTGCAGGTTTCCAGGTCTCAATCTCTACCTCCCATCTCTTCATAAGGGCACATTGGGATTATTGCATGTTTTTTATTATTATGTGTCTTACCATGTCTGTTTTTACACTAACTTAGGCTGTCAAGATATACTTAATGAGCCATCTCTGCATACTCCAATTCAGAATTCTTTTAGGAGCCCAGAAACTAAAGTTACATAATTTATGTATCATCTTAGCATTATGAGATGACCAGAGGCTAAATACTGCAGGCCAGAAGCTACACAAGCTGACCCAGAAAAGATCCTCAGATCCATCTTTCCATAATAAGAAAATTAAAAGAGGTCTATAAAAGTAATCAGAGTCTCCTAAAACCTAGACCTGGATCATTTCTAATAAAAATTAACTGGGCTGTAATTTTGTTATACCAACAAACAAACAAGACAAGCAAGATGAAGTCACAGGAAAATTCCAGGGTTATTAGAAAAGTCCTTCCTCTGACATTTGGATGTTTTGAAAATGCTTAAAAAGCAGAACGTTCACTTGTGTTGTGAATGTACTAAAGACTGAAGTGAGAGAATTCCTACAAAAATAAAGCTCATAATGAGTAAACTTTATTGAACTATAATGACTTGACAGAATATGTTGAAAGAATTCTTAGAATAAAAACAAAACAGAACCCAAAGAAAACTTATGGTTCTGAGGTCCGCTGGGTGATCCTTTCACCTTCCAACTATCTTGGATCCTTGTAGACATTGTAAACAGAAGAAACACTGAAGGAGGGGTCTTTTGACTTGCAAAGGAGAGACAAGACAGTGAAAAACCCCTTAGTAATAACCAGTGGGTGAGCCATACCCTAAACCATCAAGAAGAGCTAATGCCATAAGAAGCACCTGAAGTGAGAACTCTCCATCTCTTTAGGACAGTCACTCTTTGGTCTCTTGCAGATATGAGACTACACTTCCTATGTTAGAATCTGCCACTTTGGTCCAGTATCTTCCTCAAAGTCAACCTCACATGCAGGTAGATGGTGTCTCAAAGAACTCAAATCTCCCTCTCTCTCTTTGCCCTTAGTGATGCCCTTTGAGCCTCTGACTTATAACATGTTCCTTCCCTCTATGTGATAGCACCAAAAATTAAATAGCGATGCATTGCTCTTCCAATGGAAATTAAGACTGTTTTCCAGAGGGACTATAGTTTTGAGGTTCAAGAAGAGTCCTTTGCTCACAACCAGATTATGTGTCTTCTGAATATAGTTCACCTGCTCTCTTTGATGCACTCCCCAAACAAGGACTCTGAGTTAAAAATTCCACTGCAATAGACAAAAGCAACTGGAGCAAACTCTACAGATTTTCTCCTAGCTGCACAAAACCAACAACAAACACCGAAGAAGCAACAGAAAGCACCAATCCTGTAGGTGATGCCCAGTCTCAGGTCTCCTCAGAGCCAACACCAATCCTGCTCTGCCTAGAAAGGACATAAAGAGGCTATGATACTGCGTCACCTCTTCCAAGATTTTAGAGTCAGTAACAAAATTGCTGCCCAGTGCTTTCTGGTACCTGTAACACAAATTACATTTTGTCACCTGTCCCTCTTAAAGCTATTTGCTTTACCTAAGGGGATCTCTTCAGAATTGTCTCAGAATGCCTCACCTTTTCTTTGCCAAGGAAGGAAAAGATTTTGTCCAGACTTGATATTTCTTTGACTTCAGTTCTCCTAATGAGCTGCAGGTGACTAGCTCTTTTGCTCAGGGACCAAAGAAATCTGTGCAAAGAACTCCATCCACCTGTGTTCAACTTTAGCAGAAAAAGACATAAAAGCTCAAAACATAAATAGTTTTTCAAGTGCACGATTTATTATTTACGGCATAACTTATCAGAAGCGGGGAAAACATTGTCAGCTGATAGACTTAAGGCTCTGTTTAGTTATCCATTAACAAAATAACCGTTGAGACAATTTCTGGATTTCCTGGATAGTGCAGACAATGAGTGCCACGCACTCCTACAGCTTCAGCATCTCCTCAGAAGCTGGTAACTTTTCAGGAGGAGCCCAGGCCTGAGCTGGCTTTCTCTATTAAGCTTTTCAACCAGCCCCAACCCTTAATTCTCCCTCTTCTCTTTGTCATCGGTCTGCTTGCTTGGTTGTTGTTGCTAGAGACAGGGTTCCAATATATAAACCAGGCTGCCCTCAAACTTGCCTCTCTCCTGCCTCAGCCTCCTGAGAACTGAGATCAGAAGTGTGTTCTGACACACCCAGCTACAAAGAGCTGCTTCTGTACATAAGAGATCTGATAAGGCTTTGGAGTTTCAATTCAACTTAGTGGAAACTGTGCAAATCCCGAAGCTAACTGGAGTATTACTTCTAACCCAGTGGCAAGGCATATTACAGCTTTGTCTTAAGACAAAAGTTGCTACTGCATACTTTCTAATAGTCCAACTGATTAGCTCTCATCTCTTTGTAAGCAGAGACTGCTCATTCATTTCCCGGCCATCCAGACCCAAATAATCACACAGAAACTGTATTAATTACAACACTGTTTGGCCAATAGCTTAGGCATATCTCTAGCTAGCTCTTATATCTTAAATTAACTCATTTCTATTATTTTGTGAATTGCCGTGAGTCTGTGGCTTACCTGTAGGTTCTGGTGTCTCTCTTCTTCAGCAGCTACAAGGCATCTCCTTGACTCCACCTACTCTTTCTCTATATGTTCAGATTTCCTGCTTGGCTTTACTCTACTAATCCATTGGCCAAAAACAGCTTTATTCATTAACCAATAAAAGTAGAAAATATACAGAAGGACATCTCACATCATTTCCTGACCAGACTTTATGTTCTTCAAGCACCACCGACTGGAGCACACATTTACTAACCTGCTGATGAACCTCTCCTGTGGTCCTGCTGCTCCCCTTCAACTCGGATGCTGCAGCATCTGGAAGCATGCCCCTGCTTTATGGCTAACAGGAGAGTTATATTAGGACTCAGTGAGTGGTGACTCTGCCTTGTTGAGTGTATTAGAATCCCCTCCTGAAAACTCAGGCTGTGTTCTTTGTTTAAGGATAATATCTCAAAATTGAAGCTGAAAGTTATCAAGATGGCATATCAAAATGTGTTATCAAAAAACTGTAGCTCTCCTGTAGAATAAGGTCTTTCACCTGAAATGAAGAGTGCCAACATTCAAGACATACTACACTTCATGGGCTTTGTCAGGCATTTAGAAACAGAGCAAACAAATACCTGTCATAGACCTTGTTGGAGTTGATCCATAATTTGAAATGTCCTAAAAGCAAAAGAATCCCCTCACCTATGATGGAAGCCCAGTGGTGTGTAGGCAGCATGCCAAGAAACTTTGAGATGGAATACCTGTCTTAGAGAGACAGAAATTGAAGGAAGTGCTAGGTGATCATGACCCCAAATGTGCTTATTGCATGCAAATATATCCAGAAAAAAAAATATCATAAAGGACTCGTACTATACTCAGTGCCTCCCCCACAACACCTTCCTTCTCCATGATCTACAGTTATGGGGTTTCACCTTTTAGAGGAAATGTCACAGGAAAAGCTCTCCAGAAATCTGTGGAAAGAAATATCCTATGCTATTATCAGAAGCAAATGAGAGAAATACCCAGGAGTCATCATAGGTTAACATCTTATAGATAATGAAGAAATCCAGAATCCCTCAGCAAGAGAATGCAAAGAAGACACCAAACAGAGCTGTCAGATGTTCCAGAGCAAGCTACCTCTGAAAGTACTTGGCTGACCTAGACCTTCGGAGAGATGACAATAGACAGTAGAAAACTTCTGCCTATGACATGGCACCAAGATCTCTGTCTCAATCTTAGGTGGTCTTTAAAAAAAAAAAAAAACCTGCTTGCCTGTAATCATTTTTGCTGCACTTTTTTATCCATCCATTATCATCTTCTATTCACAATGACTCTTTTATTCCCTCATTATGCTGTGTCAGGTCACAAAAATCTCACAAGGATGTCCACCCTATCCACTTCTATCCAACACGGTGATTAAAGTCTTAGCCAAGGTAATATAATAAGAGATGGAAAGAAAAGGGACTCGAACAGAAAAATAAGGAGTAAAAATACTCTTATTTATAGATTATATGATTCTATACAGAGGTCACCCAAGGATTCTGCCAAAGAACCCTTAGATCTCATAAACACATTCAGAAAAGTGGAAGAATGCAAAATCAACATACAAAAAAATCAGTAGTCTTTCTCCACATCAATGACAGAGTGAGAAGTAAACAAGGGAAACAATTCCACTCACAATACAAACAACACAATTACAAAGAAATATAATCACAACCAAACAAACCTGGGAATAAACCTAACCAAAGAAATCAGACCTCTACAGAAAAACTGTAAAACACTGAAGAGAAAGATTGAAGAAAACACTAGAAAGTCAATAGGCCTTCCATGTTCATGGGTTGGAAGAAGTGATCTTGTAAAGTTGGTAATCCTACCAAAATCAATGTAAAGATTTGAAGCAAAACTAATCAGATGTATATGGCGACATATAGACCAAGGATAGCCAAAGCAACAGCAAGCAAAACAAAAGCTGTGGGAAGACTTGGCACACTTGATTTCAAATTTTATTATGGGTAGTAATAAAAATAGTATGGTTCTGGAATAAAAACAAACACGCAAATCAATGGAATAGAATCAAGGACCCAAATTGAGGCCTGTGTAACTAGAATTACAAGATTTTTGACAAAGAGGCCAAAAATACATATTGGAGAAAGGACAGCATCTTTAAGAAGTGTTGCTGAGAAATTGCTTTTCAGCATTCAGAAAAATGAAACTAGAATTTGGCTTCTTTCACTGCACAAAACTCAACTCCAGACAAATCAAGGTCCTCAGGTTAAGACCGTGCTACCCTGAAATTGCTAGAGGCAAAGGTAGGCAGGGCCCTTCACTGTGCAGGCACAGCTCTGAACAGCAAAGGAAACCATGAGCAGGTGACTAGGAAGCCCACGGAATGCGAGTGACAATATTTGACAGCTGTCCATTTGGCACAGAATTGCTGTCTAGAACACACACACACACACACACGCACACACACAAATAAACCTCAAAAGAATAAATACTGAGACAATAACTCAATTTTTAAAAATAGACTACAAAATGTAAGGGGAACTAGGATGAGTTGGAAAGAGACAGTCGTGGAGAGTAGGATCAATATACATCATATGGGATATATATATACGGGGATAGATAGAATCAATATACATCATATGGATGTATATATGGGGATAGGATCAATATATATCAAATGGGATGTATATATGTGGATAGATAGGATAAATATACATAGTATGGGGTGTACATATGGGAATAGATAGGATCAATATATATCAAATGGGATGTATATATAGGTATAGATAGGATCAATATACATCGTATGGATGCATGGGACTTACAAAGAACTAAAAATATTGCCTAAGGGTTAAATAGCCTGCAGAAATAAACAGAAAATTCTCAAAAGAAAAAAAATACAAATCAAGAGTAAATGCTTAGAATTTGAAAAGGTGCTTAGAATCCTTAGTCATAAAGAGAAATGCAAATTACAGCTATTTGTAATTCCATCTCAGTCCAGTCAGAAAAGCTGTCTTCAAAAATACAAATGCAAGTGTGGGTGCAGAGAGAGGAAACTCTCACATGCAGCCATGTGCCCCAGATAACAGCACTGCAAATAGACTTTATAGCCAACCGCAGGGGTTATTGCACATCTATGCTTCCTGTGGCTCAGTTCACAAGAGTTAGGAAGTAGAATCAATCTAGGTGCCCAAAAGATGAACTGGGCAAGAAAAATGTGATACATATATGTAATGGAACATTTACTCAGCTGTAAAGAAAAATTAAGTACACAGGTAAATGGGTGGAGATGGAAAAACTAACCCTTGGTGAGGTAAGGAGGTAACTAAAGCCCAGAAGGACAAACACGACACGCTCATATATGGTACCTAGCTTCAAACCCTTTGTCTTTTGCTTACCTTATAGCATAAGTAGAAGCTAAGCAACTGGCAAGGGTAAACATTTTAAAGGATGGTGGATAGTAAGTTATAACAAAGGTAGAGAGGGTGAATAATGGGTCTGGAAAGAGGTATGCCAAGAGGGTTGCTGAAGTGGCAGGAAAAGCAGAGGTTCCCAAAAAAAGTGTATAAAGATCCACATTTATCCTACTATTTCACGACCTAATTAAAATATGCATTGCTAATTTAAATCCTAAACAGTGGGGAAAAATAAAAACAGTCAAACAAGCTTCCAATGAAAAAGCAGTGTCTGGCTAAAGGACCTTGTGAGCCAGTAGATGACAAGATGATATAGAAGCTGGGAAGGAGGGTCAAAGTCTCCAGACATCCAGAGAAGCAGCAGCTAAGGCTGCCTCACTTTAGATGGAGCAGAGGCAGCTCGAGGTGATGGGGCGTTTATGAGATTGTTTTTCAAAGCACTCATCTCATGTAATTTTACAAGTCTTGGGTGGGTAAAATCATAAGATGGTAAAATCTGTTGCAGGTCAGACTTTCCAATGTAAAAATCGTGGCAGTTCGCTTTGATAATTTATGGACATGGGGTTGTGAAAAGTGGGAAGCTGTGAGCGCAGAGCATCCATGTGGGGGCCAAGATATTTATCTTCACAAAGGAGAGCTTTAGTAAATGGAGCCTTCCTCAAACGGCTCACATTTAGCCTTCCAACACCCATTTCTTTGAGTCTTAGTGCAAGACATGAAACTAAAACCAAATGCTGCAGGAGGCTGCTAAGACACCCCTTTTCACCGATACATAAAATTTAAAAAGCATTTACAGATATTTACTTTTCATAGTTAGTGGCAAATTTCCCCAATCCTAAAAGAGATAGACATTCATTTATCCACTGGTTTTAATTTCTGAATGCATAGTTGATATTTTCACCCTGAACTTGGTGCCACGCTGAGAACTCTGGTGTGGACAATCTTCTGTTGAATCGATGTCTAATATTTGTGCAGTTGGATGTGCATGTCATCACCTGTTTACAAGGTGGAATTATGTAATAACATAATTGGCTGTCATAAAATCACGGAGCTGGGCCTGCATCCGTCCAATGGTGTACAGAACCCTAGCTCTCCTGACATATGGTCACTCGATTCTGGCGTAAGCACCTCCAATTTCAGGAAGCCAGCCTCACAATCTAAACAGACATGGGTTCATGGCATTGATCTCATCTTTGTAGGCAAACCTTGTATGTTTTATATTGATCCACTGCTTCGGGTGGAAAATGACCCCCATAATTTGCAACCTTTTTAATTATTTATTTATTTATTTATTTATTTATTTATTTATTTATTTATTTATTTATTATGTATACAGTGTTCTGTTTGCATGTATGCCTGAAGGCCAGAAGAAGGCACCAGATCTCATTACAGATGGTTGTGAGCCACCATGCGGTTGCTGGGAATTGAAGTCAGGACCTCTGGAAGAGCAGTCAATGCTCTCAACCTCTGAGAGCATGTTTGCAACCTTCTTTAATCATATGTAAGAACAGAAAGAAGGAAGTGAGGATCTGATAAAGGGTGCTGAATAATAGCTGGGATCCATGAAAACCATTACCAAAGAATCCAGTGACAAATAGGAACAAAGTCCTGGAGTTTTGCTGTGTGAGGAACAATCAAATCTTCTTTTGCAGTGTATCACCAACATCAAACACCATGTCTGCTTCTGTGGTTTAGTTCCAATGAGACTGGTATATTTAAAAAATTCACCAGTCTCTAGGCGTCTGTTGGTTAAATGGTGAAAAATGTGTCTGCGAGTTATAAAACAAAGAAGTATTAACTGTATGCCAGCGTGCCTAGCCACAGCTTCCACTATGGCCTGTGCACACTCCGGTCTGCTCCAGCTTTTGATAAAGGTCACAAGTCTATGACCACAAGCTCCTCGCCTGCTCCTAAGTGCCTGCTTGCTCATAGAAGCGAGACCAGCCCTGTCACCTGGCTGAAGTCACAGACCTGTGACTCCACCTCTCCTCACTCTCCTGAATAGAGTGCCCTTGGCACTTAACTGAAGTTACAGACCTGTAAATCCAGACACTGACCGTCCCCAGACACCATTTGTGCACGTCCTTCCTCACATGAATCAGCTGGCCAAAGCAGGGTCACCTTGCCATCCCTCACACAGTTCAGCAGCAATCACTTAACAGAACTTGAACCATAGAAACCAGGGAAGTCCAAGATTCAAATACCTCCTCAGTGTGGGTTGACTAGACACTAACACAAAAGGCTGAACCAACAAAGGAACTTCAGATATGTAAGGACCAATGTGAAACAAAAAAAAATATTAAAAAACTAAGGCAACATATCTCCTCCAGAAATTAACCACTCCAAAATAATGGTCATCAATCAGAACAAATTAGATAAAATACAGACAAAGAATTCAAGAAACAATTATAACTAAATCCAAGGATTACAAAAAAATTTAAGTTCATAATGAATTTAAGGATGATAGGAATAACCTTTTCAATGAGGTGAAAGGGAACCTCAAGGAAAGAAAGGGATTGAAGTCAGAATTCAACAAAATGGTAGGAATGTTGAAGAAAAGCCAAACAGAAATAAAACTTGAAATAGAATTTTCACTTATGCGAATAAAGAAGCTCAGTAGAAAAAGGTGGGTCATGTGGAAGGCAGAAGTTGGAGCTTGAGAGATTGGGTCACTAAATCAAACTAGTAAATTCAAGAAAAATGAGTGAATACAATATGTAAGGCCTTTGGGACACCATGAAAAGACCAAGTCTATAAATTATATACATGGAAGAAGGAGAATTCCATGTCAATAACATAGAAATTGTTTTCAATAAAATCAAAAGTCAGAGATGCCCGTTCAGGTACATAAGACATCCACAACAAAAAGGAGATAGGAACAGAAAAGAAATTCTTTGCGTCATGAGTAAAAACGATGACTATACAGAACAAAGAAAAGCTACTTGAAAGTGGCAAAACAGCCACAACAACCTACATGCAAAAGAACACCACATGGTTTTTCAAAAGAAATTCCAGAAGTCAGAGGGCTTAGAAAGATGTATTTCAAGTTTCAAAAGACCACAACCAGGAATGCAGACCGTTCTACCCAGGGAAACAACCTACCATGATTTAAGGATAACTAACGGCTATCTGTGGTATAACAGGCAAAAAGAATCTATGGCCGCTAAGATAGGTCTATGGAAGGTATTGGAAGGAACGCTGAAGACTGAGAAGACAAACATACCAATGAGTATGGTGGGGAGACCTACAGTTTATTAAGTAAAAGAAAACAACATTGAAAAAAACCAGAAAATGGAGAGAATTAGAATAGACATTTCAATAAGAATAAAAATTTTGGTCTCATTTGCCCAGTTAAAAGACATAGAAATTAATCTCAACTTTAAACACAGAGATTACCTTAGAACAAAATAATGAGCAATGATATTACAAGAAGATGGGACCAGGAAGCAGGCAGGTTTTTCTGTTCTAATAGCAAACAAAACAGGATCAAACTAGAATTAGTCAGGAGAGGTAAAGGAGGCCCCTTCATACTAATTAAAGGAATAATCATAAAAAGGAAATTACAAGTCTAAACACACATGCACAGAACACAAGTGCTGTCAACTTAATAAAATAAATATTCTGGATATAAAGTCATAGATTAATCACGGCACAGTAATAGACAGGTCATACAGACAAGAAATAAACAGAGAAACAATGGAGTCAAGTGACATCATAAATCAAATGCACCTAACTGCAGTCATTGGGTTCAAATACTACAGAATACATATTCTTCTCAGCAACCCATGTAACTTACTCTAAAATAAATCACATATTGAAATACAAAAGAAATCTCAACAAATACAGGAAAATTTAAGTAACTTTTTATGTCACAAAATAAAGTTGAAAATCAACACCAAGAAAAACAATAAAACAATGCATGAACTCATGGAGATTAAACAACACACGTACATAATGATGACTATGTCAATGAAGAAATTTAAAAAGTGAATATAATGAAAAATCTAAACACAACATACCAGAAGCTATCAGGTACAATAAAAGAAATCCTAAAAGTGGGACTTGTAGCTTTAAGTACCCATTAAAAACCATCAGACCAATCTCCAATAAATAACTTATTGATATATATTTAGGACTTAGGTAATAAGAACAAACCAAAAACAGTAGATGGAAAAAATATTGAAGAATGGGGCAGAAATCAGTGAAATAGAGATGGAAAAAAATAGCAGGAATCAATAAAACCAAACTGGGTTCTTTGAAATGGTAATAAGATTGGTCATGGTGCTCTCCCAGAAAACAAACTCTTGTACTATTATTCTTGGTTGTCTGGAAGAACTCAATAGTAATACCCTATTAGTGAATATACCACACACTGTGGATACAACCCACAAATCCAAGCTGAACTGAAGTAGGATCTTCCCCCTTACTATTTCAGGTCCATAGTTCCAGAAGGACACCGTGTAGACTGTTGAGGGGAAAATTTATCAAGGTGTTCCTAAGATTTGGATGCCACATGACACAATACCAGCTTGTCAGGAAATACATGTTCACTGATATAATAATAGCATGAGTATTTGGGAGGTAACAGCTTTCTGATAAATTTAAGTCCTGCTTCATGGGAAGGCATTCATGCTTGGTACTATAAATCTGGCCAAAAGTCTATGACTGAGGAGATCACAGCTGTAGGGTACAACTGAGTATAACACTGTACTAAATGACCATTGTGTGGTCAAACTGTCTTATATGTACGCCTATGCCCACAGACTAGTGGCATTCTCAGCTTAATCAGAGGGTGACAGTTAATGCAGAAACTTATAACTGCTTGAAGTGCTAAATACAAGCCACTACTGAGTCCATAGCCCTTAATGAGACATCTTTCTCACTCTTTCCAAAGACAGGGAAGATCACAAATATGGAGACAGAAAGATTATGAGAGACAAAGGATAGAGAAGAATGCTATGAAATGCTGTCTCCCAGCATTGCAATCATGAACATATTGTAGCTCCGGCAACCTGAACACACACATACACACACACACACACACACACACACACACACACACAAATAGAGAGGGGGGAGGGAGAGGGAGAGAGAGTATTGGAAAGACGAAGGAGGACATCACAAGTTGGAAGTGGGTAAGATGGTAATTAGGCTGCAAACAGGCAGAATACTTTATATGCACATATAAAACTGACAAAAAGATTTTAAATAATGTCAGTATATTTCTTCTAGATTATCGCCATACCATGAAGTTTTCTAATGTCACTGATGCTCCTTTGCTCGCCAGCTTACTAGGACATATTAGCTAGACACAGACTCTGGTCATAAGCTGCTACTGGTGGGGCCTGAATTTGTTCCTAGTTTCTCAAGCATCTGGAACAGCACATGCGACAACTTTGTGCTAATTTTTAAGACAATGGAACTGAACCACTTTACAAGCTCACTTCCTACAAGTAATATATCACTGAAACATTGTACCACATACCACATAAAGGAAATGTCTTTTCTGAAAACCAGATGTGGCAATGTTTGTTGAGTACTTACTCAGAATATGTGTCACATTGCTGAGTGATGTTTATGAAAATCTCATGTGATTCCTTATGTGTGTGTGTGAAACGTCTTTATCTGGTTTGTAGAACTCACGTGCTCCTATTTTGTTTGTTTCATTTTATTACTTTATGGTTCTTAAAAGCAGAGTGAGAGGAGAAAGAATCTCACATTATAGAAACCAATTATTGGAAGCCACAGCTCTTATTCAAATATTATGATAAGAATTTACTATCTTCGTTCACTAAAAGAATGAATTTTAATTTTGTGACAACCCAAAGAAAATCAACAGCAGCTTGTCAGCGAGCAGTGGAGAGCTGGACATTTGGATGCGGAGCTCGTCAGCCTCGTAAAGCAGCAAGTGCTGCTCCTTGGTGCCCTTGGCAGGGTGGTTTGTCCCTTTGTCTTTCACTTTCTCTTTCAGGAGGAAATGAGCCCTCTTTCAAGAGATGCTTTGTTTACATAATGTTCAAGTCTCAGAACAAAACACAACACTTCCCCCAAGTGTCTGACGACAGGATCATGAAATCCAGGTCAAACGATCCTTATTTCAGGTGTCGTATCAGGTACTTCTGCTATATCAGTGCTCATTTCTGTTTGATTCATCAGGCAGGCTCCAACGGGAGCATCTTTGATACTCTCAAGACCAAACCCCTATGACGCAGAGGCAATCTCCGCATATATCCAATGACCTCCTCTACTACTTCCTCCACTCTCCTCTCTTCTCTCCCTCTGAATTCACAGAACTCAGACCTGCTCCCGCTTGACCGCATAGTGCCCCCTGGGCTGGCGTCCCTAGATTGCCCAAGGCTGCAGAGGTGCTTCCATATGATCAACAATGATGTGCTTACTTCGGGCCGCTCTCCTTGTCTATTCACCCTCCACACTGGCAGGGAATTGTTTCAGAGTTCCTTTAAGAGTTAAATATGTCACGTTCACATAGAACACATACAAATTCTTTATCAAGGAATACTGGGGAGTGGTTCAGGCCCTGTACTGCTCTTGCAAAGGACCAGGGTTCAGTTCCCAGCACCCATGTAGTAGATCACAACCATTCTAGTTCCATGGACACCAGGCACACACATGATACACATATAAGCAAAACTCTCATGCACATGAAATAAATAAATCTTTTAATAAAGAATCTACAATGTCTAAGATAGCAAAATCCTCATTTTGAGCCCTACAAATCCCCTATCCTTGGAAACTTATATTCTCCCAGTACCAACAGTAATTCTGGCTACCTGTCCTTCATCCTGTATGCAATGTTGTCAGCTTCTACCTCCACCTCTTTCCAAAAGAAGGGCTGACCATGGTTTCCTCCTGAAAGATAGGGAGTGTCAGAAAGAGAACTAATGTCTGCCCCCTCAGTACTTCATATTTTGTCTGAGCACATTTCTGCTATTACTTAACAACTCTTCCTGATTCCTTTGCTCTGCTTTTAGTTTAAATCATCAATAGTAATCAGCTACTCAATGATTCTACCAAATTTTATTTTCACAATTAAAATATTCTTACTTAAATTCAATATAATACCCAGCAGACCTTTTTTAATATACTAGAAATTGATACTAAAGTGTATATGGAATTCTAATATGGAAATACAAAAGGCCTAAAGTAGGAAAACTATTGTCAAAAAAGGATGAAAACAGGTGATTGTGCTGGACAGTTTTATTTAAATTTGACACAAGATAAAGTCATTTGAGAGGAAGGAATCTTTGTCAAGAAAATGCCTCCAAGTCGGGCAGTGGTGGTGCATGCCTTTAATCTGAGCACTCGGGAGGCAGAGGCAGGCTGATCTCTGGGTGTTCTAGGCCAGCTTGGTCTACAAGAGCTAATTCCAGGACAAGCTCCAAAGCTACAGAGAAACCCTGTCTCAAAAAAAAAAAAGAAAGAAAGGAAGGAAGGAAGGAAGGAAGGAAGGAAGGAAGGAAGGAAGGAAAGAAGGAAGGAAGGGAGAAAATGCCTCCATAAGATCTGGTTGCAGCCAGGCCTGTAAGGCATTTTCTTAGTTAGTGATTGATGGTGAGGGCCCAGCTCAGGGTGGGTGATGTTACCCCTGGGCTCATGGTCCAGGGTTCTCTAAGAAAACAGGCTGAGCAAACCATGAGGAGCAAACCAGTAAACAGCACCCTCTATGGCCTTTGCATCAGCGCCTGCCTCCAGGTTACTGCCTTGCTCAGGTTCCTGTCCTGACTTTCTTTGATGATGAATAAATCCTTTCCTCCTCAACTTGCTGTTTGGTCCCAGCGTTTCATTGCAACAATAGACTCCCTAACTAAGACAGTGATCCATGCCTGTAACACCAGCGCTTGGGAAGCCTAAGCAGGGACATTGCCTTGATTTCAAGGCAAACCTGGGCTAAATGATGAGGTCCATGTCAATCTACAGTACAGAGATGATGATGATGATAATAATAATTATTATTTAAGAGAACAAACCTGAAAGAGTTCTTGATTTTAAGAATACCTGTAAGGCTATGGTAACCTAGAAAATGTACATAAATATACAGATGGGAACAAAAAGATCCACAAAGCACAACATGTAATATAAAGAGTTTAAATTCCTTTGGAAATCCCTACCCTGTAACAGAGTCTGGCATTTGTTGAACAATTATTGAATGAATGGAAAATGAATAAACAAATTGTGTTCTTTGAAAGACATTAGCCTGAAGGCTCTTATCATAGATGTTTGCCAAAACTGGACTAAGGGTTTCCTTTTAGGGTGGCACTAGGACTCTGAGCATCAGAGCATCTAACTGGTAACATGAGGTTAGTTAGATGCCTGGAAAAGCACACAGAACTATCATGTTCCAAATAATAGAAGCAGCTTGGCTTTCTAATTAGAACATTTGATAAAAGAGACACTTTTGGAGATCCCTGCTGCAGGGAGCAAATGAGGACCAGCAAATGGCTGGATAAATTCCACAGTTTTGTGACCAGCTGGAACTGCTAAGAGGCTTTGAGGAAAACCGTGAAAGGGTGATGGGCCACCTTGCTAGTAGCTCACATCAAGGGAGCTTCCACAAGGAGGTATCAAACAGGCTCCAACTGGACCTCCAGTACTGCTGTTTTTTTTTTTTAATAGTCCCTGTCTATCACTCAGCTGAAGGCAGAGATTGTTTCAATACATTCCTCCTTGAAGGGTAAAAGCTCATTCCCTGTAGAAAAGCCAGGAGCAAGAAGGTCTCTGGGGGCATCAGCATGCAATGGAAAATGTGAGAAGAGTCCAACCTTCAACTTTTAGTAGAGGGTAGGGACCGGAAAAAGGGTAAGAATAGAATAACAGGAACAGTGTTTGAAATTTCCAATGAGACAAGTTTTGAACAAGAACCAATGTAAATGCTGCAGAATGCTGAGGAATTTCAAACCAAACTGAGGATTCAGCAACACTTTCATTGCTAGAAAGAACTGAGCCTTTGGAGTTTTGTTGTTGTTTTTAGATCTCTTCTCCAAACAAATTAAGATACTAAAACATGACCTGTTCAATACCTGAACCAAACCATTTTAGCTGCTCGTGTTTCCCAGTATGGAGTATTTCTCTTTCAAAATGCCAATATTTCTTAAATACTGTTATATTAAAATTTCCAGTTTTTTTCCCTCGGTTAACACTGTGATGTAGAATTTCAAACCCACTACCCAAATCAAAATACTTCTTAGAAGACTGCAAGAGCATGGCTAGAAAAAAAACTCAGGGATAAAGAGCACTGGCTGCTTTTGCCCAGGACCCAGGCTAGTTCCTAGCACCCATATCAGGCAGCTTACAACCACCTGTAGTCTATCTTCAAGGGATCCAACATCCGCTTCTGGCTACCTGTACACATGTAATGCACATACATTTACTCATGCACACACATGTACATAAACACATAAAATAAACAAATAAATCTTTACAAAAGAACCTACCCATCCTCCCCAAAAAATTACAAAGTTGAATTCTGCTTTTGCCTCAGATTTTTTTCTTATTGAGAATAACTTTGGGCATTAAATTTAAATATGTAATGCAAAAGTTTGATGATAAAGTTTGCTTTCCTTAATCGTAAATAAAATAGCTAGTATGTTATGATTATTTTGCCGCTATGATTATTGATCCCTAAGATATATTTACCTTGTGCTGAAGTACAAAGTACTTGCAATGAATATGTTTACTCCATTGAACATAAAATGGTAAGTAATCATTGAGAAAAAGCATGAAAATACAAAATAAGAAAGAGAACCTTGGAATACGACTCAGTTTTTCTTAGTGCAAGGAGGCTGTCAATTTTTAATGTCCTTTATGTTATCATAATGTATGAAGCCCCACTCTCTCACTGGTAGGTGTCACAGCAGTGATAAAGTCAGCCACGGGACATTTCCATGAGGCCATCTGGGTACCCCACGTCTAACATAGCTCACCAACTGTAGGAAGAGAAACGTTTTCTCAAGGTACTGACTTCAGCAACCCTAGGTAAAACCATCAAATGTATTTTAGAACTTCCCTTGGCTTAATGCAGACAGGCCTTGAAATACCACTTTTATCCGTAAAAGTCCCACTTTCAAGCAGAAAGAATCTATCATGGCTGTTAGAATGAAACCTCGTTGTTGTCACGAGGTACTGTTGGCTACATAGGTTACGTAGACACGAAGTCTCCTGGCCTAGCTGATTCTTCCGTTGGGCTTTCCACAACACACACATTCCCATTCGTCATTTGTCACCAAATTCAGTAGCTGGTGAGGGAGGTTTACTGCAGCTCTCCGAGCCTCTCACACACTGCCTTAGATTTTAGGTAGATAGCTTTAGAACGCTACTGTGCACTGTGTGAATAGTCTACCCTTATCTGTCTTGGATCCATGCATGGCCTCTGTCAGATCAATAAAAACACATTCTGTATCTCTCCTGAGCCTTCTCTGAGGATGAGCTCTTTGATTTCTGGGGACAGACACAATCTGTGAGTCTACTCTATGGCAAGGAACAGCATTTGATGGGCAAGAATAAAAGTCATCCCTAAACCTCATCAAGCCTTTGTCCTCTGTCATTCCAATAATGGCTGCCTCAGAGCAATCTGAAGAGCGAACCATGTTTTCACAGTAGAGAAGACGATTCTTAAGAGAAGAAAGAATTCTACATGGGAGCTAGCATAATGGGGAGTTAAAGAAACAAAAATTTTTGATTTTTATGGAAGAAAGAAAATCATACTAAGGATATCCTTTGTTCATCCAATTCTCACTCATCACATTCTCCTGGAATAAAAAGATATATTGTCTAGACCCTGGGATAGAAAAACTGTCTCCTATTCCCACTCTTGTACACCTAGTCAGCTCAAGGTCAAATAAGTGGATTACATCTTTGGGCTTCTTTTTTTATTTTTATTTTTTCATGCAGGTTGAGTGATTTTCTTTTTTATATTTATTTGTTTGGTTGAGTTTTTTGTTTTTGTTTTTTTTTTTCAAGACAGGGTCTCTCTGTAGCTTTGGAGCCTGTTCTGGAACTCACTTGGTAGACCAGGCTGGCCTCAAACTCACTGAGATCCACCTATCTTTGGGGTTAAAGGCATGTACCATCGCCTCCCAGCCTTTTTAAAAAATAAATAGATAGTAAAAGGCTAATCAACCCAATTATAAAATGGGGCTCTGAGCTGAACAGAGATCTCTCAACAGAAGAAGTTCAAATGGCCAAAAGACACCTAAAGTCATGCTCAACTTCCTTAGTGATCAGGGAAATGCAAATCAAGACAACTTTAAGATACCATCTTACACCTGTCAGAATGGCTAAAATCAAAAACACCAATGATAGCCTTTGCTGGAGAGGTTGTGGAGAAAGGGGTACACTCATCCATTGCTGGTGGGAATGCAAACCTGTGCAACCACTCTGGAAAGCAGTGTGGAGGTTTCTCAGGAAGTTCGGAATCAACCTACCCATGGACCCAGCAATACCACTCTTGGGAATATACCCAAGAGAGGCCGTATTATACAACAAAAGTATATGCTCTACTATGTTCATAGCAGCATTGTTTGTAATAGCCAGAACCTGGAAACAACCTAGATGCCCTTCAACTGAAGAATGGATGAAGAAAGTATGGAATATGTACATATTAGAGTACTACTCAGCAGTAAAAAAACAAGGACTTCTTGAAGTTTGCAGGCAAATGGATGGAAATTGAAAACACTATCCTGAGTGAGGTAAGCCAGACCCAAAAAGAGGAACATGGGATGTACTCACTCATATTTGGTTTCTAGCCATAAATAAAGGTCATTGAGCCTATAATTCGGGTTCTTAGAGAAGCCAAATAAGAAGGAGAACCCAAAGAAAAACATATAGGCATCCTCCGGAATACTAACCTTCATCAGGCGATGAAAGGAGACAGAGACAAAGACCCACATTGGAGCACCGGACTGAAATCTCAAGGTCCAAGTCAGGAGCGGAAGGAGAGAGAGCACGAGCAGGGAGCTCAGGACCGCAAGGGGTGCACCCACACACTGAGACAGTGGGGATGTTCTGTCGGGAACTCACCAAGGCCAGTTGGCCTGGGTCTGAAAAAGCCTGGGTTAAAACCGGCCTCGCTGAACATAGCGGACAATGAGGACTACTGAGACCTCAAGAACAATGGCAATGGGTTTTTGATCCTACTGCACCTATTGGCTTTGTGGGAGCCTAGGCAGTTTGGATGCTCACCTTACTAGACCTGGATAGAGGTGGGTGGTCCTTGGACTTCCCACAGGGCGGGGAACCATGATTGCTCTTTTGGTGGATGAGGAAGGGGGATTTGACTGGGGGGAGGGGGAGGGAAGGGGAGGCAGCAGTAGGGAAGAGACAGAAATCTTTAATAAATAAATAAATAAATTTAAAAAAATAAATAAATAAATAGATAAAATTTTACATACCAGTCCCAGTTTCCTGTCCCTCCAAACTTTTCCGTTCCTCCCACCTCCCCCCCTCCCCCCACTGCCATCCACTCCTCAGAGAGGGTGAGGCCTCCCACTGGAGTCAACAAATTATGTCACATCACTTGAGGCAGGACCAAGCCCCTAGCTACCCACCTGTAGCTAGGCTGAACAAGGAATACCCTCTATAGGGAATGGGCTCCAAAGCGGCAGGTCATGCACTAGGTATAAATACTGGTTCCACTGCTAGTGGCCCCACAAACTGCCCATACCACAAAACCGCCACCCACATTCAGAGAGCCTAGTTTGGTTTCACGCTGTCAATCCAGGGTCAGTGAGCTCCCACCAGATTGAGTCAGCTGTTTCTGTGGGTTTCCCCATCATGGTCTTGACCCCTTTGCTTATATTATCACTCCTCCTTCTCTTTGACTAGAATCTGTGTGCTTGGCCCAGTGCTTAGCTGTGGGTCTCTGCATCTGCTGGATGAAGGTTCTATGATGACAATTAAGATAGTCTTCAATCTGATTACAGTGGAAGGGCAGTTTAGGTACCCTCTCCACTATTGCTTGGGTTCTAAGTTGGGGTCATTCTTGCAGTTTCCCTAGCTAGTGCCTGGTTTTTCACTAACCCCACAATGGCTCCCACTTCCAAAGTATCTCTTTCCTCGCTCTCCTTCTCTGTCCTTTAACCAGTTTGATCTTCCCTACACCTCATGTTCTCCTCCCTGCTTCCCTTACCCCCCCCTCACTCCCCCACTACTCTCCCCCTTTCCCCCGGTGCTGCCAATTTACTAAGGAGATCTTGTCTACTTCCCCTTCCCAGGGGGATCCATGTATGCCTTTCTTAGGGTTCTCCTTATTTCCTGTCTTCTCTGGGGTTGTCGACTGTAGGCTGGTTATCCTTTGTTTTATGTCTAATATCCACTTAGGAGCGAGTACATACGATTTTTTTTCTTTGTCTTGGTTAACCTTACTCAGGATGGTTTTTTCTAGTTCCATCCATTTGGCTGCAAACTTCAAGATGCCATTTTTTTTAACCACTGAGTAGTACTCTATTGTGTAAATGTACCACATATTTTTTTAATCTATTCTTTGGTTGAGGGGCATTTAGGTTGTTTCCGGGTTCTTGGCTATTGCAAATAATGTTGCTATGAACATAGTTGAGAAAATGTCCTTGTGGTATGGGTCTTCATCCTTTGGGTTTATGCCCAAGAGTGGTATTGCTGAGCATTGAAGTTGATTGATTCCCACCATACTGATCAACAGCTCTTACTCAGTAGCCATGCCCCAGTAGGTAACATTACTTTTTTTTTTTAATGTTTCTCCTAAGCCAGGCTTTCTGTACAGAGAAATATAAAGATAGAGCTCTTAATGAGGGGAGGATGCCTGATGACCTAGGAGAGGTGGCAGCCACCAGTGGAGAGATAGAAAACCGCAAACTCAGATAGAGACTAGTCCATATGTTTGTTGAGGGCCCTCCCAGGTTCACAGTTAATACCATGCACATGACAGCTCTTTCTAAGCTCAAATGGTCACCTAACTTAACAAAGTAAACACGTGCTTTCCTAAGTCTGTATAGCAAAACCCCATTTGCCCTAATGTCTTTTAATTAGCACCTCACTTGTCCAGAATTTGGTCAAGAACCCATAAGCCACATTTGTTCCTAAGAAATGTAACGAGCTGGTACAAAGTTCAGACTCTGAGTCTAGGTATGTGACTCTTGGGAGAGGCCTCATCGAAAGCAATTCATTTCCATCTTTATGTAATTCTGTCTGACATGACTGTAAGATTTGTCAGTGCACAAACAGATTAGAAACCATGTTTAAAAGAGGATTAACTCAATCACTCAGTCAGATACCGAAAGTAAGAAAAACTCTGAAGGTCATAAGCCCATAGCTACTTAGCTGTGGATCCCCTCCAGAAGTGGGGTAACATCACACTCCATGGCTTCTAAGGGAACACCTTCTTTACTTCCTAGACTGTCAGCAAATGTCAGGAACGATGTTAATGTCTTTGTTTTCTTTTTGCATGTCCCATGGCAACTTATACAACAAATCTAATTCAATATGGCTTCCTTGAATGTCCTCAGACTCTCAGCAGCCTTTTAGTCACCCCCATACTTCTTGCTATTTTGTAAGCATGTTATCAGTGTCTTTCATTTTTTGTGACTGTCTCATACACTAGATTATAAGTTCCATTTAACAGGGATCCCCGGCTCACCATTGACTGTCTAATCCTAATTCTGTGATCACCAAATAAATGGGGTTTGAGAAATAAATGTCGAGCAAATAAGGAAAGAAACCAGAAAAGCATTTATTACCACATACTACTGTGGAAGCATTTCTTTAGGTTTAGGGATGATGCAAAGACAGATGGCAACGAGATGTTGGGTTCCTGAAAAGACTGTGCAAGGAGAAGAAGATAACAACTTTTTGAAGGTTATCATGTATAAGGAGAATTAATCCTCACAATAACAAACAAAAAAGAAGGAACCATCAGTCCCCAGTGCGTGGATGAAGATGCTGAAGTTAGGCATCTTTTCAGTTTGATGTAATTAGTGGTAAAACCTGCTGCAAGCCTGAGGTCTGTGTTGCATTGCTTTGATGAATAAAGCTTCAATTACCTTCTTCTGAGGAATAACTCATGCAGTATCTGGAACACTACAATGTCCAGAAATAAGACTTGAAATCTAAAGGGTCTAATTAAGACAGGAGGAAGGCCTTGTTGACTGGGGCTGAGTCAAGTGTCTGAGACTCAAGACAAATAGACCAGGTTCAAAAGGCAGACAGAAATCATAAAAAGTCAGAATTAAAAGGCAAGAGTCCCAGCAAACAGGATCTGAGTCACTCTTCAGCCCACTGAAACCTAGCTGCCACCCCCAAATTTTCCCAAACAGTTCCCCCTAAGGTCATCAATGACTTGGGCATCTCCAAATCCAATGAATGACATTTGGTCTTTGTCTTGCCTCACATCCCAGTAACATTTGTCTGTCTGACCATTTCCTTCCCTGTGAATCATTGTTTATCTTTGGCCTGCCTGACCACACTTTCTGCAAGTCTTCCCACTGTTAGGGGTTCCTCAAGACAATCAAGTAACATAACTGTAACATATATACAGAATGCCTAGGTCAGTCCCAGGCATGCTTCCTAGATGTCAGTTCAGTCTCTGTGAGTCCCTGTGAGCCAAAGTTAGTTGATTATATGATTTTTTTGTGTGTGTTGTCCTTATTCTTCTGGCTCCAATAATCCTTTGTCCTTCCCTTCTGCAGAATATTCGAACACCGCTTAATGTTTGGTCGTGGGTCTGCATCTGCTTCCATCCGTTGCTGGATGATGCCTATCTGATGACACAGGAGATGGCTAGCTCCCACTATTGCTAGGAGTCTAAGCTGGGGTCTTCCTTGTAGATTCTGAGAGATTCCCTTGTGCAAGGTTTTTACCTGACCCCAAGCTGCCCCCCCCTTTCTAGTAGTCTCTTTCAGTACTCTCCTTCTTTATCCTACCCCCCACCCCAACCTAATCGCTCATGTTCCCATCCCTACCCACCCACAATCCACTCAAGAGTGACCTGGGTGTCCCCCCACAAACCCTCCTTGTTACCTCTGATCTCTAGGGTTGTGGATAGTAGCATGGTTATCTTCTTATTACAGCTGATATCCACTTATGAGTGACTACATACCATTTTGTCTTTCTCAGTCTGGGTTACCAAACTCAGGATGATTTTTTTCTCTAGTTCCATCAATTTGTCTTCAAATTTCCTGGTGTCCTTATTTTTAACAGCAGAGTAATACTCAATTGTGTAGATGTACCACATTTTCTTTATCCATCCCTCGGGTGAGGAACATCTAGGTTGTTTCCAGGTTCTGGCTACTATAAATAAAGCAATGGAGGAGTGGGTCCCTTGCTCCACATCCTCTCCAACTTGGGCTGACCCTTGTGTTTTTGATCGTAGCCATTCTAATAGATGTCTTTTAGGAATCTCAGGGTTGTTTTGATTTGCATCTCCCTGATGACTAAGGATGCTGAACATCTCCTTAAATGTCTTTTAGCCATTTGAGATTCTTCTGTTGAGAATTCTGTTCGAATCTATGTAAACCATGTTTAGTTGGATTATTTGATTTGTTAATATCTAGCTTCTTGAGTCTTTATATATTTTGGAAATCAACCCTCTGTCAGAGGTGGGGTTGGTAAAGAACTTTTCCCAATCTCTAGATTGCTGTTTTGTCCTATTGATAGTGTCCTTTGCCTTACAGAATCTTTTCAATTTCATGAGGTTCCTGTTTGATAATTGTTGATCTTACTGCTTATCCTATTGTTTTTGTGTTCAGAAAGTTGTCTCCTGTGCCTATGCATTCAAGATTATTTCCCACTTTCTCTTCTCTCAGGGTCAGTGTATCGGGATTTATGTTGAGGTCTTTGATCCATCTGGACTTGAGTTCTGTGCAGGGTGATAGATAGGAGTTGATTTGCACACTTCTATATGTTGATATCCAGTTTATACCAGCACCATTTGCTGAAGATACTTTCTTTTCTCCATTGCATAATTTTGGCTTCTTTGTCAAATATCTGGTGTCAGTAGATGTGAGGATTTGTGAGGTCTTCTATTTGATATCATAGATCCACTTGTCCCTTTTTATGCTAATACCATGTAGTTTAGTGAGTGGTGGACAGTATCTTCCTTGGGGTCCCTAGGACACTCTGGCCTTCAGTACAGCTGCAGAGGCTATGGGCCCAGGGGAGGGGGTACAGTTTGGAATGGCTGGTCAGGCTTTAAGGAGTTATGTCCTCTATTTTCAGCAGCACTGTGTTTATAAGTAAATCTCAAGAAAGAAGCACATAATTGTGTGGGAAGTCCTTCTGTCTATGTGTTGCTTTTATTGGTTAATGAATAAAGAAACTTCTTTGGCCTGTCATAGGACAGAATAGAGTGAGGTGGCGAAAACTAAATTGAATGCTGGGAGAAAGAAGGCAGAGTCAAAAGAAGCCATGGAACAGCCAGAGGACAAAGACACAAGCTGTCAGTTAGAACCTTGCCGGTAGGCCATGAACCTTGTAATAAAATATAAAATAATAGACTTGGGTCAACCAAAGATATAAGAGCTAGCCAGGAATATGCTTACGTGATTGGCCAAGCAATGATTTAAATAATATAGTTTCTGAGTGGCTATTTTGAGTCAGGGCAGCCAAGAACAAACAAGCAGCCTCCAATAACACACATAATGACAAAATTGTGGCCAAAGTTACTGAGAATTTAATTATTTCCATTGGACAGGATTTTGCTATGTTAGTTTCTCAATTATATTCTAGTAGTTTAAAAATTATTCATCTATCTTAGTATGTATAAACATGTGCCTGAAGGAGTTTATGTGCACCACATGCCTGCAGGAACCCTTGGAGGCAAGAGGGCATCAGATGCTCTGGAACTGGAGTTACAGCAGCTATGAACCAAACTTGGATGCTCTCTGAGAGTAGTAAGTATGCTAAACCACTGGACATCTCCCCAGGCCATATTCCACTAGTTATATGTCCACAGTTCCCCTTTTTACATTTATAATATAGATATTTTAAAAATCAACAAATTTTTATTACTTACATGTGCTTTCTTTATTGATGATTACAGGAGGGACTAATGCCTGGCAGTATAAACATGATCAAAAGTCTATGACTGGTGAGGTCTAATTCCTAGATGGAACCAACTTCTATTGTTTCCTAAATGAGTATGTTGTTAAACTGCCTTCTAAATAGTTATATTTATATCCATAGACTAATTATCAACCTTTGTCAAAGAACTGTGAATAACTTTCTGAAGGGCTAAGAATAAGTAGCTCTTCAGTGTTCAACCTAAATAGGACATGTAAGTCCCCTCGTCCAAGGCTCAGGAAAAAAGGAACAGGAAGAATGCAAAAGGAAGAGGAAGAGGAGAGTGTTATGGAACACTAAATGCTCTCTTCTGGGCATGGCATGGCTATAGTACTCATGCATCACTGAGCTGTCTCCCTCTGATACCAACTGCTATTAGATCTAACCCAAAGAGATTCTTCAAGGCCTGAAATGCTAATACAAGTGACTGGCATGCTATTTTTTAGTGTTTGGTAATAATAAATACTGTTTAGATGAGTGTGTGTCCATCATAATCCCATCCCTAGCCCAGGCTTGGCATACTAATCAGCTGCCTAAGTAAAGCCTGCCTCACCCTGGACTCATGACCTACCCCGCTGGTAGTTGGTTCTCCTCCCTCGATGCAGCAGCAAGAGGGCAGGAGCAGAAGAGCAGGAAGCAGTTAAGCGTGTGTTTACTCTATGACTCATTGAGTTGACTCCTGAGTATTTATCCAAGAGAAATAACAACATGTGTCCACACAAAGGCTTGTATGTGCATGTTCGGGGCAACTTTGTTGATAATGAGAATAACCCCGAACTGGAAACCAGCCAATGTCCAGCACTGGCGAATGGGTGAATGGGTGGTTTAGCCATCCAGTAGAGTACTACATGACAATAGAAAAACAATAAACTACTAGGAAAGGCAACAAGATAGATGGATCTCAATTCATACACAAAATATGACATGGCACATGATGCTTTCTTGAACACCTATGTCTTTGTAACTGTAGAAAATACAAACTAATTCATGACAGAACGTAAATCAGTAGTTGTGAGGGCCAAAGGCTGGGGAACTCTTTAAAGGAGCATGGAAAAAAACCATTGTAGGGATGACAATGCCTCGCATGAACCCTGACTGTGGTGACTATTTCACAGGCATCCAGAAGGTCATCTGCACAGAACTATTCACACTTAACAGATGTGCCTGTGTGTGAATGGTGCCCCAGGGCTGGGCTACAGCTCCATAGAACTATGCTTTCCTAGTGAGTGTAAGATATTGATCCCTTTGGGAGGTGGTGGTGCACACCTTTAATCCCAGCACTAGGGAGTCAGAGGCAGGCGGATCTCTGTGAGTTTGAGGTCAGCCTGGTCTATAAATCAAGTTCCAGGGCAACCAGAGCTGTAACTCAGAGAAATCCCTGTCTGGAAAAGCTAAAAATAAAAATAAATTTAAAAAAAGGTATTGATCCCCAACTTGCTAAATAAGTAAAAGGAATAAACTCTACCTTAAGTTGCTGGCTGGTAAATCCATGAACAAGGAGTAATAGTGAACTCTAGAGAAATGCAAAAATGAAACACACTCACAAATCACTTAATGCCCGAATTTTATCAGAGTATGCTTTGATTGTTTTCTTCTTCTCCTTTTCTGGTGCTGAGAACAAACCAGGGCCTCTCAGGCTAAGCACGAATTCTACACCACAGCCTCTCTGTCTGAATTTTAAAAGTGCAGACCTTCGGATTTCTTCTTCTCACACACAAAACATTCCAACCACAATTTCAAAGTGCAGATCCTAAAGACAATAGACATACAATTATTTTAAATCAGAAACAAAGCAATCAGGTGTTACCTGCAAGTACATGGAACTGATGCTAAGTACTGCTAATTTAACTTTATTTGGAAATATTCTTTGTATCTCTTGCTAGATAACTAGGGAAACAGTCATATATATATAAACTATTTCAAGTGAGAAAAAGAGTGAGACATCCTGAAGCCCTGGTGGGAACTGAGCCCCTGGGTACAGTACGCATGTGTGAAGTATGGAGGAAAGCCTGGAGGTGCGGAGCCTGGCCTGGAAGAACCACAGAAAGGTGGCAAGCCATTCGGAAATAGCTAGAAAACTAGGCAGCCTAAGTGAGTGGCACTTATTGCTGTACACATTTTACATTCCCTTTTTTTTTTCTGGAACCAAATGAGTGTAATTATTTAAATTACAGTAAAAGTAAGTGGGTACAGCCAAGTGGAAGTTAAGGCCTTTGCAAAGGGAACATGGCCTTCACTGGAGGCCAAACCGCAGCCTCTTCCCTTTCTCCCTCTTCCTGCTCCTTCAGGCTTTGCTTGCTGCTCTGAGGTTTCCTATGAAGCCATGCCTTTTACTTCCTCCCACAGTCAGGAAGAAGCACTGCCCCTCCAGCCTTCCCGAGGTGCTGCCTATCAAGTTCCTAGACTGAGAATCTCAATCTCTGTCGGTCTGTGAAGAGTATGGGAAAAGGAAGGTGGAATGAGAAGAGAGATTTCTGAATGTAGAAATATATGTGATCCAATCAATACACAATCAATCTCTATAATATAATGTGTGTGTGTGTGGTGTGGAGAGAGAGAGAGAGAGAGAGAGAGAGAGAGAGAGAGAGAGAGAATATTTTGAAGCCATCAATACTTTTCGAATGTTTCTACAAATTCAGCAAAATTCCAGCAGGATCCCATTCCAACCCCTACCTCAATCCTCCCGTGAGGCATCTGATAAGGACACAGCAGCATTCCATTGCCTGGAGTCCACTGATCTATCTGCAGCTTTCAGAGCAAACCAGTTCTTCCACTTGCCTTCAGGACGGAGACCCCTGACAGCTGAGGTTGAGGCTTGCTTCTTTCTCTTCAATTCCCAACTTTTCCCAGGGTCATAGGGCCCAAGGCTAGGCTCTCCTCTAGGCCCTTCATACTCTCTCCTAGCTCATTTCAGATCTTACTCAACCTCCGGACCTTAAATTCCAACTAGCTATCTATGAGTCCAATTCTTATCTGTGTCTCTTCCCCCAGGCCCACAATCCCATATCTACCCAATTACTCCATATCTCCAAGTGGAAGTCTTAAGCTGCCTCCAGCTGGCAAGCCCAAATTGAGTCTTACCTCTTCCAATGCTCTCCTGGTTCCATTTTTGTCACCTCGGTGAGGAGTATCATTACCCAGCTACTGATCAAAATAACCTTGAGATCCAGAAAGAGGGCCCAGGAAAAATAATGGCATTTGCTGCCATGCCTGAGAATCCGAGTTTGACCTCAGCGACCCAGACTATAGAAGATAGAACCCATAGGTCCACTTCATGTAGGGCAGAACTAGGGAAAGATCACCCCCCTTTCACTTCTCTCTAACCGCAACCCAGGTGAGGAACAAGCGAATGTCTCTTCTTCAGAGTTGCATGAGTGGCTGGTACGAGGGAGTAACAGTGGGCATTCACGGCTTGAGGGATGGTCGCAGATGCATAGTAGTGACAATAGGAACTGCCAGGGCAGTAGCTTCTGTGTATTAGCTACTAAAGGAGCCAGATGTGTGACTCACTCCTGTAATTTCAGCCTGGACATGGTGTGTGATCGTGTCTTAAAGACCAACAACCCCCAAATGACAAGAGTAAGACCAGCTACAAAGGTGCTGGAACCTCCTGAGATGCTTTCCAACTAACCGTCACTCCTAGTAGTTTCCCAGGCACGGGATCAGGCCACACCTCCACATAAGAATCCTAGAGGCCAGAGGGCAAAAGCTCTCAAAGCAGGCAGCAGCTGAAGTCCCCACCAGGAAACCTAATCCACTGCCTTTCTGGCAGCTAGCTGCTGGCTCGCCAACCTCTATCCAAGGCAGCCTGCGGTACTGTGAAAGAGCCAGTACTAATGGGCCCTGGCCTTTGGAGCTGTTGTTGTAGCATTTCACATAATATAGATGTGGTCACTAAGTCTCCAAGGCTAGGTAACATAAAAATTCCACTGTTTCCCCATCTTAGAGCTCACCATATGAGAACCACCAGGACCCGTGAGGGCTTTCTTCTCCTCCGTGGTATCCGGAGGATGTTCACCTCTTCTGGAAGATGTGGGTACTCTTTAGTGTAATACAGGCTGACCAAAGAACCATCTGTTCTGACAGACTGTGGGGCTGGAGCATCCAGGTTACCATGTGGTACTTCCAGGGAGGCTTCCAGAGACCATGACACAAAGTCCAGGCCTTCCCCTTCACACGGCTCTGAGAATGGCTTCCATTTGGTGACTGGAAAGAACACTGATGTGTCATCCCTGCACATAAGAGCCATGTCCTCAGAAATGCTAAAGATATCAAATATCCTGTGTGGCCACCCCAACAGCAGCCAGGAGACACCAGCCAAGGACTAGGTGAGACCCAGTCAAGGACCTCAGGCTCCCTCCTGGATAGAAGGCCACCCTCATTCTACTCACCTCCAAATGAGAGCAGAAAACTCTTTGTGAAGAAGGAACCTATACAGCAGTGAAAGAAACTGAGGACCTTCCTGACCTCCCCTGGGTGGCATGTGCTGGGCAAAACACAACAGGAAATCTTAGTACTATTTTAAAAAAAAATAAGCAGATTTCACAAACACCTCCAAATCTCAGAAAGTGAAAGGAAAAACCTCCAATACTACTTCTGGCCATCCCACTAAAATGAAAGAATACTCAGCCCTCTCTCACTAACTCTGATTTGCATCCTTCATTCAAAAGTAGATGTAAAAGAAACCAAATGTTTCTTAAGAAAGAGGTCGGACGGGAGAGCGATTAAAACAATGCCTACAATCTTTAGGGGGGGAAACGGCTCCCAACATATTCCTCCTTTCTTATATAAAGGCAAGTAGTTATAGGTGGAGGGCACCAAGACAGAGTCAACCATGGTGTCAGATCTAAAGGAGAAGGGACTGGGACAAGGAGAGACCCTCCTCTCGACTGGTGAAGCAATTTACCTCTCCTGGGAACAGAGGGGTGCCTTATGAGTAGCATTAGTTTCTTGGAGCTTCTCAAATAAAAGGTATCTAGTAGGATTAAAGTAAGCAGATCACAGGGCACCCTGTCTTAGGCTATGTGGAGAGCGCCCTCGTACCTAAAAACCATGCCATGTTGAGCCGGCCTGTACGGCCTCTGTATGGTTTGAAATTTAGGTGAGGATCCACACTAACTCCCGTCATTGGGCCCCTGTATCTATCATTAATGAAAAATCTGTGAGGTGCTCCTTAAACATAAGATATGATATAATTTTGGCACCAATAACTCCATCTCCAGACAAGAAGAAAGGGGCACCTTCCAAACCCAGTATTCACCTTTTAGTCTGGCCCATGGTATGTCCTCCTTCCTAAATGCCTACTCCACAAAAAGTTACATGTGCTTGCCTGCCATCAATTAGGGAGGTGAAAAAGGGATCAAAATCTAAAATTCTTAACATATGCATTAAACCCAAACACTTTACAGCATGTGTCAAACCTTTCCCAACATCTATAAGCAGTTACAAATATCATTAGGTCAATTTCAGTAAAAGTACAATGACATACATTGTTGTCAAATACCACCATTTCCAGACTCTGAGCAACAGTCACAGGAACCCCAATCTTTCCCCTTCTTAAGTGAAGAGGAACCCCCCTAAAGATTGTTACAGAAACCATCACCTTGGGGAGCCTGCAGGGAACCCCAAACCCATAATTATGTTAAGAATAGTCATATTGGCAAAACCTGCCCCACACCTAATTAGCTATTCGCTAATTGCTAACGAACCTAATCTGATAGCGGAACTGCCTTAAATTCCAGCTATCCAGGGAACTAGGTGTGGCAACTCCTGACTTCTTGGCCTACCTGACCGGATGTAGGTTTCGTGACTGGGACCACGCGGCCAGATTCCATGCTCCTGTGCCCTGCTCCCCAAGCCCTCACTCAGGGGGTATATAAGTTGTTACCCTGTCCCTAATAAACGGAGGCCTTGACAAAAAAAAAAAATAGATATAGGCTAAATCAATATGTAAGAAGTAGCCAATATGAAGTTAGATCTAATGAACCAAACAGTGATTTAATTAATACAGTTTCTGTGTTGTTATTTCGGTTCTGGGAGACCAGGACAAACAAGTGGCCTCCTTCAACATCATTGACTTAATTGATTTGAGGAGACCCAAAATGGAAGTGGGTGGTTCCACTCCCTGGTGTTGCTTCTTGTTCTATGTAAGATTAGAGAATGCAAGCTAAAGACCATGTATGTTTTTATTTATTCCTGTCTCCCTTGACTGTGTCTAGGACCTGACTAGTTGTTTTAACATCCTGTTGCCTTGTCATCTCCAAAAGAGATGGATTGTAAGTTACAAATCTGAACTAAAAAGTCTCCCTAAAAAAAAAAAATTATTTGCAATGTAGCAACTATCCTGGGGTATGTGTAACTGTTATTTTACCTTTAAAATTAATAAAGCATATTTGAATGAAAAAAAAAAAAAATAAAAATAAAACAATGCCTACAAATCAAATCTCGCTAGGAAAATCACAAAGGATCAGCCCGTCAGCCAGGCCAAATCAGAACTAGTTGGTTCATTAAGCCCTGCATCCCAAAGCACAGAGGCTTAGCAAACTAGACCAGCTTTCTTGCCAAGAACCTCAGGTAAAGCCCTCTCAAATGAAAACTCGCCATTTGTCTGGGCCAAATGCTAGAGGGTAGCAGACCCGTAGGGCTTTGCTGGATATCTGCCTGTAGTCTTTGCCTAATCTTCATCTCAGAGAGCAATTTTTCCCCACTTTCCAGCTAGACCGTAGCCTCACGAGTGAATATCTACCTCCACACCCGCTATGATGCCCAGCCTCAGTGGGGTTCCAAAAGCAGAATGAGAGGTGACCCCTGTCTCCACTCCGCAGAAAGGGAAGTAGGATTCAAAGCCACATATAAGGAAAAGTAACTGAGGAGCTATTGTGCCAAAGCACGGCTGTGCAAGGCTTCCTAGCCAGCACCAAATGTGTTAATTTCTAGTGCACACAACAAGATTCCTATTAGCATGTCCATCTGCAGTAGGCGTGAACATGGACCCTGGTTGCCAGCCCACGTTTGGACTGCTGTTGACCTGGTTTCCCCCCTGCAGCTGCTACAACCCATAGCAGTGCTGTGGAGGGGGTGGGTGGTAGGAGGGTGTACATATGTGTATTGCTGTGTGTGTGTGTGGAGGCCAGAGGTCAACTCTGGGTGCCTCCCTCTGTTGATCTCTACTTTATATTTTGGGCTGTTGGACTTTGTCACTGAACCTGAGGTTGGTTATTTGGGCTAGGCTGACTTGTCAGCAAGCCCCAGGGAGCCACCGTTCTTATACCACCACCCACATCAGCTTTGGGGTGAAGGACAAACTCCTCTGCACTCCGTTTTTTGTGGGTGCTAGAGACCCAAATTCCAGTTCTCATGCTTGTAACAGCCAGTGCTTTAATCAATGAGCCATCGCCCTAGCCCAAGAGCAATTCTGGTGAAGGAACAGTGTGATTTTCAAAGTCCATTATTAGAACTCTCCAAGAGAAGTTTCCACTAAGTTGTGCCAATGGGAGGCCAAAAGTTGTTCTTTGGGGAAGCATAGTGATTAATTTTGCTTCCATTGCTGAGACCATGAAGACGAAGAAAAAGGGAGACCTCACGACTAGACTCCACAGCGAGGTTCCCTTCTAGCTGTGTGTATAAAATCGTTAGAGGTTCTTACTACGGTCAAGCTCGATGACAGAGTTAAACCCTGAAGACCCACATGGTGGAAGAAGAGACCCACATCCTACAGACTGTCCTCTGGCCTCTACATGCACACAGAGGCATATGTGCCTGTATATCCATCATACATGTAAGAGTGGGGACGGAGAATAAATGAATGTACTCAACAATAAAATGACAAGAACAGCTAGCGTTGGTTCTCTAAGGACAGATTTCAGGACATGCCCATCATCACTCACTTCAAACACGGTGAGTCTCAAATGCAATTTATTAGAACTTTGAACTTTTCTAAAAATAGCCAGCATCCCCCAAATGCTCCCATATTTAATTTTATTAATTGAACAGCAGTCCTATGTCCTTCCTCTCTTCCTGGAGCCCTCGTTTGCTGTTGCCTACATTGCCCATAGTGAGATGTTTTTCTGGGAGGGTCTGCTTGACTTCATGCCAACTTTACTCAGGTCTTGAAGCTTAGCTGCAAGCCATGGTGGAGTGCCTATTAGGATACGGCTAAAGAAACACCTTTGAGTATTTGTGATGTATGATGATTTAATTATTTTAACCATTGCAAATCTGTCTCATGTTGTGTAACAAAGATCATATAGTAAAGAACTCCTTCATGCTCCTTCTTCTAGACAGAAACTCAGGGCACTTTGCAAACTGACAGTGTTGTGGTTTTGTTATTGTTTTCCACAACCATATAGAAACAACTGTAAGAATTTCTGCAGATCTTTTATTTTTTTGGTTAAAAAAATTCCAACCAATTGCAGAGATATATAGCTTATTTGATTTGTGATTTAGATTTCTCTGGGCTTGTTTATTTTGTTCTATCAGATTCTTACCTTGGCGATTTTTCACCATCTAAAATGCCAATTTGTGACTCACTTCCAGAAATCACCTAGCAAAAGTGATTGTTTGACGAAAATGTCTATATTGTTTGTGGACAAAACAGCAGAACAAATCCCCAAACTCACAACACCTTCAGTTTGTGAAGCGCCCTCAATTCCTGCCTAGAATGTGCATGAAGGACCTCTTTGCGATGTGAGTTTTAACGCGAGATAAGACAGATTTACAATGATTTAAATAATTAAATCATACCTACTACTAAAATACTAGAAAGCATCCACTAGCTGTATTATAATAAGCACTCCACTGTTCCCCCAAAGACCCGTGTGTACAAAGTTCAGTCCCCAAGCCTGCTGGGAGGTGGTTAAGATCATTAGGAAGTAAGTTCAGTGAGAGAAAGCCAGGTCACTGGGGTTATTCCCCTGAAGGAGATACTAGGTCTTAGTGTACTTTCTTCTCTCCCTTTGTTTTCCAGATGCTGCGAGGTTAAAAAGCTCTCTACACACCTTCTGCTGTTATAAGCTATGACACTAGAGGCCAAGAGCAACAGGGCCAAGTGACTATGGAGTGAAACTTTCCAAACTATTAGTCAATGTAAGATTTTCTCCTGTATAAGTTGATTGTATTAGGCATTTATCACAGTAACAAACCCGATTAACATACTTATTCAGGTTGGGAGTGGTAACTAAAGACTATAACTTCACTATCTGGGAGGTAAAAAGATGGTCACAGGCTCAAGGTCACTCTCAGCTACATAGCACCTTCAAGGCCTGACTACATTAGACATTGCCACAGACAAATAGACACATACATTCATTCTACCGTTTATGGCAGTTCATAGACAGTGGGAGCAAACCAAAGTAGTTGATTTGTAGGGCAAGCAAGGCTATTTCACCCGGTCTTCTCCTGGGTAGGGTGTCTTACTTCTGCTTCCTCCAAAGCCAGCTCATGATCAGGCATGAACCCATAGGCGGTCCTTTATTCTTTTCACAGACTACACCAGCACCCTCCCAGTAAATTCAAGGCGTTTTTGAAAACTTCGTAGCTGGAAGACTTTTCATCATAGTAAGATTAGACAAGATTAGAAACTGTAATAAACCTTTGAGCTTTTGTTTTCCTCCACATTTGAAATGATCCAGTATAATGAGACATCCCACATGAGCTCCAGCACAGCACGTTAAGAGCCATGAGCCAAAATATAGCAAGAAACATACATGTGAACACACATGCAAACAAAGAGAAAGCAAACCAAAGGAGGAGAATTAGAGATGGACATATATGCCTGTTTGCTTTCAGTAGCACTGCTTAACTAGACTTTGCAGCTATCATTAGACATGCAGACCCTGTGGACAAAACTGTTGGCGTTCAACGGGCAACCATCTTGTGTGAAAGCAATTGTGCTTGGCAAATGACTTCCACTTTTCAGAAAAAATACAAAATCCACATTTTAAAAAAATTAGTTTAATTTTTAAAATTCAACAGATAAAAACTGGGTGAGGACATTATGTATGTCATATATCTATCCAGAACTCAACTGATGGCAGCTCATTTCATCCTCTAGGCGAGAGTCTGTAATCGGTGCTACCCCTGAAATAAGGATGAACGTCTCCCACAAAGGCTCTGAAATGCTGCTGTAAAATCTTTACTAAGGGGAAAGCATTGTGCAGGGCTCAGAAAATTCCTACACCCCTAACAAAGAAAGTAACACATCAGCAATGCCAAATGCTGGCAGGCAGAAATGTCATCAATCACTTTTGCTTTTAATAAAGTTTGTTTTCAGAAGACATCGTCTATGTAGGCCAGACTCTCCAAAACTTACTGCACAGATCAGGCTTGTGTTAAACCTAATTCTTCTGCCTAAACATCTTGCAACCTGAAATTATAAGCAGGCCCCACCAGACATGCTCTAAGGCCCTTAAGAGCAGTTGTACATTCATAGAAAACTGTGCAAAGAATGGAGTGAGTTCGCGTCAGGTTGCACAACCGGATCCAGTGCTGAACTTGCCCCTAGTGGCATGTCCTTTACAATCAATGAATCTGCATGTGGAAGACACACTTCCCACGTCTTTATTTTGTTTTACTCTTCGCATTGTACATTCTGCAGATACAAGTATAAAAATGAATAATACCCACCACTGGGGCACCTCATAGGATCATCTTGTTCACCTCAAAAACCCTGGTGCTTCACATATTCATTATTTCCTTCTCATTTTTACTGTTAGCCACTGGACAATTCACTGTCCTGGTGCCTGTGCATTTTCCTGAACAAAATAGAACTGCGATCACAAAATACATAATTTTTGCAGAATGGCTAGTTTTTATGTAAAATGCACATCTACATGTAAATTTATGCAAATTCCACCACATGTTTTCAAGGTTTACCATCTCATTCCTTTTAAGCATATAGTGGCGTTTCATTGTCTGCCCGAATCAAGGTTCGTCTATTTACTAATTTATAGGAGGAAACCTTGATTGTTTCAGGGTTGGCCTGTTATAAAACAATCTGTCAGGAGCATACATTTGCATGTGGGTGTAAGTTTTCAGCTGATTTGGGTAAATATCAAGGCTAGCAATTGTTAGGTCACGTGGTTAGAGTGTGCCTAGATTTGTAAACATTATTAAACGTTTACAAAACTTTCTTCTGCGGAGGCTGTTGCATCTTACATTCCCACACTCGGGGAACGAGAATTTCTCTTGTTCCACATTTTCACATTAGTGTGGACCATGCTTTAGACTTTGACCATTTTAACAGGTGTGTAGGGGCTCTCACTGTTTTAGTTTATAATTTCCTAATGACCGTATGATGTTGTGTATTTTGGATGTCATTTGTAATATCTGTATACTGATATTTTCCTTCATGGGGTATGTTCCAAGGACTTTTGCTGATTTTTCGGTCATATTGTTTAGTCATTGCTAGTCCTCAATTTTTTACTTTATTATCACTGTTATTATATATATACTTGCATGCTAACAACTGGAGGGGCACATGCATACCACATTGTACTCATAGAGGTTAAAGGGCAATCTCTTGTAGTTCTCTCCTTATGTATTCTGGGACCTTCTTAGATCATCCTGCTGCAGGTTCCTACACGCCAAGCCCTCTCAGCATCCTGCTGATGTTGTCTTCTAAGAGTTTAGACAGCAGTTCTTCACTGAGGGTATCTTAGGCTAATACACTCTCTTAGACTGCCGCTTCCTTCTCTTACTCTCAACAGTGTTTTTCTTATAGCAAAAGGTTTTAACGTCAATCAACCCCAATTTATCAATTCATTACTTCACTGGCAGTTTTAGTACTGTATCTAAAAAGCACCTCATGCTTAAGGTCATCTGAATTTCTTCTGTATCACTTTTCAGGAGAGTTGTGGTTTTATGTTCAGATCTATGGTTCATGCTGAATTAACTTTTGTGGAGACAATAATGTGTCTGCATTTCTCATTCACATTTTTTTTACTTGTAAATACCTCATTCTTCCGAAGTCTGTGAGAAAGACTATTGTATCACCCCACTGAATAACTTTTGCTTGGTCTAAAATGTTGTTTGTACTAACTGATCTGCACCTGGGACTTTCCATTTGGTTACACTACTTTATTGGTTTATTGACCTATGGTTTTCTAGGGTCCCTTGGTCCTTGCCTTTGATGCGGTAGTTTGATATTGCTGGTTCAAGTCAGGCAGTTTCTGTGCTGTAGCTATTCTGGGTCTTCAGCATCCTCATCTAAATTTGTCAGTCACATTGCTATCCATGCAGTGACTTAGTAGGGTCATAGTGGTGTCCTTTTGATCTGGAGACACAGCTCGGGTTATCATCCTAACAGCAATCCTCTTCCAAGAAAAGCAGGGCATTTTCTCCATTTATCTATCTTTTCTCTGATATTGCTCATCAAAATTTATAGTTTTTCTTATGAATAGAGTTTGCACACATTTTGTCGGAACCATACCGAGCATTTTGTTTTCATGGGAGTGCTGCTATATATATTAATGATGTTTCACTTTACATTCCACTTGTTCCTTGCTGGTTTGTAGGCAATAAATTGGCATCCCTCCGCTAACCTCATGCCCTGTTACAAGCTTGCTGTAACTGCCTGTTAGCTACAGATCTGTTCATTTGTTTGCTTGTCAGTTTTTTTTAATAAGCAAGTTTTCTACATAGAAACTACATTACCTCAGAACAAGGTCAATTTTCTCTTTCTTCACATCAATATATATTTTATTTATCATTAAGTCATTGAATAAATTAGGACTTACAATAAAAGGTTGACATCAGTGATGAAATACATCTTTGCCTTCTGTCTGCTCCTTGAAGGCATATTTTGAGTTCTTGGTCTGATGTAGGTGGGTCTTCTGTCTATGTGTTACTTTCATTGGTCAAATAAAGAGACTGCCTTGGCCTTTGATAGGACAGCAGCTTAGATAGGTGGAGCAGACAGAACAGAATTCTGGGAGGAAGAAAGCAGAGTCAGGCAGACGCCATGCTTCTCCTACCCAAGACAGACGGTGGTTAGAATCTTCATGGTGGTACACAGATTATTAGAAATGGGTTAATCAAGATGTGAGAGTTAGCCAGTAAGAGGCTAGAGCTAATGGGCCAGGCAGTGTTTAAATAAATACAGTTTCTGTGTAATTATTCTGGGGCTAAATTAGCCGTTCAAAACCCAGGTGGGACGAAAAGCAGGCCTGCTCGCCTCTTCACTACACCTGGTCATTAAGCATGAAGCCAATCGTGGGATTTTTGTAGATAGTCTCTATCAAGTTGAGAGAATCCTCTTTTGCTCTTCATTTGCTGAGAATTTTCATTGACAATGGATGTAGGACTTTTGTCTTTTGTTTCCCTTTTTAGCCTCCCCATGTCTCTACCACTGCCCTTCCTTGCTACACCTTCAGCCTCAAGCATCCCCATGTCACTTGCAGACCCCGCCCTTTCTACTGTCACACAGCTGCTCCCTCACAGTTCGTGGATCCCTTTCCAGCTTTCTGCCTCCCCTGTCTCTTTCACTTAAACACGCATATGTAAGGTATTTTTCTGTTGCTCTGATGAAATACTCTGACCAAAGTGAGTAAAGGAAAAATGGCTTATTTTGATGCACAGCACGAGGTACTTCCCATCACACCAGGGAAGTCATGGAGACAAGACCTTAAGGCACCAATCAGGAAGTAGGGATGTCAGGAGTTCAGCTCACTTTCTCCTTTCTACGCCCTCAGGGACCCCAACCCTAGGAATGGGTCTGCCCTCAGTGACCAGATTGCCCTACTCCCTTCAGCTGGTCAAGATAAGTTCCAACAGCCATGCCCAGAGGCTAACCAAATGGAGATAATCCTGCACCTGCTCCGCAGAGGCTCCTCTCCAAGGAGATTCCAGATTCTGTCAGGGTGACAATAGCAGCCATCATAGTCAGGATCTACACCTGCAAAGGAGCACATGGTGTTTGCCTTCCTAAGCCTACTTCACCTCAATTAATGCACCTTCCAGATCCACTCATTTTCTTGAAATTTTCACAGTTTCCTTTTTCTTAAGACAATAAAATCCCACTGGGCTCATACACCACACTTTCAGGGGCTGTGCGTTAACTTATGGAGACAGAAGGCAATTCCATTTCTTTACTGTTGTGAAAGAGCAGCAACAAGCATGGATGTACTGGGATCTCTGTGTAGGTTGTAGAATCCTAGGCCCACCAGTGTTATAGCTGGATCATAGAGTGATTGTAATTTTAGAATTTTAAGAAACTTTTGTACTGATGTCTCCAGTTTCTACACCAGTTCGCACTCCCACTAATCATGCATGAATACGGATTCCTCTTCTTCCATATTCTTATTGCCATTTGTCTTCTTGATAATAGCTACTCTGACTGAATGAGATGGAATCTCAAAGTGGTTTTTATTTGCAAATGATTTGATAATAACCAGTTCCCTCTGGAAATTTAAGGAGCCCAATTATGTGTGGGTACACAGAGGGATTTTGAAGAGCTGTCAGCATTTTGTGAACCCCTCACTTTTGCTTCTAAGACTAGAAAAAAAAAAGAAAAAAGAAAACAGGAGGCCAAAGACTTTCATCCAAGATCTAACTTAAAATATTAGAAGCCCAGGCTCGGACCACTGCGGAAGAGACAGAAAGATTTTAAGAGCCAGAGAGCATGGATGGCTAGAAGGAAGCAGTGACATCTGAACTCAACAGGGCAGCTGCATATATGAACTCATGGCAATTGGAGCCGGGTGTACAAGACCAGCATAGACTCAATGCAGACAACATTCTAACCTGGACCAGGGAAGTCGGCATAAAGTCTCACCCCTAGGGGAGGAACTATTGCAATCCATAGCTTCTGGGCCAGGAGGAATACATTTTCTTTTAGGACAAAACCCTGGTGGGTTGACTGTCCTCCAGTGAAGGCCGTGCATCCAAGATTAAATGGCTAGCACAAATCGTACTTGAAAAAAAATCAAACAAAGTTGGGTGGTATGGGAAATGAGGGTTGGCTCTGCAAGGAGTGGAGGCAGAAGGTGAACACAATTTAAACACACTGTACAAAATTCTCAACTAATAAAAAATTCCCAAAACAAGGAGAACAAAAATATTGGGAACCCTTATATCCTCACCTTGTTGCCTGTCTTCACCTAACCTGTCTTTTTTCTGATGAAATATGTGAATTAGGGGAATTCAATTCCGTGTTACTCTTAGGAAGATTAAACTCCTATCCAACACACACATTCAAGAGCTTCTGCTTTAGCCACTCATTAAAAACAAACAAATCAAAACAAAAACAAAAACCTGCTTGTCTAGTGTATCTGGCAGAGAATGAACAGCCTGTAATGTAAAGATGGGCACCCTGGAGAGGTTTGTTGTGGAAACTGATCCTAGCATGTGCTTGCTATGTCATGTCTAGACTTTATTCAGAATTTTTTTTCTTGGCCAAAGAGAAATTTTGGTTGCATTTGTTCTAAAAACTTGTGGAGATATGGTGAAGTAGAATCTGGGGTTCTGACGCCATTACTCAGTTCAGGTTTAGAAGAAGGGATAAAGAACATTCTTGGATGACAGTTTGCGCACAATAGCAATTGCACTTCGGGACTTGGAGAGTTTTTTATCCTCTCTGAACCACAGTGTCATCTTGACATTGAAAGAGGAAAACAAAACTGGAAGCTAGCATAAGGGTCATCAGATATGCTGACATTTCACTCGAGTTCTGCACAGTCTGAACGGCTGTTGCCATTTTTGGATGATGTGGTAACAGAGAGAACGTCACCTGGGTCATGGCTTGGATTACTCTCAGAGACTTTGAGCAAAGCTCTGGCTGCGCAAGGCTCCTCTGTTCTTTCCAGATGGCATTTCTGCCAGTCTGCCCAGACCACCTTTAGTTAACATAAGCATCAATAATTCCAGGACTTGCCAACCAATAAAAATTCATCATAATGTTACTCTTCATAATTACAGCTCAGATGTTTCCAGGGTGCGTGCATGTGTCCTAAGGGGGCGCTCTGGAAGAGTCCACACTGTATGCAAGTGTCCTAAAGGGAAACTCTATGTTAGAAGCTCTCCTAGTTTTGTGCTCTGTAACTTTAAAGGGCCACTGCCCCCTTCTTGATGATCTCAAGGAAGCTTTTGTTCCTAGGGGCTGGGTGGTAATCAGGTCACACTGTGGACATTCTAACCAGCAGCTTTATGAAGGTTGCTGCTTCATGGAGCTAACATGGAGAGAACCCTGAAATCTTTGGAGACAATCCTCCTTTAGGGATGCATAGGAGAAATTTCTACAATTTCTTAAAAATCTGTTCCAGCTACTGTTTCTGTTTTATTACCTGCACTTTATGACTTGTGCAACTAATTATATTTTTTGATAGAAAATATGATTTCAAGCCAGATTTGTGGCTCTCTATAAGTGAAGAAATAGATTCTTTTAAAATCCGTCTGTAAATTTTTTTTTTTTTTTTTTTTTTTTTGGGTTTTTCGAGACAGGGTTTCTCTGTAGCTTTGGAGCCTGTCCTGGAACTAGCTCTTGTAGACCAGGTTGGTCTCGAACTCACAGAGATCCGCCTGCCTCTGCCTCCCGAGTGCTGGGATTAAAGGCGTGCGCCACCACCGCCCGGCCGTCTGTAAATTTTTTAAAATTCATTCCTGTCTTTATCCTGTGCTCCACTGTTTAATGTTTGCTTTCCTCTCATTTCCCCCATTAATTGCATTCCTTTACAAACTGACCCAAGTTATTGGAACATGTAGCAGAAAACAAACACATGAGTTGTCCCCTCTCCCCCCCCCCCAGTGTGTGTCCCTGGGAGGAAGGGATAAAATGTTTGGCAAGAGTAAAAGGCTTCTGAGTTGTGATGACCAAAATTTAATCCAAAAACTCAAAACACACAGTGACTGCAAGGTGTTTCTGGCAATGTTCCTCCAGGGTGCACCAGGACACTTCACCGCGGTCTTGCTTCTATACACACTCCATGCCCCTTTGCTCTGTGCACGCTGTTACAGCAAGGGGCACCAAGAAGTGCTACCTCAAAACTCAGTTCAGATGCAAAGCTACTGGGAAGTATGGATGGCAGCAGTTTTACTTCACAGCCGTCTGCTCTTGTAGACAAATAATATTATAACACAGAAAACAAAAACTTTCAATATTCTCCCACCATCATCCCTTAGATGATGCTTATAAGAGCTTCAAATAGGTGTATTTGGGTTGTACTGTATTTAAATGTTTGATTTTTAAAACCAATGTTTTGAGTTTCATTTAAAAGATATTAACTGAATTTTAGCTTGGGATTCGGATGGAATTTACAAAATGGCCCTAAATATACTTCTTTTTCCATTTAATGCACTGAGGACGTTAACCAAAATATTAAATTAACTCTGAGCAATGTTGCAGATGCTCAATGTCCTGCAGCATTGAGTATTCATTCAAGATCTAGTTTTCGTGTAATAATAAACAACTCCACCTCATCTGCATGCAAATTTGCTTTAACTTTTAACAAGTGCTAAAGTTATATGCATGTCAAAGAATTATCTTAACATTGCATTATGATTTATTATTAGTAGACATTTAGTTTGCACGCCTATTTTCTATAAATCCCTACCCAAAGGCACATTAAAAACTATGAAAAAACTGTTGCCGGTGGGAAAAGTTTAAGATGCCCTGCTCTACTTCACAATGAGGGTTTCAGGGTCTGAAGAGGGTCCTTGCACAGGCTGGGTGAAATGCACCCATTCAGGATGCCAGCTGCAAAACTTGGGCAGCAGCCCTTTCATTGCTGGGTGGGAAAGAAGGTTGGGAGTGAGTCCCTTCTAGCTACACACACACACACACACACACACACACGGAGGCCTGAACTTACTGGTTAGTAGTGACTGCTTTTAATAGGAGGCCTAAATGAGCCCAAATTAGGGGACCGAGGGATTTTGCGAAGAACAGAGGGACTCTGGCTGCTAACTTGGAAGAGGGGACATTTCTCCACATTTCTCCGATAGTGAAGAAGCAGTGATATTAGTGGGTCTTTGCTGAAAGAATTTAGTTGACAGTCCTGCAGTTCAGGGAAGCATCATTTCAACTGGCCAAATTCTAGGAGAACTTATACCTGGCAATTTGCCTGCTGGTATCCGGCATGGCTAGCTCGAGTCCCTGCTAACTGCTCTAAAGATATGAAAACTGTTGTTGGTGTCCAGTCTTCTCTTTTGCGAAGGAATTCGCCTCCTCTGTACACTGCTTTGCTTTCCAAGGACTCCTGACTGATTCCTGGTGTCCAAAACGCCATGTTTTCGCTCCTCAACACGCGTGCATTCCCTCAGCAAACATTTGCCCTCCTCCGTACTGGGAGTTGGCCGCCATCCTTTCAGAGGATGTGGAGGGTTCTCGACGGGATCTGAAGGACACTTCTGAGTGCCACTTCAGACATCTGGAAGCCCGGTCTCAGCCTGCCTGGTTGGGAACTCTGCTGCCGAGCCAGCCTGACCCGGCTAAGATCCCGCTCTCCGGGAGGACTTATGGGGAAATGAGAGGCGTAATGTCTCCATCTGTGTCCGTTTCCAACCTGGGCTTTAGGGTTCAGTCAGCTTGTACCCGAGGTGGCTCAGTAAATTGGAAGAAAAAAAGAAAGGAAGGAAGGAAAAAGGTGGGACAGACAGAGGGAGGGAGGGGAGCCTAACACAGTTTTGGCTGAACTGCCTAGATTCTGAACCGCAGCGGGAAGGAGTCCCCACACAAAAATTAACCCCAAAGGCCCCCGGTTGCCCTGCTACCCGCAGCCTGGACTCGTCCCAGAGCTCGGTCGGGTGGCGGCCAAGGCTATCCACCACCACCTTCCGGTCACTGCCTGCTTTCGATCCTCGGGGCGAGTGCTTCCTCTCTCCTGCCATTCTCCTCCTCCTCGCTCCTCCCGATCCCTCCTCCTCTCACTAGTCCCTCCTCCTCCAGCCCAGCCTCCCCTCGTCCCGAACCGCGCGAGCTAGACGTCTGGGCAGCCCCAACGCTGCGCGCAGCAGCCTTCCTCCGCTTCCTTCACAGTGCGCTAGCCCCTGGGCTGGCCAGGGCGCCTGGAGTGTGTCCCGGAGGCCACCGCCTCCCAGACCGACGACAGTTCACCTGGACGGGCGCCTGAGTTCCAGGTCGCGTCGCTGCCGACGCAGTCGCCGCTCAGCCCGTGGGACTCCGTCTGAATCGGATTAATCCCGGAGAGCCCGAAGGCAGCCTCTCCTGGGCAGAGATGCGACCCTCGGGGACCACGGGAACCGCGCTGCTGCTGCTACTGGCCGCGCTCTGCGCCGCAGGTGGGGCCCTGGAGGAAAAGAAAGGTAAGGGCGTGTCCGCTGGCCCGCGCCCCCAGCGGGGAGCGTTCGCCTAGCCCCAGTTGACGGTGTCGGACTCTGTGTCCACTGCCGCTTGCTCCTCCTCTCCTGTCTCGCACGGGATCGGCTGGGACCGTGGGAGGGACTGGACGTTTCGCGTCTGGAATGGGCGAGACTAGGGCGGCCAAAGCAAGGGAGACGGGGCTGGGGGCGAGGGGGTGCCAGCGCAGCGTGGGAACCGCGGCTGTGCGCTCCGGGGCTCCCCGACCGCTCCCAACTTAGTTGCTTCACTTTTCCGCGCTCAGTAGGCGTCCGGGAGAGGAAACGTGGTGCGGAGCGAGGACTGGCATTGGCGCACACGTGCGCCCAGGACTGTCAGAGCGAGCTAGAGAGACCCTGGGTCCGTCCGCGGGGCAGGCAGGTCCCACCCGCACAGTCCCAGAGTTTAAGGACTTGAAGGAAAAACCAGCGCGCCCCTGGCCAAGGTTGGGAACTCTGAGACAGGCGGGTCCCTAAGAGCGCCCTCCCGCACCTCTTTCCTCCGCCCGGGTTCTCTCAGGACCTGGTGGATTGAGTCGCAAAGGGTCTCACAGAGTCCTGCCTGCCCTTTCGCGGGTGTGGAGCGGCAGCAATGATCTGGAAGTGTGGGCGACGTTCTGTCACTAACCACCTGGAGCCCCTAGGAAAGAATGGTGTGTTGGTGACAATTAGCTTCTTGGCTAGCAGAAAAGAGGGCGCGGAGGGGGGGCGGGGCGGGGAAGGGGGGGTCGGACCCGCCTCTTGACCACAGAGTACAGTACATCAAGGACCTGCCAGGCTAGGTGCACTAGTTAGGGACCAGGGCTCCCTGCCAGACTGGAGCTAGTCTCACTGGGTGACTGCTACCCTGGGATCCCCGAAGCTTGCCTTTTCCCAGCAGCGAGGTCTTTGGTAGCATCTCTTGGCTTCGCAACTCTATGGCTGAGGGCCTTGTGACAGCTGGGTCCCTGTGAGTACTTGGTGTTTCAAAATGAGGCCCATAGCAAACTTTCTCCTTGTTATCTGAGACTTTCCCTCTTGGGAATTTTCTTTTAATATTTTTTTCTTTTTGCCCTTATGAAGTGATTGATATTGGGCCAACCAAAATATAACCCGTAATTAAAAAGAAACGGATTGATGTCCTTGGATCACATGTGCCAACTGTCCAGACGGAGCATGAACAAGTCTGGCTTCATGACTACCCGACCATAAACCCACTTGACATGAGAAACATGCCTCGGAAGGTTTAATTGCACAATTTCAAAATCCAGCCGCTCGGGTTCCAAGAGTCAGGTCTGCACTTGCTGTTGATGTCATTGGCATCCGACTTGGAGTCGGAGGTTGGTGCTGAGCGCGCTTTCGTTGGAGGGGGTGTAAGACTCAGTTTCCCAAACTTAACTACACAATGAAATCATTTGGCATTAAAAATCAACAAGCCAAACAAACTACACCCCCTCCTCCAGCGGTGCAGCTCCCACTCGGTATGTTCAGATTGCACTGGCCCGTCGTGAGAATTAGTTTTAAAAACTTTTTGTAGTGTTTGGCTTGAGACTCACTACCTTAAAGGGAAGATGGGTAACATCTCCAGGAAGCCTACATGCCAATCCTCAGTGCCCTTTTGGGCTGTCAGGAGTCTGGGCAATCGTGCAGTGGAGGAAAAAATAGGGGTGACGTCAGTAATGCAGGGTTAGCTTTTTTTCACGGATGGATCAGCATAAAGCTTTTCTCCCACCGACCTTAGCAGAAAGGCTCCCCTCCCCCTGGCTGTAATAGCCAGTAACTGTGCACAGCTAACTCTAGGGCCCTCTCAGTTAGGTGGCATCTGTCCCTGGCCACAGGAGGGACTCAGTCTTCTAATTTTCAATTGCCCTCTTAGAGCCTGCCCCCGCCCCCTGCCCCCACCCCGCTCCCCCCATCCTCCCACCCCACCCCCACTGCCAGCATGTCACCTTCTCACTTCAGCCCTGCACCCAGCACTTTCACTGTCCAGTTTTGAGCACTCTTAGCAGCTGCAGATTTCGTTGCAGATAAAACAGAAATACCACTTTACTCGTCTGTCTGTAATGGTCCTCATTTAAAACCAAATGCTTCTGGGTATAGTAGTAAAAGTAACAAACAAATGTTCATCTGTTAAAGTAACATAAAAAGGCTTAAGTTCTAAAGGGCAGGTTACTGAAAACTTGAGATGGTCCTTCCACAACATGCTGATCAAGGATTTGTTTGCTCCATTTGTTGGTTCTGTTCGGGACTGGCTCCCTTAAGTGAAATCAGGACTTACCCCTCCTTCCGATCTATGGTACTATCATCACTTGTACTCACAGCAGAAGACTTCTGGACTCTGGTCTAAGTGTGTTACCAATCCTCACATCACGTGGGACGATTGGCAACTCTCATCATCTGTTTGGGAGAACCTGTGCACCATGCAGGGAAGCATAGTGATTTCCTCCCAGAGCTAGTAAGCAGCAATGCCAAGATTCAAGTTCCTTCCACCTCCAAACTCCACCCCCTCATTGTAGGAGGTCCGGACTAGGTTAGGTGTGTAAATGACTCAGGTCTGATGCTAGAAGAAGAGGGACCAGGAAACAGTCTGGTGAGGATGAGTTCCTGTCTGAAGTTTGCTTGTTCAGTGGCCTTCTCTCCTCTTCTGGGATGCTGTGGTCTCCCGGGTTACCTTTGATAGGGACAGTGCAGTCATTACATCTGGGCAGGATTGGTTTGGCTTTTCTGAGCAAGCTCCTCCCGTACGATGGCAGGGAAGGCACTTTTCTGGACACGATCCTGTGTGCAGAGCAAATGAGGAGACACTCAACCAGAGAACCTTGTAGACATCAGCCTGTCCTGGTGTTGTTTGTGAGGACACTGGCATTGAAAAGGCAGGGTGGAAGAGTGGTGTTAAAAGAGAAACAGAAGTGGGAATCAAATGGCTTCTCAAGTGAAGGCCACCAGCCTTCTTTCTCTTTCAGAGAACTGGGTCTTCAGAAGCCCAGGCCTAGCTTGGTAGCCAGGAAGCCTGTTTTCATTCCAGGTCTGGGTTAGGTGGGAAGTCCCATTGAAACTCCAGCCTTCAGGGATCTCTTTTCTAGATTCTACAGATGTTTATTGCCTGCATTAGATGTGCCAGGCATTATGAGATTAAAGGGGGATCTTAATGATTTCTGTTATTGCTTCTAAAGAAGTGTGGTTCTTGACACCACTAATTAGACAGTGCTGACCGGCCCTTCCATGTGTACAGGAGTCCTGTACTCTGAGTGTCTGCTGTGTTCACAGTCACAGTGTTGCAGCATGACACTCTCTGATATCAGGGGAGAGCGCCAACAGCATGAACAGCTGCATCTGGCTTTGTGTACTTACCCTCATAATCCATAACTTTACAAAAAACAAAAACAAAGTATTGGGCTTGGTATCTTAATCTCTGAAGGTCCTGTCACTGTCACAGGTCTGGCCTCTTGACTGGCTGTCTGTGAAATGTGTATACCCAGAAGGCCTTTCACTCCTAGCAATCCCAGCAGTTTGCTTTGGAAGCCATGTGGGGACTGTCACGGGGTGGGATGCCCGTAATCCAAGTATACACTTTTGGGTGAGTTCTTCCAGGGCATACCTAGGCCAAGTACCCTTACTAACTGTATTCAGCTTTTCATTGACAAGAGGCCCGACTTATAGTTTGGGACCATTATAATGTCTTGTTTGTCATCCTGTAATTTCACTGCTACTGACAAGTCAGCACACATGAGGTGCTCCATACAATTATGCAAGTTAATCCCTCATGTTTGTCTTTTGAGCATGAAAACACACATTGGTACCTATAAACTATTTTTCCCCCTTCTTTGTATTTGAGCCATGATACGTAATTTGTGCTATGCTCTTTATATTTTGAGGGATGAGAAGGAGCTGGTCTCGATATCTTCTTGTAAGTGTCTAAAAGAAAATTAGTAGAAGAGAGCGTGAAAGAGAATAAGTAATGGGAGAAAGAGTCTTAGAAGAAAGGGGACATCTACACAGAATAAAGGATGTGTTTTCAAGACTGAGTTTGGCTTTTAATTCTAGGACGAGGGGACCAACAAAAATCCCCAAACAGAAAAGATCACGTGAGGGAGGTATTGCAGAAGTAACATCTTCAAGTTCTAGAGAGCACTATAGGTCAAGGCAACAGGAAGAGAAGGGGTGTTCTATACAGTTCAGGGAGAACTCCATTAACCCAAGCACAACTCTGGGCCTTCTTCTAGCCGAAAGGACTTGCTGCCAAATCTTAAGGAACCAGGAAGTGGTTGGTGTTTAATGTCTCCAAAGAATGTGACGCTTTCATTGTTGGGTATCAGTGGAAATAGGGAGATGGGTGACTGTTACCGATGAGACGAAACAAGAATAAGGAGGATGTTGGACAAGAGACTGGGAGGCTGATCTAGAGGCAGATCTGGCAGAGAACTGTAGGGAGCAAACACGGGAAACAAAATGCCATCTCAAGGCACACACTTCTGCCTGGAAGTCTTGATAGATAATGAATCCATGTATAGAGGCTGGGAAATTGGGAAATCACAGAGAACGGGAGTTGAGTGTGAGTTGAGTGTTTAGATGTATTGAGTGTGAAGCATTGAGATGGGAACGTCTAGGAGGCAGTGGATTCTATGAACCGGGAACGCAGTAAAGCAACAGGGCCTACATTGCTTTGTTAGATATTTCCATTTCAATTGATGACATTGGTCATAGAACCCCTAGCGCCATGATAATCTCCTTTCAGATGATCGCTCACACCAGTGTTAAACCTGCCAGGGCTGTGGATTTTCCCTTTCTATATTAACATAGGCTTATTTGTAGTTATCCACCTTAGAAGCAGTTTAGTAACTGGCATGTGGGTATATTGGAACCTTAATCTGCATAAATTGTGAGACACTGCTCAGTACAGATCCACACTCCTTAAGACAGCATCAAATCACTATTTTACACAATAGTAACAAAACCAAAATGCCTTCTAATGCAGGGCCATGTTAGAAAATGCTTTTAATCCCAGCACTCAGGAAGCAGAGGCAGGCAGATCTCTGTGAGTTCAAGGCCACCCTGGTCTACAAAGTGAGTTCTAGGACAGTTAGAGTTGTTATATAGAGAAACCCTGTCTCAAAACAAACAAATGGCCTTCTAAGCGGTTCACAAGCATGTTAGGATGTGAGAACAGCCACGCCCACAAACACATCTAGTACTATTTTAGATCCACCAGAGGAATGAGAAAATGGTGCATGCTTACAGAGAACTTATACCTTGGCTGAGCTGGCAGAGGTATGTGTGCGCAGTGCCCTGCAGGGCAGTGTTTAACCACAGATGTAATTTGAGATTTCCATTAGAGCACACAAAAGGGATGGCCCAATTCTGCCCACACGACAGATAGGAGCAGTTTCTCAAAAAGAGATAGTTTGACTGAGTCTCCACAAGATGTTTGCTGATCTCAAACAGAAGAGGAAGCATGTAGAAGCTCTTCTAGTCCCAGCACCTACCAGCAGCCTACCCTCCCTGGCCTTCAGCAACCCGAAGTCTGTTATGGTGAATGGTAACTATTTAGACTTTGCTATAACACTTTAAAGAATGCTACTTTGTCAAAAGTAAAGTGCTTAAGTGAGAAGTGACTCAATTTACATTTTAAAATTAATGCTATTATTTAAAAAATGCCACAAGAACCTATAAAGAATTGACTAGAATCTCTAGGCTGCAGCTGGAAACTTTTAAAAGGTTCCATGCAAGAGCATTCTCCCCCTACACCTAGCTAGGAATCAAAAAAGTAATGACTTGACATGCTTTATGAAACTCCTGCTACAGGAATCAGAGGGAAAGTCTCCTTAATGGGAGGAACAGTGAGTCCATATTGAGTCAGTATGCGCCCCCAAATTTAACTACTGCTACTTTGGAGCATGCGTTTGTTGTACACCTTCACCTGTTTGTTCGCACAGATCATTTAGAAACAAATAGGTAAATTCATAAGAAATAAGGAAAAGTATGGCTGCTGGCCTTCCTGCTGGGTCACCTGTTCCTGTGTGTGAGAGGGACTGTAGCTGTCACCTGTCCTGCGTGTGAGAGGGGCTGTAGCTGTCACCTGTCCCCAGGTGTGAGAGGGGCTGTAGCTGTCACCCGTCCCTGTGTGTGAATGGGAAGGTAACTAAGGACCTCTGTCTACTTTGCAGGTGTTGGAGAGAATTTGTAATGGATTTTGCTTTGAAGGTAGAAATGCGATACCAGACCATTTTCCTGCTAAACTGAGTGTGCATGGGTTGAGTGGGTGATGTCATAACTGTTTGAGCAGCTGGGTTGCCTCGTGTAATGTTAAGACTGTTGGGAATGTTACCCTCCTGTATTCCACTTTGGGATAACATTGATGCATTGTGGATGACCTTGCTGCACGACAAAATGCAATTTGTATGTGACAAACTGGATGTTGTGGTTTATTTGCCTATAGTCATAAAATTTTCAATATTTTAGTGTCTTGAATATTAGAAATATATGTATATACATATATGCATGCAGTAGCAATAAAAATATAGGCCTTGATTTTGAAAGAGAGAAGGAAAGGGGAAGTAGGAGAGTTTGGAGGGGGAGGGAAAAGAGAAAGTTTGCAATTATAACCTCAAAATTAGAAAAACTAAAAAATCTTTTATTGAATTTGTGTAAATCTTCAAGGACAGGTGTCCCGGAGAATTCAATGTCACTTTGAAGCAGTTCAAAAGTTTTTCAACTAGAATATTTCAGTTGTCAAAACCTGTTTTGTTTTTTATTTAAAGAAAAACACTGAATGCCTACAAGCTGTGGAGAGATTTAATTTAACCACACGTAACTTTCTAGACTTATACACTCACCGACTGGTTTATTCTCATACCCTATTAGCCACTGTGTGTTCTTAAAATTGTGCTGAGCACAGTCATCTAGAGGAATCATTTACTAACTCGTAAATTCTAATGACTCAACATTAGAAAGATAAGCAATAATGTTTTAAATAGTGTCCTTTTATATTCATGTAGCACATGTGTGCATGTGTATAGGAATGTATGTGTATACATTTGTATATGTGTGCATGTGTGTGCACACACAGGGAGGCTAGGAGTCATCCTTGCTATTACTCCTCAGGAGCCACCTTGCATCCACTATTGGCCTGGGGGTAGCAAATTAGGTCATGCTGGCTGACCAGCAAGCTGCAAGAATTCTTTGTTTCCTTCTCTCCAGTGCTGGGATTACAGACATACATCTATGCAGCCATGCATTTTTCTGTATGTTCCGGGGATCAACCCAGGGTCGTGTGCTTGTATAAACGTTTCCCTGTCCCCTATCATCCATTCTCTCTCTTCTTCCCACCATGTGTGTGTGTGTGTGTGTGTGTGTGTGTGTGTGTGTGTGTGTTGTGTGTGTGTATATGTGGTATAAACCATGTTTGGAATGTGCTATATATGTGTGTTGCATGCACTTAATTATGCAGGTAGGTGCTCATGCCCATGTGTATACAGAGACCAGAGGGGAACTTTTCTTGAGACAGGGTGTCGCACCAGTTCCTCATCATTTTGGTGAGGCTGGCTAATGAACAGGCTCCTGGGATAGACCGCTCCCAACCCTCTGATCCTGGGGTTACAATTATGTCTAACCATGCTTTTCTTGTGTGGATGATGGGTACCCAAACTCAGATCCTTTTGCTTGCACAGGAAGTACTCTAACCCAGTGAGCTATAGTCTTCAGGCCCCTCTCAGTTTTATATAGAAAATAATTCCACAGGGAGCCTAATGTCATCAACTTTTGATTAAGTTCAACTGACTTGCAGGAAAAGAAATTGTAGTCAATGAAGAATAATTCTCTCTCAATGGTGAAAAAAATCTTTAAAAGTTTAAACTTTAAAATCTCTTAAGTTTTAGCCAAGAGGTGAGGGTGCATGCCTTTAATCCCAGCAGTTGGGAGGCAGAGGCAGACAAATCTCTGTGAGTTCGAGGCCAGGTGTTCTACAGAGCAAGTTCTGGGACAGGCTCCAAAGCTACACAGAGAAACCCTATCTCAAAAAAAAAAAAAAAAAAAAAAAAAAAAACTCAAAATCTTTTAAATTTTAAAGATGTTTTACTAATGTTAAGACTCTCTAAAAATACGATGCATTCCACAACTTTCTATTGGCTTTGATTTGTAATATAGTTAATAGATAATCAGAAATCCCTCCATATAGTTGCTCTGAGATTTCCTGTCAATTTTCTGATTTCAATTAGCTGTATGTATGGAACATAGCTATGAAAACAGCACACCGTCTTCCTGCTTTCTTTTACATCCCTCCCTCTCTTCCTCCTCCACCTTCTCTTCCTTTTCAGATTCTCTCCCTCTGTCTAGAAAGCTGCTCTGAATTAGCGACTGCCCGGGAGGATTTTAGCAGACGACTGCTTCCGAAGACGATGACAAATGACTGAAAAACTGATCAGCAACATTTGGAAGTCGCTTGTCAAGTTCACTATTCACAAATGTTTTTCGTGTAACGATGCATTGTACTTATATTTTATTCTTTGGGAAGCGATGCCTCTGTAAGGGAAAGAACGCTAGCTAGAATTTCTGAGTTTCAGTTTCCACAAAGTAACTAAACAAGGAGTTCCTAGAGCTCCCTGTGGCTGGAAACCCCCATGAATTGAAAAGCCAATCCACAGGAATGCAAGAGACATACTTAAATATGTCAAAAGCAAGTGTACTGTCCTGTAATTTAGATGCAAAATATTGACGTCATAGTAATCACAACACCTTGCATTTCCAAAGCACCTTAGAGGTTTGTCTGAGCACACATGCCTCCCCACTCCCCAACCCCTGCCAACAATCCCACAAACTGGCCAACTGCACTCGTTTGGAAGTGAAGACCTCACATTTCAGGCAGAATCTTTGGTCAGCATCATGGTGCTCAGTGCTTCTCATACTCAGTTGACCTGTCTCCTCCTCCTTCTTCCTTCACCGTGTTTGAGCTGTGTTCTGCGTGAGAGTCGAAAAATCAGCACAAGGTGTTCTTCAAAATTGTGCTCCGTTTCTACTAACGCGTCACACCCACCTGCAATTTCTGCTTGATTCTGTGCTTGTTCCTGCCCTGTTTTGCTGCCTTCCCCACTTTTCCTCTTGTTTTGAAGCATTTTCTTATCTTTCATTGTTTCAACTGCTCATTTCGTAAGATATGGAGAAATAACATTGGCAAATCTCAAAAATATTTAATTTCTTTTTTATTTAAGTTGCACTATTCATTGTGTGTGCACGCATGTGTGCCTGCATGTGTATGTGCATGGGTACATGTGGGTGTGCATGTGTGCATGTATGTGTGTGTGTGCATGTGTATGTGTGCATGTGCGTGCATGTGCACGTGCATGTGTTTGTGTGTGTTGGCCACAGCCTGAATGTGGAGGGCAGAAGACAGCTTGGAGGAGTCATTTGGATCCTGGGAATCAAATTCAGGTTTTTAGGCTTAGTAGCAGTCACCTTCATTCTCTGAGCCATCTTGCTGACCCAAGATTTACTTTAGAAATTAAAAAACATGTTTTTTATTTTCTTTTGGGGCCATAGTTACTGCCAGTCTGACAGGCTTAAAAATACTAGCAAAAACAATGAGCATCAAAGGAACTGATTCAGCTGTTGGGGCGGTCAGCGAAGCCTGTGGCAGCATGTGGCCACTCAGCTGCTGGGTCTATAGGGGTCATTGGGTCATTTCTATAGTTTAAAGAGAAGCGCACAGTTAAGCTCAGTAGATTTTTGAAACAGCAATTCTGAAATGAGACAGCAAATTGTATACACACACACACACACACACACACACACACACACCAGGGGTGGTTTGTTCTTTACATAATACCCTTTATCCAAACTATTCTGTCTGGGGCAAGACTCGTGAGCATCAACTCTTAAGGAGAAACTGCTCCACACAACATATTATCCCCTGCGGAACTTTGTTGGTCGAATGAATGGAATGTGGAATGTGACCTGAGTAGATCACTCTTGGATGGCACGGTCGCGTTCCCCAAGGAAACATCTAAGCATGGTGTTATTTCCCTTCCCCGAGAAGGAAGGAACATTGTGTCACTCCTTATTCCTCACAGTGGAAAGTTTCTGGGCTCCAGCAGAAATCCCTGCAAAGCACGGCCAGGCTTCACGACCGTCACGTGACATCAGGGAAAGTCCCAGATTTCAGTTGAGCAATGGGTCTTTGGTTCTTGTCCTATGTTGTCGGTTCAGAGAACGTCACTGGGAAGATAGGTTGATTTCTCAACCCCGAGATAACGAACATCTCGGAATCACAGATGCTCTCAGTGAGCAGGCGGGTGAGGTTGTGGGTTGCAAGGCAGCTGTAGTAACTGGACTTTGAAAGGATGCAGAAGCTACCTGCAAAAACTCTTTTCTTGAGTCACCAAAAGTTTGCTCAGCCATAGCAGAGCAGAAAGCTGAGCAATTTGGTGAAGAAGAGGGCATCAGTGGTCAGGTATTTGGGTTTTAATCTCAATTTTACCTTTTTGAACACAAGCCTAGTAATATGCCTGACCCAGGGCAGAGACAGTTGAGTGAGAAAGGTTTCAGATGGGTAATTATCTGACCTCACTATTTGCCTGTGACATAGGATTGTCCTTAAACTTTTGGCTTTAAAAAAAAAGAGAGAACCCCAGTTTTGTTGGGCAATATGTATAACAATAGCCACTAAATATTCATAATGTTGCTGGATGCAGAAACATAAGATACATACAATAGAAGGAGAGTAATCATGATTCAAAGTCACATATTCAAAACTGCTGCATGTTAAAGCAGCCACTGAGAGGGCACAAGGGAAGGGGGTTGCTAACTGTGTCGTCTTTCTCTTTTTTAGTTTTATGTATGCCTTTGAAAATTCCTCTTTAGAGCAGAGAAAGTTTAGAATTCCTTGAACCTTCTTTTGAGAAGAGATTAGACATTTGTTTCTTCTGTGGCTTACCCTCTCTCATCTCTCATGATGAGCCAAGAGGTAGGATGCAGCAGTTGTCATGGGTGAGCTGCCGTGGCAGAGAGCTCAGCTATGCAGAACGCCTGGCAAGCAGAGCAGACCTTTCCTGGACAGTGACTTCTGAACAGAATCTAAGTATGAGTTTTTATTCAAAGAGAATTTCTGAGGGCACATAGCATATGGACAGGAGTGCTGATCTCGTGGCATTCACCCGTCATGCTCACAGGAAGTTCTGCTAAGCAAGAGAAGGTCCCCAGATCAGTTAAGAGTACCCTTAAACGGAGCAGATAGGAGTTAATTAATACCCAGACATTTGGATAAAAGACGTCAAACATGCCGGCTTAGTGGCGTCATCCTTAACAGATAGAGAGAACAATTAAATCATTAAGGCAGTGTCTGCCCGAGGAAGCAGCCTGGCATAGCCTGGTCCAGGTGCAATGGTCGCCAAGGAAACAAGTGCGCCTGCACAGAACGAAGTTTCCTCCACCCTCTAAGTGTCCTGCACAGATTTCTGGGCTCTCTTGTATAATAAGAATCTGGACATGCTCTGAATTGCTTCTAACTTGTGGGACAAAGAGGAACCATGACATAAACATACAACCTACACTCCAATCCAGGATAAGTGGCCATTTGGGATCATGGCTGATAAGGCTGGCTTTGCACCTCTGTCTGGACTCTGTCTATCTAATGTTCTATCATTATAATCACTATTATTGTTCTACAGCAAACGCATCTGGTCATCTGTTGGTCCCAGATGCCTGCTGGCTTGCCCAGAACTGCTTTTCTTCCAGAACCTGCGTCTGCTTCTGGATGTTCTAGTTGTGAAATAGAATGGCATTTTCATTTACTGAAAATGACAAGAACAGCCATGAGTGTCTTGATTTTGCATAGGGAAAGGATACTAGGGACAGTTACTCAGCCAGGGATGTCCTACATTTGTGGGACAAAGGGAACTCACCATGCCAGGGGTCAAAAGAAACCACTTTTGTGGAGTTCAGAGTCCCCACACAGGTGTTTGAAAACTCCCATTGACTCCAAATTTGTCGCAAAATGACCATATCTATAAATTATTCCCCAAAATAAAAACCATTGCAATAGCCTAGCAAATGCATTTGATAAGCCATGCTAGGAGTGATCCTCACTAGCGTTGGTGAATATCTTTTTTTTTTATTCTAGAAAAAGCAATGAGAACTTACTATGTCAAGCATCTATCGAATGTTAGTTTTTCTGTAAACACAAATAGTGAATATACACGTGGAACTAAACTATGAGTACCCCCAAACAATGCTTGTGCCAAATATGCTGTCTATGATATAATTTTGGGGGGTGTGGCCTCTTCATAAGAATTTTGTTAACCTTCACTTCCCAGATGTACAGGAAAGAGCAGTACAGCAACAGGTGGGGTTGACCCTGGTAGCACTCTACCGAGTCTGCATGTACAGAATGACAGTGGCCCACGTGGTAAACCTGTGTGGGCCCCCATGCATTCACCTTGTAAAATGCGGGAACCACGAGAGAATGGACGAACTTTCCACATGGTCACTATGTAACTGTAGGGAGTACTGAACTCACTCCAGAGTCCTCAGTGAGACTCTTTTGTGACCCCTGTTATAGACGAGGTATCTTTGCTTGCACCATGTCACCTTCCCGAACCAAATCCTCATGCCTGGGAAAGGGAGCTCCAGAGAGCTCAGCAGCTCTGTACTTCTTACCCAGATCTCTGCCCTCTGGTTGCTTCTTCAGACACTTCCTGAGACCCAGACAGGAGACAGGTTCAACTTCATTCTGCCCTTCACACTTTGGTGACTGACCCTTGGCCCCATTAAAAGCCTCTCAGAACACATCCACCACCTCTTATCTTCCCTTCTGCGCTGGGTCTTGGTCTTCCTGACAACGTTTTGTTTACTAATTTCCTATATAGTACTGAACTAGTTTTTGAAACACCCTTCATGTCCTTCCCTGCATAGCCCAGATGGCCCATCCTGTGCTGTCTCCAGTGACACTCCACCACGAGTGATAGAAAACCCTGCTCCCTTGTATTGCTCTCTCTCTTCCCCACTGTCCTCAGAGCAGACATAGCTATGACAGCCCTATCAGTTTCTAGGTGTACAGCCTTTGGCTCTTCACAGTCCCCTGAACCGTCTTCCTCTGACACGGAGGGAAGCTAACGTGTTGCCTTGGTGCTTAGCATATACAGAAGTGCTCCAGCTTCCTCAAGAGAGACAAGAATAGATGTCTATTCCTCTTCCCAGGACTATTTGATCTGGACTTAATTAGTCGCTCAGGCTGTGCCTAGTGTACTTGCGACAACATTGATGGATTTTGTCAGTATAACTGACAGCTGAGGTGATTAGCTTAGAGAGATAAAGTGTTTGCTTGGACGTAAGGTCTGGAGGATCCAGCTAACAGTCAGTTGTCTCTGCTGCGCTGGGCTTCTGGGGAGGCAGCGTATCATGACGGGGAGCACACAGCAGAGCTAAGCTGCCAATCACACGGCAAAGAAGTAGAAAGAAAAAGGAAGAAACTAGGACCTCACAAGCTCTGTGGTGGTTTGGAAGATATGGCCCTCTAAAGGAGTGACACTATTAGGAGGTGTAGCTTTCTCGGAAGTAGGTGTGGAGGAAGTATGTCACTTTGGGGGTTTTGCTGTCTTTTTCTCAAGCTTCACTAGGTGTGACAGTCAGATTGCTGGTGCCTGCAGGATGTAGGGCTCTTAGCTGCTTCAGCACCACAGCAGCCTGCACCCCGCCATACTCCCCGGCATGATGACAATGGACTGAACTGAAACTGTAAGCGGCCCAACCCAGTGAAATGTTACCATGGTCACGGTGTCTCTTCACAGCCACAGAAACCCTCAGACAGTCTCCTTTGAAGTTGCATCCCCACTTACCTAAAACCCCTTCCACTAGGATACACTTCAAAAAAAAAAATCTACGTTCTCCCAACAGCACCACTCTGAAGAGCGCACCCCATAAATACACAGACCTTTGAGACCACTCAACACTTGCCATGTAGGAAGTTTTGAGTCACTCTGAACTCGTCCCCCAGAAGAGTTACTTTCACCGAGGTCTACTCTCAAACTCACCTACATTGCCTGTCTCTTTGCCTTATTTATAAGAAAAATGATTACCGGTGCCACATAGAACCACAAAAAATGACAGATTTGGGTCTCTAGAGATAACTCAGCAGGCAAGAGCTTTGGCTGCTTTTACAGAGGACCGGTGCTCAGTTCCCAGCACCCACATCGTGTCTCACAAACCTCTATAACTCCAGAATCTGATGTCCTCTTCTGGCCCCGTGGGCATCAGGCACACATGTGGTGTACAGACTGGTGACTGATTAAGCTTTAATGGCGACTTCTTCCTTACCAGTACCATACACTGTTACTTTTAAAGGTGTTTTAAGTCTGTAAGTAAAAATAAATTGCTTTGTTGCAAGAAACACCAAAAATGGAAAAGCTAAAAGTTCAAAGTTAACACTAACGCCTCCTGGGCATTGCTAGCAGCTTGGCTGTTTGGAACAGTGTAAAGATTTATTAGCTGTGTGGTTTACACACGCAGGAAGGGTAGTCTATCCCTTTACTGTGAGTCTCCACTGTCTGTGAAATTTTTAAGTTTTAACAGCCAGCCATGCAGGTGGGTAGGGTCAAATACTTTGAAGTCTTTGTTCTATTTAAAAATTCATATCCCACAAAGTGAAGCGCACTTTAGTTTAACATGTTGGTTTGGGGTAGCAATACGTCTTTTTCCAATGTTAAAGTTGTGGTAAAGATTTTACTTTTGAAATTTTAGAAATGTAATAAAAAGGTAGGATTAGGAGGGAGGAATACAGTGGTGGCTTATGTATATTCTAAGTCATGTTTGTAAGCTTTGAGTAGGTCACTCTCAAGGTGCGTTTTGTTCAAGCTTAATATTTTGAACTTACATCTTATTTTAGAGTATTATTTTTTATTTTTTGATGTATATTAGGTTTTTTTTTTAATTTAATTTTTTTTTGGCTAAGTGTATATCTGTGCACCACATGTGTGCAGTGTCAGAACAAGCCAGGACAGGGTGATGGATCCACATAGGGCTGGAGTTACAGATGATAGAAGCTTCCATGTGGGTTCTGAGAATCGAACCTGTGTCCTCTGGAAGAGCTGCCCTTACTCTTAAGCTTGGAGACATCTCTACAGGCCCTGATTTTTTTTTTTTATGGAGAAGTTAAGGCTGCCGTTGTAGGTTTGAGGAAATAAATCTGAAAATAATGAAGATGAATTTATATGACTATGAATCATAGTTTTGAAGGGTAACAATAACTCTAGTTGCAATTTTGTCTTGTTTAAGATAGGGCACTATTATATAGCTCAACCAGCCTTAAACCGTGGTCCTCCTCAGCCTCCTGAGTGCTGGAAGTTTAGACATTGAAGAATGCTAGATGTCCAGGAGCTTGCAAAAACTCTTCATAGAGATTCTGTGTCATCTTCTGTCCTCTCTCCGTGCTGTCATCTTAGCAGAAGAGTTATGTGCCTTTATGCCAGTGTCTCTGCCTATTATTAACCCTGGCCAGAGAAAGTTGTTGTTTTAATTGGCTAGAAATGTGACAGCTTGGAAGTCAAGTCGTTCACAATACTATATGGAGGTTTTTAAGGAAAAGTGTATACCTGTGATATTTGAAGGCCATCAAGGTGTGAGGAGAGGGGCAGACATAGGGCAGCAGACAGGGGTGGAGCCGGGACTGAGAACGGGCAAACTGAACAAACCCATAGTCTTTATGTTGTTGCATGTGCTTGCTAAGTTGATGTGCTACTCATATCATAAGGGCCCATGAGCCATTATACTCACCCTGTACTTCTTGATTAGTTTCTGTCTTTACTTCAAGTGTAAGGGCGCGAGGTGAGTGTCTTTGGAAAGCTGGTGATGTCAAGTGTCTTGACTTAGGTGTTGTGTTCACAGATATGTGTAGATACTGAAACATTCCTAAAGCGTTTTTCTCTGTGTTCTTTTCTACATGGAATTGTGCTGTAAAAGTAAAAAAAAAAATTCAAGACTATGTACGGTGCCACTCGGTGGACAAGGTAGATATGGGGTGGCCAGTGGGATAATTTAGCAGGGGAAGCTATTTACCTTGCAAGTCTGAGAGCCCGAGCTGAAGCCCTGGTGTTGTGTGAAGGTGGAAAAAGAGAACCAGCTCTATGAAGTTGTCCTTAGACCTTCACACACCTGCCATGGCACACATGCAGTCCCCCATTCATAAAAAAAGAAAGAAAGAGAGAGAGAGAGAGAGAGAGAGAGAGAGAGAGAGAAGGAGGAGGAGGAGGAGGAGGAGGAGGAGGAGGAGGAGGAGGAGGAGGAGGAGAAGAAGAAGAAGAAGAAGAAGAAGAAGAAGAAGAAGAAGAAGAAGAAGAAGAAGAAGAAGAAGAAGAAGAAGAAGAAGAAGAAGAAGAAGGAGGGAAGGAAGGAAGGAAGGAAGGAAGGAAGGAAGGAAGGAAGGAAGGAAGGAAGGAAGGAAGGAAGGAAGACTAATGGGCAAGTCACAATGTCGTCTGAAAGCTCACAATCTCATATAAAGTAGTGGGCATCAGAGTCAAAGCAAGCAACCTGGTCTTTCTTTGGAGATAAAGAGTTACAAGAGCTCTTGAACTCAAAATGATACTCCTCTTATTGTTGCTGCAGTTTACACTAGCTCATTTCAAATTAGATACAGAGAGAGTCTGAATGAAGCTAGCAACAAAATAACATCCTGTGTTTAAATGGCATGAGGGATGCCTCATATTTTCACAGACACTAGGCAACTACAAAAAGGGCAGAGAAACTGCACTCTTGCAAGGACCCACACACAGATCCCCTCCTTGCCTGTTCCCATGTCTCTTCAAATTGCTTATTCAGAGGAACCATAGTCAGACAGACACATGAAAACGAGCGAGAACATCAGTTCTGTGGAGCAAGAAAGCTCACAACTCAGAGAGTAAAGCCATGAGACTCTGCCAATCCTCCGGCATCTTCCTGTGTTCCTGTGTCTGCCTAGCCTTCTGAGCCCTGATTCTTACACCTACCATACCCTGAAACCATTCATTGTGTTGCTTTCCTAGCAGAGATAGTTTGTTTCATAAAGTTTGGAAGAACCTTATGCATATATTTCTGTTTTCAGGACAATTTACTCAATCAGCATACATTAAATTTTTCCAGTATATTGTTCCACTTTTATCTCTGGGTTACATAGGAAGAATAATCTCTGTCCCTAAAGACATTAAAATCCAGACTTCATTCATTTCATTCTATTTCTAAGACTTGAGTCCCGTGTGGTTTGTGAATGCCCCAACACCGAGGGCAAGGGTGGTGGTAAGAGGCCTTGAATATGTTAAAAGCATACAGAGCTATCACCCATACCTTTGCTTGGCAGGGCACCTTGTTATTCTCAGACGGTCTGTGACATACTTGGTCTTATTTGAATAATCATGAGAGCACAGCCTTATTTCCCTTTGTGATTGCTTGATAAAGGCAAGGCAATAGACAAGTTTCAAGTTTCTATGTTCATATAGAACCAAATCAGAGCCGAGAATCTGTGTGTTCTTGGCAGTTTGTGTGGACATCAACATTGTTTACTGTAACTTAATAGTTGCGGGGTGTATAATTAAAGCTGAGTGTCCCTTATCTGAATTGCTTGAAACTAGAGTGTTTTTGGATTTTAGAGTTCTAAAAGTGAGATATTTGCTTAGACTTCACCAATTGAACAATCTGAATCCGAAAATGTCTCAAGTCTAAAATGCTTTGAAATCTAAAATTTTTTCAGCACCATGGTGGATCTCAAAACTTTTTGGATCTTTCCAAGATGGGATGGATATTCAGCGATCTTATTGTTACAGCCATTTGCATTTATAGTGAAGCTGTAGCGTAAGCTCTCTTTATTGTCAAAGCAGCTTGTCTTCTCAGATTTAATTCACACGGGAAAAAGAGAAAAGAGGAAAACCTGTGTGTTCCTTCCTGGGAGGCCGCATCCAGTGTGAATGCTGATTTGAAGGTGGATACTGGCAAACCGTGCTATGCAGATGAAACTGGGAGGCAACTTGGAGGAACAAGGCACCTTCCCTTTCTCCAAGTCTTGGGTCTTCCCAAATCCAGCTCATGGCTCAGTGCTTCCAGCTTATTCTTAGGATCAATTCCTAGGTCTGAAAAAGGATTTGAGACTAGGGTGAGAATACCTTGATTTTGAGAACAGGAGATGGTTCAAGGAAAGGTAGGAAGGACAATCTGGAATGAAGCCCATTGTCGGGGGCAGGAGGTCCAGATGGAAAGTCTTTCAGTCATTGGCTGGCTCAGGAGGAAAGGAGACCCTCTGCACCCTCCTTGTTTGTTTGTTTGTACCCCCACACATAAACTGAGAGACCTTCCTTGAAGACATGCTCCCCACCATTGTTGTCTGTCATTCTACAAGGCCATGGACTAGAGAGAGTAAAGCAATGAGCCAGTTTTCTCCTAGAAAACTAGCAGGGATAGTTCACTTTAATAAATTCTGGAAGAACCGAATACATGCATATATTTCATTTTTTAGGACAGTTTACTCAAGCAGCAGAAATTAAAGTCTTCCTGCATACTGTTCCACAATTAACTCTGGGTTGCATAGGAAGTATACTCTCTATCCCTAAAGATGTTAAAATCCAGACTTCATTCATTTCATTCCACTTCTAAAAGTGAGGCTGAAGTCCAGTGAGACTAAGTCTTTTCTTTCAGGCAGATGATTGTCTTAGCTATTTGTTATAGTAGTAAAAGCTGACAAAGACATCCATAAACTATGATCCTGAACAGAGGAGCAAATATGAAACTGTGTCTAAGCTATCAGAAAAGAAAGAGTACAGGGAGAGAAATGTTCCTACTTCTCTTTGTGGAAACAACTGATTACGCCCCCTCCCCACACACTATTCTCTTCACTTCTCGCTGATGGTGAATTGTTAAGTTTAGAGTCCCCTGCGTGCTCAGGGCTGTGTACATTATACCCTCTTCAAGCAAGGAACATTGCTCATTGACATGTTTGATTGCAGGGCTATCTGGGGAGCCTGGCCATGTGGAGGTCAGGACATCTCTTCCTCCTACTTCCAGGAAATGTAAAAAGTGGGTTAAGCCTCTGTGTGCTAAACTGTTTGCAAACTTCCAAATAACAAGGCTACATGTGTGCTGCATTTCTTCAAAGCAGTGCTGACCCTGACACCCACATCTATAGTTGAGAGATCGTTTATGAGAAAAAGGTGGAGTTGGGAGACATGTGTTCCTCTAAAGTTCTTTTTCTTCCCCCATGAAACACAAATTTTGGTAACTATGAAATGGGTGAATTAGGTCCTTACATGTTATTTCTTTCATTACTGCCCTCTTAGATCTTCTCTCAAGTATTACTGTGTGCTTTTCTAACCTCATTTCCTACTCTGAAACAACAGCAAAGAGATTTTCTTTGTATTTATTTTTTAGTATCAGCTTAATTTTTGGGGAGCTACTGTGGTTTTGTGGCAACATGTATGTCTCCAGAAACATCTCAGGTTATGACTAAATAGGTGTATATGCCTACATGAGCTTGTTTATGGGGGCTTGGGGAAATTTTCACCTTTGTGTATTTTACACTGTTAAATAAATGAGAGGTCTTTGGAACCATTAGAATTCTGTTCTAAACTTCGAAAATTGCCAGATCATGTTTCTTGTGTCGACATAGAAAACTTTTGTGATTCATCTCGGAGTAAAGGCAGTTGCATGAGAAGAAATATGCAGAGTCCTGTTTGGAAGTGTCTGACAAGGGCAGAAATGTGGGCACTTGGTGGTCTTGCTCCAGGTTAGAAAGATCAAATTGGGTCGTTCACTTCGGCAGAGGACTCAGACAAATGATTTATTATTGATTAAGGTTAACAGTAATGCACGGTGTAAGTTATGACAGCAGGCAAAAGTGATGCTTAAAAATTGGGGTGAGCCTGAAACTCTGGATGCTCAGCCCAAAATTCCTAGCAAGGACTGATTCATCAGAGTAGAAACCAGATGAATATACTTATTGTATATATTTAACACACTTAGGTGCGTGTCCCAAATAAACTTCTGAAATCCTAACTTACCTTTGTTTACTGGCAAGGACTCATGTATGTAGACCAACACACACCTAGATGCAGTACCAGCATTTCGTAAATTTTCTCATGCTGTCGGTACACTTATTTTGTACTACCTAGAAAAGAAGCCCATGCAAGGCCTTTTCTGAACACACAGGAGCGTGGCAATTGTCTACATAGGCGTTCTTTATAGAGAAATCATCTTCGAAGTCTATGGGTTTAAAAGTAATTTTAAGGAAGTAATAGACGAATTACAATTGAATTACTGTCCAGGAAATGCGTATTATAGCTTCAGACAGTCAGGGTGGACCTCTTCAGCTAGGAAAGTCTGAGCACTTCCTGGAGGGAGTAATCACCATTCATTTAGCAATACAATTTTGTTTTATAGATTTTAATTGAATTAATTGGGAGGCAGGCAGAGTAATAGATGAACTTCAAAGTCCCCTTACTAGTGGAAAGTAAGCCATTTTTTCATAAAATATGATAACACGACTAAAATGATAGCTTAGCTTTAAGTACATGACAAAAAATTATAACAAAGACAGACCTTAAATATCCCATTAAAGAATAGTTCAGGCTTTGGTTGGACATGGAACTAAGTATAAACTGCTATCTCAGGACAGACGGTAAAAATCAAGCTCATTTAGCCTTGAGTTGTAAGAGTCACTGGTACTCAACAATGATAACAGAAGGTGCTACATCCTGTCCATCTGATTGCTGTATCTATCTCTAAAACGTCCTTCAGCTGAAATGGTCACCGTCTCTCACACTTACTGGCTATCTACTTCCAAAGTATTGCCTCCAAGTTAGGACTGAAAATACAATGGAGGACTTGAGTTGCGAATCAGGATAACATAACATACTGTAGGAATACGGAGGCCTGGCTCAGTAGTTACCAACTTCGCCCATTCTTTTCCCACTCCCACCCAAGAAGATATTTGGTACTATCTGAAGAAAACATTGGAGCTCATCCTGAGCCATGCTATTATCATCTAGAAGATAGAGGCTAAGGATGTTGGTGAATATTCCTCAATGTGTAGGACAGACACCCCCATCAAGAATGGGCCTCACTTGAAATGTCAGTCTTGTGGATGCTTAGCTTCCCCATGGCAAAGTCAGCCCTGCTCAGCTCATGTTTGTCCATCTTCCTTTACACAATGATTGAGTTGGGCTCTGGGCTTCGTTCCTTCATTCCTGCTGCTTTGCAGGTAATCATTCCCTTGCTGGGTTTTGCCTGTGCCCAGAAGTTCCACAGCCGGCGCATAGCTTGGCATTCCTGCTTAGCTGCACTCCGGCCAACATTCCACCTCCACCTGCACCGGCTTGTTCCACCTGAAAGCTTACCAAGTGAAAGCAAGAGCCATGTGAGGACACCTTAATTATACCCACCCAGAAACTTGCTTACAGAGAGTCGGTACGGCCCCAAAATTAAAGATTAGCTCCTGCACTGTTGTAAAGAAGGAGAAAGAGGAGGAGGAGGAGGAGGAGGAGGAGGAGGAGGAGGAGGAGGAGGAGGAGGAGGAGGAGAAGGAGGAGGAGGAAACAAAACATAAGTTAAGCACAAAACATGTGCCTTTCTTCTTCTTTCTATTTGTCCCCCCTCCTTTCTGGCAATTCAAGGGCACTACCGGGTAACTAAATATTCCAGAGTACCAATCTCTAAACCAGAAAAAAAAAAAAATCTGGTTAAAGTCCAGCTTGTCCACAGACAGAGGCCAGCTGCTCTACTCTGAAATCAGGAGCAGCCTGCCCAAGAAGGAAAGTAAGTTTGGTAGTACACAAGCAAACAGCCATTCGCCCCATCTCTGCTTCGCAGCCTTTTAAAACAATGTTGTTTATGTGCAAGGCCGACAAAAAGCAAGCCAAGTTCTCTGCCAGGCAAAGGTCACTCCAGCACGGGTGGGGACAGGCTAACCCGACCCAGCAGCTTTCTGAGCAGTCACCCTGCCTTTGGTCACGCATGGAGGGGTTACCAGAGTCCTGGAACAGAGCTGTACACCTGTTGCTTGTTCGCTTCGTGTTTGAGCAGAACAGATGACTGAAGGTCCTGGTGGCGTTAGAGGCCACCGTGAAAAACAAATCTGCCTCTAGCATGACTTCAGTGACACTTGCTCCTCCAGCCCACGGTTCACTTGTATCATGAAGCGTTCATTTCTCAACCTCAGCGTCATATGTGCTGATACCAGGAGCTGGTGTGCAACTGGCATGCAGGAAATACTTGTGGAGAGAATGATAAGTTCAGATTGAAATGGGATTGATGGGATTCTTAACCAATTTTCTCCTTCAATGGAGGTCCATGGAGGATTATAACTGCTGAAGGGGAAAGATTGGTCCCACGATCTACTTGGCATCATAAACGGTGTGCCTTCTACAGACAATCTGACCATCCAGAAGGGACATGCAGATCACTGTGCAACTGGTGTGCCACTCTGTGTAGTTCTATGATTGGCTTTAAAACATTGAGTGTATTGTATGTCTACAGAGACATGCTTCTGTGTGTGCATGTATGTGTGTGTGCATACACACATGCATGTTGGTGAGTCCACATGTTCGTCATCCCTCAAGGTCAGGGTCTCACTGAACCCAGATCTCACTGATTGACAATGAGCTCCAGGGATTTACTTTTATCTGCTTTCTTTCCCCCAGCAAGGATTACAGCCCCCAAAATGTGTCTCCTTGACTGACCCCAAACTCACCATCCTTCTGCATCTTTCTCCTTAGTGTTTCCTATCAGCATGCACTACCACAATCATGTGAACAGGTTTCTTAGAGCCCCCTCCCCAGCATTGCTTCAGTTTTAAGTAATGCAAAATCATCATCATCCTCAGTTTGAAAAATGGAAACAGTCAATAAGTTATGAGGTTAGAGTTCCCAACATAGCTGCTAGTTTGGAAATAAGGAGATTGGGAGATAACTCAGTCAGTAAAGTGTTTACACCTGAACTTACCACGTCCATACAACAAAATACATATTTTAGAGTGTTTGCCATCACAAAGGCTTACTGTATTTGCTTGTCCAATATTATTAGCTATTGTTCTAACAAAAAAGAATTTAATGTAACTGTTCCTGTATATATATTAATAAGCTTTAGCCACCAAACTAAGAATAACCTTAAATAATTAGATAAATCTCAATCAAATTTAACGTGCCTCTCTCTCACTAAGTATCTGACTGGACTCCTCTTGAGCGTGTCAGCTTTGTTACCTGTGATTGCTGTGTGCCTTCCAGCTCTATTGAAGTTGGGCTACAAGGAGTTGCTACACTTTGCTGACAGAAGGTTCCTGGAAGCCCAGTGTCTGCAGTGCTGCTTAACGGTTGTGTCTTCTGGCAGGGACACCAAAACCTTCTTTTGCCGCTATTTCAGCTGTCAAATGCCAGGATGGTGGTACTCAAGGCCTAGGGGATCCGCGGAGGGAGGCTGTGCAGAGAGGGCCAGGCACACAAGAAGTGCTTAGAAATATTGACTGTTTATTGTTGCTGCTGTGTGGTTTCTGGGTCACTGAAGCCTAAGATGGCAGAGCCCAAAAGTCACACATGCTGGCTTTGGGACACTTACATGTGGTTAGTTCCTATTAATTTGTGTTGTAAGTCTGTGTGTGGCTCACTAGTGGAACTCCTGGCTAGTTTTTGCAAAGCGCTGCTGAGTTCTCCCACTAGGGATATAAAAACGGGGTAGGGGGAATCTTATTATTTACTTATTTATTTTATTTTGAGACAGGGACTCAATATGTAGCCTTGGCTAACCTGCAACTCACAAAACTGATCAGGCTGGCCCTCCTCTCTGCTTCCTGAATGCTAGGATTGAAGTGAAGGTGTATGCTCTTGTGCCTGGCGAGAACAATGTCTAATTTCCTTCCGTACATGTTTTAAGTAGAAACTATGAGTAGTAATTGTGTTAATAACACAGAATAAAAATTAGCGCCATCTACTTCTTTTTGCATGCTTCGTATTATGGCTATGAGAAAATTTCAAGCTACACACATATTCACCTTACATTTTTATTGGGGAGCAAAGTGCCAAATGGCTATTGAATATTTGTCATGAGGGTCCGAGAAATGCTGTGTTTGATAGAGGTCACATGTCTTCCGTTTCCTCTGCTTCCAGCCGTTGGCCTTTGAGCTTGAATCTTCTACATGTTGGGCTCTGGTTCTGTGACAATGGGCACTAACAGAGAGAAAAGAGTAAGTGTCTAGGTCAACACAATTTCCTTTTGCTTTTTCATACTCTGCTCTTGGCCAAGGGATGTAATATTTAATCATAATTAGCTTCCCAAAATGAACTGAAATCTAATGACCATCCTTCTGAAAGCCCACAAAGGAAGGGCTACTGAATATGTCTATGGGCTACGCCTTTTGGCATTAGGATTTATTCTACAGGTGACTTGGTGCATCTTAAATCAATGATTCCCAGCTCAGCTTCTTAGGCACATGATGGTATAGACAGAAGTAAGCAGAATTTTTTTTTCAAAATACTTGTTTACTGTAGAAAATTTGTAAAATGTTTCACCTAACTCTTCATTTTTTAAAACTTAACTTCTTCATTGCCTCGTTGGGAGTTTCACATCATAACACACCAGTTTAGCTCACCTCCTGATTCCCACCCCATATCTTCCCCACATCCCTGCTGAACCCCCACACACACAAAAGAGAACAAAACAAAGTAAGCAAGCAAGGAAACCAAAGCAAACATACAAACAAACAAACAAACAAAAATCTCTTTGCTTCTCCTTCTTTCTTGCCTCTCCAACACCTCTTCATTCATCCTGGTGTCACTGGAGGCTTCGATGTGCCACGTAGTAAACCTCTTTGTCCCATCAGCTGTACTGTCCAATGAATCACTGATCTGGTTCAAGTCTCTGGTTTCTGGTACACCATCATCACTGGGTCCTCACCAGAACTCCTCTGGGATATCCTGTGGCTGTCCCGAGTCTTAGAGATCTTGCGGGTATCGTTCCTCTCTAATGGACCAGTCCCTTTACCAGCTCCAGCAGGTTCTAGATGGCGTAGGTGATAGGGTGAGTCAATCCAAGCCCCAGCTATGGACCTGGGTGGTAGCCAAGCTGGTCAGTCCGAGTCACTGGGGCCGCCTGTCTAGAGCAAAGGAAAGGAGTCAGCTCCCCTATATAAATGTCCTCTGGGTAGGTTCACCCTCCCCTACAGTGAGGGATGAGGGCCATCTCTCCAAGGTAGCAGTTGGTGGCCTAATGATTGGAAAGAAAACCATTGATGATTATCATATTGTTCATTTCTTATAGATTCTGAAAGGGGCTCAAGGGGAAGGAATTCACCTACTAAGAGCCAGGTCCTGGGTACCATTGCCAGCACCGGGAGATAGAAAGATTTCAAATAGAGTAATTCATCTAGTATTTTTCCTACCCACAGTTACACAGAAAGGTTTTTTTTTTTTCAAAATACATCTAGTAGATAGTCCTGTCTGCACCAGCCTGTAGAACATCACTTCTGAAGCTCTCAAAAATGGGTTCATTCTCCTGTCTTTTAGTAGCAAGTAGTTAAAACATTCCTTCTGAAACCCTTGTATGATAACATCATCACCCATTGCTGGAAGGGACTATTGATAAATAAATCTCTTTGAAAAGCTTGCAGTATTTCCATAGGGCAGAGGGAGGTCGGTTATGAGTGAGAAGCCAGGCTCAGCTAACAGAGTTGATGCCTCCAGCTTTCCCCCTCTGTGTTAACATGCCTCTGGGTGTTGCCCTTGTTCAATCTTAGACGAAGAACTACAGGCAACCAAGGAATGCTAAGAGCAGGAGGAATAGCCTTCCCCAGGGAAGAACACACCCCATAGTTATCTAATACCAAATGATCAGCCTTGAAAACATATTTATTCATGTAACATACAGACTGAGAAGGTTGTAGTTATGTATTTAGGAATATATATGTATAAATTAATTTTTAAAAGATGACATTAATTTGAAAGAGAGCAAGGGAGATATAAAATTGGAGGACTTGATGGAGGAAATAATATAATTAAATTATAATCTTAAAAATGAATTTTTTGCCTTTAATCCCAGAACTCGGGAGGCAGAGGCAGGCAGATCTCTGTGAGTTCAAAACCAGCCTGGTCTACAAGAGCTAGTTCCAGGACAGGCTCCAAAACCACAGAGAAACCCTGTCTCGAAAAAAAAAACAAAAAACAAAAAACAAAAAAAAGAATTTTTTAATCAAAAGTTGAGGTTATGGTTTGGCATTAAAGGATTTTCCTAGCATTCATGACATTCTGGATTTGATCCTCAGCAGAACAAGATAAACATAAAAAACATAATGGAGAAGAAATATACTTCCTGTGTTTTTTATAAAACTACACTTATTCTTAGTGTACTCAGTGATATTAGAAAAATGAAACACCTCATTTAGATATCTAACATAAATTATACAAAAGCTATCTTTATTTATATTTATTTGTGACTAGTCTTCTTGCAAATAATTAGGACAGCTTAGAAAAGTTGCAAAAAGGATACGTTCATTTTAAACACATCCTAAGCAAGAACACAGACAATAGGAGGATGCTGGAAAGATGTCTCAGTGGGTAGGAGCACTTTCTGTACAAGTGTGGGGAATCTGAGTTCAAGCCCCCAGCGTCCATATAAAACATCCAATCAAGACTTATGATCACCCATGGGGATAGGGGAACAACAGAGGTGCAGAGAGTTTCCACCCCCTCCCCCAAACATAGCCAAAATGGAGAGCTTCCAGTTCAGGTGTCTCCTGTGTCATGGTGCTAATCAATGTGAGACCCTGTGTCATAGTGACAATGGAGAAAGTAAGAAAGGAAAACACCTTAAACCTGCCATGGTTTCTGCATGGACCTGCATACCGGGGCACAGCTGCACTTGCGTGGGCATGCACTAAACACATGTACAACACACACACAGAGATACACACAGAGATACACACACACACAGATATACACACACAGATACACACACAGAGAGATAAATACACACACACTCAGACACACACACAGAGATACACATACACACACATAGCAAACAAATAAACAGGTAAAAATGAAAAGGTTTAAATCCTTTTAAGTGGAACACACTGTGTGTACTTGGCTGACACTTTTCCTTTTAAAATATTAAAATTAAGAGCAAATGAATCTAAGTGCTCTATCAATTCAGTCATGGATAAGAAATGATCAAATAAAAATTCCCAACATATGCATAATAAGCTAAGGAACTATTTTCCTGAAGAACAGAAAAATACTAGCTTCCATTGAGTTTCTTAATCTCATCATTTTCACCTCTCTTGTGGCTGTTTCATAACTGCATTATGTATTAGTGCACGGGTGTTTTTTGCCATCAAATAGCTACCTGAAGAGTTTTTTTTTTTTGGTGTTTTGTTTTATTTTGTCTTCTGGTAATAGAGGTGATTACCGAAAATGTATTTCATGCTTCAGTCCAGCCCCCGGCTTTTCAATCAATAAGGACGGGTATAATTAAGTTGTTTTTCTGTTTGTTTGCTTGCTTGGCTTGGCTCATGCCTTGTTCTGGGACAAGGTGTGCTTGTAGGTGGCAGGTGTATATTGCGTTCTGTGGAAAGGCCTTGGCCAGAACCACAGTCCTGTGTGGGATGTGGGCCTTACAGAGTTACAAGCACTGGAGATGTTTGTGGAGATTACGTAAACACAGCTGGGACTGTCCGGTGGCCTTTGGGTGACCTTGTATAGCACCAGGCTTTACCTTGGGGATGCATCTACTTTAGCGTGGCAGGAATTCCAGGATATTTTCAGAGGGGTATTGTCTATTTGTTTTTTTTAATTAACAGGCTCATGTGAGCCAGTGGGTGGAGTGTTCAGAAGCAGCTCTGCGACGTTCTAGGTTCACAGTGAAGCTGTGTCTTACCGGCTCTGTGACCTTGGTACATGGTAACCTTGAAATGAGGATAACCCCGTACTATTTGGACTTGGGATCGTGGGACGGGTTAGGCATGCATCTCAGCAGAGACACTAGTACTATTATGTGCCGTGGTCCATGGCATGAGTGGATAATGGATTCAAATGTTAAACAAGGGTGAAAAGCCATGAAGCAACCCCGAAGACACTTTCTTCCTTGGAGTGATGGAGACTTTAAACAGCTTAGAATGCCTATGGTTGTAAATGCATGACAGACCTCATCTAGCTTAATTCTCCCTAAGAATAGCCTCGTGGAGAAGCTGCACTTCAGTAAACGGGAACATAGATGCTCTAAACTCCCTATGCCTATTCTTAATCCATACTCCACTCCACTTCGGAATCAAGAGAAGCTCCATCTACCTTCAGTACGCATCCTCAGCAACAGAAAGCACTCCCTGTTGCTGAGGCAATGCCGAGTCACCAGACTCTTACATGCATTAATGCAGGAATAAAATCCATCCACAGTGTCAATGATTGTATCCTGTTTGCGGACTGGATGAAGGGACAGCGATTATGGTTTGCTCTGTGGAAAGCTCGTTCTAGAAAACCTCCGGTAGGAAGTACAAAAATAGAATCTGAGAATAATCAGAAAGACGGCATCCTCTTGCCCCAGTATTTCCTTTCCACACCACCTCGGTTCGTTATTTAAGCAGAAGGACTCCGCTCGGAGAGTTAGCTACTGTACTGTGGGCTAGGTGACGTTTTTATGTGGAATCCTTGCTTATATCAGCAATGCAAAGAACATGAAATGTGATACTTAAGTAATTCATTTTTGACAGTTGGAGATTAGGTGTTCCCTATTCAGGGGCCTTCACACTCTTCTTCTCCACCTTATCCCAGCCAGGATCTGTCTACTTCTTACTCTTTTCACCCATGGTTGTTCACTGTGGTCCTTTCAAGGGCTGCTAAGGGAGGGCTGTAAGCAGTGTTATACTGTGGGGACTTCTGGCCCAGCCCTGCTCAGCCACAGGCCAACAGAGGATTGCTTATGCCTTATTACTTATTAAGTGATAAACCCAATACAAATCTGGACTGTATCTCAGCATGAACAGAGGAGTAGCTATTCCTTTCCTTACTCACAAGTTGCACAGAGAATACATTTTTTTTAAGAATAGCCCCAGATATGGAATGCTGTGGTCATCACTGAGTCTTCATTTCCACCTCCACAGTGACTTTCAGACTGTTTCAAGAATCTGTCCCTCTGCCTCTCAGCTGGGAGGTGAGGCAGAGGCAGGCTGATCTCTGAGTTCAAGGCCAGCCTGGTCTACATAGTGAGTTCCAGGACAGCCAGGGATACACAGAAACACCCTGTATTGGAGGAGGAGGGGGTGAAACTGCTCCTCATCCCGCCCTCATGTTGGGGTCTCACTGGCAAACACCTCTCTTCAGCTGTTTCTCCTTTTGAGATTGTTTTTTAGCTATGTGAAATCCACATAACATGAAATTTTGTAGCATGAAGTCTACTCACATTGCTGTGTGGCCGTCACCACCATTGACTTCTAGAACCCTCCTCATGGACACAGTACCATGCAGTATTTTTTTTTTCATTTTTGTGAATGGCGTGATTGCTTCACTTCGCATCCTCAAGTTCATCCAGGTTGGAGCCTGTGTCAGAATGTCCCTCCTTCTTAAGACAGAGGAATGTTTTAGTGTCTTCCCTCCACTTTGTTTGTTCTGTTGTCTCTCCCTTTTCACTGTTGCCATATTGCCACAGCACGTGAGCATAGGCTTTCTCCTTCAAAACCCCAATCTGGGCAACTCCTTCCTTAGCTTCTACCGTGGAAGGTTCCAGACCGGTGGGTTAGAGGCCTATCTCTGCTCGCCCTCCCTCCTGCCAGGTCCCCCACCTACCCCTCGCATGTTCTTCTTCTTGCTCATTCTATACAGTCAGGCCTTGCATCTCCTCCCAGATGGAGGATGTACTGCCATCTCTTAGCATGAGGATTCAGTCTCCTCATCTGGCAAACGGTATGTATTTCTTCATTCACAAATGAGATTTCTTTTCCCAAAACCCCTCACAAAGAACAAACAGAATCAGAATTAAGGGTCCTGGTCTCATTGCCACCCCATCCTCTTCCCAGGCAGAACCACAGATCAGGCGTAGCTAGTGTCTTAGCATGTTTTAGCTAGAATGTGGCAAAGGGGAAGACAGGAACAGGTGAAGAAGGCTCCGTGACCCTATGGAGGAGGAGCCTGGGCCAGTTGGGATGGAGTTGGGTGCTGATGGAGGGAAGTAGGGAAGGAAGCAGATCCAGGTGAAGGAGGAGAGTCCTCCCATTCCTGACGGGGTATCCTGGGAGCTCTGAGTCACTACCAGGAGGTCAAGAGGGTGACAGATGTGGAGGAGCAGAAGGCTCTAGCTTGCACAGATCTAGACTCCCCTTGCTCACATTCCTGCTTCCCCTAAGCAGTGCAGTACTCTGTGATCTCAGACACAGTTGTGGAGGGCATAAGAAAACACAGACGAACTGGAGTCTTAGCACGAGAGCTCGCCTCCCTACCTATGCGTCTGGAAATAGCAGCCTCCAAACACATTACAGTTGAGACTTTGGAGAAAAGATTGTTATTGTAGCTCACTGATTCTTAGAGGAATATTTGCTTTCCTCGGTCGGGGAGAAAATGCAACCCACTGCACATTCTTCAGGGCAGACTATTTTAATTATTACCAGTTTCATGTGTGTTCTGCTTGTTTAAGGAAAATCCCTGTGGCTCCTTGATATGCTTCAGTGTCACCGTTTCATGTTTGAATAAATAAGACCTCACAGTATGATTTCTGAGCAAGGGGCTGGGAGACATCCCTAACCGCCGGAAAGGAATGATGTATCTTGTGGGGGGTGGGGGCAAAGAATATAGCTGAAATAGCTTTTTGCCAAACCAAATTGTGAACACAGTCCAAAGGATAGTGACTGGCCTATAGGCATGTCATGCTTCCGAATTTCCTGCAACAAATGACAATCATTCTGTAACTGGGTGTCTTTTGGCTTCCATATCTTTGACTAGCATATTGTCTGTTCTCTGGATCGTGACAAACGGACAGAATAGAACCCAGCTCCTAGGCCTTCTAACTGATGCTGGCCCCCTCAGAAACAAAACCATTGACTTGCATAAACAGCAGAGCTTATGATAGGGTAGAAGAGCAGAGCAGAGGACCCACAGGAATGGCCCTGCATGTGGGGACCCCAGAGGACCCACCCAGAACTGACCCTCTTCTGGTAGACTGGGAAGATATGAGCATTATGTAATTGCCTGAGAGCCCTAGCCAGGGCCCAAAACATAAAAGGTTGCAATTAAAATGTGAAGGTTGGAAAACTGAGAATTTAAGCATTCTTGGTAGACCAGGCCAGTGGCTCCTCTTTAGGGTGAGGCTCCCTGGGATGAAATTTGATTCTCAGCCTTTCTTTTGAGGGACCAAACTAGTTTTGATGAACTAAAATGCTTTCTTTCCTATACAACTTTCCTTACCCCTCCTCTCCCACCCCCTCCTCTCATTACCCCTCCTTTTCTACCCCTCCTCCCCTTCCCCTCTTCTCCCTACTCCTCCCGTGCCCCTCCTCCCTACTCCTCCCTCCTCTCCTTCCCCCTCCTCCACTTTGCCTTTATTTTTCGTCCTGTGACCTGCTTTACACTGAAATGGAGTTATTTGGTTGATTTGTTTGTTTTGCAGGGGTAGATATTGATTGGGGGTTTGGTTGTTATTGGAGTTTGAGGTGGGTTGTACTTTGAAGTTTGGTTTTGGTTGCGAGACAAGATCTCTGCATGTAGCCCTGGCTAGCTTGGAACTAAGAGACCCACCTGTTTCTGTTTCCCAAGCACTAGGATTAAAGATGTGAGTCCAGCCACATGGAGTGATTTTGACAGAAGCTGTCTAACTGATATTTGGGGGGTGGGGGGTAACTAGGGGGGCTCCCTCAATACCTCAAACAGACCTTTTTCTTTTCTCTAACTTGCAAATGAGAATGCTTCCTTCTTTTCCTCTTCCCCCTGCATATTAACGGTGGTGGAGCATGGGAGATGTTCGCCATGTCTGCCTGCCCAGCCGCCTGTTCTTGATTGTTGAGCTCCATCCCCACCTCATTTCTGGAAAGTGGAGTGGACTAAAGAGTCTCCATTACACACGGTACTGAGGCCTTTTTGCCCAGATGCCCTAACCAGGGCCTCTCAGGTTCCCTTTGGAAAGACTTGAAGCAGGTGCATTGCAATCCTGTATCTGGTTAAGCGAAAGGATCCCTCTGACCCACACAGCTCTGTAGCAAGTGTGACTGGGAGAATCTTGCTTGGGAAAGGGAGGACGCTGCACTTGAGGCAGAGAGCTCCACGTTCATAGTTAAAGGTTACCTGGCCCCTGAGGAGGCGGCGCTCTCTCGGGCCTCTTCCATGCAGTCTGTAGAGCCTGCTAAACCTGTTTGCACATTTCAGGCTGTGCACAGGCAGCACTCCGGTAGTGTTCTGAGGACAATCCTCCTGTTCAGGGTCCACCCCAGTCACACCCTCGCTGGCCTCGCTCCAAGTGCCTGCTTTTCCAATTATCACAGGTCCCTCCCTCAGCTCCAGGGAGAGGGGTGTGACTGTCTTCTGCCTCCCTTGCTGCCACCTAGGGCTTCTCACCAAGACAGCCAGAGCAGACTTCAAAGCAGCGCTTCTCCACCCTGGCTCTACTCTGGAACTACACCTTGATCCTTAAAATGTTTCCAAGATGACCCCAAAAGTTGCGATCCTGTGAGAAGAGCTTTGGTATGGGACCTTATAGACACTCTGCGTTTTCTAAAATGGGGCTTCAATTCCATTCCTAGCATGTCATTAAAGTTTTCAGGTTACTGCTTTTGTAGAGCTAAGAACTGAACATACCTGCAATCAGCATACATGTCTGCAGCTACAATGGTAGCCCAGTGGGAACCGCTTTCTATGGCTGGATGGAACACAGCTTGCCCACAATGGCGCCTCTGAACCTTGTTCTTATAAACATATGACGTGTGAACCCTTCCTTGAACTGACAGCTACCTTCTAATGCCCCTTCTCACCTTTCCCTCCCCATTCTGGCCAATCCCCTGCCTCAGACAACAAGACCAATGGCATCTAGAGGAACTTCCTTTAGGATCTCTTGCTTCGAAGTCAAGAGTCAGTTGTTTTTTTTTTCTTTTTTTTCTCATCTGTACTTTCCCTTCTCAGTTTGCTCTCCCCTGGGTAAGGCCAGTTTCTAGTGCTTTACCCACTGGCTGTGCTAACCGGGGTGCCCAGAGAGAGCACAAACGTGGCTCCGTGGCTCGGGGTGAAAGAAGAGCGATTCCCCAGGCCTCTATTCTCATTATGTAAAAAAGCTTTGACTTGGCAGATTCCCTGAATTCCGCCTAGCTGAGAACTTGCCTTGGTTCTATAATCAACTGATTCGGTAACAATTAAAACAAACAAAAAATGAGCTAAAACTTTGGTTCTTAGCAAATGATTTCCCAAACAAATGAAAGCATCTTTAGAAGACAGAAGGGCTGCAGAGAGACGTGTGGGCAGAACACAGTCACCGTGATGGTAAACTCACAGCAGTTGTGGCTAGATGCAGTGGCCCCATCAACAATCGCTCATAAAAGATGGACGGGGTCCCTGCTGAACTATAGATTCTGGAAGGGAAGAAATCATTTTCAGTTGTCACCAAGTCCCTGTGGGGAACACAGATGACCCTGGGAAACTCAGTGGGTCACAAGACAAAGACACTAGTATGGGAAAGGGATATATGTAGAGAGAGCCAGGAAAGTTGACAGGAGTGGGTGGGAAATGAGAGACCATGATGTATATGTTCACGGAACTGGGAAAGAGAAAGGATAACATAAAGTCATCTTGTTGAAACCTAAAGATGTTTGCCTTGTAGAGGTTACAAATGGCAATGTTGGCAGCTAAGAACTTGCTGGAAAACACATGAGTGTGGGTGGTATTTATATTCAATAGGGTATTTCTCTGTTTACATATATGTGGTACCTCGAAAACTGAGAACTACTACTTTTGCATTTTAGTTTCATTTCTGTTGATGTTATTAAAAGAAAAACTTAGCATAAAGCAGCTGAAGGGGAGGGTTTATTTGGCTCATAATTCCAGGTCCCCAGCTCACCATTTGAGAAAATCAAGGCAGCAGGGACTTGTGGCACTTGGGTATATCACATCCATAGCAAGTACAGAAAGAAAAGAAGATACGCCAGCTGCTTGTGCGCATGCTCAGCTCCAGTGTCCACTCCTATGCAGCTCCGGACCCCTTCTCTGGGGGTGGTGCTGTCTTTGGTGTGTTGGGTTCTCCCACATCAATTAATTAAGACATTTCTTCACAGACAGGCCCAACACTGACAATCCCCAGTGGAACTCTCTTCCAAGGTAATCCTAAGTGTCAAGTTGTTTTGAAACTAACAGGTACATTTGGAAATCAGAAAGCACCCACAAGTGATATTTATATAAGTTATAAATGTGACATATTCAGGCCATATTTAGCCTAAAGGTTTTGCTTCCACTCATTATCACGCTGTTGATAATCAAGATCAAATATTCATGACATCTCCATGAGCCCCTCTGAACAAACTAATTTGTACACACAACTGAAGTGTGATACAATTTCACCTCATTTGTCTTTTGTGTTCCCAGTTCACTTACTATTGGCTCTAACGCCCTATAACAACTCATTGATACATTATATAGCTTTCAAATTTATGGAGAAATAAAATTCAGGTTCGACTGTAGGTTAAAATTCCTTGTGTTTACTTGGTCTATTTGCCTCTCAATCGTCTATGGAAACTTGTCAGATTTTAGTGTGGAAATAATTTTCTTGGAGGCGCTATTTGTTGAGTGACTGGTGGAATAAAAACACCAATTACATAAGTGTGAAAAAGATCCAGGTGTTTAGGTTGGATGCAGGTTCAACGTGAGCCAACGACAGAGGGGTGCGGATGTTGGAGTCTATTAATAAAAGCACAGTGTCTCAAAGTCAGAAATTAATCACAGGACCGAGCCCCGTGCTACTCAGAATGTGTGTGGAGCGTAGTGTAACTTGGGACACATTTTTAAAGAGACCACGGTGAGCTGAAGTTTGTGAAATGGAACGCAGCTCAGGAGGTGAAGAGGAAAATCTGTGCCAAGAAGTCGAAGGCACCCAGGACTAGATGTGTAGCAATATGACAGCTGCACTCTAATACTGTAGACTCTGTGATACAGAGAAGGAAGTGGATCTGCTCTCTGGCTCCTAACGCGAACCGTCTGAAGTTCAGAGGGAGGCAGATTTTGGATCAACTTAAGAAAGAATGTTCTAAACAGCTGAACAGTCCTAACATGGAATGCACTGTTCGGAGCTGTGACTGCGTCACGCTGGGAGTGTTTAAGCAAAGTTGAGATGGGCCCTTAGTAACCCCTTTCCACAGAGAAGAATGCATTCTCAGGAATTTGAGTTTAATACTGATACCTGGGCTGCAGCAAGGTTCAGGGTTTTGAAGCAGCCCCTTTTCTAACCTTTGCTGGTCTACAGCTTGACTTTCTTGGCAATCCTGTTAAGTAAGACCCCACCTACTGTATTTGTGTGTGTTTCACAGGAACGCACAAATGTTAAGAGCTTTGGTTAGAGTAAGATGGAAATGAGTTTGCCAGGTTCCTTAGAATACCATGTTTGACTTTACCGTCAACTGACACTTCAAAAATATGCTGTTTCACCAGCCGCCTCCCATGTTTTGATTGAGTCATTTATTTACATTTTCAATAGTACATAAATTTATATACACTTATAGAGTTCCAGGAGATGTTTGGAAACCTCTAGACTGTGTGTAATATTCAAATCAAGGTACACATGCCTATCTCCTCAAACATGCCTATCTCCATTTCCTTAAAGTTGGTCGAGTTATTTTACTTAACAGTCCAGACACTTGATTTTCTGTTAAAAAACAGGGTGGAGCAAGATATGTTACCATGCTTGTCCTCAGTCCCCTGGGTCCTGTCTGTCGAGAATGCTGTCAATGATGAGGGAGACTTTTGCCTCCAGGGGTTGGGAAGAACCTTCTGGGAGGGAAGTGGTACCCAGTGACAAGAGGGAGTTCAGAGATCGCACCACATGACTTGCCTTCATTTTCCAGAGATGTGCCAAATGAACATTGGATGATGCAGGTCAGGTGAGGTCTGGGAGGAGGTCAGCCTGGAAATTGTGGGTGAGGGAGCAAATGGCCCAGTGGTCTTCCTTGTGGGTACTGAGTACTTGTGGGTGCTAAGCCATGCCATGCCACTTGAGGAAAGGCTGCAGGTGACTCTAAGAAAGAGCTGTCACCCTCTGCCACCAAGAGAGCTTAATTCTTATTGTCAGTCATACTGTTAGATTCTTCTCACCTTTCACTAAGTGTGTACTGTTTTATATACTTTTAGACACAGAATGTCCAAGAAAAGCCATGTGATAATGTTTCATTAATGTTTTCTAGATTGTCCAACTGTTCCTGGACTGGATTATTTTGTCTTAATTTCAGGAACTTCTCACCTTGTGTGTTAGGAGTCATGGGCTGTTCTGAGCAGGATGGGTGCTGTCAGACATTAGAATTCAGATGATCACGTGAGCTTGTCACCAGGGCAATAATGCCAGTTCCTTGTGAAAGGGAAGCAGTAGACGTTTAGAACTCTGGGTGCTGCTTGTCACAGAGAGACCAGGGGTCTGACTGTTAGTGCAATTTGATAGCGCAGAGTAAAGACCCACGAAGCTGGCGTTTTCTTGCTCACTCATTGACTTATTTAGTATACTTTGTCGTCTGTCACAAATCAATCTCAGTTGTCCTAAAGAAGGTAAACCCACTTGGCTCTAGACCATCCCATTTCCACCAGAAATATTTGTATTAGAAAGCAAGATAGCCATTAAGTGAATTACTTAGGGACCATTATATTGATTTTAATTCTTTTATTCTTTCCTACATTATGTAAGCTTTCCTGAGTTGTGGTAACTTGTATATCTCTTATAGCTGTGAATTCTGTTTTTTATATGAGGTATGTGTTGCAATCTAGCCTTTGGGACCCAGTTCTGGGGAGCTGACAAACTAGCCCACCCACGATAAAGGAAATTGTCCAAGTAGATAATTCTCCTCTTACTGCTTTCAGCTGCTTCCAATTACTTCCAATGTACAGAGCCCAGTTGTGTCTTTATCGGTATAGTTTTTCTTCTATCACTGTAAAATTTGAGCTACGGAAAGTTGACACCAGTTTAATCTAGCCTTATCCTTTTCTTGCTTCTTGCAAAGCCTGTATCTTTTCACTTGGATTAAATGAACATTATTTCATAGGACTTGCTGTGTGTGAAGCAAGCTTTTCCCTTTCAAGAATGGAGGTCTCAGATGATGCTTTACGTCTCAATGACCATATTTTATGTCTAAGTGACTACGCTGCAAGATGGCTCAGCGGGTAAAAGCACTGATCACAAAGGCTAACCACCTGAGTCGGTCCCGGGAACTCATCCATGGCAGAAGGAAACAATTGGCTCCTACAAGTTGTCCTCTGACCTCTGCGTACATGATGTGGCGCATGAGATCCTCCCAATAAAGTTTAACAAGACAGTATAAATTCAAATAACAATATAAAGATCAACATATCTCTGGAATTTCACTTTCTATATAGTGAGACAAATGGAATGTAGCCAAAGGATGGGAGAAGTCAAATCAGCTATCACTTAATGTTCTTAACCTACCACACTGAATATAACTCAACTAACACCGTGTATACAGCACTCAAGAAAAGAACATGCGTAAGAATCCGAAGTGCCCATAACTAACTGGGTAGAACTATCAGGCAGATGATTAAAATTTCAAGTGGTCAGTGTATACTGTCCTAAACAGTCCTGAAGAGGAACTTCTGCTTGCCCCGGGCCTTGGAACGCTGGTGTTAACCCTCCAATGGATTTGTGACCCTGGAGGAGGAGCTAAAATGTTCCCCAGAGCCTTGAGGTCCTCGATCCTGCGAGACAAGAGAAAGGGAAGAGTTTAGAGTAAGATTTTGAAGGCTACAAAGTGGTCCGGACACATCAGGGCTTTGGGATCATCATGTTTGTAATGGATGAACTGATATCAGAATAATTTTTAGACATAAAAGGGCAGAACAGCCGAGAAGCAGAGCCCCCCCCCCACTTCCATATTCTCATCTTTTAACCCTTTAATTAAGATGGGAGCCTTTGAAATACTTTGAAGAATAATTAACTGCTGATCATTCGCTTGCATAATAGCTCTCTCTCTCTTTCATAGTCTGTTATTTGCATGGAGAAGCGCGCCCTGCCTCTTCAAACGCAGTTCCGTGTGTTCGCTCCCATTGTGTTTGAATCACTGGCGCCATATTTGTTAAGCAGGCAGAGACCCACACATTCCTGTACTTTCCCATTACTATTTTACACGGACGGGGCTGGCTCTGGATTCTCACGTGCCCCCTTTCTTGCCCCAGCTCTTTGAAATTATCAGCAACTGAAGGATGGAGTTCCTGAAAGGCTGTTTCCGATGGCGAGTTGTGCTTTCAACTCAGAATTGGGCTTTTGGTAGAGTTTGTGGTGCCCTTGGTACCCATACTAGATGAACTCGGTTCATTCTGAATGCTTGGCTCATGCCAGGCCTCGTGCTGCAGGCCCCATTTCCCCATTTCAGTGCGTGAAATTCACTTTGAGAGAAAAGCGTCACCCCTTACACAGGGAGGAAGCCATGGAGGATCAGAAATAAGAAGGAATATCCGAAGCAACTCAATAACTGACAGTTGAAGCCCGGGGTGGGAAGTTTCCAAAGGCTTTTTGCTCTACAACACCACAACAGCATTTCCATTCTCTCCGTTAGAGATAAAATCAAAGTAACAGATGGGGGTCATGTTACAAAAAAATAAAAGAAATGAAGCAATCTATGCCCGGAAGCAAGAACGGCTGACCCTCATTACCGTGGCTCACTTACTCCTTGTAATTTCCATATTTTTCTGCCTTTGGTCCATTTTCTCTCCCCCGAGTTTCCTGTTTGAATCCTGGGAAAGTCATTTGGTTCTAGGCTTTTGTTTCACTCCGGTCCGTCATTTAGGTGGAACCACATGTGCTGATGTGATTGAAATGACAGAGAATTTTCTGGACAGTGGTAGAATTGTGGGGGAATGAGATGAAAAGGCCAGGTGCGGGGGAAGGAATATAACGAGCCAAAATGAAGTTTTTAAGTCAATACTAAATCTGCACTTAAGAGCACACAGCCTTGTTCCCATGAGAGCTCGCTAAAGCGTTTCACCATAAACATAACACAAAAGTCACAGCCTGCTGAGATACAGCCACCATGAAATCAGCCCAAGAGAAAAAAGACTTCTCTCAGGACTGGACCTGTTTAGGGAGAGGAGGGAGCAATTTACCCAGAGGAGTTTAATCCTGGAGACAAGAAGGTGGCAGACGCTGGACCTCAAGATAGGGAGAGCACCCTGGATTCTAAATTCCACGTGCCTTTCCCTTAAACTGAAAACGAAGCTAGCAGCACATCAAGTCTTGATAATACACGTGTTTCTCGTGGCCTTTCACCTCTGCAAGCAGTTCTTGAGTAGGAGAATTCTAGCAGGGAGAAATTGTATCAAATCCTGTCATTTATTAGCCAAGCAAATGCTGTTTTATTCTATCCAGAAAGAATAATGTGTCTCCCATGGATGAATGCTCCCTGACTCTTGGGTCATGTTAGTCAAATAGATGGAATTTTAATTCATGATGTTTGTGTCACATTCTTTCCCACCAGGGTACCAATTATGCAAGCTTTGCTGTCTTGTCCATCCATGGAAACTAATTTAACAGGGTACCCTTTTCAATCTCACTGATTTAGACCTGCATGGTTTTTTTTTTTCAGGGTATCCTGCTTTTCTTTGTTATAGTGGACACACAGCCAGAGAAGGCTCCCTGTCTTTTCAGAATTCATTTTCCCCCACTTAGGAAGCACATGAGGAAACACACATAGACGTGGGTCAACTTGGGTCTAAAATGCCTTCTGCAGCATGAACACTATCGCTTTCTTACCGTGCCCCGTGACCTCATAATCAGTGCCCACCCTTTGTGAAAATAACTAGTGACCTGCACACTTACCTTCCACTCTTGGAAAACTACCTGGGAGTTTTATGAAGAAGTGGCGAGGCCAATATCGAGCAAGACAAAGGCTGCTTAACAGCTCGGATATTTTTTTTCCCTCCTGATGATCTCAGACTTATGACTTATAGAAATCCCAACATCAGAGTATAAATCCAAAACATCAGGGGATAAGGGAGACAGAGAGTAGATGAAAATTTAATCATCTTTATCATGCATGTAGCAGCTAATCATCCACAAACCATAGCCCAGGAGATGAGCATGCTCCATCATTTCTCGGCCCGGCAACAAGTTTCGGGCAGCCTCATGGGATAGGTTCACCTTGTGAGCCATGGCAGCCACATCTAATGAAGCCTAAGGCACGGCGCGAAAATACTCATCACATAAACATTCCCCCAAGCTTCCAGGCATCTGCCTGAGTAGGTGAGAAAGTGACTTTTTTTTTTTTTTTTTGGCTTTTTGCTGATGGCGCATCCCTGATAAGTGGAAGGGTCCCCATACTTTCTGGAAGATGCAATTGGAATTTCTTAGTCTTCCTGGAGCATCTTGGTGCATTCTGGGTTTTAATGTATAAACACTTAGAAAGTAAATTGCTGTCAAGGAAGAAAGAGGTAGCTTACAAATAAGTTTGTTAGTGGCTCATGAGTCATGTGGAAATTCCCTGGGTCGGTGAGCTACACCGGGTGATACTGAAGAGTTAATGACTTTCCCAAGCCTCTAATTTAGCCAACCAGAAGAAATCGTCACTCACTCCATAGCTGAGTGGATGCTAACACATTTGAGTCTTTTAAAACACTGCTTATGTTTTATATTAAACACTTGCTATGAAGAGAGCACTCACAAAACAAAAGTTGCAAAGTCATTAACAAGCAGACTGTTCCCTGTGTTTGAAGTGTTAAGGGTCAGGGTTTCACAAAGAAGGGGACAGTAACTTGAGTTTGGCAGAGTAAACAGCATGGTGAACAGAAAACCTCTGACAGGGAACAAGGGGCATCAAGTACACCGTGCTGGAGTGTTTTGGGAGGACAAGGGAGACAGACTGCCCTTCCTTCTGCTATGCATGGCCGAGCAGAAAACACTGGGACAGCCCAGTAAGTGAGTGACAGTCTCAAACCAAGCGAAGCTGAGTCACCCAGGCTTCGTCATGACAGAACTATTTTCTGTCGTACATTCCTTCTGTTTGTGCTTCTCCTTACAGCTTCGGGAGGGCACGGCGACACCTGGTTCAATGTCTTAGGAAAAAGACAAAGTCCAAAGGGCTGTAGATTGTTTCTGTGTAACTTCTCCCTGCTAGCAGTGGCTGCATGGCAAAAGTCCAGTGTTGAAGGATATCTGAGCAAGTGGGTCAAAGCGTCTCCATGGACATAGAGGGAGCTGCCATATCGGGTCCATCTCTAATCTTTCTTAACCTCTTTGTTTTGCTCAGAAGGACTCTGTTCTTCAGCCAGTCATACTGTGCCCATCAGGTAACACTTGTGAATAACCACAGCTTAGTTTGAGTTCTGTGTTTAAAGCAGCCATAGACTTGACACTGAGGAGTCACTACTGTGTCCACAGTGTTGTGGCATTAGATATCAGATTGGTCCCTCACTGTGTCTTCTATGATTTTCAGACTTACTAAATAAAAATAAATGTATTTTTTTTTTGAAACGTGCTCTGGCCACTTGTGACAAGCAAAGGAGAGAACAGGTGTACTTGAATTATTGAATGCTTCCTGGACAAGGAAGGCCCATCTCCTTGCGCCACAAGTCAATGAGACGTAAAACCAGGACTGCCACAAACTAACTGGTTTATAGCTCACAGCAATAGATCACCTCTCCTGTGCCTGGGGCCATAAATGCATTTCATTTGACTTGTCCAGTGTCATAAAAGCATTTAGCTATCAGCTTGGTTTGCTGGGTCAAAAGGGGACAGCTGGAAAGCTGTGGTCCTACACTGCTGTTAGGAGAACGCTAAATTCTTTCAACCCTGTGTTGCAGTGAGGCACTTGTTGGTTCCTTTTGCTGTATGAGATGCTGGGGATTCGCGTATAAGAGAGTTGCCCTAACACCAGCTTCCATTCGTGTAACCGTCGATCTGCTCGGGATGCCCCCGATGTACAGTGCCTTCTCTGTAGGGAACTCTAACGAGAACTTACGACATGTGCAGTCCTGACACTGTGAACAGTGCAACAATAAAACAACCATGCTTCCATGCGCAAGGGTGTTCTTAAGTCACACAGAGGTGAAAGCCCGGAGCTCCATATCAGGTCCTAGCTTCAGGAGACAGGACTGGCTGCAGTCCTAGTCACCACACAGTCTTGTGAGAATGGCTCAGTCCCTTCCCTTAGCAGCTGACCATGAACCTGGCTGGCTCTGAGTCCTCAGTTTTCTCAGGTGTCTTTCACAGCATTTCTGTCAAATGTCACAGCACCTAGAACAAATGAGCTACGTCAACACAAGGACAATCTGGGATCTCAAAGTTAAATGATAGAAATCAGAGAAAGGTGATCGGCAATGCAAGACACGGCTTTTGTTTCCCGAGATCCTTTTACGGCTGACTGTGTGGGGATAGAACCCATGGAGACATTGCTTCCAAGTATTTGCTCGCTGTAGCATATTCTCCATCTGGGGCAAGTACACTGGGGCAAGTAGACTCATTAACAGGCAAGTACACTGACCACCTCCTGTCTCTGAGAAAGAAGTCCATGGTTGATAAATCAAAACCCAAGGTGAGAGCCACTCATTCTGTCGTTCTCTTTTTTAAAACTTTAAAAACATTCAAAATTTTGAATTGTGGTCAAACATACGTAAACAAAATGTGTGCTGCCTTCAGCCCATCCTGGGGGCATGTTTGGAATCCTAACACTAGAGAGGCCTCAGCTCTAGAGGAGGATCTTGCATTTGAAGTTAGCCTGTGCTGTGTAGTTCCAAGCCAGCCAGTCTGTACTCTGTAGTGAGACTCTGCGTCAAAACAGCAAGCAAACAAACAAAATATTCTGTCACAATTATTTCTAAACACATAGGACGTTAACACTATTGGTATTCACAGTTATGTAAAACAATACATTTTGTTTTTCTAAAAAAAATGACTATCTAAAAATATTTCAGTGATAAATAAGAACATATGCATTCAAAGTGATGCCTGACTATATACAGTGTGTACCAATTACGACATTGAAATCTGCATACACATCATCCCCCATAGTTACTGTTGTGGGAGCTATGATGTTAGCACAGATACACTCTCTTAATGGCCCCTCAGTGAAGAAGGTGAAGGTCATTTGAGTGTTTGCCTTTCTGTTTAAAATACCAGTAATCTCCACCACATAAAAATTATAAACACTTAAAATATAGTTCTCATTTCCTTTATTCTTCAGATTATTTTTTTCCTGAAAGCTAAGCATACAAGGATAAGATTCAACAGCATCCCTGCTGACTTTGGTTCAAGCCTTATTTCCTGCTGCCTTAGGTTTGCTTGAGCATGACGCTCTCCTTGGCTGATGATTGCGGGTAGAAGCAGCTCCAGATTAGCAATGGTTTCCCGCAGGCACAACACACCGAGACCCAGAACAAGGCCAAAGCAGAGGCTGCCTGTGTCTAAGGCACAGAGATGGCTGGCCAGCTGCAGACTTCACGTCCTGTTATCATCAGAGAACAAGCTAGGATGAAGCTCCACAGACATAGCCCACATGAGACTTTATCTGCTCCAGCATCAGCTGCGAACCGCACTGTCAAGAACGGAGGGAAGGGACACAGAGTGGAAGACATTTTGTTTGGCATGAAGAGCTCTTGCGTTACATTGCTGTCTCTTTAATAAGGGGCTTTATTTGTTTAAAAACGTGGACTCTTCTTGTGGCTGCCATTTCTTCAGCAACACCAAGAGACGAAAATCTTTCGAAGTAGTTTGAGCCTTTCGTTCCCTGTTGAGTTGACGGGTGGTAGATTTTATTTTCATTGTGTTTTTAAAAATGAGATTTTTATTTTAGGAAATAAAAGAGCGTCTAGCAAGGGTACAGCAGTTAATTTCTTCCTAAGCTTCGTTCTGTGTGTGAAAGAAATGATCTTACTGTCTCCCCTGTGCCATCATCATGAGTTTACATGGGTTGTTTACAGAGAGGGAGAAGCTGCGCGCTGACCCAGGAGGTTACCTGAGTTGGTTCTTGAAGTTGGCAGAATTAGAGTCCTTTGCGGGGACCCACCAGCAATTTTCTGTCTGTCACCTCTGAAGTCAAAAAAGTTTGAAAGTCGTTGCTTCTGTTTTCCCCTCTTCCAATCATATTGCTTAATTTTCAGGTGGCCTGCTTCCAGGGAAGTTTTCATAAATACTCCATGAGGCAAACCAAAATCTCTCCTCAGAGTGTCCTTAGCTGTGGCAGAAAGCAATGCGGTTTGTGTCCTTAGCTGTGTCAGACAGCAAAGCGGTTTGTGTTGTCTTTCAAGCAGCACACGTGAGAAGCTCATGAACACAAATACATCTAGAAACACAGGTTGCTTTTGTTTTAAAAGAAGAACACTGCCGCATGCCTTATTCCGTTTTCCTCCGAACATTGTGACAATTCTCCCTGCATGGCTCTGGAGGACCGAAAGCTCCAGTCTCCCCTACCTTCTCGGTGAACAATACGTTCCTTTAATTCTGCTTAGACAGACATTGGTTTTGATAAATAGAGCCTTGCTCTTTTGAGTCCCCCTGATATCAGTTTGCTTTTTGGCTATTCAGAGCTATTCTCCTGCCTCATAAAACCCCCAAAGCTTAGAGTAAAGCACAGTTACTCGTTTTTAAAGGTGACTTGATTGGAGTAGATAGGGGACCAAAGAGTTAGAGTGCTGATCTAATTTCCCTCCTAGATTTGGAATGGAAGGACAGACAGAGAGAATACAAACATAAAGGTAAGAGTGGGTTTTAAAAGCTCATGGGATGCTGAATTCCAAGGAGACGTACACTTGAGTTCCCTGGTTCCCTTTGGCAGAGGAGAACACTCAGACAGTCTCAGGGGACTTTGCAAATGTTTTCTAGTACTATTGTTAGTGGCGTGGTTCACAACCCATGCTGATTTCAGAAACCAATCTGCAGACATACGAAAGGAAAAGTCAGACATAGGAGAAATTGGATCCCCCATTGCTCCGCTACAGCTCTCCCTATGGAGGTGCTGTTGTACCCATCGCCTCTCCCATATTAGTCCTCCAGAGAGGACAAGAAAAAGAGTGAACCCAGATGACAGGTCTGAGAAAGATCTCATTTAATCCCCGTTTTATAACGTTTTGATTTATCCCATGGCAACGTGGGTCCACACACCATCGAGGAGGGTTCAAGGGCTGAGAGCAGTTGAGGTCTGTGCCAAAGCTGCTAGAGGGAGGCAATGTGGGGACAAGCCTGAATCGGCATTCTGGCCCCTTGCTTGTGCCCCGAGTGTCTCGGGATCTTGTTCTTGCTCCCAACTGACACTGAGAAAACAATGCACAGGCTGGTCTCGACCTCTTAGAAAGTCAAAGAAAGGACTTCAGGGCGTTGACATCACTGATCAAAAGCAAAAGACTGGAAGTTCTGGGGGTGGAGGAACCCACCGTTCTTCTTCCATTGGACTATGCTGGAGTGGAAACTCATAAAAGACATGACTAGATAAACTTATTTCCTAAGATATATATATATATATGTTAGGGCTTTTTGCCTAAGAGAATAAAGAAGCAATCGTTTTGAAAGTATGTTAGATTATCTGCTACCTAAACTGTATTTTACCCTTTCATTTCTTAATTTCCATAATATCAAAAGAACTGGGCCCTGTGGTATTAGAACTATCCTAAGTTCCCCTCCCTAATTCCTACCATTGAGCCTCACAGGCCCTAATAATAGGATACCCTGGCCTAGGGATTGCCCATATTTTGCTTTAAAAGAGACGTAACCTAGACAACAATGAGGACCCTAAGAAAGACATACATAGATCTAACCTACATGGGAAGTAGAAAAAGACAAGATCTCCTGAGGAAATTGAAAGCATGGGGATCTTGAGAGAGGGTTGAGGGGGAGGGGAGAGGCAGGGAGGGGAGCAGACAAAAATGTAGAGCTCAATAAAAATCAATAAAAAAAAAAAAAGAGGCGTTGCAGAGAAAGCCTGGAGCTGCTACCATCCAGAAATTACTTTATTGTCTGCCTCGAAGCCCATCCTGTCCTGATGGACAGAAAACCTGCCTCACCTTCTCTACTCACATTCCAGCCTTCAAAGGCTCTTCCTTTCTCAATGATCCTTAGAGAAACATGAGGGCATGTGTATGAGCCCCTGTCGTTCACAGACACCCTAGATAGACATGTTTCTGCTTAAATACAAGGCTGTTTGAAATGCATGTAAAATTAGTAAAGAATCACCATTCTCCAAAAACTGTATTTGAAAGAGAAAAAAAAAGCATACAAAAGTAATCTCAGCATATTGAGGGCACATTAACCATGTTCCAGAACGCAGCTTATCTGTTTAAAGACAATTACCACAGTTTTCTGGACGAGGCAAGACAAAATATTCAGTAACTTAGCAACATAAACAGAAAAGAGCCAGCGTTGCTGCAGATTTTTCTCTAGGGCTGGGTCAGAAAGTAGTGGCGAGAAAACAGCAGACAACCCCAGCCTACTCCTGCTGAAGTCGCTGAGGCCAGGGCTGTGTCCTGTGCACACCCTGCAGTGAGAGATGCACATCACCCCCAAATTCCCAGCCAGGATCTTCTTCTTCCCTTGGTGCTGGAGGTGAAGCACTGGATTTCACAAAATGTTTGCCACTGAGTTACACCCCAGCCCCATGTCCAGGCCCATGAATGGAGCTCTCATTTTGCATGTGGCCCACAAAAAAGTAAATGAAACTTATGTATGTATGTGTGTGTGTATATGTAAAGTTATAAAGTTAAAATGCAAATTCTTTTTTCAATTTATGTTACATCGGTCTACAGTCAGAAGCTCTTCACAAAGTAATTTGGATCTTTTGTTCAGTGAAATTTGTATGGGCTTTGTCCTTACTGGACCCCATTCGAGGTGGATCTCCAGAGTCTTGAGGCATTACACACCGATAAAAGAACACACACTATAGTTACACAAATGAGGCACAACACATCTGAGCTTGCCCAATTCATGGCTGAGGGATTGGACAGTAAGTGCCTTGAACCACCTGGACAATTCTTGCTGGCCCCACATATCTAAGGATGTTTCTTACTTTAGGGATGTTGACTCTATGAGGTTCGTCGGTGATTCTGAAGCCCTGGGCACATATGTACGAGCGGCTCTCCCGACTGATGATGATGATGGCTCTCTCTTCTTTAGTTTAGCTGTTCCCTGAAAGGCATGAGGCTGTCTCTCACCTCATGTGACGCCTGTTTGTACTAGTAGCTGCAAGAACAGAACGGCGTAACCAGTCATTTTATGACTGCTGGTATCAGTCGATTACTAAATTGTCTTTAGATAGGAATCAATAAATGCTTCGAATAGTTTACTGTCTTGTCTCTTTTCAAGACCTTGAAGTGACATCTAGTAGATGATGGCATGACTCCCATGAAGCTAGGACATCTGACATCTCCAAGTGAACCTGCTTTTTCTTGTACATTTACTGGTATCCCAAGTGCCATTCACAAAGGGCTTTTACCATTGAAGCTCTGTCTTCCGTTTTAAGTCCGGCTCAGCTCAACTCAGGGTCTGGAAGATTTTCTGATAAACAGGACAGAATGTGTCACTGCCCTGGGATCAGGATTCCTCAGTCTTGGCTGTATCCGCTCACTCCCGGAAGCCAACCGTCCGGCTACCTGACCACCATCATTTCTCCTCCTGAAGAATGACAAATATCTGCTAGCCCAGGCTTTGTGCCCCCTGCTGTTTCACCATTTAGTCATCTATCATCTTGCTGAGTATTGAAGGGATCTCTCCAGGGTATACACATCCAGGATCAGAAAGGGGACCACATATATATATATATATATGTATGTATGTATGTATGTATACACACATAAATACACACACACATATGATAAGGGAGGTGGCACAACATGCTGGATTCGAAGGTATTTTGGGGAAAAGTAAAATCAAATATTCCTCAGCATTCGGTGCTGCTGTGAGTGTGTGGGAAATGCTTCTGCAATTAGTGTGTCAAGGGTGTCCCTGGTTCATACAAATTCCAAAATCTGTCGACATGACTTTGAATGCAGCTTTTGTTTGGCATGCTGCTGCTTAAGGAATCAAAAGGGGCGTGATTGTTTCACAAAGCCCGGGTGCCAACGTAACTTTGGATGTGTGTAACATTGCCCATCCTAGCCATTGTGGGTATTTACAGCTACATCTTCCTGTGTTTTCTGTGATAAATCCAAGGAACAAAAATCAAGGAAATCAAGGTACTTTGTTGAGCCGTCTCAACCCAGTTTTGTTTTTGTTTTTGTTTTTTTTTTCCATCTTATTAGCTGCATGGAAGCATCCCAACTTCTTAGGATATTGTCAGGTTTGTTTTTAAGCAAACATGCTACTTATTCTGTTACTTATCAAAGAATATAACAGTTTGTCTCTTCAGGCTTTGTAGTGACTTGCATCCCTAGAATGAATGAATTTAGAATAAAATATAATAAACCATTGTTTATACCTTTGCCTGGAGAACTTAAACAACAATCACCTCTTTGCTGAGCTAATTTGCCCTTCCGTCGTCATAGGTCCTGTGCACAGTCTGCAGGCTTTGGGGCTGCCCCTCCCTTGTGGACACTGTGTAGTCGGCAGGCTTCAGGGCTTCTCCGACAGCCCTCAGGCATGGGCGCAGAACGCCTAGGTGCTGGCTTATTTATGGTTCCTAATTCTTCCGGAGTAGTGTGAGCCTGCTTTCTGTCATTCCTGTCACACGTGGGCTCTTTCTGCGGCGCATACTCTTTTCCCTGTGAGAAAGGAAGACCGCCCCCCAACCCCACGCGCCTTCTCAGACTCTGAGTCATGTTTCAAATCATCTGTTTAGACAGTGAGTTCCATTCTGGATCCAGTAAGAAATTCTGGAGGACCAGTCTCAATTTGCAACTACATTTTAATTCCCTCCTGGGCTGGCCACTGACCCCGGGGCAATATGGCCCCTGCTCTGTTTAAATTCCTGCTGTTGTGGATGAAAACTGGAAGCTGTGACAAAGTGTGAAAAAAGCACTAGCTCACAGCGGCTGGCTTCCTAAGTTAGCTCAGGTCGTGAAATGGAAACAAGATGTTTAAGTAGTGACGTCACAGTTTCACTCCAGATGAAAGGCCAGGGAAGGCTGTCCAAAAATATTTTTGTGAATAATATGGATTTTTAAAAATCACCTAATTGTTTTAAACATCTTCTTCCCTCTTCTCCACAAGCCTTCCCCCTTTTAATTCATATGTATAATATTATTAAGGAATATGTAATGTTTGTAATACATATTTTAACTTCAAAGGAAATTTCTAATTAACAAGGTTACCGAGCAATGTCAAGATTACTTTGTTTAGTTAAGGAGTAATGCCAAGTCTATCATTTGAATAACTAAGAAGTTCTTCTGGAAAGGTCATTTTTAAAAATTTATTTTCATCCAGAAATTTCACCCCGAATTAGAGTCATGTTATTTTAGAATTCTGTTCTGGAAACCAATCCATCAGATTGGTAGGAAATCAATAAAGAAATTTCAAGAAATAAAACTTGTTCCAGTGCCACTAAACACACTTCTTTGGGTGCTTCAAGGTAGAAGTGCTGAACAGAAGGTGTGTGGGTAGCATCAAAAAAAAAAAAAAAAATTCGCCCAATGGAACAGATCACATGATCTTTCCCCAAAGACTGACTGTGCCGAAGCGAGAGCTAAAAGAACTTTTCATACTCTTCACTAACTCTACAGGGGCCTGGAGAGATGACTCAGAAGAAAAAGGCCTTTGCCACCAACCCTGGTGACCCAAGTTCAAACCTCAGCACACACATGGTAGAAGGCATGGCCTCCCACAAGCTGTCTGTCCTCTGACCTCCACATGTGTGAACTGTCTGTCCCCCAGCCCACAAGTACAAGCAAACGATAAACAAGCAGATGCTTGGAAACTTGTGTCACCGCAGATAAGGACACTGTCTCTGTTAACCTGTCAGTAGTAGGCGTCTTCTCGCCCTGGCACAGATTAGGACACTGTCTCTGTTAACCTGACAGTTGGAGGTGTCCTCTCGCCCTGTTTCTAGGACAGGCAAAGGACCCCACTGCTTAGCACCTGTGAGCATGACCTTGGACTCTGAGCCTTCCCTTTGTAGAGGACATTTTATCAGCTGTCTCGTAAATGTCACCACTGAGACACAAGTTCTTAGATGAGAACTTTTCTCGTATAAACAGTTTAGATTTAATTTCAGAATAAATTCACTGTGGAATATACTTAGAAACAACAGCACAGCAATGCATTCTGGATGGACGTACTAATCTGATTTCCCTCCTGATTAAATCGTACTTGCGTCATGGTTCATAGGATAGCTGTGTGCTTCCTGAATCTTAAGAATACATCTTGTGGGACTTGACGACATGGGGCTACCTGAAGCCTGGGTTCCTGTCACGAGTTTGCTGAGGAGGCAGACCCCACCACAGTGGTGAGAAAAGAGCCCAGGCGGGCTCTCAGGCAATCACAGCTGCTGTCTCTGGCAAGCTCTGAGCTACACCATGTTCTCTAGGATCGGAACTCTTTTTTTCTTTCCCCAGTTAGTTTGCAAATACGATTCTACAAAACCCATGCACATCAAGGCTCCAAATCAGAATTTGCTGAGCTAAAAAAAGCATTAAATTAGATGGGCTGGCTTTCAGTTGGTGGGAATGCGATCTATGACTACATAGCAGTTCTTTACAAAATAAGCAAGCCTACTCAGTGGGCATTTCCATTCAACTGGAAATATCCAAGGGTATTTAACTCAATTAATTGTCCTTGCCCATGTTTTCCAGCCTAGCCATTGTCCACTAGCAATTAGTTATGAATGGCACGCTTGGTATGGAAACATCTCATAGGAGGTGCTACTGTGGTTTATTTTGAACATCCTGTTAGCGTTATTTTATCAGCTTAAAAAGTATTACGATCCATCCTATCTAAGAGTTTTACGAACTTTCCACACAACTTACCGTGCTAAAATTTGGGGTTGAAATAAAATTCTCCCCATAACTGAACAAATCAATAGAAGTGATAACAAATGTCAAGGAAAGACTCTTAAAACCCCAAGAAAGCCTTGTAGGTTCCTTTAACAAGACAGAACACGTAAAGATTTTAGTATGAAGCCTTGATGTAGGCAGCAAAAGATGGTTCCCTTGGCAGACAAAATCCTACTAAGTACTATGCTATCAGCCTTGATTTAATTTTTAGAACAAAATGTGGCCCAGATTTTAGAACACAACTATCATTAAGAGGAAGATTCTCCTTCCTGATTTTTATCATTGGGTATGCCTGCTTTCCCATGCAAACTCACACACAGACACACACATACAGACACGCACGCACAGACACACTCGCAGACACCCACACCCACAGACAGACAAATGCTATACACACAGACATAGGCACACACACTCACAGACATCCACACCCATAGACACACACATATACACACAGACAGACACACATACACACACACACATATACACAGAGGCATACACACACACATACACACATACGCATACACACACACATTCTTCATCTGTTTAGAACTGGCCTGCACTCTCACCACGGCAACGTACCTGCCTCCTAAGGATACTCATGGCAGGAACTTAGATTTCAGGTTTCCCAGTATAATCAAGTTCAAAAAGATGTGTTCCCAAGATTCAGGAAGAATGCAGATATGTATAATCTCTCTCTCTCTCTCTCTCTCTCTCTCTATATATATATATATATATATATATATATATATATATATATATATGCATATGTATATATATATATACATATATATATTAAGCATGGCTTAATTCATTGATAACAGAGATTTGCATGAATCTTTCAATGCTCTTTGCAAAACCAGCTCGATTAAAACACAATCCTTCCTTCTCATAGAAGCCTCCAGTGACAAAGTTCTTCCCATTTTAATGCCATTAATCAGCGGGTCATACTGCTCTTCATTCGTGAAGAATTATTAGTACACATATTGTTCTGTCCCCTCTTGACTAGGTTATCTGTCAGACTTCTTTGGGTCTTTGTATGAGCTTTGCACTGTCATGTGTATGCCTGTTGCCTGCCACTGGCCACTGTGTTGTAGGTTGTCAATAAACATGAAGAACAGACAATGAACACAATGGAGCTGACCGCAAATACTGAGAATGCGAACCACCCTCTGCTTTGAAAATTAGAAAACGGAGGTCACTGCTCAGATAAAACCTATAACCACCAAATCAATGTTAGGCAAAACTCCGCAATAATGCCAATTTGTGTGTGCTCCATGAATAAGTAGTGAGTGACGTGGAAAATCCATTGATGCTTTGCTAAGATTCCACAGTGAGTGTTTGGGTCAGCCCTTCATCTTTAGTACATCTTGCTAAATACGACTGTTAGAAAGAGTAGTGTTGTCAGGTATAGGCTACTTAAATGGAGATTTGTCTGGAACACAGAAATTCCTTGATAATCATTAAATAAGATTTCAGAGGAAAAGAATCAATTAAGGCTGTGGGATTCTGTTCTTGGAAATAGCTTGCTAGCACAGCAGAAATTACAGTAGTTTCCATACTAACTTCCCTTATCTTGGTCATGCCATTTTCATGCAAAGCAAAAAGTCTGTCCTCTCCTTGGTTTCCCAAAGAGATGCATATATGGATTTGCTGTTGCCTGTGCTGTGTTACCACAAGGAATCGTGTGTGCACACACTGTTGCCCGTTTTGTGTTCCCACGGGGATGTGTCTGTGTTATGTGCCTGTATTGTACACCTTGTCTCACGCTTTCTCATCTGAGTCTCCCTACACAATTATAATGAGACTACATAACACAAATGTTTGCTTTCAAGTGGAACAGCTCAGGGCAGCTCAGAGCAGAGCGGCTGTTTACACTAACAGATCTGGGTCTGCTAGAATGTCGGGGAAGCAGTGTTCTTGGCAGGGCGGAAACTGTGCCAGGCTGCAGGAAGTCTTCCTCTGGAGTTAGTGGAAAGCTAACTAGAAGAGGTACTCTGGACAGGGGGCTGGTGGAAGGCAGACTTGTTTTGTCCTTCACCAGAAGGCAGCTGCAAGGAGCTGGAGGCTGGGTCCTGAGCTGGGATTGGTGAGCAGGCTCTGACGTCATCAAGCTTGCTTTTGTTTAGCTAGGAAAGCTTGGCCCAATTGTAATGTTTCTCCAGCTAAGCACTATCTGAAGTGACCCAGTGACACTGTGGGTGTAGAAGGGGGAGGAGGAGATGGCCAGGGCTCTTGGGGTAAAGTACATGGCAGTCAAGAACAGTTGAGAATACTGTGTGTGAGTCAGAGAGAGGCTGTACTCTTGGCTCCCTGGAAATCATGAAGCTCTTATCTCCTTCCTATTTTTGATGGGATCTTATACGTTGACACTCGCAGATGGGCATATGGGGACAGAAGGAACAATTCAGTTGTTGTGGTGAGGATCTATGCTCCTCCAGTGTTAGGTGACAAGGTCCTGTCCACAAGTCTTCTAGTAACATTTGTCCAAGATACCATTCATCCCCAAAGCTTATGCCAACACCGGAAAGTTCCTTGTACAATGTGATTTTAGGCTTGACACTGTCTCCAGAGGGGGAGGAACTTTTCAGGTTTATTTCTTAATTGATAAGAGTAAACATCAGTTATACCAAGTCAGCTGATATACCTGAGCAACTGAAAGTTTATACACTTCTTCTCTGGACAGGCTGGGGAAATGGGTTTTACAAACTGTGATGTGTCTTTACTCACCTGCAAAAGGTTTCAATTAATTTGGGGGCCACATACACCCAGCAGCTAATGTCCATACCAGACCAGCCTGAGTGAATGGCCAGTTTTATAAGAGCCTGGGTGTTGCAGATTGGGGCTGTGATTAAGTGGATTAGGGAGTGGGGTTGAGATAGAACTGGGTGACCCATGGATAGTACAATATCTCCTTCTCTAGAGCAATGGGACAGTAGCATGGACAAAGGAAGCCCTGAGCTGCATTTCTTTATCGGCATGTTCATGGATGCCGCAGCTTATTTCCAATATAGACTGTATTAGAACAGGGCACTGGACTCTGAACCATCCACCATCTCTTTCCATTCTTCCAGATGACAGAAGGTACTTGCTTAGGTGGTTTTCGGGAGGATAAAGAGAAGGCAAGCTCTGCTTTCTGGAAAGCTGTCTAGGGAGTCCTGAGTTAAGTGAGGGCTGGATGAGAAGGAGAAGCCAGAGTTTGGATGGACCATCCAGAGAGGGAAGAGCAAGCAGTTTGGGAGGGAGCAGGTCTGCAGTGTGGGAGGCTGTAGGGCCGGGGCTGTGTCTCAGGCTACATCAGGGACATTCGGTGAGCAATTGTACCTTTTGTCCAGATGTGCCCAGATGGGCTCGGCAGAGGTGACACATGGCCAGAATGTGACTGCTGGGGTGAACTGTGTGCTCTGAACCAGGGGAAATGTTTAGGAAAAGAAACTGAAGAGACTGAGCTTGTTCATTATTTCATTCCTCCCAGATCTGTGCTCTTTCTGTGATTTCTTTCCCCAGAGTCTGGATTCCTGGGAAGGCTGAGACTGGCATTAAATCTTATCATCATTTATTTTTAATATTTTGTTTGTTGCTGATTCTCTCACATTAGTTTCTATTTAAAATGTTATCACAGTCTATCTTTGTTGTTATGTCTGAAGACTACGGCCTGGATCATTTGTAAATGAGAGGGTTTTGTTCAGCAAAGGGTTAGAGGGGCTTGGGAGATTGGAGGTCAGGAGACTGCATCTGAAGAGGACCTTGTTGATGGTCAGGACTCTGCAGAGCCCTAAGGCAGTGCAGAAGGGACACGGAAAGAGCCACAGCCAAGGGATAGGCAAGCGGGCTTCTATAACAGAACCCTTTTAAGGTTCCCTGACAGATTAAGTCACTCCTAAAGGCGGATCCTTGGGGCTCAGTCACCTCTTACACGTTCTACCTGATGTCACCTTTTGATGCCTCAAAGAGGGGATTAAATTCTGACAGAGACTTTCAAGCTACAGTATGCACTTTCACTTGTTGACTGTGGAGACTTGGGGCAGTGTTTTAAGTTGTGTGCAAGAAATATGCCTGCCTTGCTTGTTTTTTTTACTGATTATTATTTTTATAGAACCTCAAAACCAGAGTCCACAAAGGAAGTCAACCCAGCAGCTTGTGAGAAAGAAATGTTGTGTACCTCGAAGACCTCCAACAAAGCTGAACACAGGCATAATGCCAGGACACACATGTGTGTTCAGGGTTCTTCCTATTCTCTGTGTGTGAATCCTTTGTCAAACTTGTTCTTTACAGGAAGTCTATAGCTCACTTTCAACCTCTTGACAGAGTTGTTTGACAGATAAAACGAATTTTACCACAAACCTATTTTTCTTTCACGGATTATGCTTTTTGCTGTTATATCGAAGAATTTGGTCCCAATGATTTTCTCAGAGTATAGTCTAGAAGATTTTCTTTCTGTTTGTTTGTTTGTTTTGTTTTGCACTTTAGATTTAAGTCTGTAGGTCTTCCTTTTTTAATTTTGTAAGAGGGTACATCACGGTGCATGGCTTTTGCCTGTATTGTCCAATTGCTCCAGTTACTCTGCTGAAAAGGTCCATGTTTGAATGTAAGAAACTGTACAGCTGAACCGAGAGGGATGTCTCCTCCTTGTAGCATTGTTGGCAGTAAGCGCAGGGCTCTGCTTGCGGTGAGCCTGTATACAGGAGGAAATACTAATCATTCACAAAAAGAAGAGAAACCTGTCAAATCACATCACAAGAGGATCTGGAGGACACTCTGCCACATGCAGTGGGCCAGATGCAGAAAAGACATGCTGTGTGACCTCACTTACGTGTAGAGTCTGGAAAAGCAGAAACCATAGAGGCAGATGGTAGGAGAGTGGTCCCTAAGGGCCAAGGAGATGCCCTGGAGAGACAACCAGATTTCAGTTTGATGGAGGAAATGCCCTCAAGAGATCGATGGCAAATCATAGTGACCGGAGTTGGTGACAGTGTGGTGCAGACTTCAGAACTGCTGCTGGAGTAAACGAACATTCTTTCGCTGCACCAAAATAAAGACGAAAATATGTGAAACAATGAATATGTCAATTACCTTAAGCTAGTCTGTCAACAGCGTATGCAGACATCAAAGTATCAAGCTATACACTATAAATATAGCAATTTTATTTGTCAATTAAAAATAAAATTAACTCAGACAAAATAAGTATCATTCACCACAACATGGATATGATAAAAAAAAAAACTATAGACCATTCTTCTCTGTTGAGCCAGGACACAGGAATGACCTAGTGACATCCATCATTGGTCAGGAAGGTTGTGTGTCCTGCCCTCACAAACAAGGAGCTTCCTATAGGCACTGCACACTCTCACACACTCGTCAAATGTAAAGACAAACGCATTACATGATCCTAGATGCTTAAAAAGTCCACCTGGTCGCCACCTTTCCACGAGAAAACGGCTTCCCTATACCAAACAACAAATTTACTCTGATCAGAAAAAAACATTTCAAATGTGTTCTTGGCAGAACTCTGAGTATACAAGGAATAGAAATGATTAACAGAGTGACTATTGATTGTGGACTATTGCAGCAAAGGAAGTTATCTACTGATGTCATCTGCACACAAGGCCCACCCCTTAGAGGATGGATTCTGTGCTGTTTACTTCTTCCTCCACCCCAGCGCCAGGAGGAGAAGGCTCTGCTGAGCAGGGCCATGAGAATCTTTGGCAGCCTATTCATGCATGTCCTAACCATGAGGGGATCTTGCTTAGATTACACATAGCTTTCCCCTCCTCAGTGTACTTTGACACCTATGGTAAAGGTCAGATCCAAAGTGCAAGGTAGAAGAACAGAGCTCAGAACCTGGGAGGAGGCCTTACTCCAACTACCTTTAATTGTATAGAGGTGGGCGTGTCTTCTGATGTGTGCTATTACCAATGGTAAAGCAAAACTTCTACCAATATCCTGCCCTGCCCACAAAAAAAGTTAATCTCAGACAGACCCACTTACCTTGGGCTGGAAATGGCCACTTCCGCACGATTTCCAACACCTGATGGAAGGAGAGTGGGTTTTGAGGCCATTTTGAAGCAGTGATTATTTTTTCTAATTTTTAAGTCTTTTATGTCTTAGAGCATGTTCAGTGTGTTCTAGTTTGTTCTGTAAAGTATTCTGGAGCCAGTCATCAGTTAAAACACAGCAGAGATGGAAAAGGTTCTTCGGAGCCTTGTGACATTTTCTCTTCCATGTTGGCATGTGGTCTTGTTGGTGTTAGGAAGACAAACATATTGTTGAGAGTTCATGAGTTTAGCAATCTGGCACTGACCAAAAAAAACCTGATACTCAGGCTCTTAAAATCCTTTTGTCCCTACCTCCATGAAGTTCCTTGAACCTTATTGTGTTACAGCTGTCTTATTTGGGCCCAGGTACCCCTACGGTCCTTTATTCTGCGTTTTGATGGGTTATAGGTCGTTCTGATAGCCTCTGTCTACTTTACAAAGAAGCTTCTGTGATGATGGGTAAGAACTGTCCTTCCTATGGACATAAGGATAAATATTTGAAAGACAGTTAGAGACTGTATCACTTTGGCCCATGGTGGTGGTAGGTTCTCCGCTAGGGCCTGCTATTCCTCTAGCTACAGGTTTAGATGACAGTGCTAGGCATGAATTCCCTCAAATTGAGGGCACTTTATGTCTATTTGGACAACTGCTGGTTACTCCTAAAATACGGATGCCGTGATTGCATTGGTGATATCTCACCAATCTGGTCATTGTTATGGTTCTCGGTATTTACAGCTGATAAAACTGTTGATAGCCTTTCTCCCTTGGCAACTTGCGTAGAATTTTCTGACAAATGATTTTTGATATCTTGGCATACTCGTGGCTATAACTAGTTTCGGTACATAATATTACCTTCACCGTATTATTCTAATGGTTTCTATTGTTTGTTATTTTACTCTTTTCTGTTTATTTTCCTTCCTTTACCTTACTCTCGTCTCAACCCAACCTTGTGTTGTGAAATCAATAGCATGGGTTGAGACTCACAGCTTGAAATCCCAGTGTAGTGTGGTCCTTTCATACATCCAGAGTGTGAAACTGAGGCTTTGAATGGATTCAAGATTAATCCCAAAATATGCAAAGTTACACAAAGGAGAAGTCAGTAGTAGAAAATTTGACAAAATGAGATCTCTGAAGGAACTTAGATCTTTCTTGGTGTCTCAAGGAGCTGGAACGTGGTTAGTGAACATAAAATATCTGTAGAAACAGTCTCAATACTTCCCTTTCCCTATTTCTGTCTACACTCTACACGACCTCAGATTTCTTCATAAGCATCTTTGTTTCCTGTCTGTCTCCCATCTACTGTTGGCCAGGAACCGTTTACTCCCAGGCTAAACTCATCTAAGAACTTGCTTAGCTTTGAAGCCACCCACAAAGCAAAACAGTGCAATGTCCTAGTATAGTAAGAGCTCACACAAAGGTTTGCTTTCTCCTTCTTTGAAGGACTATTGTCCAGGCTGCCAGTCTCTGGTCTGCATATGCAACAGACCACTCACCCCTGTGCTCGGGTTCTGGATGTCACATCTGCTCCTGCCTGAGCCCTTGTTTAAATGCCTTGTGTCCATGCAGGATTCTGGGCAATTACAGCTGCTGCAACCATGGACCACAGACGTGCTGGTCTCAGACTACAGAAATGTAATCTCTCAAGGTTTTAGATTCAGGAATCTGAAGTCCATGTGTCATCAGGGCCATGTTTTCTCTAAAATCTAAAAGGGGAAGTCATGCTTTTCCAGAGTCTGGTGCTACCAGGATCACTTGCTTTGCTTGTCCTGTATGTACAAACTTGTGTCTGTCTCTGTTTTGCAGAGTATTTTCTTCCTTGCCTGTCTCTACGTCCTCACACAGTGTCTGCCTCTTTGAGCATTCTGTGCCCACACTCCTCTCTTCATGGAAAAATACCAGTCACTGGGCCTACTCTTATCTAATGGGACCCCATTATAGCTTGACTCTTATCTTCAAAGACCCTCTTTCCAAATACCATGCACCAGAGTTAAGACTTGTGCACATATCATTAAAAGAAGTCACCTCACCACACATAAAAGTTGATGTACTCTCTGGAGACTGATTCTGATGCTATCTGTCCTGGTGACATCACCAACATCGTTAAGAAAGCCTGAGCTGTTCTGGGCTATCTTCCTGAACAAGTCAGCCTTGAACTCCAGGAAGAGGTTTTCTCTGGATATTCTTTCTGACTCACTCCACCGTGGCCTCCCACGGTCCAGAGGGACTGCTGCAGATGCCCTGTGTTAGCAATCTGGACCCATTTGAGAACCTGTGTATCGGGTAAAAGTGCAGAGAGAAAAGCACACATAGAGGGCCATTGTTATAAAGGCAATAAAATTTGTCTGAAGTCCAACCAAAAAGGAGCCTCCGTTTTCACTGCCTTTGGGGGGTCTCGCAAGGCTGTGGTCAAAGTGTGCTCTCATCTGGGAGGCTTCATTCTTCCCTTAGCTCATTCTGGCAGTTAGAGAAATCTAGTTTCTTGAGGTTGTAAGGACGAGATCTGGCTTTTAGAAGTTTCTTTCCAATGGGAAGTATCTCCTCCTAGGAGGCCTTGATCAACCATGACTTTCCACCTGATCAGGTCAACCATAGTCAAGGTAAACTTATCATTAATTCAAAGCTAACTCATGTGGGACGTTATTCACATTTCCAAAACTTGAACTTCTCTTTATTACCTAAGCATGAAAACATTATCTTATGAATTTGAAGTAATTCAGAGATGAGAAACTGGGCCAGATTCTGTAATAGTGTTAAGCTCCAAGTCTGTGCCGTGGAAGGAATGGTCAGAGGATGGCAAAGTGACTAGGAAGAAGTCACAGGGACAAGTGAAGACGGAGTTCGGGAGGTTGACCTGTGAGCAAAGAAAGGAAACTCATGAGTCAGCTTCCTGTCACACTGAGGAACTCTACCTAAGAACATCGGCATCTGGAAAGAAAGGGATGAACTGGTTCTCAAGTTCATAGACTTCTGTCCCAGCTCAGTTGGCTCTGTTGCTGTTGGGCCTGTGATGAGGATGTACAAATGGTGGAAGCCATGTCCATGGTGTCCACAAAGCAAAATCAAAGAGCAGGAAAGGGAGGGTGGAGTACCACTAATGAGCGAGCATCCTTCCACAAGCTCCTACCTCCAGGTAGCACAACAGAATAGAGCTGAAAGTCTTTAGCACGAGGGCCTTGACAGACATCTAAGTTCCAAGCCACTGAGGTTGTTGTGAGGGCTGGTCTTCGGGGGTCTGAAAGGCTGCTCTGGGGTGGGAATTTGATGCATCCAGGGAAAGGAATGGGGTGCTAGATTTAGGTGAAAATCCTGGCTTCTGGTGTCTACCAGTTGCCTCCCATTCTGGTTCTCCAGAGGAGCCATTTTTCTAAATGCCACAGGAGTGTAGCCATACCGTCTTCAGCAGTCATGCACAATATAAAGACTCAATGAACAAAGAAGTAACAAGAAGATGATCCACTGAAATCCAGGAAGAGTTTGGCTTCTACTTCTCCATGACCTCAGTGCCTCAAGAGCGAGTTCCAGGACAGGTTCCAAAGCTACAGAGAAACCTGTCCGAAAAAGCAAGAAACAAAAAAAAAATGAAAACAACATATCAGATTATAGTTAATGGCCGAATCATCAGATATCAGATCATCAGACTATGGGGCTTGGGTCAACTGTTTTCTTTTCTAACATGGATATCCTTTTTAAAAAAAATATTGTTTTTGATACAGGCCTTCTCTGTGTAACAGTCCTAGCTGTCCCAGAACTGGCTTTGTAGACCAGGTTGGCTTTGAACTCACAGAGATCTGCCTGCTTCTGTCTTCCAAGAGCTGGGATTAAAGGCATGAGACGCCACCATCCGGGCTGTTCTGTTTTCTAGATGGCGAAACACACCGCATTCATGTGAATTCCTTTTATTTGCCTACACCTCAGTGTGGCTCTCGTCTCCAGTATGGTCTTTGCACATCTGTCTTCCCCAGGGATTCAGTGTGAATAAAGGAAAAGCTCGTGGGCTTTAGGGCTCCCAGACACCCCACATTCGTTCCGCTTTACCAGATAAGTTGTTTTCCTACCTATTAAATAAAGATGGTTCCTGTCTTATCTTGAAAACCCATGATTATAGGGAGAATAATAAATGACACAATTGGTGCCTCACAAATCGTGTTTCTTCTGTCTGAAAAATGTTTGCTGAAGTAAGCAGACAAGAATCTGAAAACATCTCGTATGAAAATGGTCTTAGCTTTCTGATAAAATAAAATGTTTGCTGTGAAATTCTGCTGACTTGATTGCTAGGAACCAAAGCATGGTTTTTCATGGCTGTCTACTGAGCTAGTACTTTAATTAATTAATTTAACACTTTTATTAATTATATAAGCTAATTCTCACATTGTTTTTAAAAATAGGCAGTAGGATCTAATGACCCCAAATGAGACGGCAGAAGCAGAAACTGAGGTCGTCTGCAGTACGATCCACATCTAAACAAGTAGGCATGCAGTTTGTTCCTGCCTTAGTCTGTGGATGGGAGCTTTCCTTCCCTCAGCAGATGGTAATTTTCTCCCTGATGTCTCAACATCATTTAAAAAGCTGTACTAGTATCACAGTAGCTATGCGTCGGGTACTTAAGGTGTACCCGGTGCAGATATAGACTTTTTCCAATGAATTATCCAGTTTTTTTTTTTTTCTTTGCTTCCTGGTTCCCACGTTGATCTTCGTTTTATTGCTGAGGGAAGTTAAGCTCAGAGTCCGGTCACAGACCTAGTGGGCTGGAACCTCCAAACCAGAGCATTCTCACTGCCAGAGGCTCTGGGAAGATTTAACAAGGTGATGGCTACACTCTAGGTCTGTGGTAACCCAAAAGAGGGGCTGGGGTGGGGGGGCGGGGGGAGAACAAGGGAAGGAAAGAGACAGGAAGAGGCAGCGGGAGAGGGAGGAAAGGAGACGAAGAGATGAATTTGCTGGCTTAGAGGAAAAGCGCCCTTGAAAGACATGCCACTTGAGTATGGGAAAAAATGAAGCTGTGGCTTTTCCGAGCCAGCTCCTTCCTGGCAGGGTCTTGGACTAACACCAAGCAAAGCAGAATTTTCTGTTTTAATGGGAGCGGCAGCATAGTGGCTCGCCCTTTCCTTTTCTAGCTTGCACCGGTGCCTGCATTTCTTTGCCCTGCTGGCCCTGGGCTGCTGCGCGGCAGGTAGGTTCAGCTGGCCGCTGACTGCGCAAGCGCGGGACTGCCGGCCCACGGGCTTGCCCTATTTAGTTTATCTCAGCTTCCTCCAAACCCCGGTGCAAACACGGTGCTTGGGTCCCGCTCCTGCGCCTCCGTGTCCCTTTGCACACGGCACTGTCAGAATAGTTCTCTGTCTTGCAGGCAGGAAATGAGAAAGCCATGTTTTAGACCATTCAGGAAGTCATCCAGAGTTATAATGGCCCATTATCTGACGGCCAGAGTTTGCTTAGGCTTTTACTATTTCGCTGCGCAATTGAGACCTGGGAACACCACCTAACCCTACCCCACCCCCAATCCGTAGTCCCTGCGTGTGTGCAGATGGAAACCACCCCCTACCCCTGCACAGGGAGTCATGGTCCCAGACCTACTTGTGAGCAAGGCTCAACATTCAGATTCAGTGTTTCAAAAGGTTTTCAATTTCTATTTTCAATCTTGCCTTCCGAGCCCTTGCCGTCAGTCTCTTTACCCAACTCAGCAATTTCTCAGAGAACTGGCCGACATCAGCAAAGGTGCTCAGAACACCTGCACATCCCTGGTGATCTGGTACCTACCATGGTCACTGATGGAGGGTGGCTCTCAGAGATGTGCGTTCTCACCTTGGCCCTGGGAGCCTTCTCTCGCCAAAGTTTGGCCCACATGCAAAACGTTTAAAGCGCGTAGTAAAACGTTTTATTGGCACCAAGGTCTGTGATTCCTAGAAGCCAAACTAAACTCCAGCTTTGATGGGAAAACGAGAGCCCGTGCTTTCTTTCTAGCCCGCCATTTGTGGTGGTGTGACAGGTTGGAAACCTCCCAATTTGGTTTATTCGGATGAACAAGCACTCACCCAGTTTCAGCCAGACTCCCTGGCACATTCCGGTCCAGGGCAGACCTGAGTCAGCGCCCAGGAGCGTCATTGTCCCTGAGAACGGCTTCCTCCCTGCTTTTTGTGCTTCTTTCCTTAGTGGAAAGACAGTAGAGCTCTCAAGGAAATGGAAGGGGGGGGGTCATTTTATTTTCCAGTCTGTGTTCCACTGCAAGTTGCGGCTAACCAAAGGGAGGGTGGATTTGGGGAGAACCCCTTTGTCCAGAAGACCCCAGGAAGAGTCTACCATCCAGTCGGGGAAGAATGGGCAGGGATGTTTAGAGGATATCAGTGGACGCACACAAGGCAGCCATAGAAATATGCCAGTCTGCAGTCCCAGGCCTGCATGCGCAGCTCCCTTCTAATGAAGCCCTGGCCACACTTGTCGCTGTTCAGATTACACGAGGGTAATTTCAGAGTAATTTTAAAGTCAACGCCAGGCATCTGCACTTGTAAATTAAATGCCTGGCACATGATTGTGCTGAGGTAATAGTTCATTACAATACAAATTACAGGGGTGTTCCAGTGGCCATGCGACCTTCGCAGTCATCTTGACTGGGCCTGTGATTACCAGGGGGACCTCCTCCTTCCTGCTAATGGAATTTAGTCATGTTATCAACACCATTGCTGACGATGGTTTCTATTTTTTTTCTTCTTCTTTTTAATGAAAGGTCTTATGATGAAACTAAAATGTTATCCGCTCTCTTTCTCTCTGGTCCCTTCGGCTATGAAGCCATCCTGTTCTGTTCTGGAAGTTGGCCAACTTGTTTTCCTGGTCCCTTCTGTTTTTGTTCTCCCACTCCTCTGGCATTTTCTGCCTCTATTTATTTATTCATTCATTCATTTGGGTGTATCTTATTTACACAACACAAAAATATCCTCTCTTTGTGAAAAGTTCAATAATTGCAAAAAAAAAAAAAGTGTAAAACCCAAGGAACTCGCCAGGTGAAGGTGGCACAGGCCTTTAGTCCCAGCACTCTGGAGGCAGAGGCAGGCAGATCTCTGTGAGTTCAAAGTAGCCTGGCCAACAAAATGAGTTCCAAGAGAGCCAGGCCTATACATAGAAAAACCCTGTCTTGAACCTGTCTTTTCCCCCCAAAAACACAGGAATTCTCTCCCAGAACCTGTTTCCCATCTGTACTGTCTACATGAGGGAGACACCCTTCCAGATTTTATTCTGTGGACTTTACATGATGTTGAATGAGGAGCGGCCTGGCTGTGCCCCTGTACCTGGCCGCCCGCATGGCCCAGCTTAAGCCCTGAAATAATTACACGAAAACTGTTTTCTTTTAATCACTGCCTGGCCCATTATTGGCTAGCTCTTACATATCGACCTAACCCATTTCTGATAATCTGTGTAGCACCCCAAGGTGTGCTTACCGGGGAGATTCTAGCCTGCATCTGCAGGGACTGGGAACATCATGGCGACTCCTCCTGACTCAGCTTCCTTCTCCCCGAATCCTTTTCTGTCTACTCCACCCACCTAAGGGTTGGCCAATCAATGGGCTCAGGCAGTTTCTTTATTTTAACCAATGAAATCAACAGATTGATATAGGACACTCTCACATCACTTCCCCTTTTTCTGTTTAAACAAAAAGGAAGGCTTTCATTTTAACATAGTAAAATTACATATAGCAAAACAGTTATCAAGTAAGAATTACAGTTACAATATTTATATCTACTTTATCTTTTATCATAACTAAGGAAAACTATAACTATAACTAACCATTCTTCAACTCCATCAAAGACTCCAGAAGGATATAATACTAAACAAGAAATAAGAAAACTCTAGAAATGACAGAGACATCTCGCTGTCTGGACAGTCACCCAAAGTTCCTCTGTACCGTTAGGGCATCTATCTTCGGCCTTCAGGCCCACAGTATCCAGCAGACATTTTTATGAAGCAGGAAATTTCAAAGACAGTTCAGTCACTTTCTGCTGTGTCCTGCAGTATGTCTTGTAGACTCTTTTATGAATCAGGAACCCCGAAAGATCATCTCACCTTTAGGCAAGTTCAGCAGTCCTCTCTCTGCGGGTTCTTTGTGTCCAGTTTATGCATCAGTCCAGGCAAGAACAGTCTCTTGCCCAAATGGCTATCAAACTCAATAAGGATCCTCTTCGATGCCCATCTTCCTCTCGAAGTAGATTGGTGCTGCCAGGAGCAGATGTGTCTCATTGTCATGAAAAACCCTAAGTTATTAAAACATTTTAAATGCCATATTCTGCAGTCTTTGAAAGATATGAAGAATGCCTATCTAACTGAAATATATCTCTATATATCTAGAAATTCTAACTAACATGACTACAAGCTTGACTATTATTTACGATTATTTAACAACAACCTATATTTCCTAATTATACATTACATTTTAAAAATGAACTATATAATCACAATACCTTAAAATCCACACCAATGCAAATTATTCATATCTATATCATATCCCCCTTTAAATGTAAAGGAACATTTATAAACAATATTTTGGGAACATGGGCGCAGTTTTTCTCTCCAAACTGCTTCCTGCTGAATAGGGGCGTCGTTAATTAGGTCTTTCATTGTATAACCTGTGTTGCCAGGGTCATCTCAGTTGGCAGTTGAGTGAAGTAATTTTTTGAGGGTGTTCACAGCAACCTTTCAGGAGGGCGTGGTCTATCATACCATATTGGAATAGATGCAATCCATAGGGTCTGGTCCTCTGTGAAAACAAAAGAAGACTCTCTGCAAAGCATCATATCCTTAGACCCAAATTTTGAAATTGTAATACCCTTATATCCATTCTGGTTCAGCTTGGCAGCCCATATAATGAAATGACTCTCTGTAGTTAGCTCCTTTACAGTCAAAAATTTTAAAGAAAACACAATGTACATAATCCAGACTCTCTGTGAATTTTCCATTTTTACGTGGCTTATTTTTACTTTATTTCTCTTAATCTATAGCTATCTGTACTCTGTCTCTTTAAAGACTTTACCCTTTTTATTTTTAAAGGCATTAACTTTATTTTCTCTATATATATATTTATTTCTTTCTCAAGCCTACGTACATTCATACAACACTGTGATCCATTTAGTGCTCTGTCTGAATCTGTTTTATTGTGAATCTGTAATTTTTTTACTATCCAGGAGCATTTTTTAAAATGTTAAGCACTTCTTAAAAACTTAAGTTGCTTCTTGTACAATTAATACGGTACCGCCTGCATTCTGCCCAGTAGAAACCTTAAGTGCGCTGTCATAAGGTAATTACGGTAGTTGCTGCTTGAGACCAGCTCAGTTCATCATGGCGGAGCTGAGCCGCTCCTGCCTCAGATCTATTTGGTGCACCTGAGCTGCGCACAGTTCCAGGCACACAGCAGGTCCACATTGGAGCCGCACTCAGCAGTTTGAGACTGAGTATGCAGCATTTTGAAACGCTTTGAAACCAGAGTTCACGCTGGCAGCACAGCCCCAGGAAGCCGCACTTTTAAAATGACGCAGCTTTTTTTCTGCTGCTGTTGCTGAATCAGGAAATCTCTCTACGGCACGCCACCAACAAACAACAAAACTCTGTGTTAAACTCTGTTTAAAATTAAGCTCTCTCAGGTTTTTAAGTGGATTTAGCCCATCACGTGGGGCGCCAATCTGTTGTAGTAGGAGCGGCAGGGCTGTGTCCCCGGCGGCCCACATGGCTTAGCTCGGCCGCCGGCATGGCTTACTTATGCCCCGAAATAACAACACGGAAACTGCATTCCTCCAAACACTGCCCGGCCCATTAATTTCAGCCTCCCATTGGCTAGCTCTTGCACCTGGACTAGCCCATTTCTGATAATCTGTGTAGCACCCCATGGTGTGCTTACCAGGGAGATTCTAGCCTGTGTCTCTCTGCAGTGGGAACATCATGGCGACTCGACTCAGCTTCCTTCTCCCCGAATCCTTTTCTGTCTACTCCACCCACCTAAGGGTTGGCCAATCAATGGGCTCAGGCAGTTTCTTTATTTTAACCAATGAAATCAACAGATTGATATAGGACACTCTCACATCAACATGAAAATAGATTCAAATTAAAAATAGATTCGGTTTTAAATATATTTCATTCAAATTAGAGTTCTCATGATACACATTGTTAGACAGTTATTTTGCAAAAAAAAAAAATTTCTTTAGCTGAGACTTTCCCAACTGCAGTACATGTAATCTGGCTTCCTTTATATATAACGGCTGCCTCATTTTCCACACAGCTGTCACTAACAGGGACTTAGATTGTTCTGGAATTTTTAGCGGTGTACTGAACACTTTAAGTGGCTCTGTTTGTGCAAACCTCTTATGCACACTTAAGTAGGACTTGCAGGGCACACCCGGAAGAGGAGGCGCTGATTAAACAAAATTTTAAATAAAGTTTGCTATAATTTTCGATTGTGCACAGATGCCGTCATATGCACGGCTCAGAATCACCATAGTTTTTTTTTTTCCTTCAGCACATCTGTCCTTGCATTTCTGAACTCCTAGAAAGCTCATCTGAAGGAAGAAATTGTGCCATTTTATCCTATATATTTTTTATCATGCATCTCTCAGCACTGATTTTTTTTCATATGTGATCACAATACCGTTATTACACTTTAAAATTGCTACACTTTTCTTGTGTGGTCTTCATCTTGTCAAGTTCACGTGGGTACCGCTGCCTCACTGGCGTCTCTTTACGCATTTTATTTGAACTGTGATCTCAAAGTTACACACACACACCTCTCCTTTCTCCAATGTACTGGGCCCAGTGATTGCTTCTGTATTTCCTAAGACCCACAGCTGCTCAGAATGTCACTTCTATTCAATGTTCTCTGAGAGTCTGACTGCCTCTGGAGTGGCGCTCACTACTTTACATGGCTTCTGGGACTTTACAGACATGTTCAGCTCTGGTAGTCATGGCTTTATTGTCTTCGAAAGAAACTTTAGATACTTCTGAAACTCAAAAATGGCAGCTTGCCTTGGTGAGTTCCCAATAGGACATCCCCATTGTCTCAGTGAAAAAGCCTGGGATAAAACCGGACTCACTGAACATAGTGGACAATGAGGACTACTGAGAATTCAAGAACAATGGCAATGGGTTTTTGATCCTACTGCACGTACTGGCTTTGCGGGAGCCTAGGCAGTTTGGATGCTCACCTTACTAGACCTGGATGGAGGTGGGTGGTACTTGGACTTCCCACAGGGCAGGGAACCCTGATTGCTCTTTTGGCTGATGAGGGAGGGGGACTTGATTGCGGGAGGGGGAGGGAAATGGGAGGCGGTGGCGGGGAAGAGACAGAAATCTTTAATAAATAAATAAATAAATGGCAGCTTAAGGGGGTGTTGACCAACTCGGGACATGCACCTCGAAGCCCTTCCTAGGCACCTGTTCTTTCAGCGCACCTAGCTTTCTTTGTGTTCAATGTACAGCTTTTCTCGGCTTTTCAGTTTTACTTAATATTCAGGTATAGGAGCCAAATAGAAGGTAAAAATAACAAAAACACTTACGATAGTAAAAAGCACATGGTTTGCAAAGACCACCATTCCTGGAACTTGAAAGATCACCTAGTTTCTTAAAGTCCCCATGATGAACCTCACCCGGGGACCCAAGATGCAAACCGTGCCAAGTCTTATGTATTGAGAGAGTCTTTTGTAACCAATAAAATTTTGTAAACATAGTTTTTTTAAAAAATTTATTTTACTTTTAATCCTCTACACATGTCTGTCTATGAGTGGATATATATGTGTATATATATGCATATATATGTATATATGAGTACAGCTGTCACATAGATGTCACTGGATCCCCTGGAACTGGACTTATAGAGTCTCTGAACATGGCTATGGGACTGGAACTTTGGCCCTCTGCAAAAGCAATACGCACTCTTGATTGCTGTCCCATCTCTCCAGACACTAAGTATATCTTTTAAAAATACACTTTTTTTTTGTAAATGACAATTATCCTGTCTAATGGAATGAGGTTAATAAATGGTAATAGTCACACATGCAGGATAAAGGTTTTTTTAACTTTAAAAAGTCAAAGGCTGTAGTTGGGAATTTTGTAAAACACAGAACATAGCTTCCTCTATAATATTTCTTTAAATATGAGGTTTTTTAAGCATGTATGATTTTTTCCCAGTGTGAGACACTGTTTATCATTTGAGTATAATTTCATCTGACTTCAGCAGCAACTACAGTCTGCCCCTAAAATGATGTGTGGCCCAAGATCACAAGTTAGTAAATGATAAGCCCCTATCTCTAATTTAAACACCATTACTCTTTCTACAACAGCACACTGGGAGGAAGATGCCTTCAACTCCTCAAGGAGGACCTTCTGCTTTAAAAGCATCAGCAAAATCAAGAAGAAGAGCCGTGTAAACAAATATTTCACCTGTAACAGTCTATTATGAACTAAGGAATGGAAAAAATAACACTGTCTATCTTGAAAGGCCTCGTGATAGTAGATCCTGATGAGGTGTGTGGGCTGGGGGAACTGGTGGCGGCTACAGGAGAAGCAAAGGAAGAAAGAGCTCAAGGAGGCAGATGGCTATCTGTGTCTCCTCCCGCCTCCTTTAGCATGCGTTCTTCCCTCTCCTCAGCTGCTACAGAACAGAGTCAAGGAAAGCTGATCAAAATTCCATTCTTAGGGTAACAAAGTCCCCAACAATGTTCTTAAATCTGTCCCTGAGTGGTGGCAAGCAGGAGCTATGAAGGTTGCTGTCCTGCAGAGGGCTCATGTTGTAGGTGGGAGTCTCAGCCCTGAAAGCTGAGCACAAAGTGGGGGACATTCTTAGGATAGGCATCCCTTTGCCAAATGGTGTCTGTGTGTGTGTGCGTGTGCGTGTGTGTGTGTGTGAGAGAGAGAGGGGGGGGTCTGAGTGTGTGTTCACACACTTGCATGCAATTAGAATTTGAATAAGTCACTTTAGAAAGTCCTCACTTCCTTGAAATCCTCAAGCACCATGACTAGGCCACTCAACCATTTTCTACCCCACTCTTTTTCCTTAAGAAAATTCAGGTCCCACACTTACTTATTTACAGAGAACATTACATGATGCTTCGTGTTACCTTGTGCTGCCCCCTTTTCCTACAGTGCTAAAACCAGAAGGCAGAGGGAAATGTGTCCTATATAGCACAATATTGAGAGGTGAAACACCATTCACTGAATCCTGCTTTTCCACTTGCGCTGGCAATTCCAGTAGTGCTGAGTTCTGCCAGTGCTACGGAAAGCCCTAGGAGGTGAGATCAGGAAGCTTCCTGTGAAGTTTGACTATGGCTTGGGCTTTGTGCCACTGTAGCCCCCGTGTCATGCAGAGCCCTGCAGTTGAAGTATGCCACACTCAGGCTCCAATTTCTTGTTATTTCATACTGCAAGGTACGTGCAAATCAAATCTAAGCTGAGAGTCCCCTGCTCATAAATTGCACCCGCCCACACGAAGGCTCTGCTCTGCATTCCCTACCACTTACACTACTATTGTTCGGGTGAGCTTGGGAGCCGAGTGGTTTCATCATAGAAAACTCTAGTATGGAAGGACTATATACCATTTTATGGAACTATTCACCTTACAATTATGGAAGGTTATATAGCATTTTAACAGGTCAAAACAAGCCTGTACTACTAGATGTCATTGAGCACAGTGGTGACAGACGTCATTGCTGTGCTGGTGTAATTACAGCTGTGCTGTGGCATCAGCCGTGCCGGGAGGAGACACCAGCAAAATATCTCCAGCAATTTGCAGATGATAAGTGTGGTTTTGATGATGTTGCTGAAAACTTGTCTGTTTGAAGATTGGGTTTGAGATTCGGGGTTTGGAAGACTTCTGAGGTCTACGTTTCTAAAAGAGTAGCTAACCAGCGGTATGAAGTTCCAGAGTCTGAGAATCCATCTGTAGTGTTCACTTGACTGGTTAACTTTACGTGTGCCATCCTAACCCACTCAGTGTTCTCGTTCGTACCTTTCTATTTTAATCAAAAGAGTGCAATCTTGAAGCTGAGGTGTGGGTCAGTGGTTGCCTACTTGAGATCCTGGGTTTAATCTCCAGACCATAGAAGCAAAAAGGACTCTAACCTAAAGAGAGATTCTGACACTCTAACACAGTCTATCTGTCTCTTGTTTTCCTCAACCAGTATCTAAAGCAGAAGAGATGAGCTAACTGGTCCAGTGATGCCTATAAGAAACCTCCCGCATGCTGGCATTGGGGATTTTAATGTGTGTTTCCCAGTATGGTCATTCTCAGATATTTTCATTGTCCTTTGTTTGGCTCTTTTTTCTAGTTTTGAAATTATAAAGTCTTTGTGTGCGTGTGTCAGTTTTTCAAAGTGAGGTTGGTTTCTATTGGAGTTGCATTGGTATTCTTAATTCTACTTGTGTTCAGAATCACTAGCCTGACGAATTTTTTGGCTCACTGCAAAGAAACCATGATTCTCATAGAAGCCCACACTAGCAAAATCATGTCTTCACTCAACTGCTCTTCTGAAACTTTGAGTCCTAGTTCGTGGGAACCAAAGGGCACATTTTTCACCTTTCAGTGCTGTACGTCTGCTCTACTTCTCCTCGACTGTCGTGGTGTAAAATTTTCTCTTTGGAAAAAGTCTTCTCTATTTATATCTGTGACCTATACCTAACAATACTAATAGTTACAAGCCAAAGCAATTTTTTTTTTAAATGCCGTGTTTTCCCCACTTCGAATTCTGGTAGAAACTCTTAGTTGGAGACGCCGGTCGAAGAAATGAGTGAGGTTAGCTGCACATCCTTCCCAGGTGGTACTGTGCTTGGCCATCCTGGGGATTGGAGCGGGGTGGGAGTGAAGAGGGGTGCTATAATTTTCCCCCATCTTGTCTTAAGGACTGTGGGAGCTCTGGGAGTTAGCCAGGCCGTGGAGATGCAGGAGTGCCAACGGACACAGAGCAGCTGGTTTTGTAAAAAATATCAGTTCTACTGCAGATGATGGCAAAACCATGTGCGAGGCAGGAAGCATATCCACCAAAAACCTGCAATACAGCTCATGTCAGAGATATAAAAAGTAAATCCTATTCTGCAGAGCTGAGGATTGGCTCCGTGAAGTCCAGGTTTTCCTATTATGAAGAATATGTTTATCCTGAAGGGGTGACATCTGGTGATAACATTCCTTCATTTGGAAATGAATCTGTGGAAACAAGTTTCCACTGACTGATGAGGAGAAAAATGAATTGGCTTAACCCAGCATCCAGCTCCTTATCCTCAGGAGAGAGCTCAGTCAGTCATAAGAGGCAGCTGCCTTGCGCAGATGCCAAGCTCGTGCGGTTTGCTTTGTCAGCTCTTCCTGAGCAGTGGGTTGCAGGCAGCTCTCTGTGTAGGTGCATCCACAGCTGTGGAAGAGTCATTTGGGAGAATGGTACATCCCAGGAGGATGTGCAGCCATCAGGAAGCTTCATTGGACCGCTTATTTGGACAGCGAGTACGCTACTTTGGTGAAGAGAACCCTTACCCTGGAGACCATAAGTTACAGCCTAGAAAGGAAGAAGACTTGGTAAGGGTTGGCTTTCCACTGAGTGTGTAGCACAAACAGGGACAGTAATTTACTCTAAAGCACCCTAATGATTTTTCCTTTATTGTTCTTATATGATACTTCCGGACTCCCTAGCTTTGCATTCGTGTGGCCATCTTGAATCCGCTTGGAGAAAACAAAGCTGAAAAAAAAAATACATAGTACTTTCAGTGTGTTTCTGTCCATCTTAATTGCTATGGGATAACATTTTTTCACTGAGGTTTATTTCACAAGATCTGGGCAGATCCTACTCCTTGGCAAGCAAAGAAATTATTTTTGGAAAATGAGAAAAGCCCAAAAGACTCTAGCAGAATCATTTTCAGCCATGTAAAACCGTGATTTATATCGATGGGAATTCATCAGCCTTGGAAGGTGGATGTGAACTGCCCAAAGTGTGGGAGAATTGTCTGTATTCTATCAATCATGTTTTAAATAAACGCTGATTGGCCAGGCAGGAAGTATAGGCAGGAAAACCAGACAGGAAGTAGAAATGATGCAATGAGAACAGGAGAATTCTGGGAAGGAGGAAGTTGATTCCCCCCAGTCCTGCGCAGACCACCGAGGAAGCAGGATGTGACCTGACAGCTGAAAAAGGTACCGAGCTATATGGCAAAAAATAGATCAGAATAATGGGTATATATATATATATGTATATATATATATATAATTCTTTTTGTTTGTTTGTTTTTTGTTTTTGTTTTTCGAGACAGGGTTTCTCTGTGGCTTTGGAGCCTGTCCTGGAACTAGCTCTGTAGACCAGGCTGGTCTCGAACTCACAGAGATCTGCCTGCCTCTGCCTCCCGAGTGCTGGGATTAAAGGCGTGCGCCACCACTGCCTGGCTATATATATATATTATTAATTATAAAATCAAGCTTTAATGACAGAACTCTTGGGGGCCCTGCCCCAGCCAGGTTCAGGTCCTGAGGAAGAGGTGCCCATGCAAAGAAAAGAGTGAACCCCAGATGAGTTTCACACAAATGGTGGTCCCAAGTAGCTTGAGCCATATTTATTTATATTATACTTAAAACCCTGATTGCTCTTTGGGCTGACGAGGGAGGGGGACTTGACCAGGGGAGGGGAGGGAAATGGGAGGCTGTGGGTGGTGGCAGGGAGGAGGCAGAAATCTTTAATAAATAATTTTAAAAAAATTTAAAAAAAAAAACAAAAAAGAAAAAGAAAAACAAAACAATAAAAAAATAAGAATGTATATCTAGCTGAGTGGTGGTGGTGCACACCTATAATCCCAGCATTCATGGATCTCTATGAGTTCGAGGCCAGCCTGGTTTACAGAGCGAGTTCCAGGACAGGTTCCAAAACTACACCCTTTCTTAATGGGTTAATATAAACTACAAGAGCTAATAAGTATCCTGAGTTAATGGGCCAATCAGCTTTATAACTTATAGAGACCTCTTTGTGATTTTCTTTGTGGCTTGCCGACTTGGAGTGGGGGGGAGTAGGCAGGACAGAAAACCCCAACTAGCAGGCCCTTGTGTTACACAAAGTAACTGAGAATTTTGAGGGGAACCCATGGTGTCTGATTTTGCTTCCATCAGCTTGTGGTGGTCTGGAAGAAAGGCACTAGCTTGTTCTTTTTCGGCTTTCTCCTACATGGAAGACAGTTCTTGAAGTGTGGATTGAGTCACCAGAATGGATGGAATGATCTCCCTAGATTTCTCTGGGCCTTTGGGTGTGTAAGCAGGCTGGAACTGTCTTATGCTCTTGGTAACTAGAATTATCCCCTTCCTTGAAAAAAGATGGTTTGATTGTATCCATTGTGCCACTTCTCTCCCGGGAAGTTTTTCACTCTGTGATTTCCATCATGCTTAACAACAGATAAATAAGTTCTAGAGGATGTAGCTGACTAGATTCCTTGAAGAAAGTAGAGAGCTGAACGCTGAAATGTGTGTTTAGTTATAGTTAGGACTCAATAAATAGTATAGAATGGCAGGCTTACTTCTGTGTTTTTTATCTCTTCTTTTTCTTAAAGAGAGAAGGTGAGGGAAGGAGGAAAGAACCAAGGGAGGAAGAGACAGAGAGAGAGGTAGGGACAGGTTGTCTTTGAAGGCAGGCATGGACCCTGCCTGAGCAGTTAAGGAGACTTGTGTCTCTGAGTTTCTCTTTCATTTCTGTGCCCAAGGCTGTGACCATAAACTCAGAATTCAGATTTTTTTTAAAAATTATTAATTCATTGAAGATGTCATACATTCATACAGCACATTTTGGTCAGATAATCTTCTATCACATCCTTCTATGTTTACTTCCGGTTATGAAAGCTTCAGGCCTCACAAAATGTGGCAGACATTCTGCCCCACAGTGCTATCTTTCCTCCTATAAAGATGTTTAGCTCCATGTTCATATCACTTGACCTTTTCTCAAATGCAGCACCTTCACTCTAAGCAGAGAAAACGCTAGGACTGTTCTTTAGACTGAAGGAAAGCGCTGCATAGCACATGTCCAGTGATACTACCAACTGCTGGTATTCTGTCCTACATGTGGGCACACTAAAGAGAATTCATCCCTAAAGCAGTCCAGCACATGCTGAGCTATGCCCCATCCTTTAAGAAAACAGTTGAGTTGTATGCATATCTTCTGGCACAGGACAGTTGTGGGAGTGGGGCCCAGAATGTCTATTTCCTAATTTGTGCAATGAAAGAGTTAACACCAACCCAAAGGATAATGTGCACACACAGAAACACACAGAGAGACACATGAGAGCACAGCAGAGACTAAGGTAAAATAATGTTCACTAGTTAAATAGGACAAAGCAAATCCTCACTCCTCTCTGTTCCTCAGTAATGGAAAAAAGCAAGTGCAGCTTGAGACCTGATGTGGGAGGTCCTTCTGTATGTGTTGCTTTTATTGGTTAAGGAATAAAGCTGCTTTAGCCTATGGCAGGGCAGAATATAGCCAGGCTGGAAGAGATATATAGAGAGAGTAGGCAGAGTCAAGGATGTGCCAAGAGATATATAGAGAGAGTCAGCAGAGTCAAGGAGATGCCATGTAGCTGCCAAAGGATAAAGATGCTACTGTAACCTTACCAGTAGGTCATAGCCTCATGGTAATACATATTTTAATAGAAAGGGCTAATTTAAGATGTAAGAGCTAGCTAGGAATATGCATAAGCTATTGGCCAAACAGTGTTGTAATTAATATCGTTTCTGTGTGATTGTGCAGATGTAGGCAGCCAGGAAACAAACGAGCAGTCTCCATTTACAGAAACCCACTAAACACCACAGAGTCCCCAGGTCTACTCACGGCCCCTACTCATCTCATCCTGTCCTTACGTGAAAATTTTCTCCCTCCCACCGACATATCTCAAAGTTTTAATTGACTAGTTACTTTCTTGGGTCCTCGGTAATTAGATTAATCTAGAGTCCTGTGGCACAGGCCCGGGTGTATCACTGTGTTCGCAGTTGAGTCCACAGCAGAGGTGGACTGAAGTTTAACACATACGGCGGGAATATCCCATTGTTTGTCTATGGAATCTCTCACTCTTTATTTATTTATTTGTTTGTTTATGTATTTACTTATTTATTTATTGTTTCCTCATAAAAGTAACAGCAAACAATAGGTATTAGGCCGCCTGCTATGTAAAACTTATACGTTCTATTCTCCGCCATCTAACTCCAGAGAAGACATGACACTGGGTGATCTCAGGGACTGGGAAAACCAAAACATTTTCCCACTGTGCTATGAGTGAGTGATGAGGTGCTTCCAGGCCAAGCTGTGCTTCCTTAAGCTTCCATGTCCACACTTGCAAAGTGGAAATTTATTGACTCCCCAGAAACAGAAACCTTCTCTTCAGCTTCCTCCAGTGACATGTCTGTCCCCTGTGGTCTTTGGTCTCCCAGTTGCTTGTGGGGACCCTTGCCACATGGGAGACAGGGCAAAGCTCTAGGGTACTGCTTTTCCTTCACTTCTTCCTGATGTTCTGGAGGTTCTGTCTACATTGGACATCGCCCAACACCTCCACGTCCCAAGTGTAATTCGGCCAATGGAATGGAATGAAAGCAATATAACGTTTTCCTCTGCTCCATATGCTTGAATACCGACTCCCTGTCACTTGCTAGGATGATTAAGCCAGGAGAATTGGGCTACATAACTGGGATCTGTCCTCACATCCTGCCCCTCCCTTTCCGTCTGACTCCCTTCCCCCTCCACCTCTCTCTCTTTTTAAGTTGACACAATAACTGTATACATTTATAGAGTGCAATGCATATACACATTGTGTAATGATCAAACCAGGGTAATTATCACATCCAGGACCGCACACATACGCAGTTTCTTTATGGCAGAACTTACAAGATCTACCCTTGTAGCTCTTTTATAACATACACGATGTTATTAGTAAAAATGGGCGGTGATGCAGACTGGCAACTGTAGCCAGTCACTGCCTAGTCTCCTCCCCTCCCCCACTTCCCTCCTCCACATCTCTCTACATCCCTCTCTAGCTGTCCGTTCTGCACGAGATCATGGTCGTTTTAGATTTCACAAATAAGTGAAATCATAAGGTATGTGTCTTTCTGTGTCTGTCCTAAAGCACTGAAGTGATGTCCCTAGGTTCATCCTTACTATGACAGGTTTCACTCGTTCTTGTGGCTGAATCATAGTTCATCTTCCATGTGGACCACATTTTCTTTTGCTGAACACTTGTGTGGATTACATTCTTGCCTACTGTCATGCTTAAGCCTAAATCACTGGTTCTAGGATTTTCATATCTTATGAAACTGTAAACAGTCATTCAAACAGCAACATTTCTAGGCCACTTCCCAAATCTGCTAGCCACTGATGGACAGCCACTTCCCTAAGGCATACTGGCTGTCCATAAACTTCCAATGCCATACGATCTGACCCAAGGCCCAGTCTTTCTCACAGGGAGGAAGGGGAGGCCAGTTGTGCACTTGCTACATGAATAGCATCAAGTGACAACCCCTCCCTACCGCTGCCAAAATGTTTCTTTCCCAGCATTGTTCTACTAGGAAATAATGAAACAAAGCGAATTGGCAACACACTCAAGTCCATGTCAAAGGGAAAGCAGGTAAGCCAACCACGCCACATTGATAAGAGGCCATTTGTTGTAAGCCTGGTGAAATGAAAGCCCTCTTCAGAGGGGCTCACAGGGTCCTGGCAGGAGCTTTTAAGTTGTTATTTCCTGTTGGAAATATCCACATGGCATTTGCCTCGGATTTAGTATGCTAAACCCAGGACCCACACCCCTCACACACATCTGCCTCCATGTGCATGGCGAGAGTTACGTGGAAAACTCTGACCCAGTTGATAGGCCCAGGACCTGGTAGCTGGGACAGCTTTTGTGATTTGCCCAACATTGAGTTTTTGCAGAGTGGTCTGATTGGTATCCAAAGAAATGGTTCTTCATGTTTGCCTGAGTATATAAACTCCCCCTTCCCTTTTTTTGACTCCAGCTCTTGGGTACTCTTGATCCTTCTGCATACTTTACAAACTTGACATTCATTCTGTGATCTTTCATACTTATGAAATGAGTGTTTATGCCAGAAGAAGTTGAAAATATATTTTAAATATATACTAAGCAAGTTATACTTGACTTCCAACAATAAATACCTACTGTTTACACATTTATACACGTGCATTTGTGTATTTCTTTCACTGCAGACTCCACACTCACTTTTGTGTGGTGGTGTAGCTGCTATTAGAATAAAGAATATTTCTCCCCAGAGAACTATTCAGTTGCATAGCATAAGGCAAGGAAAATGAGGATGTTCATAACCTCAACAGAAACAAAAATGTGCACTCTTTGTTTTTCCCCCCAATACCTACATTCTTCATGTTTCCTGGACTGACAAATCTATAGCCTTCAGCAGGCACTACTGGGGAAAGAGCTGACTTAATATTTCTCCATATATATATATATATATATATATATATATATATATATATATATGAGCTTGCAACAATGAGTAACTGTTTTACCATATTAAATCATAGCAATATATGATGGTAACACCATAAAACAAAATACGTCCATCATTTAGGAGAGGTTATTTCATAGAAGAACATTTATTAAAAGAAAATTTAGACAGAGGATGTAACTCAGGCGTTACCTACTATGTGCAAGGCTCTGTGTTCAATCCCCAACACCACAAAAAAAGAAAAAATAAGACATTAAGACATATCGATCAACTGACAAAGTCAAGTGTCTGAAGTGATGTTTACTGTTTCCTGGAATCCAAATTTTGTGAGTGAGTCTACCTATCTGCCATGTATGCATAGAAAGAATTCTGAATATATAAGTACTATATGGACATTACTGTTTTATGTTTTTGTTTCTACTTGATTCTTTACCATCCTTATTTTATTTCAGAGAACATGTTGATCCAACAATGTTAAAATAAAGTAATTAAATTATCACTCATCACTAAAAACAAGCAAGCAGAGACAACCCCATCCTTAATGCAGAGCCCTTGGGGATTCAAGTATCGGGAGCTTTCGCTTATTTTGAAGAGTCAGAAAGTAGTTGAGACAGAAGGTGTATTATTATTAAGGTATGTGAGCATTAGCTATGAGCCAATTTACTAAACAGTTTGAATTCTCCCTCCCCCAAATTTCAGATTTCCTCAGTGACAGATAAAGCAAAAGTCCCAAGCAACTTCATGTGGTCAAAGACCATCCAGGAGGTGACAGAGAGGGCAGAGCCTGTTCTGGTGGCTCTTAATAAACTCTGTTTGCCCCAGGCTTTTTCAGATCCAGGCCAGCTGGCCTTGGTAAGTTCCCGATAGAACATCCCCATTGTCTCAGTGTGTGGATGCACCCCTCCTGGTCCTGAGTTCCTTGCTAGTGCTCTCTCTCCTTCTGCTCCTGATTTGGACCTTGAGATTTCTGACCGGTGCTCCAGTGTGGGTCTCTGTCTCTGTCTCCTTTCACCGCCTGACTACTGAAAACTCAAGAACAATGGCAATGGGTTTTTGATCCTACTGCACGATCTGGCTTTCTGGGAGCCTAGGCAGTGTGGATGCTCACCTTACTAGACCTGGATGGAGGTGGGTGGTCCTAGGACTTCCCACAGGGCAGGGAAACCTGATTGCTTTTTGGGCTGACGAGGGAGGGAGACTTGATTGGGGGAGGGGGAGGGAAATGGGAGGCAGTGGCAGGGAAGAGTCAGAAATCTTTAATAAATAAATAAATAAGAAAAAAAATAAACTCTGTTTGCATGACTCAAAGAGAGAAAGAAAACCCACTTTGGCCATACTTGTGTGTCCTTTCTCCTGCTTGCTCACACGCCCATGGATCCAGTGTTCTCTGCATAGCTTTGATAGTTTGTTCTCTGGAAGTTGGTGGATCATGACCCCATTCCCACCACACTACTGAGCTTCATTTTCCCCTTGTCTCATTAGATTACACAGAAATTTCTGATTATGCAACAGGTGCCAGTATTGAGGCAAGCAGTCACATCCGACTTGTTTTGATTTCGGCCACAGCATGGGTGATGCTCTTAATGTGACATTCTTCTCAGAGCCAAAAGTTACCACGGGGCTCTGGAAGTTGAAGGTCAGAGTGCTAGTGAGCCAGGATGGTGATGACTGTGTCCTGTGAGTGTGAGTGTTATAATAATCTCTTGACATAGCTAAGTAGCACGTTCAGTCCCAGATGCTAGCAGGAATGCAGTGCGGTTGGACAGAGCACTGGGTGCTTTGCTGGGTTTAGGTCTACAGTCAGGACAGTGGGTTCCACTGCTGCCAACTCAACCCTTGTCAAAGGACTAGCTATGAACAGCTGTGCCTTCTCTCTAAGGGCAGTTTCTTCTCCCCAGGCTACAAGCTGCCTGATAAGTCCTCACAGGATGGATAGACAGCATCCTCCTGCTGACAGGCCTGCGTGTCCTCTCTCGGGGGGAAGGGAGGATGGTTGGTCCCCACAAAAGCAGAGTGTAGAATTCACAGTCTTTCTTTGCGCCTCCTACAAACTGCTCTGACCAGATGTGAAGTTCAGAAATAAAGGAACAAAAATTCCATTCCTATCAATATCACCAATGAAGCCTCAAACAAGCCTGAGAATTCAACTTAAAATCTCAGAAATAGAAAGGGCGTGTCCCATGCATGGCTGCTTACAAGTGTGGCAGGGTGTCTGTCATCTGATGTCACCTGTTCTTCCTGTTCTTGCAGTCTCTCCTTCCTTTTCTTAGGTAGAGTCCTTCGAAGGTTTAAGGATTTCGTTTGTTTATTTCCATAGTATGTGTGTGTGGATGTTTGTGTGTGCAGCCTGACACAGTGTCTGTGAGGTGGTCATAGGACTTTCCAGAGTTGCTTTTATTTTTCTAGCATGTGAATCTTAGGGATCACACTCAAGTCCTCATTCTGCTTCTGTTGCTGTTTGGTTTGGGGTTTGGGGCTTTCTTCTTTTCCTTCTTTTTTATTTTCTTTTTCTTTCTTTTGTTCTTTCCTTTTCTTTGTCTACCAGGCTGACCTCAAACTCCCAAGAATCTACTTGCCTTTGTCTGCCTCCTGAGTGATGGATTTAAAGGTTTGCCACCACAGCTGGGCAAAGACCTCACTGACAGCAAACACATTTCTGGAGGAGTTGGGACTATACACACACACACATACAGAGAGAGAGAGAGAGAGAGAGAGAGAGAGAGAGAGAGAGAGAGAGTACAGCTTACAATCTACCTTCATTTTATACTCTCTCTGAAACTCTGGACTAAGAAGCATCATTTTTATGGCACTATTTCCACGTAAGGCTTGGTAACCAATCCAATTGGAGACTAGCGTCCTAGAACCTCTCAGGAATCTCCCCCTCAGGAATCTCCTCGGCAGAAGCTGCCAATGCCCTCATATCTCAACCTTGTCCCTTCTCAAGACAGTTGATCAGGCTCAGAGAGAGGAGGAGCTAGGAGTTCACAAACACTCTCACCTAAGCCGGGGGCGGGGGGGGGGGGGGCTGACCTAGTTTTTCTATTTTAATTATGTCAAGTATTTCACACAGGCAGTAGCTTCCTGGAGGACAGCATGAGCTCATGGTCACGGGGTCGCCCCAGTCACAGTTGTATTATACACCCAACAGCAAGCTCTCCCCGACAGCTGTTCTATGTAAACAGCTACATTAGTTACATCTTGGAAGCATCCTTGGGGCCAGGTCCTCTGGGATTGGGTGCAGTCTTTGAGGTGGGCGTCACGGCCCTGAAGAGAGAGAGAGGCAGGAAGTTCTCTCCTGCCCGTTCCTTCTGTTGTCTAAATTGTTTTAGAGTCACCACAGCTGTTTACTGCGGAGTAATGGTGTTCATAGCTGCGGTTATGCGCGGCCATGAAAGGGGACCTCCACTTCCGCTCTCTCTAGAGCACCATGTGTGAGCACTGATTCGTCCAAGGCCCCACGGTAATCCCCACACTCCCTTCCTGGGAACCCTGCACCACCACCACCCAGGCCAGAGAAGCCAGTCACCAGGGTGTACTTAACACTGCACCAATCATCTCTTATTTTGGCCTCAGTAACCGCTGAGCCTGAATTAATATATATCATTATTGTTCCCAGAGGGTGGGGGTGGGGAGGCCTAGAGGCAGGAAACCCTGAAGTCCATTTGAATACTTCTAATGGCCGGCGACTTGCCATGACCAGATAGGATGCTAACTGACCTTTTTCCAAGATCATTGTTTGCTAAAGGTATCTCCATCTCTGCTAAAGGTATCTGTGTCTCTCTGTCACCGTTAGTGCGGGCACCCTTATAGCACACAGGCCCACACCTTTGGCTGCTTGCTTAGTCTGAAGATAACCAGTAGTTCTCTTCCCGAGACTGAACACTATTCTCCCTGCACCCGTAGGATCAATACTCTCCATCCCACAAAGTTGCCCCAGGACTGCTAGGAAACATGCCTGGTTTTCAGGGCAGAGTTATTGGATACTTACCGCCCCGCATCCCGCCTCCTCAGCCCACACCTGCTTTAGCCGACTTGTGATGGGAGTGAGCAGCTGTCATCTACCCCCTTTAAAGTCAAGACCAGTTTATCAACACTTCTTCATTCTGACTTCTGAGGTCACCCCAGATTCCGTTTGTCATCCCGCCCCCACACACTGCTTCTTGAGATCGTCTCCAGCGCTTTATTTACTGAACCTTGATGGCAATAGCGACCAAAGCAGAATTCTATGGCAGCGCACGATACTTTCCGGGTGCGCAAGTGAGATCTCTTACCACCCTGCTTTGTTTACCTTGTGGTAGGTCCAGGAAATCCTTCCAGTCACCTCTATTTTCCCTTCCTTATCTGTACCCCAGGTCCTAGGGATAGAACCCAGGACCTCACGTGTACTAGAGAAATACTCTCCCAGGGACCCCACAGCCCCAGGTCTCCAGCTTTGCTTTTAAAGTGCAGTCGAATCAGAAGGCTTACCTCAAAGATTACATCCATGTACGCTGGTGTCTTCGGCTAGTACATGACCTGCCATCTTTGTACTGGTACCTCAAAATGAACCAAGTTAATTAAATAATATAATCTTCACTCACTGGGACTCCTTGTTATACTAATAACTAACCTCTCTTTAAATGCATAAGCACCAAGTTATAATAGCTGCTTCTATTTTTTCCATTTTCCATCAGGTAGATATTTATCTGCATAGGCTTGCCCTGTTTGAAGATGGGGCAAGTCTGCCAGTCTGCAGTTCTACCACATTCTGCATGTCTAAGGCTTCCCTAAGGCTGAACAATGTTCAGCCACCTTGGTTCATCTTATTCTCTTTCCGCACAGCTGAAAGCTCTGGAAACACCCGGGGAGGGCAGTGGCTGTGCTACACAGGTGAACGTTTTCTTCAGTCCTGGCACAGGTGCCAGTCTGGTCATCAACCCCATCCAACTGACATTAGAGCCTCAATCTACAACCCTGAAAAGCCTCTTTTCCCATCCTTCCTACCTTGGCCAACTTCGCAGGAATGCCACTCCTCTGGCCCCTTCTGCAGGGCTCAGAGTGTTGCTGTCTCTCCCCATTCCCCACTCCCACTAGGGACTATCTCTTGTCTTCCCCAGGACAAACCTGGGTAGAAGATACTTCAGGAAGTCTTTCCTTTTTCTTGGCAAGGTGGGTTTGCTAGCCACCAGAAGCCCTGAGACAGCTTACTCCCAGTCTCTATATGTCTGTTTTTTCCCCCTCAGCCCCCTCTTTCGTCTGCACAGCAGAGGAAAGGGTAACCAAAGTACTGCTGTAAGTGGCATTCACCGAGCAAGCTTAACTGGGCACGAACATTCAACAGGAGCCATTTCTGCTTTTCCTGAGAGCTCAGGCAGTCAAAGCAATACATGGCTAAACAACATAGTATTTTTTCTGTACCAAAAATTCATGACTTGCATTACATTACTTAGTTTTTATTTTTCTATATACAAAGGTAGAGAATCTATGCTCGTGTTAAAAAAAAAAAAACCAGAAGAAAAAAAAAAACATGACCTTACTAAAAATCCAGTTTACAGAACCCATACTAGCAGGGTGTGTACTTTTTCGGAAAAACACTTGTGTAACATTGAGCAGAGCAGACCACCTGTGGCTAACAACAATAAGAAGCACTAGTTAAATATTTACTATGTTCCAAGTGGGCATTTTCCTATGGACTTTGAATTTTCACTAATAACCCAGTTTACAAAAAGGCATGAGGGTAGTTTACCACAAAAGAACTGGGGCATAGAATAAGCTATTACATTTCCCAAGGCCACAGAGTAAATAAGTTGCCTAAGTGAATGGAAACCCTAGTTCATAGAACTCCAACTTATTTACCCATTGCGTGGGCACAGGGATATTAGCGCCGGACTGTCAAACAGGCTGGATTGATCCCATTCCCATCACATGTTGCTGATATGTCCTTAGCAAAGGAACTGTCTTGAACCTCATTTTTTTTTCCATCTATGAACTGAAAAAAAAGCTAGGGCCTGTCTTTTGGGTTGCCTTAACAATCCCAAGGGTATATATGACACTTACTATATAATATTTAGTAAATACACCACAGTGTGTCAGCAATGATGAATGTTCTTAATGAAGAAGTGCCAGTGTCACACACCTGATTTGCGCTGCCTCTCTGTGGGACCATTCGCCCTGTCCTACGAAACAAATATGGCTCCAGCAACTCTGAAAGAGCCATGCCTTTCCTTTCTCCATCTAAAAGCATGTGTTAAGCTAGATGTGGTGACTCACCTCTGTAATTCTAGCAGTGGAGTGACATAGACAGGAGCATTAGTGTCGGTGTGAGGCTAGCCTGAGCTACATAGTGAGCATAGTGAGTTCTAGGACAGAGAGGGAGACCTTGTCTCAACAACAACAAAAAGTCCACATTAATGATCTTGAATTTTTCTTCCCTGTTGCATTCCAGGGAAGTGAACGTGGGCTATCAATTAGGAAAAGTAGTCTGTGGTCTTTCATTGTGTGTACCTTGGCTTCCTTTGGTACAATGTATAACAGCTGCCCTGAGAAAGTTGTTTAAATCACATGAAAAAGTAAACTAATAAATTTTCAGTGATGGAAATGTTCGGTCGGATCCCCTACCCACCCACCCACCCCTGCTTTGCAAAAGGTAGGAAACCCTGTCTGCCCTACTTCCCCCAGCTGGTCCCCTACTGAGAAAACTATGAGCAAAAAAAGTGGCGCCCAAGTGCCTTCCCAGGGACCTAACTTTTGACCACACTTGGGCACATCCCCAACTCCTGGCTGGCATGTCTTTACCCCTCGCTTAAGGTCTCTAAAACCTCCCTGGCTTAGCACAGATGTGAGACTTCCGTGGCCCCATTCTCTGACACAGGAGCCACATCCAATAAACCTGCATTTATGTGCTTTTAATCTGGTCAGATCTGGACTTTTGCACTGGCAAAAAAAAAAAATCTGAAATATTAATAGCTAAATAGCTAACTCTTTTCCCCCTTTTGTGTAAGTATGGACAATTTATGCCACAGTGACAAATTCAAGATAAATCACGCAGTGAAAGTTTGATTCTGATTTTAGAATTTTTAATATATTTCGACTCGAAGTATTATTTGTCTTCAAGAATTATTTTAAATTATCATCATCATTATTGTCATTATTTTAAGCGCTGATTTTATTTTTGAGCACACATGTCTCCAGATCAATTGGTCAACTAAAACGTGGCTCCCTCATAAAATGCTACAAATTGGTAAGGCTCATGGCTAAAAACAGCTGAAAAAGCACACGCAGAGAAACAGCCAAGGCTGTGGCTTGGTTGCCTCTAGCATTTGCGATAAACTGCGGAGTGTTCATTTGCAGCTGCTTTTCTTCTCACTTGTTCTGAGGGGTTTGTCAACCAGTATACACTCTTCAAACGGCCTTTTGCTGCTAACAGACTATTCCTTCTGCTACTTTCTGATTAGACAGTCACTTATGAGCAAAGAGAACCAGGCTCTAGAAGTTTTTGTGACCTCACAGTGGACACTGCCATTCCCTGATCCTTTCATGTGAAGCCTCCTGCAGGACTCACACCCGTGAGCCTATTAGAAGCACAGCAGAGAAACTCAGGGAACCTTGGTGCGTATTTTACCACCTTAGCAGGCATAGCCAGACTTTTAACCCTGCAAAAGAATGGCGTCATCCCCAGAGTGCCTGCTTAAGAAGCTCTCAGCTGAGTTACAGAAGAAAAAAAAATTCTCAAAACCCATAATGTTTTTAGGAACTTTTGCGTTGGGCTATACAAGTTACTATCTTTGACTACATGTGACTCCATATGGTCTGGGGGTCACATATAAGAAATGTCAGCCAAGATTTGATGGCAGCCAGGGAAGTTTATAAGATGTCATTCTAATAAGTGGTTGCACAGGTAAAGAAGCTAAGCCTTCAGGTTTTCATGGATCCAGGTTGCCTGGCGATCACTTATGTTAAACATAGTTCCCAATATATAATCTGATTTCATTGCTGGTAGTCGGCGCTGGGATTGAACCCCGAGTCTCACACCAGCTAAGATTTAGCCACAGGCACATTTTGCTATTTGGGGCAAAAACATCTATTGAGTAGACAAGGCATAATTGAAGAAGAGGAAGTGGGATGCTGAAAAGAAAGGGCCGACGTTCTGAGCATAAACCAAGAAGAACTGATGCCTTCGTGTTACCAGATTCTTAAATGGAAGTAACAAAATTCAAGAGTTTTGTAAAGGTGCTATTTGAAGTAGTGTGCTGGGTGCCCAGAAGATAGATGTGTGGGTCTGGGAGCTGAAGAGCAGCCAGACTGCACATGAAACATGCCACTGGGAACCCACATGGAGGGCTGTTCCAAAAGACATGAGTAATTGAGCACTTGGTACTCAAGTAATTCTGACTAAGATGTTTATAAATCTAACAGGCTCCTGCTTTAGCCAGAGGCACAACATTTTGTCACTGTGTGAACATCACAAAGCGAACGATGAGAGCTGCAAAGTCGCCTGGCCGTATAATCTTATGCAGTTTCTAGCATGTATGTGTCCCAGCCTTGACAGAAATGGTGTTTGCCACATGACTGTGTTTAGCAGAACACGACACAGAAACATAAATGCTAGAGAATGCCCTGCTAATATTTGAGAAAACATGCACCCCAGTGCCAGCCCTAGCTGAAGTCACAAAAGCAGGTAGGTCAGGATTCCCTTCATCTCACTTCATAAAGAACTTCTCTCCTTACAGCAAAATTGACCAGTTTCCTTGGATACCAATGTGTTTAATCAATTGTTCATCCAGATTCTGTCATTTCCTTTACATTACTCCAGAAGTTTGAGAAGATACTGTGTGTGCTCTGCCATCACAGTGTTAAAAAAAATTAATCTTCTGTGTCCAGACTTAAAGTAACTAAAACTATTGAAAATAGGCATTTCTGTTTCTTCTTTACTTTTTGTTTTATGTGTGTGAACATGTGTGTGCCCGCGAAGTGTGCATGTCTGTGCACACATGTGTGCGTGTCTGTGCGCACATGTGTGTGTGTGCATGTGTGCATATGCTCTTGCCACAGTACATATGAACAGGTCAGAGAACAACTTTCAGGGGCTGGTTTTGAACTTCCACCTCTCCTGTTTCTGCTGCATACACACTCCAACTAGCTGGCCTGCAGGCTTCCGCCCGATGCTCCAGTTTTACTCCCATCGCGCCAAGGGAAGGCTGTGATTACAGATGTGTGGCATCACATCTGGATTCTTATATAGGTTTCCAGGATGTTCTGGTGGTGAAAATCAGGTCTTTGGGCTGTGTGGCGAAAGCTGTGAGCCATCTCCTGGTACCAAAATGATCATTTCTTCCTAGAAATTCTGATGAATGAGCTAATCTGAAATATGCTTCTTTGATTCTAAGACATTTTTACCCAAAATCTGGAATGCTTTTATATCCTATATAGTGTGGTAGCTTATAATATACTACATAAATGTGAAGAGAAAATGCATCTTACTTTTTAAATAGATAACTGCCTCTAAATCCAGGATGTCTTTAAAACTGATATTTACTGAGCTTGTTAGAAATCACAAACAAGACATTACCATTTTACCATGAAGTTATCCTCAACTCTTGACTCAAATATTCTTAAATTTGTTTTCATAACAATGTTTAACATATAAATATATGTAGAAACATGTGTTCATAAGGTGCAAAAGCCCAGTCAGTAGCAAGTGGTTACTGAAACTCAAACATCGTGGTTTACAAAAACAGTCGACTTTGTAACTATGAATGCTTTTCTTCCCTGCCCATTGCACCCTATTCCCCATATTTTCTTTCTGACACTAGGAATATATATTTTATTTATTTCCATTGCAAGCTACATGATAAGCAAACCGATCCCAAAACAGTCATTCCCACAGTGGAAAAAAAACCCTCCTATGAAGCTCAGGCGTTTCATAGACGCATGCCCACTTTTATGTTTTGCTTTCCACAGCACCTGTGCAGTAAAGGCAATGAACAGCTTGTTATTTCCGTTCCATCATTAATGGATTTCTGTGTGAACCACTGGCAGTAAAACACTATTAGAATGTGATGAGAAGGCACCAGGCTTGAGAAAGGAGTAGAACTTAGATCTTCCAGCAGTTTGCGACGTCCCTACCACAGAGCAGCAGACCGTGCCATATGGAGTCCTGGCGTGATTCCCTCTGCTTCAGAGAACATTTGACTTCCAAATTCATGAGGCCACAGATTTGCTGGCTGAGCAATATTTGCGGTTACGATTGGAAGTCAGCTCTCAATAGAAGCATGACACAGACATTGTCCATTCGGTCTGCATTATTTGTGTCTTTTTCCCCTGTTCCATGGTATGAACTAGAAGAGACCTGTAATATGAAAATAATTAGATCCTATGAAACTGATGCTTTATTTTATATTAAAGTGTCAATAAACAAAGACCCACTAATGAACATTCCATGGTATAGAAGGTTATCTTTTTCCTTGTTTCCCATTCGATTTCTTAGAAATATCTGTATGTCTTCCTGAGTGTTCATCCTCAAAAGATGAAAGGAAAAAGCTCTGTCCTTTTAAAGGTGTTGGAATTAAGCAATTGGAACTAAATGAGAGTCTTAGTTACACTATGACTTATTCTAAAGACTAAACTCTCCAATCCTGCTCTTGTCATATTTTTTTTACACAAGACACCTGAAAAACTATGAGTATTAGAAAAAATTGCTGTCTATAGACATTCCGTTATATGAGGGCTTGGGAAACCTGGAGGGGGCAGCTAGCAGCTTCATGGAAGGCACTTAGCTACTCCCTTTCCACCCACAAACTGATGTAAACCCATACTACACTTCAGACGGCTCCTCTAGCATCTCATGTATTCACAGAAGGATGACCAGGGTCCAGAACAGGGAGGTATCTTCATCTGCTCTTCACAAGTGAGTCCACCTCTATTTTACTTCCTTTTTCACCGTCAGAGTATGTGCCTATTCTTAGATGCTCAAAAATTATGGGAAAATACGACACAGTGTAAAAATCTATATAACCTTACATTCCACATTTCAAAACTGACACAGGACCTCCAGATTGCTTTCCTATTAAAAAGAAGAAGATGAGTAGCAGAAGAATATTTATCTAATGAAAATGTCAACAAAAATAACATAATTTAAAACCGATAACTGATTTTCAGAATTATGATAGTGTCCTTTTTTTCTCTCTCTCTTTGACTCTCTATTGCAATTGTGCCATTTTCCTGTTGAAACAGAAACCAACTAACTCTAGAAATAGCTAGCCTGTGTTTTGGTGTGTGGATAGCTCCTACTATGCCTGCCATTTCCCCTGCTGTTGCATCGTTGATTTATTCCTATAAAAGCCTGGAACGAGCATCCCTGATTGTGCATGTTTATACAGTAAGGCCAGGTTCTGTGGATAACTTTTGGAAGGGAAAACTCTTGCTAAGTGTGAGTCTTAAGTGATACATTTTGAGAAGCCAATGATGTGAAGTTAAGCTGAAGATGATAGCATGCTTGGGATTCATGAGTAACGGTTGAAATCATTGTGGATCATGAGACGTGACTAGAGAGGGAAGAGCGAACGCATCTGCACACTTCTGTGGAGCTGCCATTCCATTCCAGGGTCCAATCTGATCTGGTGCTGGCATAGGAGGTGGTGAGGGAGCAGGAGTATGGGCTACAACATCTGACTTAAAGCACAACGTCTTTGACCTCTCCGGCATGTTGCAAGCCTCTTCCGTGTATAAGACTTGTCCGTGGCAATAGAGACAGAAGGTGGCAGGACCTTGATGTTTGCCTTTCAGCGTTGAAAGTAGAATTGAGAATGGAAGGATATAAATAATAGTAAAATAGAATAGTATGATAAACATTGGGGGGGAAGAGGCAACAAAAAGTAGTATTTAGTAGGCTAGACAGCAAAGGTCCACATGCACGAATATTTGGCCATAAACTCTAAATCTTTGGAACTTAGAAAGGGAATATGGTAGTGTGTACAGAAGACTCAAACTATGAGATCTACAAAGTCATTTAAGTATCTACCCAACAATACTGATGTAATCCAAACCAAGCATACCTGCGTGTGCTCACAGTTTCCCCAAGTATCTAGTCGCTCTGTACTTAAGCTGATAGGCATGCTTTCCTGTTAAAAATATGTGTGTGTATGTGTGTGTGTGTGTGTGTGTGTGTGTGTGTGTGTGTGTGAATGAAATAGCTGTCAGTGTTGGCATGTGTCCACAGCTAACTAGCTTTCAGCATACTTTGCTCTTGAGATATAGTCTCATGATTCTTAAAATAAATAAATTAAAAATCAAGGACCTTCTACAAGGAAGCAACACTAGCTGCTGGCTGGAAGCAACTCCTATGCCAGAGACTGCACTGAAAGCAAGACAGGGCAGGTTGGAAAGCAGTGATTCAATGCCCTCCTGTCTTTCCCATGTGAGTCAGTGTTAGTCAGAACCTTACCGGGGCAGGGAGACTTGATTTCATGTCAGCCCTTAAAGTGATACTTCCTCTGTGCTTAAGTGTGAACCTTTGTTCCCCAGGACAAATTTTGACAATTTGAAGGTCTTAGATTGGGTTTCCTTCTTGGCAATGGAAATCTGCCCTGTGGGGCATTTTAGCAAACAAACTAAGCATAGGAAACCATCCTCTGTTTCAAGGTGCACCAACAGAGTTCTCAGCTGAGAGTCTTTGCAAGGAAGAGGGGAGCTAGCTCTGTCCTGGTGGGTGGGCACATTAGCTATGCAGTACCTGGGTCAGAGGACCTTTTCCATTCAGCATGGTTACTCAGATAGCCAAATCTGAAAGAGCGTCAGGGCTTGGAGGGAAAGTGTCAGAACATATGAGCATTTGCTGTAGAAGTAGAAAACTATAAGATGTTGTTGTGGGTTAGGAGAGAATCTTAAAATTCTTGCGAGAATTTCCAAAGAGTTTCCAGGAAAAAGAAACTTTCAAGTTCTTCCTTTCCCTTCCCTTCCCTCCCCTTCCCTTCCCTTCCTTTCCCTTCCCTTCCCTTTTTCTTTTTCTTTTCTTTCTTGTTTTTGAGAAACTTACTATAACATCCATGATCTCTTCTTGCCTGTATCTTTGTATAACTAGGAATGGAGTCAGACAGACAGAGAGAGAGAGAGAGAGAGAGAGAGAGAGAATCCCTGTGGACACAGCTATTTCTATGAATCTGAGTGAACAATGAAACAGAAGTGCTCTTTTGAGCTGTTGCACTGAAGGCTGCTCTATCTTCTAAGACCATGTCCTTCAGTGTGGGGTGGTCCTGCCACAGTAGGAGAGGCAGAGCTTAGGAACAACTTAATCCCTTGATTTACACTAACCTCAGTGATTCTACAAACCTTTGTTTTACATCTTAAATGTCTTACAAACATTAAATCATTTATCATTGTCTTAGCATGTATCCCAAACCAAGACTGTTCAAGATCATTCCTAACAGAAATCAAAGACGAAGCAGCCACCCTGTCCCATAGCTACTGAGGTTTCCTGACGATTCCTGTTCCTACCCAGAAGTAGAATTTCAAATACTGTTTTGTATGCTTTTACTTCGGACTGGTTTCTGCTTGTTCCCCTTTCTTCTGCCTCTCACTGGCGATCATCCACTAGACTGCACATGACCAGCTGGCCCTTGGCAGATCTTGGGCCCAGGTGTGAAGTAGCTGAAGAAGCATTCTGAAGCCAGGATGGGGAGTGATTTCATTTTCTATTGACGCTATGCAGAGATGAAGGGGATCCGAGAGCCTCCTGAAAAGCTTCCTCCAGTGAGTGGAGTTTTGGGGGGTTTCCAGACCTGCAACTGCTTTTATTCTTGGAAGCATCATTGTTGCTTTCTCCTTCTTCCATTTATATCCCAGGAACTGATTCAGAAAGCATAGAAATTGGATTTGGAGTCGCTGAATGCTAGCAGACAGCTGACTGCTCTCTTCCCGAGAAATCTTGCCAGCTGGGTGGGGGTATGCAGTGCGCCTGCTCCCTCTTGGCTGGTGGGGCTGAGTCCTTTAACTCCAATCCAGTCACATCTCACAGCACTAGAACTAAAGTGTTTTGCTTCATTCTTTAGACATTTTGTGGTTTGGGGCTCAATCAACCAGGATATGATTTGCAATCCACAGTAATCAGTTTTGGAGCAGCTGCCCAAGTAGGCAGGTTTCATCTGGCTCGCTAGCCCTGCTTTTCTTTTTTCTGTTGCTTTTTGATTTGGTAACTTCACACCTTTTATTTATTAGCCACAGAGTCCAGTTTCCTGGGCAGGACCCACTGTGCTCCCCACCCCCTTGCCATGATGAATAGTTTAGTAACTTTTAAATCACTCGAAATGTGACTTAAAAATATCGTGACTGCCTAGACTGGATATAATCCTATAGAAATTAATTCTTGATGGGAAATGTGAACTGCTTTTATCTTAGGAGTGGGCGAGTTTAGTTAAGTGGCTTAAATGAAGATAGGATCAAACACAGGCAAGTATTAACTTGAGAAGGGCATTAGGTGTTTTCTGAGGGAGTTTTTTTAGAAAGGACTTATCCTTTTATGTTGGCAACCCACTGGAGAAAGGACAGGTAAGTACCATATTTAGGAGGACCTGGGTAATGCCAAGAGGAGACTTCTGGAAACAGGAAGGAGGTGACATAAAGACCCTTATGGCATGTTCTCCTATGCCAAGCAATTTTCACATTACCTCATTTCGTTGAGAGTCGCCTGAGAGCAGGAATTGGGCTAGGGACTCCTGAAAGAGATCTCAGGCTCGAGGTGAATAAAGACAGAGCTGGCTCTCAGGGTGAGATGGATGAAGACACCTGGGCTCAGCGGGTTCCTCTGAGATGCTCAGGTTGATGAACACAGGGTCTCTAGGCAGTAGGACAGCAGCAGCTCTCCTGTTGGGGGCTGGGAGCTTCCCTTAAAAGGCAGGGTGAGAAGTGGGTGAGACCAGCAGAATATGGTGATTACTGGAAACCTTCTAGGATCCCCAGCGACAGCACTGCTCTAAGGATGGCTTAGTCACAGCATTGTGACAGCTGTAGCCAGGGTGTTTTTTTTTTTCCTTACAGAGAGCTTTCCAAGTTTTGGAGTTCCTAACAGTATGCATGAGTAATCCAAGACAGGCACTAGGCAGGGTCGCAAACATGTTGGCCATGGTAAGAGCTGAACAACCAGGTGACAGACTGAATCAGATGGGGTGGAGTGGGGGATACCGCATGGGGCTTGGTCTATGGTTCTAACCTATAACTTAGAGGCAAACACAGGTGAGTTGGGAGTTGTCACTTCTAGTCAGGTGTCAGGTCATTGACCAGACGTAGCCTCACAGTCAGACTCATGGGACCCTGGCAGAACCTTGTGGACCCAAGGGCTGTAGTTTGTCCAAACCAGGAACCTGAGTCTGAGGGATTTATCTTGTCTTTTTTCATATGAAAATGGCTTTTCCCAAGCAGCTTATGAAATCAGAAGCAATGAGGATGAATACCAGCTGAGATTTGGTGACTTCATGGTCTTTATGTATACTGTAAAACCCTATGGCATTTGTTAAGGTGCCAAAGTCATTAATGACAGACAGAGTCAGTGCCAGGATCCCTATCTGCTGTGTGCATTCTAGTACAGCATGTAGCTTTGTAGTTTAACTAACCACAACATCAGATGCCTCCTAAACAGGAATCAAGACAGGCATAGTGGCACGTGCCATTAATGCCAGCACTTGGGAGGCACAAGGCAGGAGACTCTCTGGGAGCTCGAGGCCAGCCTTATCTCCATTGTGAGTTCCAGGACAGCCAGAGCTACACTGTGAGATCCCGTTTCAAAAATCCAAAAGAATAAAAATAATGAACAGGAATCAGTTTTGTCGTGATGGTCCAGAGAGTTGTCGAAGAAGACAAAACAAAGCTTCATAAACATGCAGTGACCCTGTAGTATACTTTGGAAAGTGAAGAGTAGGTGGCATGTTGACCCTGACACCCTTGTCATTGAGAGGGCTGTGGTGGCATCAGAACAGGGACTCCCATGCGCTACAGAAAGATTTTTGAAGGTCAAGTTAGAGACTGAGAGTTAGCCCTCGGTTAAACAGAAAGTCTCTCATTTAAACGGAAATTTCAATCAATTATAGTAACCTGTTCCCTAACACCTTATCTAATAATGACACAAGGCCAGTAGTACTGCTGTGTTTCTGTCACAATTGCAGTGACTAAATGGGACAACCCAAAGTGACCAGGATCATAGAATCTGATCATGCATTGGCGGCCTTAGTAATCCCAGGAACCATTTCCAAACTGAGTCATCTCACACCGAAGGGAGTCTGTGATGGGAAGTGTCTGAGTACCACTCCCCAGTCCCTGCTCTGACTGCAGAGTGATTTTAGTCTTGTTTGTCCTCTAAAAGTGCATTTTTTGCAGTAGATGAACTTCATGTGCTTGTGTGGTTGACCAGTACATTGTCTGTTCTTCACGTCACATTGTCGGGGTCTTTTCAGCGTGCCTCCTTGACAGGACAATGAGGAAAGGCCATTAGGAGTTTCAGTTGGGTACACTCCTTGATCCAAGAACATTAATTATCAATCTAACTCTTGCTCCGTATCTTGACCTGTAAGTGAAATTCAGTTCAATTAAAAAAATATTCAAGAATATTTAGCTTTGACAAAGACCCCGAGGTGATTTAATGAGCAGGAAGGCAGTGTTCAGACTCCTTTGGGATTAATAAAAGTATTTACCTTGGATGAGACTTCAGGTCCCTTCCAGATGCCACAGACCTCTAGGGAACAGGCCACACACCCTATGGCAGTACCCCTAGGGTCCCTTGAGGGTGGGGGGGCACATCCTGGCAGTGTCTCTGCTCAGCATCCTGATAGAAAAGCTCCCCCAGGTGTCTCTGATGTGTAGTCATGCCAAGAGATCTTTCCAACAGACCCTAACAGTGTTGCTTTCTGCTTCTGTCTGGATTTAGCACAGTTCGACATCCAAAGAAAAAGCTGGCATTCTTCAGGGGCAGAAAGACACCTGTTCTTAGAAGAAGGAGTCATTGATTTTGATTGGGGACCCATTGTTATCTGCTGTGATAACCTACCCATGTGTTTTTGTTTTATCATTTCTCTGCCATTAAGGACGACTCTAAATATATTGCTGTCTATACAAGGATTTGAGAGGAGGAAATGTAATTGAAGCACTGAAGCGACCTATTTGCATTATGGTGACGTTGACATAAAATTTTTATTCAACATAATATCCTAAGTTAAATCATCACCAAATCTTTGCTCGGGTGAAGTTATAATAAAAGTACCACAGATACTCAATGGGCCCAATCTGTTTTAGTCCATTGTCAGTTTTGGAAATAAGAACCGGGTAAATTTTATTTTTTCTAATTTTTAAGTAATTCATTTAACTTTATTTTATGTGCATTGGTGTGAGGGTGTCAGATCCCCTGGAACTGGAGTCACAGACAGTTATGAGCTGCCATGGGGGTGCTGGGAATTGAACCCGGGTCCCCTGGAGGAACAGCCAGTGTTCTACATTTCTGAGCTCATCTTTCCAGCCCGGATTGGGTAAATTTTATCTGACCTGTCAGTATTATTGTAACTACACCAAACACATTGTCCACAGAAAGTAAATATTCAGTCAGTAATTAGTGCTTTTATGATTTCTATTTAACAAATATTTGTCGTCTCCTTATTGCATTTATGAGAATTTATGAGTATCAACAGCTAGTATTTGAGCTATTTTATCTTTTGAAAATAGGGTAGACAATCAATTCACAGGATAGAGAAGTAATCCATAGTCTGAAACACAGGGCTTTGGGCAAGCCTTCTAGAGATATGGAGACTATTGGAGCATCAGGCTCTCGTTTCCATTCCTGGTTTGCTGTACACACTAGGGTGACTGCTGAGGATCCAGTCCTTATCTACAGAGACATCCCCACTTCCCATGGTCCCTTCTGTCTCCTGTCTGATCCCATTCATAGGACAACCTGCCAGGGCTTTCTGCTGAGCAGTTTGGTTGATTTGTCCTTGGATTTCATAACTGGAATGGAGACTCAGATCCGTGTGCTTTATAATCCCTCAGGAATCAGATTGTTCGAGCTTTACATTTAAAACGGCATCAGATCGTATGTAGGAAGAGGCACATGGACAGCCGCACTTCTAATCCTACGCTTTAGTTTCTCACGTATTCAATTTGCCATGGTGGTTCATGCTTATTGTTATAACTATCTGTTTGTGACCTGGAAACAATTCAATTGTATTAAAGGAAGCAGAATTCTCCCAGGAAAATGAAGATAAGCAGCATGCATTTCAGAAAAACATGCCTTTTCTGAGTTCTCTAACTCTAAGCTCTGGAAGAACCTGGGCTTTTCTGCCACGTTTGTGTCTACCCTATTGCAGACCACTGAGATACTCATGCCCTCAACCCACTCCTAGCGACTCTTTGGGATCAACAGCAAAAACAAACAAGCAAGCAAGTAAAAGCCACTCACCTTCTGCAGATCATTTGTGGTTGACTGGGAAGTTTTCTGAGGCAAATAAATCACTATATCTGGTCTCTTAGTACCTTCCCATGCACAAACACTGCTGGGCTGCAGTCTGAAAATAGGCAAGCGGCAAGCTGGGTAGTTTGAGGACATTTATAAACCAATCAGCTCTTTGGAGATAGTGCTCAGACGGGAGACAAGGCCACTGTTAAAACCCCAGCATGCTTTGTGCTTTCTTAGGTGTAAGGTAACCCCTCGCCAGATGTTCCTGGAAGCCTGTTTTCCTGCTTTGACATTTTATATAAATGGAAATAACTACCCAGTGCTTCTGGCTTCTCTCTCTCATAATATAGAAATACTTTCCTGTGGTTCCATGTAGCTGTGTTGCTTTCGTTCTCGTGATGGACAGCTCCATCATAAGAGCGTCGTGCTGTGTTTATCCATCCCTGTTGTGTTTTATTTTGGTTTTGGTGACTATGGGTTTATTATGTTGTCACATGTGTTTTTAGTACACTTTTCTGTTTGCTTCTGTTGGGTTGTAGAAGGAGATTGCTGGGTCGTAGGCCAACTTTAGAAAGTTGGAAGATGGCACCAAAAAGCTGTCGTGACAAATTATATTCCAGGAGAGACATCCGGAAGGTTCTGTTGCGTGAAAGCTTTCCCAATACCTGCTGATATCTGACTCCTTTATTTTCCTGTTCTGATGGGTGTGTTCCCTGAAATTCAAGTAATCAAATTTTCCACCTTACCTTTTACACAACTACTTGTGATGCCGGAGTGTCAAGATGGAGCCCTGAGCCATGTACCAGCCCTAGTGTCAGACAAGGAAGGCTTTTATTGCCACTCCATCCTTGCCCACTTCGTTACTTAATACATCTAAACCTCAGTTCTCATTTTATCTATCACATGATGGAGTGATGGTCGAATGATACGTTGTCTAAAAATAAAAGGTCTGAAGCATAATATAACAGCCATCTTGCTCCTGCAGGTTCTAGTCCTTCTTAGAAACACATGGTCTTAGACCCACGTGGAGACTTATGCACTCTAGGATAGCTGGCTGGAAGAGGGGTGTCTGTATAGCCCCAAACTGCAGACCCTGAAGAGCGATGAGATAAGAAGTGACTTTCAGGTCTTCTTCCAAGGTGTTGTGTATTCTAATGGCTTTGCTTGGGCCATTTGTTACACTAGAGGGACACTTAAGGAGAACTTGGAAATCATAGCCCATGTCCTCTTTACTGGAAACTGGCTCTTTAAAGAACCGCACAGTTAGCCTATTGTTTAGGAGTAACTAGAACTCAGAATCCTCTGCCTAGTTCTAGCAATCTCTGCACAGTATTTCTTGCCTTTAATAACAAAGCGTAAATCAGCTTGCAAGCGATAACAAAAGCAATCATTTATGGCCTGTTGCAGTTATTATACAGGGATGAGAAGTTTTCAAGTTCTTCACAATAAAGTCCAAAATACTCCAGGTGAATAAATGCCTTAACTGTGTCTCATCCTTGAAGGGGAATTTGTATATTCTTTTATTGAAATGATTTGTCAGCTGGGATGGGGATGTGGATAAAAGTTGCCTTGCTCCCTTTTGGGATAATGAATGTCTGCTGAACCAGTGTGATCTGTTGCACACTGTAAAGGAAGCAACACCATCCGGAAGGAAAGTAGACCCATCTTCTGTGGTAAAATGCCTACTTCATAATGCCCATAATGCCAACTTACAGATTAGTTGATCAACAAAAGCAAAACAAACAAGGGAACTAGTCAAAATGGGTGACTTGTGGGCTTGGCTGCTATCAGTAAGGGGACATTTGTCACTAGCAAAGCAACAGACACCATGAGGAGGAAGCTGATTTGGATGACAGGCAGATTCCCCAGGGATAGTGGTCCTGACCTATTCCACTGACGGCTGTGAAGTAGGGCCACCACAAAAGGCTGATTTCTGAAGGCGTGCTCTCTGTGGGCACGTGGCAGGAAGTACTTTGCAGAACATCGAGAATGCTGTATGTGTTTGTGGGTGGTGACTGTGGGTGACATGAACTGGCCTTCAGGAAGACTTATGAGGGGGCTTTCTAGGGTCCCAAAGCTTCCTGGACAGGTTTTTATTAACAGAGAACTTTTAACGTTATTGTCATGAGAACCTTGATTCTGCTGCCAGGAAGACTGGCGTTCCTTTGAGAGGTGATTTGTATAGGACTGGGCCTTGAACATAGGGAATGAAGAGATTATACAAGACTGGCTTCTAACAGTCTTGACAGATTGTGCCTGTAAATCCAACAGTCAGAGCCTCTTGTGGGGGCTTTGTGATTATACTCTTACCTCAGAATCAGAGGCAGGGGGAGAGGGTTAAACTTTCTAGCCCAAGTTGGTGTGAGTATGTGTCTTTTCTCTTTGTAAAATTCTTACGAGCAATTGTTCTTTCGGGCTTGAAGCTACAGAACTAGACCAGGGCAGGCTAAGTAGATAACAGTTGATACATTGTAAAAGCCAATAGAAAACGTCAGGAGCCCATCTGCGACTGTGTGTACCCTTCTGGCCACGAGCTGTGTCTGGTCATTAACTGAGCCTGCCTCAACACCTACCCTGCCTCGGGCATTTGAGAAGGTTCTGCCAGGTGCGAGCTGAGGGGACTCTCTTCTGTCCTCCAGAAATGACTACAGCTCAATTAATGCCCAGAGCCTCAGGATAGAACTGCCCAGGTGAAATAGGCCTAAACCTGCTGTCCTCAGGAAAGCACCCCAGGCCACGTGAAGATAAAGGGTTTGCAGGCCTAGGCCTGGCAGATTGAAATATGACCAGCTGCTTGACAGGTTACCCCAAATCTTCTGGGAAAAGTTTGTGTAGCATCAAGCAAAGGGGGAATGTGTTTACCTCACTTAAAAGAGTCAAGTTAGAAAGGAAGAGATTAACTGAACACGATACATTTTAACACGGCTTTTATTTTTAACAATCCCTTTCTTTTACCTTCAAAGTTTAAGAAGAAAAGAATTGTTGTCGATATGTGTTTCCAATAAGTGTGAGACTCCTACCCCACCCTCCTCATAGCTAGCTGGCATCATGGGGGAAATGGTACCAATAAGATCTGAATTTCACATCTAAGCTGATAAGAAGCCTCAGACGGCAATTGTGTTTTGCATTTCTTTGCTTTTCGTATTGTTTCTGGTACTGGAGATGGAATTCGGGGTCTCACATGCTGGGCACTCTGTTACATAGATGCACCGCAGCCCTAAAGTCATGTTCAGTTAATTCATGTCCCCTTGAAGCAACTTTCTAACAACATATCAAGTACTTTCCTCCATAAACAATTTGGAAGATGGTAAAAATCAAGATCCTTTTTTTATGAGCTGTGACAAAGTAAGATCGTAGACTCCGAATTAACTGGCATCCCTGGTCTGAGACAATGGGATATGGCGGAAGTGTCTGATTCCAGCTCTCCTTTTGGAGAAACTGTTGGCCCTGGAGATGCAAATCCCCAACAACTGCTCCTTGCCAGGAAACTAGAATATGAGCTGGAGGCTGAGATTTCTGGAATCTTTCCCTACTTGGTGTCTGAATTTGTTCAGAATGCGACATTTGTGTTCTACCTCAATCCATTGAGGCACTGAGAGAGTATCCAGGAAATGCCATCACCCTGACTCTCTGGAGGTAGACCCTTGTAATCTTACCTTGACCTTGATTAGCCTCTGTGACAACCTGTTTGTCCTCTAAAAGTGCATTCTTTGCAGTAGATGAAACTGCATGTGTCTGCGTGGTTGACCAGTACATTGTCTGTTCTTCACGTCACATTCTCGGCATCTTTTCAGCGTGCCTCCTTGACGAGACAACAACGAGGAAAGGCCGTTAGGAGTTTCAGTTGGGTACACTCCTTGATCCAAGAACATCAATTATCAATTTAACTCTTGTTCCGTATCTTTGCCTATAAGTGAAATTGAGTTCAATTAAAAACATTCAAGAATATTTAGCTTGGACAAAGACCCTTTGAGGTGATTTCATAGGCAGGAGGGCAGCATATCTACAGTATTCACCTGTATGTACTTTGTCCATTAGTCCCAACCTGTCCCAGCTCTCCTATCTCCGTGGTTTGTCCTTCTCCGTGCCTCTGAGAGGCTCACTCCTATTTGAGGATGTGATTCCACCATGGCTAAAGGTAGGCTGCCCCCCTTTCTCACCCCTCCAGCTCCTCTTCTGTCAATATCACCTAGAATGTTTCAGAAAACTGTAGAAGCGAAGGGCCCCTCAGAATCCACAGTCACTCATGTGCCTTCTGAGCTTGACGATCCTTCTGTTTGCAACAAGGCCACTTTTTCTGTCACGTTGCTGTGGTTTTCTTGTTTTTCCTGACTGCTGGCAGGATGACTTTCTGCAGTCCCTGAGAGCACCTACAGCAGCATGTTCCCCAAGCCTCAGAGAACACCCCTGTTCTCCCCCTCCCCCCAGCTACACATACCCCCAAGCTTGTTGGTTTATGCCATAGACAACCCAAGATGGCTTGTGACCAGTCTCTACTTCCTCGTATTCCATATGAATAACTCAAATTACTACATGGATACCGAGCAATTGTATTAATGACAGTGGAGTTGCTCTCTGGCTCTTGAGCTGACAAATAATTACTTCCATTGTTTCATTCAAAGGTTATGAGCTTCTGTAGAGGAAAAAAAAATGTACTACAATGAGGATGTTTGTGTGGCAGTGGATGACCCAGAAAGCAAAGGCATCCATGTACCTCCCTTCAGGGGTTAATGAGCTGAGCAGTCCTGGGAGAAGAATTAGCCTGTGATAGTTCAGTCCTGTCTTCATTGCTGGACAATCAGCACCTCGAAGGCAGAGTCTTCGTCGCCAACAATAAGTATGCAGCATGGCATGTATGTGGGGCTTGTTAACGTTCTAGCAATGACGAACTCATTGAAACCTCCTTGGGATGTGACTGATGAATCTCACATTTCCAGTAAAGAGTTTTCACCGGTTGCCTCTTATTACTACTGATATGATTATTACTGTTGTTGCATGTATGTCCACTGGCCATGGTACCTGCATATAATGGAGGTCTAAGTTGTCTAGGGAACCGCCAAGTTCATTCCCTAGTACAGACAAAGAACTGAATGTCAGGAAACAACAGAAGACAGAGCCACAGAAAAAGCTTTATGCATTCAAGATGGAAGCGCCTAAGGCTGAAAATCCTCTAAGGGGACTTTGGCCTGGGTATTTTAAAGAGACCTGGTCATACTGTTGCCTCTTAGTTCTGCTGAGATACACCATCACCATCTGCCTCCTCACTGTTTCCCTTTACAATATACCCTGGGGACAAGAATCCAACATCTCAGGGGAGCCTGCTTTTGGACTTCTGGTCTATCCATGTCCCACTATGGTTCATTCACTGCAGACTTAAAAAGCATTGCTAATATTGCTTGCAAACAGAAATGTCCGAGGGAGGAGGCCAGTCTGAGCCTCGGTCTGAGAAGCTTCTTTTTGCTGTAGATGGTTAATGTCCTAAGAGAGGCACAGCACTAAATGAGACATCTATATCATCTGCCTGTGCCCCACGCCAAGGCTCAGGAAACATCGTAGAAGAGAGGGCAGAGAGAATGTAAGAGCCAGAGGATACAGAGAAATGCTGGGAAATACTGTCCTCTGCACACGACACGGCTGGTGTACGCATGAACACACAGCACCTGTGATTACATGCAAAAGACATGCAGAAGACCAAACCTTGTTTTAGAATGATAGGTGAGGGGCCCATGGAGTCCTACTCCCAGCTGAGGAGCTATTTGCAGCTGATGGCTTTGGAAGGAGGGAGGGAGATTCGTTTCTCTTTGGGAATGTGGCTTGCACATTTGCCAGTGAATGACCCCAGACTCAGGCATATCTGGGTGCCTGTATTTGGACTCAGTATGTAATGAGATGGGTGGGAGGGCATAATGCTAATATTGAGAGGGAGGTATATTGACTGGTGATCCTGAGTAAGTTTGGGTCAGGGAAGTGAGGGGTTGGTATGAGCAAAATATACATGAATGAAATTTTCAAAAGTAAATAAACTTTTTTTTTTAAAGAAAACCAGGTGATGAGAATGAGGTGGGCAGCTTTAGGGCTAGAAACTTACCAGGTGTCGTGCTCAGGAGATGAGATAACGTGATTTCTGGTCGAGTGAATTGCCTGTTTGTTGCAAGCTGGAACTCTGCTGGGCTGGTTTACAGGCCAGAAAGAGATAAGTGAATCTTCTTGTGAGAGCCTGGAATATTCCATGAATTGCATCCAAGTGTTACAACACAGGGAAATGTCGCAGATGGTTCAGGGTAATGAAATCTCTAATATAAAAACAAAATTTCTTCATGTTGTCCCCCCTTGGAAATTCCATATCATGCAAACCCCTGAAGTCTTAGATATTTATGGCCATGAATAAAATTGGAGATCAAACTCTGAAAGCAAAGAGAAAGTAAACTATTCTTCAGACTTGTGGGAGCACCCCCTCCCCCCTCCATCGCTTCTGTGCTTTCAGAGGCCACGGAGGAGAAGCAAAGAGGACACATTCTTCAGACTGCTGACACATGTTGTTTCCATGACATCATGTGTTTCCCTTCTTAGATGCCTGTTTGGTCATTAGAAATGTCTCAGACATCTTCTCTGCGCATTGGTGGAAGGGATTAAGAGACTCTGCTCTGTCCGTGTCTTTGGTATACCACCATAAAGTCATGTATCTTCTTCCTACCTGCCTTCCTCTCCATCCATCCTCCTCCCAACCAAGGCCAACCTTTGTTACTTCCTTCTTCTCCAATAAATAAAGTTAAAAGAAGAAGAAGAAGAAGAAGAAGAAGAAGAAGAAGAAGAAGAAGAAGAAGAAGAAGAAGAAGAAGAAGAAGAAGAAGAAACTGTCTAGAAATGCAGCATGTCATTGCAGAATTGGTCTGTTTTGGATTACAAAACTTTCCTGGGTAGCTTCAGCCAAACTGACGTTAATATCATAACTTCTTCCCAGAGCAGAAAAACATGAAAGTTTCAACTTTCACCAGCCATTAATTCAGCAGCACAAATGTTTTTAGCATCTGTGTGGTGACAGCCAGTTCTGAAAGAAAGAGCAATTGACTTACGGAGCTTTGTGATGGGAGAGAACTCACAGAATAGCATCCTTCGCTTAAAGCCTTCTGAGCCCTGACTGTATCCATGTCTTTACCACTGTATCCACGTCTATACCACTGCATCATGTCTATACCACTGTATCACATGTATACCACTGTATCCACATCTGTACCACTGTATCCACATCTGTACCACTGTATCACGTCTATACCACTGTATCCACATCTGTACCACTGTATCGCATCTATACCACTGTATCCACATCTGTACCACTGTATCACATCTATACCACTGTATCCACGTCTGTACCACTGTATCACATCTGTACCACTGTATCCATGTCTATAGCACTGTATCCACGTCTATAGCACTGTATCCACGTCTATACCACTGTATTCACATCTATATCACTGTATCCATGTCTATATTACTGTATCCATGTCCATACCACTGTATCCACGTCTATACCACTGTATTCATGTTTGCACCACTGTATCACATCTATACCACTGTATCCACATCTGTACCACTGTATCACGTCTATACCACTGTATCCATGTCTATACCACTGTATCCACATTTATACCACTGTATCATGTCTATACCACTGTATCACACGTATACCACTGTATCCGCATCTATACCAATGTATTCACATCTATGGTGTAGGAGGCCCTTCATACAACATGTCTATACCACTGCATCCACATCCTTACCACTGTAACACATGTACACCATATCTCCCTTACACTCCCTTCTTTCCAGCTATCCAGCCTTTATCATGACTCATTTGTCCTCAGCAGCCTCCCTGTAGATAATGTGAGCTTTCATCCCATATTGCTGGCCCCTCACTTCCTCTTTATAACCTGAGGAAGTTCCAGGTCATCTGTGCCTCCTGGCTTCTCTGTAAAAGTAGCCATACTCAACCCACACGTAGGACAAGATGGGTCCACGCTGGGTTGCTGAAGACAGTTGAGAGAAAAAAGAAAAAGCAAAAATTTCCTCTTTTGCTAGACAAACGCAGAACTCCCCTCCACAGCACATGCCCTGAGATAGACCCCAATCTCAGGATCCCTCCCCTGCAGCAGAGGCTCTGAGATAGACCCCAAGTTTAGAACCCCTACCCTGCTACAGAGGCTCTGAGACAGACCAGATCTCTTTGTGCTAATCAGTGCTGTCTCATTCCTGACAGATGCTGTTGTAATGGGACTAGGAGTTCACCTCACTTAACAGCTGTGTTTGGGCCACGCTCATGCCTCTCCTTTCTAAGTTTTCTCTCTGTTTCCTCTTCTCCCTGTCCCCTGGTTCTAATCCTCTGCCCAGCACTGCATCATGCTTCATACCACTGTATCTGCTCAGGACTCAGAATCCTTTGGAAAAGCTCCTTTCAGCCCCCTCCTTCCTCTTGTAAAAGGATGTGGTTTGAGCAGTCACTGCACCTTCAAGTGCAAGTCCCGTGAGTGCATGTTCATGATATGTGTGACACTGTAGAAGAATTGCTGCTGGTTTGTTGTATTGCCACTGCATTTACTTGAACAAACTCAGTGCTGGGATGGGTGTGGGGATTACATTCAGGAAATGGCTGCCAATGTATGAATGGATTAGGTGATCAACCATACAGCTGTTAATGCAAAATCTCATAGAAACAATCCCCAAGGTAGGCTATTTTCCAATGACAACAAGGCTAAACTATGATTATCAAAGCCTGATAAGCATAGGTAATGATCTCCTTCCACGGTCTCTGGATATAGGAGTCTCTGTGTTTGTATACTGGTAAGGCGCCCAGAGAACATTTGTTGAATTCCGTACAAATTTCTTGAGCCATCTCTGCTCAGGCACCTCACAACTGCCCCTGCCATGCTAGCAGTCTCTCTATGAGGTCGATTGTTTTCAATACCTGAATTCCTGGGTAGGCATGAGATTTGGGATATAAACTTTCTTTTTTGTTGTTTTTTGTTTTGTTTTGGTTTTTTTGTTGTTGTTGTTTTTTTGTTTTTGTTTTTTTGTTTTTTTTTTTTTTTTTTGAGACAAGGTTTCTCTGTAGCTTTGGAGCCTGTTCTGGAACTAGCTCTTGTAGACCAGGCTGGCCTTGAACTCACAGAGATCTGTCTGCCTCTGGCTCCCATGTGCTAGGAGTAAAGGTGTACACCACCACTGCCCGGCCAGGATAAGGAAAACCCATGCATAGGCAAATGGCCCCAAATCAACACTAAATAGCAAATGGCTTACAAAGAACATATAAGTGTTTTTCCGTTGGTTAGGGGCATTCCCTGGAGAAAACAATTTAGCTACTAGGGAGATTTGTGTGTCCTAATGTTTCCATGGTACTTGGGTTTCTGGTGTCTTTTATAAAGCAAGGTAATATTTGATGAGTGGCTGAGTTCAGGTACCTAACATTTGTGATGTCCCCAAATATAAAGATGCGGCTCAGATAATCTCCTCGCAAAGGGTCAGGTCTCCTTGAGAGGGAAGGAACAAAGTAGGGCATCTAGTCAAGCCTCCCCAAGCCAGCTACAAGATTTTGCAGTGGTACCACAAACTGTCTACATTTCTTATTAGTTGATGTGCTTTTTCCATGGAAGAAAGCATTACCACATTTGCTAAGTGAGAAACACCTAGATCCTCCCTTCTTTTATTCCCTCGTTCCCACCTTCTACCCACACAGCATCTGTAGTCTTTAAACTAGAAGCAGGAATTATCGTAAAAAGCTAACTGAGATTACAAAGAAATGCTTGTGTAGAAAACGTTCTAGGCTTCAACGGGGAAAATCATCTCTGAGTGGTTCTTCAGCAGCATGGAAGGAGTCCACTGCAAAGGAATCACGGCACCCTTGGGAGTGACCCCTTCCGCCACCAGCTCTCCCCCACTGCAAAGGCTTGACAATGGGCCAGAGTAAACAACTTCAGGACGAATTGAGTTAAGACATAAAGTACACACTTAGAACTCGCTCTCTTCCCCAGTTTCTGGCTTCGATCTCCAAGCAGTCAGCTTAAAAAGAAAAACAAGACTTGCTTTAGGGCTTATTGAAATACATCCATCCCACAAGCCCTCCGCCTTCCTGCCACTGAACAGCCACTGGAAACCACCGTCCTGCAATGGCCTCGCAGGCGCATACCAGAGTCCATGATTCCAGTGCTAGCTTTATCTCCGTCGACATGTGCTGTCAGGTTTAATAAGATAGCCAGGAAAACCAGGGTTGGCCCAGGAACAAATGAAGTGGCTTCCTCCCTCCTGAAGTGAAGCGTTGAGCCTCAATTTGGTATTCATACATACCAAGGGGTGAGCCGCTTTCATTAGTAGTGATTTTTAAGCCAAGAATTGGGGTTCAGCCACCTCGCTCCATACTCCACTCTTTCCCCGACCTAGTTGCCAGATTCTCTAGACTCGTCACGGCCCCTGGGTAAAGCTACTTCCACTGAGGAGCTTCTTGGACATGCCTTTGTAGCTTCCCTTTATGGTGTCCTCACTGAAGGGAACACCTGAGGTGTCTCCTTGCAGCTGGCCTGTATCTGGTCTTCAGGAAAAGGAAATTCAGCAGTTTCTTACCAATAGATAATGTCAGCCTCATTCGGGGATGTGGGGAGGACATTTAAGAACACATGATGAAGAAATCCGCAAAAGCGATCTGTAAGTAAGACAGAAGCATACCAGTTGAAGACAGGATTCATTTGGAAAGCAGGCATGAAATACCCTTTGTGATTCCCCGGGGCAAGTCTGTAAGTACTCATGCACACAATAGTTAATAATGAAGAGATAGTATATTCCAAAGTTAATGAAGCAATGATTGTTGGAAATGAAGCATGTTCTCATCTGATGATTTTTACAGGCTCCTAAGATGTGGTAGGATTCTAAAGCCCAAAGGAGACACAGCAAGGAAAATGCTTCCCCACCTAAGCTTTGGAACTGATTACCAAGCCTGCCCTCTTTCTTGTCAGTGCCGAGGATGAAGGCCAGGGTCTTGCACGTTAAGCGTGTCCCTGCCACTGAGCTATAGACTCAGTCCTCACTTATTTATCTAAACTGGCCTTGAGGTTCTCATCCTCCTGCCTCAGCCATCTGATTAGCTAAAACTACAAGCCTGTGTCCCCAGTCCCTGTGACACATTACCTCCTTAAAGAAACAGGACAAACTGTAAAATAATATTTCTCACCGAATCTGAGCAACTCCTCACACAGAGGAGCTACAACTACATGATGTCAGAGCACGCTGCTAGACACAGGCCTTGCAAAGGTCTTGGGCAGGAAAAGCCACCCTCACAGGTTTCCTCTACGCCCTGCTACAGCCTCTTGCCCATTTAAGACTGAGACAAAGGCACATTAAACTTAACCAGGAGTGAGTTCAGGTTGCTCATTTTCAGGCAAGAGCTGAATAAAAACATGTGCAAACACAGCCCACAAATCCCAATCAACTTGTTTTTGGTCGTGAGCCTAGAGCCTTTATATAATCAACTTAGAAAACCACCATAAAGGGTCAGGAAAAGCCCTTCATTGAATGAAAACTCACAACAGGAGAAAACGTTCCCGGAAACAAGAGGGGACTCCTTGTGAAAGAATTTTGCAAGGCTCATAGCAGGTTTGGCCTCCTTACTGCCAAGTGACCCAGCACAGTCCCCCTGGTCAGATTTGGACTCATTTACCTTATCTTCCTGCTGAGCCATGGTTACATCCCTGTGACTCGGGTGGGCAGTTAGTGACGGTCGGCATTGACCACGCATCCCTCAGCGGCACGACCTCATAGCTCTTGGACAGGCCACACACCAGCAGTGTGAGCAGCGGGGTGGAAAGGTCAGCCTCCTCCAAGAGTACTTGAACGGAAGGAAGCAATTCATGCTAGTGGGCCCTGATCCAGATTTAATTCAGATTCAAGTCACAGTAGGATTTAGTCAGGGTTTTCCCTGCATCGCGTGCATTGCCAGCAACTCACCAAATCCTCCCAGAGTCATGAGAGGTTAAGACATTGCTTGGGAAAAGGTGGGACCAAGACTTTAGTCCTGACATGTCACTCCAAGTCTAGTGACCACTGACAAGTGCCGGTAAAAGCCTAAAGGTTAAAATCATTCTGTAGTCAAACATCTAGGGCCTTAAATCCCTCCCCCTCTTCTCTCTCATTTTGGTTTTTAAACATTTTTTGAGGTAGACACACCTTCCTATTTTGAGGAGCTCTGAGACCTGCCTTGTTTCTGAACTTGAGTACAGCAAGCTGTCCACTCGGCTCATGGGTGGGACCAGGCTAGCAATCTGTTTAGAGATTCTTTTCTTCCTCTTCAGAGCATCTCTGGTACAGTGGACAGTCCCAGCCCGAAAGGGACAGTGAGAAGCCAGACTTGTGTGGTGCATCTTGCATCTCAGCCACAGCTCTGTCTGTGTACATGATTTCCTCCTCAGCCTGTTTCTTCCCCCAGCCACTCTTAAAGCAGTTGGTTTCCTTCTACACCTCAGCATCACTGCCCTTAACCACCCGCTGAGGTCCCAATAACCCAGCAAGTGTCTGGTCCTCAGGAGAAGAAACCTCCCTTTGACATGTTGCCCTACAGAACGTTTCAAATCCTCAGAAGCCTCCCTTACTGACTCCTTTCCTGGCTCTCTTGAGGTTCTGTAAGAGCAGCAGTCTGGAAGATTCCCCCAGCAAACTCGACTAGAGAGTGGCTATCGTGGAATAGCCAAAAGCTGCCGAGGTTAAGAGAGAGCAGCTGTGAAGAGACTGCTTGTTTCAGAATAATAATAATAAAAAAAATCACACCCACATACCAGTCTCCTGATGGTATCTTAGTGGTTGCTATTCTTTTTAGGATTTGGATTGTCGTTTGGTTTTCTATTTATTTTCTGTGGTGAAGAAAATTATATGCTTGTTTGTTAGATTGTTTTTTGGTATTCATTGTAGAATAACATACATATGTGTGTGCGTATATGTATATATATAATGTATATGTTTATTTGTTTACAGAAATGGCCTTATAGACAAGCATTCATTAAAATCTGATTTTTGAAAAATATGAGTAAGTAAAAATAGAAAAAATATGTAAAGAGTATCCTGTGGTGAGGACCGGATATGCACAGCTCTCAGAGCCCAGAATCTCTCTGCGGAGAAACATTTGCCCAAAACTAACTTCCAATTCCCTTTTCTAGATCAGAATTCTTTTATTGCCTTGCAAATTGAATACCTTGTCCAAGATTTTTCTTAAGACCTTATGATTCACACAGATAGCTATAATCCAGAGAAGATAAGCTATATCCCCAAGTTAGACTGTGGGCAATGAGCCAGAGGAGAGGAATGCAAAGAAAAAAAAACATACAAATGGAAGCCCCCGCCACCATTTTAGGGTGGGAAATTGTGGCCCTGGGTGTGGTAAGGTCACCGGATTCAACACCGGCACTTACAGCCCCTGTATCCCTTTAGTGTGACATGAAGCACTGCATTTTCATCTGCTTCTCAGGGGATGTTGGGATATTTTTTTCTGGTAACTGGAGCTTGGTGATTTCTCCTCTTCCTGCCTCATTGTGTTCCTGTAGCATCCCTCTACCTTGTGGGACATCCTACAACTATTTCGTATCTCATGTCATTTCCTAAAAGGATTATTGGATCCTTTGAGTCATTGTTTCTGATTCATCCTTGGCAGCTGTCTCTGTACTACTCTATTAAGCATGCTGTGGTTCAGCGAATGAATAAGAAACCGAAGAATGGACAATCTGGAGGTGTAGCTGCAGGCATTTGTAAACCTCCCATGTGAGCGCAGGGAACCGAACTGGGGTCCTCTGGCATAGCGGCAATTGCAGCAAGTGCTCTTAACCACGGAGCTCTCTGTCCACAATCTTATCGCTGCTCACAATTGCCCTGTGAAATAGGCAAAACTGGTCCCCTGCTACCCAGTTAGGATGCTCAGTGGCCTTAACTGGCTGGAGATGAGACGTGACAATACTGGGGCAGTCTTGCTAATAGAAAGGTATTCATTCGGTGATGTCATTGGAAACATATTCTCTGGCCCTCAGAAAACCGTCCTTCCTGTAACTCAGTGAATGACAGTATGAATGAACACAGGAAAGGACAGCCTCTCGAGTCTGTAGGGAAGACAACGGAGCAAGGTAAACTTTGCTAACTGGCTCCAGCGTTGTTCCAGGCTGCTGGCCCCACGTGTCATAAAGCTTCCTGGCCATATATGGCATCCGCACGAATTCTAGAGGAATAGTTCCACCTGCAAGTGAACAGTCCCGTGTGAGAAACATTACTCAGCCTTCATCATCAAGGAGTGAGTCATCAGACCTGAGCAAGATATGGACGAGAATCTCTGTGAGCTGGGAGGGGACCGTCCTTAGGGGAAGAGGACCAGGAAGACCTGTCTCCCTTTGCTTTCGCATTGCCTTGCTGGGAATGACACGAATGGTGAAGGCATGCCATGTCCAGGAAGAAATACCACACCCGAGTGGGAACGCTCAGCCCTCCTGACAGAAGTGCTTAAGGAAGCGCAGGTGGACAGGCTAGTGCCCCAAGGTCATGGCAACATTGGGTAGGGAGGTTGAATTCCAGCCCACCACCAGCCTTTCATGCTTCCAAAATGCTTTCTGATGGCCAGTCGTCTACTGTACAGATTAAGAGAGGTCACAGGTGACTGGGAGTTATTATCAAAGGGCATCTTAAGATTTAGTAAAGAGCTATTTCCCTTGAAGCCAAACTGGTCCGATTTCGAAGTCAATATTCACGCAATCATTTTTAGCCCTAGTCTATAGAGATTCTGTGTTTTCCATTTGCTCACACTGGTCCTTATCAGAGCTGGTGCTCTGAGCTAATCGTTTATGCCCCCTTAGCACATTCACACCCAAACTCTCCATCCCTGCGAGTGTCCTAGCTTCCCCTGGCAGCAAGAAACCAATGTGGGGAGCCTGGCTGGAGAGGATACGTGTTTCTAGACTCCCCCTGAGGTCTCGCGTTCAAGGACCCCTCCGATTTCGGCCATCTGAGAGAGTCACGGCAGTGCTAGCTGCTTGCTTGAGTTCTTGCCTGAACTCAGAAGGAGGACCTTGGCTACTGCGAGGTGTGGAGGCAGTGCAGACGCTACTGTTGTTTGTGACTCCACGCTGTCAGCCTTGGTGAGCTGCCATACTCCGGGAACAGCAAGCTCTGGATAAATAGGTCAGATCCATGGAAATGCCATGGAGGCGAAGAGGGAAGCAGGAAGTCCGGGAGGCACCCTTCAGAAGGAGTCACTGCAGAAGTATGCCTCTGTGTGAAGAAACAGCCCTAATCGTGAGTGAGTGTGCCGTCCTGAGATGAGACGAGCAGAAGTCAGAGGGGAGAGGAGCGCTTACTCACACGGGCTCCGAGAAGCTGATCACAGCCGCAGCACATTGACTACCGTCTACACTTCCACGTAGAGGGACTCTAAACCAGGGCCGCTTCTCCATCATGCACCGCTCGTACTCTCGATATTCAGCGGGGGTGCTTCAACCATTTCCAGTTCTAGTTTACAGACAATCAAGTTTCCTTACTCTGTGAGTTGGCATTGAGGGTCTTCATTTCCCATCAGGATCAGTAACTGGGGGAACTCTCTGTGAGGGCAAGGGGTTGCCAGGTCCTCAGTAGGTCCTTATAGAATGCATAGTTCATTTCTCATTTGCCATTCAACTTCTTGTGAATAATAGAATAGGTTGCCCTGTGGTTTAAGATTGTCAGTGAAAGAAACTATAGAATGAAGCAGTTTGCTGACATCGGAGAAGACATGGAAGCAGAATTCTTACACCTGTTGGAGCCAGGGTGAGGCCTCAGTGGGGCACATAGTTTACATTTAGAGAGGGGTATGATTTGTAAAGCACTTTCTCATTTACAATCATTTTTTTGGATGTTTTAAATTAAAATATGCACATGTGTGTGTGTCTCTGTGGAGGTTGTGCACACAACTGCAGTACTTAGAAGGCTGGAAAGGAGCATCGAGCTCCCTGGCACTGAAATTCCAGACAGTTGTAAGCCTTCCCATGCTACTGCAGGCCACCAAACTAGAGTCCTCTAGAAGAACAACAATTGCTCTTAACCACTGAGCCACCTCTCTAGTCCCCTGTTCACAATCTGATTACACTCACTGTTGTCCCTTTAAACAGGCAAAACTGGTTTTGCTTTACCTCGCTAGCATATTAAGAAGAGTTAACCAGTGGGGAATGATACCATGGCAGTCTTGTTAACAGAAAGGTATTTGATGATGTCATTAGAAACTTATTCTTTTGTCCCTCATAAAACTGTCCTTCCAGTAACTCAGAACTCTCACCTACCTCCCACGGGCGTAGGACAAAACGGACAAAGGCATCCTACCTCTAATTGGTGTGCTTTTTAGAAATCCCACATTTGTTTTAGAATTATTTAGAGGCTGCGGAGGAGAACCATGGTCATAGAAGTCAACTAGTTTTGATGTTGACTTTCCCTGCTCAAAATAGAGGAAATGTTATTCTCGTGTGCATTGCTTGCTAACGTAACTGGGTTGCTTGGGCTTGAAGCTGTGTAAGCGTGCTGCAGCTCGCCACAGTTAGGGCCACACGATTGTGATAACATGCGAAGCAAACTGTCAAGAGCGAAAGAGAACTTTTCTCTCTGAGGATTGCGTTGCCTTTCTTCCTGAGCTGTGCTCTAGATGCAGCTTGTCACATCTGTTCACATGCCCACTAACTGGAAACTAGTTCCCAGTTGTCACAGAGAGGGAAATAGCTAAGAGAACCTCGAAGGGAGATCACTCGGTAAAGACAGGTCTTTAAAATCATAAGATTTTCCCCATTGCGTAAAACCTTTGGCTTGGCCTATAGTACATACCAATGCTTACATTTTCTAATTATTTCATTGTGGCTCAAGTCAAAGATTTTTTTTTATTGTCCTATCATTTCAACTTTCATAAGTTAGTCTGCTAACATTGTCTTTATGGAGAAAATTTCCACTATCTTCCCTAAAATCAACATTAAAACTTTACTTACACGTAAGAAAACCTGCAGTTGGGTCCTCTTTGGCTATTCCCACCTGAAGAGTCATCATCTCCAAGTAGAGAACAGAATTTCTATCCCCATGGAATGAAATCTGTAGCAAGTCTCCAGGACTCTTTTCACTAAACCCTTATTCATTTAACTACCATTTCATCTGCGATTTCTTTAAGCTCCTCAGTATGGCACTATGGGAATGGTTCCCTAGCTTTTAAGTTACCGAAATGTGTTGTCTGGGCTAGAAAAATCTTGAAATGACCAGCTGGAAAAGTCTGATGGCTATCATTTTACAAATAAATTCTTTCTGTTCTGATGCCTCCCTCGTGAGACACAAATAAATCAGAACTCTAAAAACCCATGTGCATGGTCTGAGAATTTGGTCACATGGTCACTCATTGTTTTGGCAACAAAAAATAGAAATATAATGCCATCCTGCATGTGCACATCAGTGCTGTCAGTCCAAAGAGTGCCCGTGTGTAATTTTTCATCTCCTGATACCCTCGGAGGATGAGTACCAGGACCTCCCTGGATGCGGTTACAGTATTAAAAGGGGTATTTATGTGGAAATCTCCTCCTGTCTCTATGTTGTCATCCCGAGATTGCTTAGTTCTTATAACACCATCTGCAGTGTAAATGCTATAGAAAACACTGCTATTTTATTTAAAAAAACAATGATGAGAAAAAATGTACAGGCTACATACAGTTACAATTTTATTTCTCCCACCTTTGAATATGTGGTATATATATACATATGGGCGAAAGTAGACAATAAATGCAGAAGGAATCATTTGAAAGAAGAAAAGAGGAAGAACAGAGGAAGAAAAGAAGCTTGAGAGGTATGAGAGTTAGGACTGCCTCTTCTGACAGTTACTTGTGGAATCACCATGTCCATACTAAAAAGGAGAGCAAGGTGTCCAGCGCTGGGCGTGGGTGCCTGCTCGGCAAATGCTATGTGGGTTTGAGAGAAATCAAAAGTGAGTGCCTGGACCAAAGAGCCAGCAGGAAAATGGGAAGAAGTGCAAAGCCCGTGGACCCAGAGAGAAACTTTTGCTCCTTGGAATTACACCAGGAAACATTCCAATGGCTTGGACCCAGGCTTTGTGTGATGTGATCTCCTCTTTGAAGTGGAACATACTGTAGGAAACAGGGCAAGGACAGAAACAGAGACAGCTTCAGAGGTGATGGGGGACATTTCCAAGAACTCTGAAACTTTGGCAACTGAGAAGAACCGTGAGCAAAAGCAAGTGTGAATTTCTGTGGGCACTTCTGAAAGTGTGCAAGTGAACTTGGAGGACTCTGGAGAAGCTTGTCATGTGCTGCGTGTTAATCAGTGCAGTGGGTAAGGAGAGCTGTCTATGCAATGTTAGCATAGACCTGCTAGAGCCTATTCCATAATCCCAGGACCAATTCCATAATTTCAGTTAAGTGAAAGTTTCCTTAAGAGAAAGAATAAACAAGCCTCAAATCAGCCCTCTGTGTCTTAAGAAAATGCACAAATAACTTCTCTTAATGTGCTTGCCCGGAATCTGTCACAGAAGCAAAGATTAATGCCCAAAATGCTGGGCTGGGGAGTGAACTCAACTTGAAAGGCAACATTTCATGATTCCCACTCCTATGACAAGGCTCCATGGGCAAGACCACACCTCAGTGAAAATCCTAGGAGTCCGATTGGGCCTCGTGTGAGCCAAGCCCGCCTGGGAAGGAAGGTTCAGGAAGACAGCGACACTTTCTATCATGGTGGAAGTTTAGATCATCTCAGTGCCTGCAGGCTTCCTCAAAAACATCTGTAAACCCAGCAAACTGTGCCAAGTATACAGCTGTGAGTCAAGGAGCCGTCTGCTGATGCTTCCTCCTTTTTTACAGTATGGCCATGGACCAGATGGTCTGAATAGAAATGGGTTAGAGTACGGTGAAGATTATTAGGTTTTGTGAGGAGGCTATTATTGGCAATTCCTTCAGCTTTTGCATACATTTATAAACGCTTTTGCTAAAGTTTGAGGGCCAGAAGCTATGTGCTTTGAAGACCTGAGTCGCACAACTTTTGTTCTGTCCTGGGTTTGCAGGAGGGAAGTCAAATTCTTACATTCTTTCTGGAGCTTGAAGCACTCCTGATTGTCTAGTTTTCCCTTCGACTGTCTTTACAGGTGAGAGATAGGGACCCCAACCTGTCACCTTCACAGTTCCTATGTGAGAGCCATCGCTTCCTCTGAATTCATTGGAGAAAATGGATGGGGGCTTGAAAGATTCCCATAGAGTTAAAGAGGATGAGAAGATTGCTTCATAGTGTCTGTAAATACCTTGGGTTGATTCTGTGGTGTCTGAACATGTGCCGGTTGCTTACTGTGGCTCCACTGTGCAAGGCTAGACAGATGATGTTCTTAGCACAACCCAAAGGGAGGGAACAAAGAAGCCTATAAAACATGAATGCATATTGTAAACGTACCTGAAGAAAGTACCACCGTGTTGACATTGGCCTTATTTTGTGCTCTGTCCCCTGGTTACTGTGACTGTCAAGGGAGCAACTTAGCCAACACCGAAGGATCTGGCCAGTTCTAAATGTAATGTCTAAACCCAGAGGCCATATTTCTTCACTCTTAGGATAATTTTGGTTCAAAGTATATCCTTTAGCAAGCTCCCTGCTTCAAAAGCTCCAAGTCTCTTTGTTTTGTTATGCTTGCCTAAACATGTCTTCCCAAAAGCCAAGTTGTAAATACCGTTTTATTACCGTCCTCTCCTTTGCTTCTAAATGTAGACTTTTGAGTACATTTCTGTGGCCTAACCTTGGCCCCTAATTTCACATGTTTTCTTGGGTTAAGTCTATGTCTTGACACACTGTGTATTGGCAGGAGATACAAGGCAAACATATGGATACCTATGTTGGTTTGATTAACACATGTGTAAAAGACAGAAGGACATGTTGGTTTTTACTAACCTACTGCTTTACAGCACTGTCTTTTCATCTAAAAATCTCTGGGTGTTTTATAATCAGAACTTTGATTTGTCCTTGGATGATTCTGAGGAGTATTTTTAATTTCTAAGTGTTGACTTTTAAAATTCCATTGTTTTCATTAATTTTTGCGTGCACAGAATTGTGGTTAGAAAACAGTGCCTATTGTGTGTTGTGGTTTTGGAGACTCCTTGTATACACAACAAGGCAGTGTCCTTATTTTCTGCAAAGTAAAAGGTTCATTGCATTGTGATTAACTCACCCTGCAATTGTGTCATACACGTGGATTTGATGGGTATCTTTTTCTACAGGCACTCTTAAGTCTATCCTGTTTTAGAGACTGCTATGGTTAATCTTGATTGTCAACATGACAAGATTTAGCATCTCCATAGAAACAGACACCTGGGCACATCTCTGAACAGTTTTCTAGGTTGCTTTCTACCCTAAAGGTAGGTAGCACCACTCCATGCCTGGGGTCCTCAAACTAAGGAAAAGGAGAAAGGAAGTTGAATGCTATTCACCTCTCTCTGCTTCCTGACTGAGGATGCAATGTGACCAGCTGTCCCACACTTGGGACGCCATTCTTTTTCTGCCATAGTTAACTATCTCCCCTGGAACTGGAAGCTGAACTAGGCCCCTCCTTCCTTGTTTCTTTTGCCACAGAAACAAGATAGATAACAAACACAAAACCTCGATAGAATGTGCGTCTCCCCCCACCCAGCCTTCAACTTTTAATGCCTTGTTTGCTCTGTATCCTTAATACCATATGATCACATCCATCACAGGGATGAGTTCTGTCTTACTGTGGATTACAGCTGTGTAAACTTAAGCATCTCTGACCACATCAGCGTTGTGGTGGCTTTGATCAAAGATGATTGTTAGTCACTGTGGCTCGGAAAGCTGACGAATATTGTTCTGTTGTGGTTTGTTTGCTACCTTACTCAGCATCTTCTAAGAGACCTCTTTCCCTTTTGTTCTAGTTTGTCAAGGCACAAGTAACAGACTCACCCAACTTGGCACTTTCGAAGACCACTTTCTGAGCCTGCAGAGGATGTTCAACAACTGTGAAGTGGTCCTTGGGAACTTGGAAATAACCTACGTGCAAAAGAATTATGACCTTTCCTTCTTAAAGGTGAGTGCATTGCATTTGAGTTGTGCTACACAAACACTATAGTATGAAACACGAGCAGAGAGAAACCTCAGAAGAATTTGACTTGAGGCATGGATACTTCATCTTAGGGAAGCCACAAGTCCCAGGGACTACAGGAGAGTGTTATGAGAAGTCCTTTCATAACATTTGACCAGCTACAGTCAAATTCATTGTGGAAAACAAAATAGAACAGAACCCCTTCTGATATTCCACAGTCCTCAGAGGTGCTAACATTGACAGCTGGACACTGCGTCCACCAGATCACGTTGTTGACATGCTAGCTTTCCAAATAATAACAATCATAATCTTAAAAAGCACTGCTTTGTGTTGTGTACCTATACACTTGGTATAAATGCTTACGCCATGGCTAATCTCAAGCTACCAGAAATTTATAACTGGTTCACAAATTCCTAAATAATTCTACTGAGCCTTTAGAAGCAAACTCTGAAGGCTTCAAAACCACCTTTGCTGATACTCAGATTTCGGTTAGGTTCACTTTGACTTCATTTCTTTATTTCATATCTCCCTCCCTTCTTCCTTCCACAAGACATCATGAGAGATTCATTCAAAATGATTGTCTTCATTTGAATTAAAGTGAGACTCCCAACACGTCAAATGCAAATTTTAATGCAAGCTTCTTGAATACAAATGCAGACATGAAAGAATCATTGCAAACCCTGCCACACCCTTCACCCAAGTGTAATTGTCTACGTGTCTTAGATTTATCTGCCACATGAATGTGTCATTGTGAAGTTAAACGTGGTTCTTGCATCCACTTTAATAAGTTTTTTCTCTCTCTCAGACCATCCAGGAGGTGGCTGGCTATGTGCTCATTGCTCTCAACACCGTGGAGAAGATCCCTCTGGAGAACCTGCAGATCATCAGGGGGAACACTCTATATGAGAACACCTATGCCTTAGCTGTCCTGTCCAACTATGGGGAAAACAAAACTGGGCTTAGAGAACTGCCCATGCGGAACTTACAGGGTAAGAGGTGGGACATCAAGGCAGAGAGGCAAATTTGTCACTTCCGTTGATCCTAACTCAGAGAAGACATGTTTATCAAATACATATACTGCGTGCTGTTTTCAGGATTCAGTGGGTAGCAGTTGTGTAGATGACAGGCCATAGGATGGAAAGAGATTTCAGCCAGGTAGAAATCAGTTCTTCCATGGATGAGGAATAATATCCAGAGACAGGAATCAATGACTGGGTTATCTGGATTTAACCAACCTTGGTGAGTAAGAATTTGGGTTAGTAGGAAGTAAGCTTGGGCCAGTGGCAGAAAGGACAGGCACCCACTCCCTCATCTTGCAGGGACTTATTCCTAGGCGAAAACTGGACATCGGAAACATCCCAAACCATACATGCCATGTTTTTTTCCTATCTGCATGCCTTTCAGAATTCAGCTCATTGGTTAGGTATAGCAAAACATTGACAACAGCAATGAAAAATAGCAAAGCAATTAGTGTGCTACAGCAACAGCTTGTGAGTTTGCTCACTTGATGATCCTCCCAGAGTGGAGCAAAAACAGTTGAACTCAGAGATAGCAAAACCACTCCTGGGACAAGGTCTAATAAACTAAAAATCCCGCCAGGGTTAAGAACCAGGTTTAAGGTTTCCGTTGTTTCATGGAAAATCAGGGTAAGGAAGGAAGAGGAGGGAAGGTTTTAAAGTTGAAGAGGAAACTGGAAAAGATGGACGAGAGGTTGAGAAACAACAATTCTTCCTCATGTCACAGACTGTTTCTCAAGTCAGTAAGTCCACTTGATGCCACGGCCTTTTTTAAAAGCAGGTGTTGTACGGTGTCATTTTCCAAATAAAGGCATGGCAGTAAGATCACTCACCCACAGACCTGTACCCCCTGGCTGATTCTGTCATCTCTGTGTGCCCTGAAGCTCTGATGGGGAAGTATGGGTTGGGAAGGGGATGGGGTGAAAAGAAAGGGAACAGAGAGTGGGAACCTACCTGTGTGTGGAGCTAGGATGTGGCCACACAGCCAGCCAGACACTTCCTTCCCCAGCTCTCTGGTTCACCAGCCTATAAACCGCCTTCAGAATTGCCACCCACCACTTTAACTGCTCCGAGCACCCACGCATGCTTCTGAATTTGTGTTAGCATTCATCTCTCCCATACACACAGTGCATGAAATGGCCTGTTTGGTACTTGAGGCATGCCTTGTTCTGCCTGTCTTGCCTCAGACATGTGAGGAAGTCTGCGGGTATGAGTCTAGCTCCTGGAGCCAGGCTGTCTGTGTTCCAGCCCCGGCTCCGTCACTCATCAGCTAAACATCTCTTCACCTGTGTGTCTCTCTCTCTGCCTCTCAGTGCCTTCACGTCAGAACTGTAGTACACACACTTGCCAGTGCGCTCCCTCTGTGTTGACAAATTCAACTCTATTACCGCAGTCAAAGCACGCAATGGCGACTTGAGTTCCTAGTTTGTGGTTGTTACTGTTGTTGTTGCTAGTCTGTGTATGTGTGCATGTGTGTGCATGCCCTTACCCCGGAATACCCCTATTTTTTATAATTAATGCAAGGTAATTGTACAGATCCCAGTTATTTAATATAGGACGACTGCCACAACTGAGAATTTCCTGAATTTTGAAATAAAAATAGATTTGACTTTCTACTCATTACCTTCTAACGCTATTCAGTTAGAAGGGGAAAGCTAATTGAATCCTGCCCCTTCTCACGTAATTATTGTTGTTATTTATTATTGGTTTTTTTTCCCTTCTGTGCTTCCTTGTCTCTTCTCCTGGTGGTCACTGTAACCTGGGTGTTTGTGCCTATCTGATGTTGCTAAGTTTGACCTCGTACCTCTGGTTCCTTTTTTTCTAACATACTGTTGTCACCTCTATTTTCCAGGCAGAGTTCCCCAACTTGGCCCTCTCTGGCCTGCCTGCCTTCCTTCTGAAGTTCTTTTATCCCCTGTCATCTGTTGAGAGAATTGTCACCTGCTTCAGATCTGTAGTTCTGCTTTGTGTCTCTGTCTGCTGGAAGCCTTCAGCACTCCCAGCTTCTTTTTCCTCTAAACTATGCTCTTGAACATGTGTAACTCCTTGTCACCCAGCAGTCTCTGCAAGCTTCCCCAGAGAGCCCCTGCTTTTCCATTTCAACGCTCCATGCAGGCAGGAGCTTCCCATTCCTGCCTGTGTGGTGGTGAGGTCACTTTGGTATCTATATCTGGGTTTCCCATGTTTATGCTTTTTTTACTTTTAATTATAGGCATATGAGTGGGGGTGCGGTGTGCATATAGGTATAGGTGCTCATGGAGGCCAGAAACATTGAATCCCCTGGTGCTAGAGTTACAAGCACTATGGGTGCTAGGAAACAAACCCAGGTCCCCTAGAAGGGCAGTGTATGATGTCTCTCTAGACTTTTTCCATATTTGAATGATAGTCTTTAGATCTTTACCAGTGTAGCCAGAAGCTGCTCACTTGTTCCCAGCTGCCTAGACCCAAAATAATCTTACAGAAACTATATTATATGCAATACTGTTTGGCCAATAGCTTAAGTGTATTTCTAGCTAGCTCTTATATCCTAAATTAACCCATTTCTATTAATCTGTGTATCGCCACATGGCTGTGGCTTACTGGCAAGGTTCTGGTGCATCTGTCTCCTGCGGGCAATTACATGGCTTTTCCCTTTGACTCTGCCTTCTTTCTCCTTATATCTCTTGCAGCCTGGATTAACTTTGTTAAGCCATTAACCGAAAGCAGCTTCTTTATTAACCAATGACAATAAAACATATTCACAGCATACTTTACCTCCCACATCACCTCCCCTCTTGTATCTAAATAAAAAAGAAGTTGCTTACAATGGATATATTATATCCTTTTGGAGTCTTTGATAGAGTTAAAGAATGGATAGTTACAGTTTTCCTTAGTTGTAATAAAAATAAAGTAGATATAAATATTGTAACTGTAATTCTTGCTTGATACATGCTTTGTTATATGTAATTTTACTATGTTAAAGTTAAAACCTTCCTTTTTATTTAAACAGAAAGAGGGAAATGGTGTGGGAAGTTCTTCTGTATATGTGTTGTTTTTATTGGTTAATAAAGAAGCTGCTTTTGACCAATGGCTTAAGAGAATTTAGGCAGGCAGGAAGAGACATATAGAGAGAGTATGTTGAATCAGGGAGAAGCCATGTAGCCACTACAGGAGACAAACGCCTCTGCTGGAGCCTGCCAAAACTTTATCAGTAGGCCATGACCTTGTGGTGATGCACAGATTAATGGAGATGCATTAGTTTAGGATATAAGTGCTAGCTACAAATATACTTAAGCTATTGGCCAAACAGTATTGCAAAAAAATATAGCTTCTAAATGATTATTTTGGGTCTAAGCGGCCAGAAAACAAATGAGTGGCCTTCCTCCAACAGATGAGGATCAATGGAGATAACACCTACACATCAGCTAGCCCAATTCTCAGTCCTGTCTCCTTTGGACATGGCTGAGACATTTCTGTCTCTCTGTGCATTTCATTCCTCTGGGAGAAGCCTGCATGTCAAATTTACCTTTGCAGACCAGAGCATCTGTGGATTTTTGTGTGCATAAATCATTTCGTCCATGGTCATGTCTAATGTTGCTAAGGTAGCCCTCTTCCTTTGTAAAAGTTTGACTTTTGATCAACGCTGACTTTGTAAAAGTCCTCTCATTTCTTCTTTCAAAAAACTCTGCAGCCTTATATGGTCTTTCACCACTGGTGTTTAATTGAGTCATCTTCATACTTAAAATTCATATTTCATATCACACTCACACTCTTTCCTTCTTCAGTGGAAATCTTCTAGTGACACCTAAGAGTATGCCTGGTGACAGTCGCCTGGTGACAGTCCTGGTCTTCAGAGTCCAAATACCTAGGATTTCCCCCTTGTCCTTCATCTCCGACTTCACCTCCACATCATCCAATCATTCTAGTCTGTCTGATATGACCCCAGATCTACAAGTCACTGTACACATGGCCTTTCTGCTGTGCACACTGAGAGCGCTTTCTCTTCCTGCTACCGCATTTCTAAAATCCACAACCCAATCCTTAAAAACTCGTAAGTTTTCGGTTCATTATCATGAAGTGTATCTTCATATATCTCTAGCAGGTCTTCTATGGGGCCGACCTTGGGGACTTTGGATTTGCCCACGGGCAGCATTAAGCAGAATATTAAAAATGTAAAGAATTGAGTGCATGCATTTTGTGAGTTAATAGGAATCAAAGAGTTTGGTTACTGTGGTTCCATTTATTCAGAAATCCTGACCGGCGCTGTGCGATTCAGCAACAACCCCGTCCTCTGCTACGTGGATACCATCCAGTGGAGGGACATCGTGCAGGATGTCTTTCTGAGCAACATGTCAATGGAATCCCAAAACCAACCGAGAAGCTGTAAGTGCCTCATTCACCTTCCATTAGCTTCAGATCCTCTGAGGAGTTGAAGAGGGCAGTGTTGGGGTGGGAAAGAGAATGTTAACGTTAGATCAAATTAATCAACATACAACAAAAAAAGAAATAAACAAATGATCTTTCCATTAGAGTTTTATTCAAGACAGTTATGTAAGAAAATTTTTTTCATTGTACAAGGCAACACCCATCTCTTCAAGGGTGGTGGAGCATTTGTGAGATCACTGAGCAGAGAGAACCTTTCTCCCGGATACAAGTTGCAGTGGTAGTCACAGTACAGGGCGTCTCCCCTTCTGCCTCATGGGCATGGCCCAGTCACGTGTACTTCTGTCTCATTCCTGATTCTCACAGTGGTACTCATGTCATCCTGATCCTGTGGGCTCTGCTCATCAGCTCATCGGTGTAAACACTGTGACACAGAGCCACGGAGATGAGATTTGTCCGTGCTTTCCTGAATGTTCTCAGCTCACCCATGGCCCACTCCTCCAGCAGCCCCCTGCAACTGAGGGCCATGCAGAGGACCAGAACTAAGTGTGGGGACTCAACCTGTGACCCTATCTAGCACTGGATAGAAAACTTTGATATAGGGTGTTTTCATGTTCCAAGCTCCACCAAGACTGTTCTTCCTAATAGTACTGATCTTTACGCGGTACGAGATAAGGCATGGCCCCGCTTCTTACTCTCCTGTTCCTGCAACTGAGCTTCACATGAGCTTGGTTTAGACCTCCAGTGGAGCCTACATGAGTCCTAAAAACCATCAACTAAAAGTCTTGTGACTTTTCTTCTCAGTTGCATTATTTTTTATTGATGCCTTGATTAAAATAGTTGGGGTGAGAAACTTAGGAAATCTGTGATATTAGTCATTATGTGTCCAAAATTTTGTGCAGCCACAACCACCATCCATGGTCACCTTGTGGCACCATAAGTGAAAGAGAAAAGAGAGAAGGGGTCCAGATCTTCTTGTCCCTTCAAAGATACTGCCTTTGATGACTGGGCTTCCAATACTTCCACCTCTGTTTTAATATAATGCTTTGAAGTTATTATTTGACGATGACATACATGTATACAATGAATTGTGATCCTCCCAACTCCTGTGCTCCCATGCCTCCCTCCCACTTTCATATCTTTTTAATAACCCACTGACTACAATTAGTCCCGCATGTATGTGCACGGGTGTGGAGCATCCACTGGAGCAGGCTTCACAGACCAGGGGCCACACCCTTGAAAAATGGCTCTCCCTCCTCCAGCAGCCAGGAGTAGGTTCTCGTGGTCTCTTCCCCCACCCATGCTGGAATGCTGATTGGCTTGGTCTTCTGCAGGCCTTGGGCAGGCAGCCACAGTTGCTGTGAGGTCGCAAGGACAACAGCCCTGTTGTGTCCAGAAGAAGCTGTTCCATAGTAGTCCCTCCTGAACCTCTTAGAATCTTTCACCCCTCTTTTTTGTGATGTGCCTAGAGCCGTAGGAGTGAGGGCTGTGATCCAGATGTCCTGTGTAGGGTTGAGCACTCCACAGACACTGAGTCTTTGTGGTAATCATCACTTACTACACAAAGAAGTCTCTCTGATGAGGACTGGGCACTAATCTATGGCAGAGAGCTAAGTATTTTGAAGGCAGTGGGATGCTATGTTCGTTTAGCAGAATAATAGTAGCGAATTCTTCCCCAGGGCTTAGGAGCTCCAAGCCATGAGTTTTCGGCCGGATTTATAGCAGCAGGCATGTGTTTCCTCTTGTGGGGTGGATCTTAAGTCCAACTGGAGAATGCTTAGTTTACCCCCTCATAACATTCAGGCCACTATTGTACCTATGGGCACATCTTGCCAGGGTGGTCATTAGTTCAATCTCTTAAAGTTGCCATCACCACTCTGTGATCTAAAGCCTTTAACATACTAGCCTTTAGGGGTCATTACGTACCCAAACTGTAGCACTAGTCATGAGAATAAGCCTAAATGAATCAAAATTGCATAAACAAGAGACATTTCAGTAAGAATGCCTTCAATAAATTGTTCTGTAATGACAATGATTAAGGGACAAATGGCATGCTGGAGTTTTTAAAAATCAAGTAAGGACGTTAAAGTTATACCTATTAAAAGAGAGATCTGCCTCTTGTGTCTCCTACCTTCCACTCTCTTCCATTGACCAGTGCTTCTCAGACTCACAATCCTTTGGAGAAGTCTGTATTCCATCTGTAACAAGAACGAAATCAGTATTACGAGGTGATTTTAACTGTTATGTAGGTGAGGCGTCTGGACTCAGAAGAGCTGCCCACTGTGACCAACGAATATTATTGTTGATAAGATTTAGAACTTGAGGTTGCAAGAGTGGATTTACATGAAAGAAAATAAATACATTCATCAGCTACTCCATACCTCAATATAAATTTTAAATATGTACTAAGTATATGTAATAAATATGAATATATATTTAAATCCTAGAAGGGAAAATGAGGGTGAATATTTACAATGACAAGGTGAGAAACCAAACTCAGACACCGTCAAATAAGCTTCCCTGTGAAATAAAGTTATATTATATGATAACTGCTTGTCCCCAAACAGGGAATTAGAACTAAATAGAGTGGTTTTTAAAAGCCCAGTGGAAACATTAAGTACCCAGAACCACAGAAAGTAAAAGCAAGAAAACTAAATCCAATCCACACCGCAGGACTTTCCAACAAACATGCTGCCTCATGCTTTGATCTTCGCATTTCTCGGCGGGATTAATTGCAAAATGGAATTCAAGAGATTAGAAATCTTTGTAGCTGCAATTTGATATTAACCTAATACAAAAATACAAAAATGGTTGAGTTACAAAGATTTCCAGACAATAACAGGCCGGCTATTAGCTAAAGTTTTAGGTAATTGGCCAAATGATTCACAGAATAAGAATGTTCCCTTCCTGTGGAATATGCTACACGACTCCACGGCTTGGAGGAGAAGGGTGTTGATTTGCCAGCCCTGATTTCGTATCCCTAAACCCAGCGGTGATTGCCCACCACTCAGTCGAGATTGGATACAGCAAGGGGAGTACGTTACATGAAGATTGGCACCTCTTGGGACCTGGGTTCGTGTAGATGTGTCATCTGTGTGACTGTGACAAGTCAGAAGTATTCTCTCAGTTTCCACAGCTCAAGTGCCAACAAAACCAGTCCACGGGTTTTCCTTTCTTGAACTAGTCTTCTAGCTGAACAGAAAAATCATCCAAGCCAAATAGGAGTGCAAAGTTTCCAAACTGCTCCTTGTTTCTAGAACATCCTCTGGGACCTTGGGGGAGGCATCATGGCTTCCCTGCCATTTGTTCACTTTTATCAGAATGCACATTTAACGACTAGATTTTTATTTCAGGTCAAAAATGTGATCCGGGCTGTCCAAATGGAAGTTGCTGGGGAGGAGGAGAAGAGAACTGTCAGAAATGTAAGTCGGCACAGGGTCAGGGTCTGAGAAACACGCCGCTGTGGGCAGAGTCCACACAGTGTGTGGCCATCCTCTCCTGCTCTTTGGTAACTGGACAAGCACAGCAGCTTGGCAAAGAAAGCATTGTTAACTGTTTCATGAATGGCGGTCTTACCAACCTCACTGCACACAGCTATCTAAGGCTAACCATTCGGGATACTTCAGCCTGTTGTAAAATGCCTAGAAGTCAGCTACCCAAGTACCGAGTCATGCAGGATGCCCTGCTCTCTGCTCCCACTTCCCCCTTTCCTAGCACAAACAAAGCTCACAGTTTGCCAGTGTTTCTCCAGTGATCTTTCTTTTTACAGTGACGAAAATCATCTGTGCCCAGCAATGTTCCCGGCGTTGTCGTGGCAGGTCCCCCAGTGACTGCTGCCACAACCAGTGTGCCGCTGGGTGTACGGGGCCCAGAGAGAGTGACTGTCTGGTAAGACTCTAGGCATCGGGGAGCTGGGCTGGGGAGCTTTGTGCTTGTTCCCCACTGATTGTGACAGAAGAAGCCTTCTCAATAATTGTTGTCTGGCCACCAACAGCAGCACTGTAACAAATGGAGAGAGCTGTTTCTTTAAGAGCCCCTGACATGTGTCCCACAGACCTTTGGGCAGTATAGCCTTGGAATCATCTGCTTTGCCCGCCATATTCCGATGCTTCTTGGGCTGCTCCCCTAGTCCACACCATCACATGGTTTCTTTTTTCCCCCCTTCCACAACCAAAGCTCTGGCAAAAGCTCTAGTATGAAGTTTGGCAGGTGCCAGGGTTGGTGAATGTGATTCCTGGGGTTGTTATAAAACCAAGCAAGGCCCTGTCAGGCTCCAGAAGAGGAAGTCCACCCTACGCTACAGTCTAGACTATTCTACGGCTTCTGGAAATGGAAGATTCTTAAATCCCAGAAACCAGAGCTGGGCCTGGGAATTTTTTTTTTTTTCACTTTTGGGCAGTCTGGGCTGGATCTAATGAGAAGCCCAGGGGGGAAGACTCGACATGGAGTTCTTAGTAAGAGCCAAAACCTTGAGTCTGGTCCTTTCTGCATGAAACCTTTCTGCTAAGATTCCTGCACTTTGACAAGTTCCAAAATGTTTTCTGAGGTGCTCTTTATAAGAGAAACCCAACATAAACTGGATTTAAAAATAATGCCACATCATTCTTGTTGTGTCAAGTTTCTTTATTTTTCATCACCTGTAATCAATAGAGGTATATTTTTTCCAACCACAAACCCTCAGTTATAGCTACTGGGACAGTCATATACTTAAAAATAATACTTATTACTTATAAGAGGAAGGTGTTTCTGACTACCATGGAAAGGCTTACTAGATTCTCCCCCCTCTAACTGATCACCTAAGCACTGAGAGCTGCCACTGGCCTGCCTGACTTCAGGTTGCCTGGCCTTGGGCTTCTTTCATTTGGATGGCTCGTCCTTGACCAGCCATGTTGTCCCTCCTGTGACAGGTCTGCCACAGGTTCCGAGACGAAGCCACATGCAAAGACACCTGCCCACCGCTGATGCTGTACAACCCCACCACCTACCAGATGGATGTCAACCCAGAAGGGAAGTACAGCTTTGGAGCCACCTGTGTGAAGAAATGCCCCCGTGAGTTACTCACCTTTGATCCACCCATCCTCCGTGACCTCTTTTGTCTTATGCTGGACTCTTAGGCAGTTTGGGGCCTGATGTGCCTGCCTTGTTGTGTAGATTGGCATATGCCCAGCTCAGTGCTGAGGGGCAGAGGCAACCTGTGGCAGGCAGGGCTCCTCTCCTTTAAGGGTGGCTTCACCTGTGCTGGTCCTCATGTTGTTGGCGAACAGACTTTGTTAACAAAAGACACCTGTTGTTTTACGCCAAGTCTGAGGGCCAGATATATAACATGGGGGTGTCCTGGAACTGACAAACACAAAATCACCACCCTCTGTCACCATCATTGTTTGACTCTCTACTATGCTGGCATTTAACAGACCTAAATTAGAAAATGCAGCAGATCTGCCTTCTTGAGTAGAAAAGGCTATGGCTACGGTTGGGATCTTGGAGGATTTCAGGTTCAGTTATGCTTTGATTTCCTCATTTGAGTTCAGGCTTTGTTTATGTATGATTGCACTCTGCTGGAACCTATAGGGAAATGGCAAAACAGACCACTCCCAAACAGAGACGTGAAGCAGTGTATAAAGAACCTCAAGAGCCAATCTTGACTTCTAGAAAGGAGACTGAGAACTCCCCCCAAAAAATGTAAAAGAGAAACTAAGAGGGTAAGATTTTGGCCTACCTAGATTTAGGTGATGAAAGTCTATTTAGAAAAAAGGAGAGAGGAAGAAGAAGAAGAAGAAGAAGAAGAAGAAGAAGAAGAAGAAGAAGAAGAAGAAGAAGAAGAAGAAGAAGAAGAAGAAGAAGAAGAAGAAGAAGAAGAAGAAGAAGAAGAACCACTGTAAAGTATACGAAAACTAAGATGAAGGAAAACCTGCCCAGTCATGCCACAGAAGGACTCCGTGTGAAGACGTAGTTAACAGGGCTTTAAAACCCACAGAAAACACGCAAAACCTAAAACAATAAGAGCATATGACTCACAGACTACCAATGCCCATACTTTAGGGGATCTATTTAGGAAACTCAAAATAGGGGCAAAGAGTCTCTAGTGCATACTATAATCATAAATATTAAATGAGATAGATCACAGAAAGGCAAGGGAAAGGGGAGAAACAAATTGGGGTGTCTGTCTGGGAAGCAGCACAAGCTGGTCCCCTCACTGCTTCCCCAAGGACCACATGGCAGGCGGGGAAGAGCAAAGCTGGTGTCAAGCACAGAACAAACTGCAGTCACCTCAATGGGACATGGGCTGTTTGAGATGCATTAATGGGTGTCACGTACGATTTCAAGGTTTACCTGAAAGTTCCAAACACATACCTGACAAAGGAGGCTGATGTTCACAGACAGGCTTCTGGTCAGTGAGCATGCACGGTGGTGTTCCCTCCCTCCCTCTCTCCTTGATGCCTGTGATCAAATGTCTGTGTTTCCCCACATTACCGTCAGAAAGTCATTAAACTCAAACTCGATTCCCTTTCGAGTTGAAACCTGTCAACCTCTCTCCTCGACGTAAAGCCAGTCAAACTATCAGGGACTTTTCCGGTGGCCCATGTAGAGCAGGGCACAAGGATGTTTGTGGAAGCTTGGGCGCACCTGCCATGGCCTTCAACACCTTCTTTTCATCGTCCCTTCCTCAGGAAACTACGTGGTGACAGATCACGGCTCGTGTGTCCGGGCCTGCGGTCCTGACTACTATGAAGTGGAGGAAGACGGTGCTCGCAAGTGCAAAAAGTGTGACGGGCCCTGTCGCAAAGGTAGGGCATCTACGGGTGTAGACAACCCTTTTCTGTGACCTTTGTGCCGGACTCTCACGTCCACCTCCAAACAAACACACCTTACTCTTTTAATTAATAAGGAAAACGCACATCTTTGTCTGTAAAGTAGAAAACAAACTAGCAAAGCCAAGTTACCAAGGTGGTGGTGGGGGGGGGGGGGGGGGGTTGTTCTCTTGAACCAGGCACAGTGGTGCCACCTACAGCCCAGGTACGGGAACTGTCCTGGACAGAAAAACAGGGAACCAATGTCTTTATGAGTAGCTAGATTCAGTTGAAGTAGATAACAACAGGGAGACTTCAAAGCCAAGCAAGGTCTGTGACAAGGGAAACCCCAAGCCCCCATTCCAGTGACTGGAACACCAAAGCCTGCCAGGGTCCTGACACCTGGAGGGTCCCCTCAGAGCGGGATGAGTTAACCATGACTGGCACAGGGGTTCGTGCTTCTGCCTGTGCGGGTGCAGTCTTCTTAGTTCAGCAAAGGTAAATGGAATAAATCTCTCTCTTAACAGTTTGTAATGGCATAGGCATTGGTGAATTTAAAGACACACTCTCCATAAATGCAACTAACATCAAACACTTCAAATACTGCACTGCCATCAGCGGGGACCTTCATATCCTGCCAGTAGCCTTTAAGGGGTAAGTAACAGCTGAGTGACTTGGAGAGAGAGCAGACAAATCTACTTCTTTGGAACCATGGAAAATGACCAATAATCATGTTGCTGTCTGTTTCAGGGATTCCTTCACACGGACCCCTCCTCTAGACCCACGGGAACTAGATATTCTAAAAACCGTAAAGGAAATAACAGGTTCGTGCCGGTGTATCCGGGAGCATACACAGCAGATTAAATTTTACAGAAACCACCAGACATTCCCCCTTCTTCTCTGGCATAGCAATGTGGTGTCTGAAGCTCTACCGTTAGGATTAATTCTTAGAGAGTTTGTAAAATTTGTTTCCCTTTGTGCGCGTTAGAAGCACTTTAAGCCAAGGCTGCAGCCATGCTGGACCTCATGTGGTCACATGTAACAGTTCTTCCCAGGTCAGACAGGCCGTCATCCTCACAGACCTCAAGTCCTGGAGAGAAAAAGAAGGGGAGATGCAGGTTCTCGGGTTTCAGGGTTCCTGAACTAGATTTCAACTGATTGCCCACTGGGGAGTCTTGGATTCATGTCTGCCACCTGCACTTCGTTTTCTTCATCTTTAAAAAGGGATAATTAGATCTGAGCAACAAGACTGATGTGGGGATCAGAGTTAAATGAAGAAAACATTTAAAATGAGACTAAGTAAGCAGCTACTTGAAGACAGAGAAGGAACCAAGTGTGTAATATGATAGCCTTGAAGGATATCAGAGCCAGGGCACGTCCTCAGCCTGTAGGGTGGAAATCGGCCTAGGGGTTGAGAGAGGTGCAGTCAGAGATTCAAAGTTCCATGGAGGAGGCAGGATTTCAATTTTTTTTAAAGATCACTGGGACATGTGTCAGTATGTACACTGTCATCCTTAGTGGTGAGGACCAGAGAATTCACTGCCACTGTCCGTACACCATGAGTCCTAGAACTTGCTTCCTACAAAACAAAGAACTTTCCAGCATTGTGTGTCTAAGCCTTTCTTCCTCCCCTCTAGGGTTTTTGCTGATTCAGGCTTGGCCTGAAAACTGGACAGACCTCCATGCTTTTGAGAACCTAGAAATCATACGTGGCAGAACAAAGCAACAGTAAGTCAGCCGTAACCAAAGCCTGGGAGATTATCTATCTCTGCTTTTTATTTTGAAATTGGCCTTAAAGGGGAGGTACAGAATCAGAACAAAGATGAACTTTCACTCAGCTTCCCATAATGTAAGCAACTTACACTAGCCGATGAGTGGATTAAGATAAAGATGTTGACTCTGCACAGCTCTGTGTGCTCGACCGTGTACTTTATTGAGTTTGCCAGATTTTCCTTCCGCTGTCCTCTTAAGAATCCCACATTGCACTGACTTCTAATGTCTTCTTAGTCCCCTCCAAATGTCCCTAGTTCCTATGGCTTTGACTGTTTTTATTGTCTTGACACTCTGGGAAAATATAAGCGGGTGTTTTACAGAATGTCCTTATTTGTGTTTGGCTAATCTTTGATAGTGATGAAGTTGAAGGTATTTAACATATCGCACAAGGGGACCCAAGTGATGTTTTAGCACTAAATGGTTTGAGGATCTATAATGTCCACTCTTCTGGATGCAAAAATTAAATGTGTGCACAGAGAGAAAAAGATATACAGAGAGAGACAGAGAGAGAGACAGAGAGAGAAAGGGGGGAGAGAGAGGGGGAGGGAGGGAGGGAAGGAGAGAGGGAGGGAGGGAGGGAGAGAAGAAGGAAAGGAGACCCTTAATAGATGAGAGAAATCCTAAGATTGGTGGTGAGGAAAAGAAGCTTGGACACCTGCAGCTCAAACTGCCTTAGGAACATTAGGAGAACCTTTTCTGAAATTTTCCACCTCTAACCTCACATCATATCATAGCACGATACACACAGAAAATGCATTGCTTTCCACCAGCTCCGTTAGTCAGACGCTTGTGATAATAAGCACACAGCTACATCTGCTTCCTGCCTTCTGGAGCTCTCCGGAGCGTTCCTTCACTGATGCCAGCCTGGGGATGAGCTCTATGACCCAGTGCTGGACCTTGACCTGCCAGAAAGACCCCAGGCAGATTCTGACTCCTTGGCTTCTCTGAGGAAAGTTCCCAGTGGAATTCCCAGTGTGGGTCTCCTACCGAGGACCCCTCGCTTCTCTAAAAACAGGCAATGAATAGAGAACCACAAACAGAAAGAGGGGGCTGTCAAATAATGCTTTATTCCTCTGACATGTAACCTCTTAACTTTCATTCTCTTCCTTTCGTCCTGTCGCAACCAACCCATTCCTGATGCTGGTGTCAGAGAAGCTTCCTAAAATACTCACTGCTTCTATGTGCTTGGCCATCAGCAGCCTGTGACAACCCAAATTCCTCCATCAGGGCCATAGATCTGGGCTCTGACTTTAACCACCATCCCCAGGCCTATCTTCCAGCCCTCCCCGCCTGCAGACAGCCTGCATCCTCTTTCCCCACGTGGTGTGGCATTCCTTTCCCTTTTGTCTGGCTAACTTCAGTCTAGTCATCCAGTGGGGGCGTACCTTGTAGAATCCTACTTGGCTCTGCTCTCCACGTCTCAGATATGAGACATCGTGGCTTGGAGAAAGTTGTCCTTCTATGGCGCTCCTCCATGGAGCTACTTAAGTTCCCCTTCTTGACTAATTGTTCTCTCTAAAGCTGTGTTCATTTCTCTGCACTCAAAAAGTACCTGGATCAACTAACCCAGGCCCATAGGGGCTCACAGAGACTGAACCGACAACCAGGGAGTCTGCATGGGACAGATCTAGGCACTCTGCATTTATGTTACAGTTGTGTCGCTTGGTCATCTTGTGGGCCTCCTAACAGAGGGAGCAGGGACTGTCTCTGACTCTGTTGCCTGCTTTGGGGACCCTTTCCTCTTACTGTATTGCTTCATCCAGCCTTAAGATGAGAGGAGGTACCTAATCTCACTGTAACTTGGTATACCATGGCTGACTGATATCCATGGAAGACCTATCCATTTTTGAAAAGAAAGGGAGGAGGAGTGGAAGGGAGAGGGGCTGGGATGAAGGGAAAGTGTGGTAGAGATGTAAAAGCAAATAAAGAAAGAAACGAAAAGCTCTGCCTGTATGAGGGCATCACCTGTAGACAGGTTCTCTAAGTGAAAGAGACATACATTTAACCTATACAATGTTTGTCAAAGGGCACTACAGATATTTACTCAATAAACATGACCAGATAAGCCTGGCTAGATGAATAGATGGGTAGATAGACAGACAGACAAATTGACTTCAAGTACACCTTGGTGTTTTTGATTTCTAGGAAAGCTATAAATACAGCAAATGAAATGGCGTCAGGCCATTGGCCAGGCCTCCACTTTACCCAAGGTTAAAGATAACAAATGGATGAGAAACCATCCTTTCCTTGAAGAAACTTTAAAAAAAAAAAACAACACTCGCGTTTTCCAAAAGCCGTGATTCATATTTTTCACAGAATGATTATTAACAATGGGAACACAGTTTTCAGGAAACCTAAGTGGCCCGGAAAAACAAAATCAGAGGGTGGCGTGTGGTCCTCACTGTCACATACAATGTAATTCTCCTTCTCCCCCATTCAGCGGTCAGTTTTCTCTTGCCGTCGTTGGCCTGAACATCACATCATTGGGATTGCGTTCCCTCAAGGAAATAAGCGATGGAGACGTGGTCATTTCCGGAAACCGAAACTTATGCTACGCAAACACAATAAACTGGAAAAAATTCTTTGGGACTTCCAATCAGAAAACCAAAATCATGACCAACAGAGCCCAGAATGACTGCAGTAAGTAGCTGGTCCTATCTCACCTGTGTGCATGGCTCCTGCAGGTAATTTCAGAAGGGATGCTGAAGGGGCCCTCGGCTCCTGCTCACTGCTCTTCCCTGGGTCAACAGTGTGCTGGATGGAGCAAAGAGTGAACACAGGGATATGGAAAATGTGCACTTTTGTGGGGGGTAGGGGGGAAGTTAAAGTAACCAATAAGTCAGATGCAGAGAATGCAATCACAACTGCAAAGAGAAAGGAACCCTTAAAGAGAAGCCTTCTACTCTACACTGGGACAATAGGAACAGGGGCCCTAAAGGCTAAGCCCCTACCGCCAAAGGCTCCATCTGGTGGAGATGTACATTCATTTGAAAGAAGAGAACCCAAACTGAGACTTCAGCTGAAGAGATGGCCTGCATCTGGAGGCCAGGCTGCATCTTTAGCTGGCCCCTAAAATGGGCAGCAGCTTCCACATGGTACTGGTTCTGTACACATGAAAGATATAAGGCTGATGGGGGCATGGAAGCTTGTGCCAAGGTTACAGAAAACCAGCCAAGCCGGCCAGTACATGGGCAGGGCTGAAGTCCCTAAAAGGAGCCCTGGAGAGGCCACTGTTGCAATCCCATAAAGATGAAGCTTAAGTCTCAACGGACACCCCAGGATTTTAGAGATGTCAGTATGATGGGATGTCTGCTACCAAAAACAAAAAGAAAAGAAGCTGCAGGCTTGGGATAGAGAAGGTCAAAGGGGAAGCTTCTGCGCACTGCAAGGGACAGACCTGGAAGGAGAGAGCTACCTAAGTTCTTGAGAGCCCCTTATTTCCAGCATCTGGAAATCCTTCCACTTTCAAGAACTTGAGTAGTTCTGCTGGGTTTCCGTCTCGCTTTGGTTCACTCTTTCTTTCCTGTGCCCCCTTCCACCTCTGTGAAACGGGAATGGTTATTATGTGGAAAGTTTGTAATTTGCTTTCTGATTGGCCAGAGGGCAACAGCTAAGTGATTGCCTTGAGTCCCAAGAAAAAAATAGACTTGAGATTTCTGAACGCTATTGATACTGTTAAAGACTTGCCGAGGGCAAGTGAGATGGCTCAGCAGAAAAGAGTGTTGCTGCCAAGCCTGGAGACCTGAGCTCTATTCCCAGGACTCATGGAGCAAAGAGAGAGCCAACTCCCACAAATTGATATCACACACACACACACACACCACAGTGGCATGCACATGTTCATCCTCTACACAAAATAAAAAAAGGTAGTGGAGTTTTTTAAAGACTTAAGAAGATAGAATAAACACATTGGGTATTGTACAATGTTTATAATCCTATGTGGTCTGAGAGCAGGTATGGAAGGCGGGGAAGATGATGTGGATTGAGTATGTTCCCAGGAGGCTCAGGTGTTTGAACACTTGGCCTCATGCTTCTCATGGACAGTGCCCCTTCTTAGCCAAAGTAAAGCCTTCCTCCCTTCAGTTGCTTCTTGTTAGATATGTGGTCACATCAGTGAGTGACATATGTGCTGCGGTCTAGGCTCCCTGGAATTTAAAGGATGAAATGTGATCTTCATTATATTACATTTTGACTAAAGATGGCTCTATGCTCACTTCAGCGTTTAGTCACTAGAGCCACGTCCAAGTGCACACGTGTACCTACACATGTGTGTAAAAGGATGTATGACATCTCACAGTTATATTCCCGACTCTGGTTTCAAAACATTAAATTAAATTAGCTTTTGAAACTTGCAAATGCCACTGACTTGTGGCAAGACTCTAAACACTGACAGAGGCAATACTGAGTATCAGCGATGCTTTGGCCCAGTTGGGCTTTGAGAACTTGCCCTGTTTTTTATGCTTTAATCACTTTGGCTTTGGCTTCCTCTTTCACACTTGGTGATGATTCTGGCACCATGGTATTTCTCAGTGACATAAGAGCCTGTATGTGACTCCCCTGGTGTGGTACCCAGCACACAGCAAGCAGCTACAACCTTCCCTGCCATGTCTGTCAGCTGTGACATCCATCATCAAAGCCTCCCGAGGGTCAGGTTCAAGCTGCCCTGACCACCACAGAGAACAAAGGCCGTGGTCCCCTACTCTCCTCAGAACCCCCGTGTGCCTGCAAAGAGCACACAGTCCCTCGGAACGGTGTCACCTCTTCTGATCCCTCCCGTTACTGCTCTGTGACTGACCCTGTGACTCACTGTGTCTTCTCAGAGGCCACAGGCCACGTCTGTAATCCTCTGTGCTCCTCGGAAGGCTGCTGGGGCCCTTCGCCCAGGGATTGTGTCTCCTGCCAGAACGTCAGCAGGGGCAGGGAGTGCGTGGAGAAGTGCAACGTCCTGGAGGGGTGAGATGCTGTCCTTTCAGCCTCTGTCTAGCCGAGAGATGAGCCCCGTGCTCTTCCTACAGCCTTACAGTTATTCACGTTATTTTTTCTCTTTCTCTCTTGTTCTTGATATTATCCTTTGTTTATCTGATGTTCATTTTTTGGCAAAGCGTTCATCACATTAGAAAGCAAGTCTCTCATTGTTCCTCAATTCCTGCTAATCTGTCCTGTCCCTCTTCCTGAAAATACTTTAAATTTTCATTTGACAGAAATTCCTCAATATAGAACAGACACAGTAGCTAACATATTTAAGAAAGTGTGAGCATTTGGACTTTTCTTTCCTGTCCATTATTCCCATTGTATTAAAATATATCAACACAAAGCATTTCCTAATTAATTTTAGTTTTATGTGTCCCTCACACACACTGATTATTGAGTGGTGCAAATTATTTTAATAAAACCAGGAAGAAAAATGTAAATCCTATATTTTGTTAGTTTAAAAGTAATCAATTGCCAGGCGGTGGTGGCGCACGCCTTTAATCCCAGCACTCGGGAGGCAGAGACAGGTGGATCTCTGTGAGTTTGAGGCCAGCCTGGTCTACAAGAGCTAGTTCTAGGACAGGAACCAAAAGCTATGGAGAAACCCTATTTTGAAAAAATTTATAAAAAAAAAAAAGTAATCAATTGATAGTACAAAGTATGTCAATGTTGGCATAAAGTTTTAAGTGACTATCGGTAATGATTTAAAGAAATTACTTAGAAAATTAAATTGAAGGGCAGAAAGGGGCATTTTGTTGTTGTTGTTGTTGTTGTTGTTGTTGTTGTTGTTGTTATTTAAGGGACGAGAGGAAGCTATGGTGGAGGAGAGACATGTGAGTTACAGGCAGTGCTAGGAAATCTTCCATCCTGTTTTGCTAACAGGGTGTGGACCACAGTTTGTATCCAGAAATATTCCAGAGCTGGATGGAAAGGCAATTTTGATTTTGTAAGAATATCTCCATGGGCCTAGGGCTACTGCTCTAACTGCTGTTTGACGTCACACAGTGAGCAGCACCATAGCCCTTCCTGTGCTAAATAGACGTTCATATCTTCAACTTTCAAATCTCTTCACTGCACCCAGAGGCCCAGGGCTCTTAGTGTGAGATGCCGATGGCCTGCAGCACCTCATCACCACTCAAGCCAGAGTCCTGCAGGAGATGACACGAAGGCAAAGCTCAGAAAATCACCACTGGGGGTTTTATTCACTGCCAGTGAGTTGGCTGTGGTCTCTGTGTTCTGCTGGGGGGAAGCCGTCCAGTGCTGGCCATTGGCCTCTTCTGTACGCTTTGCAGTTTGACATCAGTGAGCAGTGACAACAGGCAGGCAGGGACAGGTGCGTGTGGTACCCTCTGCTGTGACAACCCTAGTCCATTCCTTGACTTTTGGGACCCTTAGCTCCACAAGTCTTAGAGTTCTTACGGTTGCCTGAAGTGTGGGACTCTTAGGTGTTATGACATGTTTATAGGCCCGTTACGTTAGGGTTCCCAAGCCTGTCAGAGCAGTGGGTGCAGCTTCAAGAAGGGCCTGAGTGAAAGTGTCCTCCATTCTTGACTGTGATTGCTGTGGCAATCCTTGGCCCCAGATGGGTGGGGACCCGTGGCTCTAAAATCCAAGAAGTACTCTGGAACTCTCTCAGCCACCAGAACCTGAAGTTTGTTTTTTTCCTGCTCTATGCAGTGGTCCATTCTTCGGCCTCAGCTCTCCATCCTCTCTGTCTGCCCTCCCCTTCATGCCTGCTTTGCCCCTCTCAAGCTGGCTGGTCTCCTCTTCTTCAGCCACCAAACAGCTGGCCAGGCGCTACTTCTGCAGCTCAGCCTGATGACGGCTCGCTGTTACTGCTGTTCCACAGCCTCGTCCATCACCCTTCCTGTCTCTGCTGCCTCTTTCTACATGCTGCCAGCTCAGCATGACCTACTAAAAGTAGGCAAAAAAAAAGGCCGCCTAAGAGGAGTCTATTATTGGCTTAGTATATCTATTGCTGCAATGCCAGGGGAAACAGCGCACAGGAAGGACTTTTCCAGAGACTCAGGAAGTGAACAAGTCTGAACGTTCCTTTCCTATTCCTTCCTTAGTCTTAGTAACCATTTCTTTCCAGCTTAAATGTCCATGTGGGTCTTAGATGGAAGGGATGGTTCTCAAAGATGTTTTTCTTATTTGGCTTTCTTACCTGACATTCAGAAACTAGGCCTGTAGGGAAAGGTCAGAGAAGTACTCTGGTTATAAATGAAACTGTGTGCAAGGTGACCTAAGGCTCTATTAGGGAGTTCAGTGTATTATATTTCAGGTCAGTCCTGGCATTCTGACCCTTTCTTTGCCCTTAAGATGCTTCTGAGTTTCTGGGCTAGGTCAATTGCGTTACTTGAAATAGTTACCGCCACTCGGGGTATGGCATGCTCAGTTCACTGTGTTCTTCTCCCAGGGAGCCAAGGGAGTTTGAGGAGAAATCTGAGTGCATCCAGTGCCATCCAGAATGTCTGCCCCAGGACATGAACATCACCTGTACAGGCCGGGTAAGGAGTTCTACTCCACGCTCTACCCTGCTTTGTGGGAAAGCCTTCACAAGAGCCCCAGCAAGAACAGCGATGATCCAAGCCACCCCCAAGTAGGAAAGATGACTGTGCAGGCTCTTTCCAGGAAGAGAGCCTCGGGATCTGATCCTTAAAGTGCCTATGCAGGGTAAAAGTGCCTCACCCCTGCCTGCCCAGCATCTCACACTCCTTTCACCATGGCCATTCCCCCACTGTATCACAGGACAGGCTATACTGGCCTGAGACACACTGCCAGGCAGCTCACACAGCTTTGGCCATCTGCCAACGTCTCCTCCTTTTAATCAAACGCCACCAAAGCATTGTTTAACAAGTTCAAGTTACACTATTTATTTTAAAGAAATCCGAGCGATTTTTCTTCAATCAGTTGCTTTTTTTACACACGCAGTAGCAAACTCCTAAGGGATGTCTGTGGGAATTCAGGTTGCTCTGACTCAAATATGCTGCTCCTACCTGATACTAAGCCTAGTCGGGGCTCGGTTTCCCTGTGAGTTCCAGCAGCAAACTCTTAAGTGTCCTCATTGAAACCTGTTTCAGCAGTTGTCCATCAGTCAAGCGGAGTGTAACAGAACTGAGTTAGGAAATCGAGACTGTCAGCATGACTGGTTACCAAATAAGCCCTGGGTGTGCAGGCTTGCAGGGCATTGGATTGAATCCTCATGGCTGCAAAGAAATAATTGGTGCTATTGCTTTAGTCTTCCAGCTGCTCTGGCTTTGAGTGTGTTCTGCCTCTGTGCAGACAGACCTGAACAGTTGGTTACTGGAGCCAAGGGGGAAAACCCTTGCCTAACAGTCCTCTCCTGAAGTGTGAAGCACACAACCCAGGCAGTCCCGCTGCCATCATTTCTGGGAATTTTACAAGGACATTCCAGGTTTTACAGACAGACTCTAGCGCTGCACATTCACAGCCCACTCCGCAGCCAGCACCGCCATGTGCCACCTTCTTTCCCACAGAGAAATACAAAAGAGGGTTTTCCTTCATGTGCCTCAGCAAGCCGAAGCCTGGCCTCCCTCAGTACTGCCTTTTAACTTCAGATGGGATATGCAGGAAAGATAAGGATATACAACACATGTAGACCAATCGAAATGACTCTGACAAGCACTATGTCCACAATATCTTAAAGTACTGTTAAAAAATATGGTGAAGAATGCAGTTTAATTTATGCTTGGGTGTGATAAATTCATTTGCTTTTTCTATGAAAACCTTTACGTACTTTATTCAACGTGGCTGTACTAGAGGGACTGAGAATGGTAAACACGATAGCAGCTGTCCTTTCTTAACAGATTATAGCCCGCAAATCGAATTGCTCTGTGTAGCTGATCTGAGTTAGCAGAGTCTATCTGAGGGCCAGGAGATGATAAAGAAGCTTGCGGTCGGGTCTGGATGCTTTAGTTCCATCCCTGAGACTCACACAGTAGAAGGCAAACACTAGCTCTCACAGGAAGTGCCCTCATCTCCACAGTGCATCTACACACTTTCTTCATTAGCTAATCATTAGTATAAAATATATTAAAAGAAATTGAATTGTTTTCAGTGCAGTCAGGAAAATGTATCCTATTGCCGGGACAGCAGGCAAAAGCAACCACATAACTTGTTGTATATTTTAAGAACTTCTACACTGGGGCTGGAGAGATGCCTCAGTGGTTAAGAACACTGGCTGCTCCTCTTAAGAACCCAGCCTTGATTCTCAGCACCAACATGCCAGCCCACAACCACCTGCAACTCCAGTTTCAGGGGATCTGATGCCCGCTTCTGGCATCTATGAGCTCCAGGCGTACAAATGGTGCACAGACATTCACACGCATATACAATAATAAACAACATCCATATTATTGTTTTTTGTTTGCTCACAGTAAATATTATAAATAGGAAGTTATTTCTGTTTTTGAAAAAGAACTAAAAAAAATCAGTAACGTTCTCTGTATCTTGCTTCAGGGGCCAGACAACTGCATCAAGTGTGCCCACTACATTGACGGCCCACACTGTGTCAAGACCTGCCCAGCTGGGGTTATGGGGGAGAACAGCACCCTTGTCTGGAAGTATGCAGATGCCAACAATGTCTGCCACCTCTGCCATCCAAACTGTACCTATGGGTAAGAGCAGTACAGTCAGTCACCTACAAAAGCGTGTGAATTTATACACTGGAAATGCCTACCAAATTTTAGGCAGTGGTTTATATAGGCTTGTATTTTAGCCAGGACCCTAATATGTTTCAACTGTGTGCTTGTGATGGCAGAAGGGATATGCCATCTCAGATCTCAGATTGTTAAGACTATCACTCTGTCTTTCAGGATGTTTGTCTCGGGTAATCTTGGTTCCTTGGCACTGCATTGCCAATAGAAAAGAGTGATGGGCACAGCTGTCAACCTCTTCCCCCCCCCTTTATACAATTAGGGTTGGGTTGGGGATGGTATGGACTGGGAGTGGGGAAGAGCCTGGGGAGGTGGCTCATTCAGTGACTTAAGGATCTAGTTTGTTCACCAACACCATGTAGAAAAAAACAGCAGTAAAGACTGGATACACCTGTAACCTCAGCACTAGAAAGGCAGAGATAGGAAGATCCCTGGGGCTTTCTGGACATCTATTCTAGCCAAATTCTTGGTGAGCTAGCGTTTACTGAGAGATCCTGACTCAAAAAGAAAAGGAGTAATTGTTTTTCAAAAATGACATTTGGTGTTGACTTCTAGACTTCACACAGTGCATGCACACATGAGCACACATGAAGACACACACACACGTGAGCGCACATGAGCACACACATGCACACACACATGGGTACACATGAACACACATGCATGTGAGGGCACATGAACACACACATGCACACACATGTGAGAGCACATGAACACACACGTGGGCGCATGTGAACACACACACGTGAGCGCACATGAACACACACACACACATATACACAGTAACACTTTCTGAATTGTTTCAAAGCACCTTTTTGAAATCTGCTTGATTGTTAAGCTGACTTCAGTGGCTTGAATTAAAGCTGGCTTGAGTAGAAATTAGCAGATGTGTTCTGATTCTATACATTTGATTTGACTGGAACACTATAAACCAACAATTGAATCAGATCACACTCAGTAACCAGAACAGTGTCAGAGTTCTCATTTATATATATTACCCATGTCATTGTATTTCTAAAGTCTTCCCTCTTACTCAGAACTCTCACTCACTCTTTCTCTTGATCTCTCCAATACCAACAACCTGACTTTACGGTTTAACGATAGTGGTGGTGGTAGGGACTGATGCTGGTGATAGTGGTGGTGATGTGGATGGTGATGGTGGTGATGTGGAGGGTGGTGGTGGTGATGTGGATGGTGGTGGTGATGATGTAGAGGGTGGTGGTAGTGATGCTAATTACATGGATATTGGTGGTGGTGCCATTGAGGACACTGCTGGTGGTGGTGGTGAAAGTGGCAATTCTTGTAACTGTGACTGTTATAACAATAAGTTTTCTGGGAAAACAGTCGTACTACCTTTCAATATTTTGTTTTAATTTCTTTTCCGAAAGTCTCAGATTGTATAAAGGGGCTGGAATTTCCAGAATAATATCAAAAACAATAATAGTTGAAGTCAACACTTGACATCTGATTAGTGATGGGTAGGACAGTGGTGTGTCAGCATTAACAATGCCTTGGTTCTTGGTCTGAGACTCCAATTATCTTGCCAAGGAGAGTCATCTGCACTTTCAAAATAATATTTCTAAAAATGAGGTGTGGGTTTTGGAATTTACCATTTCTGTGGTAGTAATTTAACATTGTCCAATTTTCCCTGTGTCTGCATCACACACTGGTTACATTGTCCAGTTCGCAACCTCTGCAAAGCTTGTAAGAATACTGCTTTGCTCCTTTTCAACTTAGCCCATTTTTTGCATTAGCAGTTTTGGAGCAGATTCTCTAGAACATTACCGTGTGAGCTGTATACAATAAATGAACATCTCTCCTTTTCCCTGCTTTGGAAATAAGTATATGTGTATGTTTCTGTCTGTGACTGTGTACTATTGGCCTTAAGGGGATCTCGAAAGTCACCAAGCAGGAGGAATTAATTGCCAGTAGGCGTCCTTAGCTTGAATAAGAGTTTCCAAATGCAGAAAGATAGATTTTTTTCATAATGTAGATTAAAGTTTTGTATGTATCAGTTGGTCTGATTTTTTTCCTGTGTTTTCCTAACTCTATAAGTCTGATGAAGAACATGCACTTTTAAGTAGTCTTGCTAGTGCTACCTGTGTTTTGTCTCACAGTAACTAACTGCACAGAGTTGTTTGGTTGAAATGGATTTACTTTTTAAAATACATGAAGGGTTGATGGGGACAAGTGAAAATGAGGATATGTTTTCTCTAGTTACATATTTGTAATGTATATCTTATCAAACACATCGCCACTCTAATTTTCAGAGAGAGGGTAATGTTGGTGCTTTTCCTATTTCTATGGGGAAGGTAATATTTTATGGGACTCAGCAATACAGTTTATAAACCAGTCATGTTAGAAGCTGGATTACACATAAGGAACCCACGTGACTCCAATAGCCACGACTGTGACCACTTCGGCATTTGCAGGGACACTTGAGCTTGGGGCACATGCATCTTTAAGTTGAACCTTGTTTTTATATTAAACAAAAAGGAGATATTGTCTTGAAATTTTTATCCTGATAAATTCAACAACGTTCCCTAAGAATTTGCTCATTTTGGTTGTACGTCCCAATGTGTTTGTTACCATTGTAATTGTAGATTTCTTGCAATGAAAGAAGGAATTGCGTGGGAGGCAGAATATGACAGAAATAGATGATGCGACCTCTTTGACCTCCCACCAAGAGTCAAAAGACAGGAGAGTGCATTGTCAGCTTCCCCACTGGTCCCTTAATCTCGTGATGCCCCATCCTTCCCTCGGCAGCCTCTGTGCTGTCACCTTTCCCACTGGTCATCCTGTTACATGGAGACTGGTTTATCTTTCCCTCTGAGCTCACGGATCGCAGTCTCCTGTTGACAGTCAATGGCAATTGTCCAGGGTAGCTTTCAAGGGCTGTATGAAATTAAGCAGCTTGTCCAAACTGTCAATCCCCTCAGCAGGCATGGACTCCTGGTGTTGAACATTCAACAATAAACAGACCACCAGACGTCGTACTTGAAGGAGAATCTAACTGACACTAGAGAACGCTTCCTCTCTTTTCTCTTTCTTTGACTATCTTTTGTGAGTCTAGAAGGAAACAGCTGGGCCTCCTGGTGGATCCCACTGCTTAGAGATGCAATGCCAGCAAGTTTAGTTTATGAATGAAAGGCCAAAGGCATTGCACACAGCTTCGTCTGACAGCAAGGAGAAGTCAGAGAGTCAAACTCTCAAAAGCCAAGAAAAGCAGAAGGTAGAGATGAGAACCAATTCTTGTTCCGAGTAGTAGATACAGAGTATGTAGAGTGTGTTCTCCAAATATGGTCTTTGTCATACTGCTCCCCTGTCCCTCCAAACATTTAGTGCAAGCTGGGTGGCAACTATATACTGTGTTGCATTTGGGTAATGACCTAGATGAAGGCGATAACAATCCTGCCACTCAAAGATGTTTTCTGCATAAATAAACACATGTATTAATTTTTTTATATAATTGAAGTAATGTATAAAATATGTTAGTAACTATCCAACTTTGAGATCACTGTGATTATAGCTATAAAAGAGTAATTTGTCACAATTGCTTTATGACTTAATGTGGAAAACTATCAAATAAATTCCAGTAAAGCAGAATAAAAAAGATGTGTGTCTTTTATTTCTGCAGATGTACTGGACCAGGTCTCCAAGGATGCCCACTACCAAGGTATGTACTATGACTTTGGATCTATGACCAGAAGTCATTTCTGAGTTCCTTCAAGCCTTTCAGCTTCTTCCAAGTCCTCTGGGCCAACCGCGGGTCTCCAGTTCTGCCCTCTCACCCTGTGTCCATGTTGTTGGTCAGTGGAGGGCACACATGATGGACTACACTAGGGCCAGCCCCATAAGAAGTCGACAGTGTGGACCAGCCCCCTCTACGTATCTGTTTCTAGCTTTGCAGGCACAGCAACTCCACTTAAGTCTTGTCTCTTCTAAAGGCCTCCTCTTTTCTTCTAAGTAGCCGGGGTGGTCATGTCACAAACATGGTGTGAATAACTTTCTTGTCAAATGACCAAGGTCCACCTCAGTGACGTTTTTCTTCTTTCTTGAAACATATTTTCCAGAAAAGGCAATGAGTTTTCTTCAACATTTTTGCTAATCACTTTCCACTGTTGACAGAGATGCTGCCCTGAGAGAAGTGAAATTGTGAATTTCTTCTCAGAGCCGTCATGCAGAAGTGTATCACCAGCCAACAGCATCTGGTGGAGAACTGAGATTGTCTACAGAATACCTGCTTGGTGCTCAGGCTTCTCTCTCAGTTGTGGACATATCTACAAATATCCCTTCCCTTACTGTCTCTTCCTTAACTGTGATGATTGGTACCTTCTGCCATCAATTGAAAGTAAAATCAAATAAAGCCTGTCTCAGTCATGAGACCCTTCCAAATGCCATTTCCTCTCAGAGCTTCCAAGATGAAGCCCCAACAGAGCCCCCCCTGTCTTCCAGGCAGCCTCTCTGATATGGTTTTCCATACAATCCCTGCCTTGAAAGTCAATGACCATTCTTTGTCAGCATTTCTTTATTAACTGTTTTCTCTTCCAAACTCTTGACCTCCCTTTGTTAGTGTGGCTTCTCATTTAATACATGCTCTGAAACAAATTTTCCTGGTATATCCCAATGTTCTTTTTTATTGGTGAAAACTAATTAGTTTTACTAGCCGGGGGTTTGGTCTATAGCTCCAGAGATGACTTGTATGCCCTGAGAAGGAAATGTACTCCATCTCAGGGAGTACAGTTGGTTCAATTAGGGAAGGTCTGCAAGGACTTTGGTACCTTATCTATATGTAAATAACAATGATAACAAATCTTTGCTATTCATTAACATGTCTACCTGAAAATAAGAATAAATTTATCAGGAACTCACATGGAGATTAATTCTCCAGGATAATAAACTTTCAGTCTGCCACCACCATAAAAGAAATAAAAAAAAATAATCCTTAAAGAATCCAAATTCAGAGTTAGTAATATTAATTCAGATAGTCATTAGTGAGATTGAAGACATGACTTCCGATTTTTCATCTTTCTGAAATTAGACTTGACCTCGATGAGACAGAGAAGAGAATGCATTCTTGGGTTTGGGGGTGGATTGTGGCAACACTTAGAGCAACAATGATGCTTTTTATGTCTAAATCATTTTTTTTTACTTCCATTGAGTTCATTGACATGATGAGAGCTCAATGGGACTGGAAGAACTCCCAACATGGCCATGGGAAAATATCTATTTTTTTTCAGTTATATATATGTTCTCTTAGAAAGGGAAAGATGTAAATTCATATAAAAAAAAGCAATATTTACTTATACAACACAACCGTACAGTTCAGGTCCAAGGAACATCATGGAAGATGGGGGAGAAAGACGGTAAGAACCAGACGACCAGGTCATCATCAGCTGTGAGATGGTCTTCTGTATATATATATATATGAAAGAAAGCTCTGCCCTCATGAATTCTCAAAGCTATAGTTGTCTAAACAAGATCTGCACAATGACAGTACCTGTTGGCATGCCAACATGCATATGGAATCTCATAAAGCCCAACCCCTAGATAAAAGCTACAGGCAACTAGTGGCTCCTAAGTTTCTGTGTTAATCCCTAAACACATACACATATGAGTATATGAACAACATAAAATGGACACAGCTGGGTTGATTTTTATATGCGTGGGGAGAAGGGGTGATTGTGCGTGTTTGAACAATTAAAGAAGAAGAGATAATAAATTTGAGAGGGAACAGAGGGGCATGGGAGTTGGATATAGGAGGAACAGTGATGATGGAAATACAGTACTCATATATAAAATTATCAAAAACTTAAAAAAAATTAAAAAGTGGTGTTGACTTCTGGATTTTTTTTGAATTCTGTATTATTTATTTTCTCCATCGATGATTATAAAAATAGTTATCATAATGACAGACATTCAGATGAGACCTCAATTTTTGCTTTGAGTTTTATTTTTTTGAGAAAGGGTCTCACTATGTAGGTAACCCTGGATGTCCTGAAACCCACTATATAGACCAGTCTAGCCTTGAACTCACAGACATCTGCCTGCCTCTGCCTCGAGCACTGGCTTTAAAGACATTTGCCACCAATGTCAGGCCCTATAGAGACCTCAAATTTTTTTTAATGCAAAAAAAGGGAGCTGAGTTGGGGCAAAGAAGCAAAGAATGTTGCAAACCTTATCTTGAACCTTAGCCCCCAGTCTTTCCTTCCAGAATTCACACAGTATCCCAGTCTCTGAGATGATTTTAAATTTTATTTATGTATCAAAAGGTACAGGATATGTATGAAATGCCACTATTACCTTTTCTTTCTCTCAACCTCATTCCAGGCCCAAGATCCCATCCATTGCCATTGGGATTGTGGGTGGCCTTCTCTTCATATTTGTGGTGGCCCTTGGGATTGGCCTATTCATGCGAAGACGCCACATTGTTCGAAAACGTACCCTACGCCGCCTACTTCAGGAGAGAGAGGTGAGGCCTGCTGACTGCAGTTCAGTGACATCCTCACGACCCTCAACTGTTGCAGTGGAGAAAAGACCTTCTCCAGGGAGCTTATAGTGTGAAACTTTATAGATTAGGTGTGGTTTAGCTTGCTATCACTGTAACAGGCACTATGATAGTCCATGTATAAAGAAAAGAGGTTAATTTGTTTTTAAGAGTTTTGGGGTTAGCAGCGTTACTTTGGGCCTGGGGCAGGAGTCCACGATGAAGCACATTAATTCACCATGTTCCAGGGAGAGAAAGCTAGTGCTCCCCTGTCCCTTCTGGATCTCTACCCCAATCACCCAAAGGGCTCCCCTGTGGGCCTCACTGCATAAAGGCCCCACTATTTCCTATTAGCATCATGGTCTATTTTAAACACATGAGTTTTTGCAAGACACTTGCCCATAGCAGATATATAATTGCCACTATGATTATTGGTTAGGATGGAAGAACCAGGAAAAAATGTCCAATTATACACAATTTGTTTTATTTCGGTATCTCCATTCAACGAAACATGCACGTCTTGGGCATTGTCTTTGAAAATTCAAAGCCTAGGGGAGGCCTGCCTAAAGGGTAGCTCCTGTATGTGCATACAGGAAAGCAATCAAGAAGAGAAACGTTGAAATCTTACAATGGTCCCATGATTGAGATGTTACTTTGGGAGACAATTCCACTATCCACACAAGTGGATGTTTCTTCTTGAAACTCTGTGGAGTGGGTGTTAAGCCCTTATTATCCTTCAGCTAATGCCTGTGTCAGGCACTGCATTAGAAACCATGGCCCTTCTTCAACATAGAGATGACGCAAACAGTTATGGCATAACATTGTTCTTGTTGCTATATTTTAATTAAAACTGATTGACATAGACATAGATATGGAAAACACGGCCCTCAAATAGAGCTGTCTTGTTAAACACCTGCATCAGAAGACGGGGGATTCTCCTGTAGATTACTATGTCCTGAAGAAAAGGTGTGCATGGCTCCTTTTGAACATGTCTGTTGAGTGCTTTGTAGTAAGGCATGGCTGCATGCTGTCAGCAGCTGGCTGCTCTTACCCTGCTACCATACATGTCACGTATTGTGGAATGCACAGCTCATAGCTCGGGTCTGCTCCCTTCCTCGCAGCTCGTGGAACCTCTCACACCCAGCGGAGAAGCTCCCAACCAAGCCCTCTTGAGGATCTTAAAGGAAACAGAATTCAAGAAGATCAAAGTCCTGGGTTCTGGAGCATTTGGCACAGTGTATAAGGTAACATCCTGGAGACAGTTGTGCACCTAGCCCTGGGAACCAGTGTTTGCCCCCGCACTTCAGCCCTGTGTGGGTAACTCAGATTCACCTGAATTTTGGTGACTTTTATCAACATCTGTCTCTTTTGCTGAAGGTGTAGGAACTGCAGTGTTACCCAGGATACTGAAAAGAAAAATTAGTTTGTTATCACTGTGAGATCAAAAGCATTTTCTATTTCTGAGCTTGAAGCATAGGTTGGGAGTCTAGCTGGAAGAGAGGCAGGTTTTTTTCTTTGAACTGTCAGAATAAAGCATATAATGAACATCTCAATCTGCTTTTCCTAGGTCCATTTTTCATAATGTCTCTTCCAGTTATAACTCTGAATGATCCACGCTGCCTTTACAACGAGCTGCATTAGTCGTTTCTTTATCTATAATTAAACACCACGGCCAAGGCAACGTATAGAAGACTTTATGTTAGTTTTCAGCTCCAGAGGCTTAGAGCCCACAATGGCAGGGGAGCATGGCAGCTCTAGGCCTGGCGGCAGGAGCAGGGAGATGGCTGTTCTCGTTTTCAAAGGCAAAGACAAAGCAATGGGAACAAACCGGAAACGGTGTGAGAATTTTAACTCATGTCACCCTTGAGACGATGTGCTTGCTCCAGAAAGAGTGCCCCAACTACAGTTCTCCAAACAGTGGCATCAGCTGGGAAAAATGTATTCAAATATCCAAGACCATGGAGGACGTTCCTCATTCAAACTAGCGCAAGCATAGATTTTTGTTTTGCTTTGTCCTTATTTTTTTTAAGACAGGCTCTTACTATGTACCCAAGACTGATCTTAAATTCAATCATCTTGCAATGGTGTCAAGTGTTGGGATTACAGACGTGAGCCATTAATCCCCTTGAAATTTTTATATGAATGTTTCTTTTAAATAATTGGAATACAAATGCATCATTTTCTCCCCTTTCATTTCTTCTTCTGCTCCTCCAGGTACTCTTCCTCCACCTTCTCCCATGACTCCTACTCTCCAGTTAATAGCTCCTTTTTTATTATCATTGCTAAAATATACATGTATATTAATACATATATGTGTGTATATGCAAATATAGATATATGTATATATATGGACAAATATATAAATACAACCAGCTAAGTCCATTTTTGTTGTTTGTGTGCATATGGTTTCAGGGCTGACCTCTCTGTATTAAACAATCAATAAGGGGGGCTCATCTCCCCGAGAAGCTAAATCTCCTTCTCCGGGAGTTATTAGTTACCCATAGTTCTTTTGCTGGGGATGGAAACCCATGAAATCTTCCCCCTTCCACCTTAGCATGTTCATTGATATGGCAATGCTCTTGACTTGTTTATCCAGCCATTTCTAGGAAAGACTGTTTCGTGTCAGACTTTCTCATAGTCTGACTTTTAACAATCTTTCTGGCCCCTCCTCTGAAATATTCCCAGCTGATCTCTGCATGGTGTCCAGCTGTGGTTTTCTGTGACGGTCTCCATTTGCTGTCAAGAGAGGCATCTCTGATATGAGTGGTATTTGTTTTCATCTAAAAAAAATTATTCAGATTCTTCAAGCCTGGTAGCTAAGAGTCTCTGTGATATAATGAGTCCCAGCACTGTCGACTTTGCAATGCAGAGCTCTTGAAGATTGGAGTCATTAATAAAAATTCATCCAGTTTACAAGGTAACATGTTCCATGATCTGATGATTTCAGCTTAATACCAGCTTTCTTCTTCATCTCAGGGTCTCTGGGTTCCAGAAGGTGAGAAAGTCAAAATCCCTGTGGCCATCAAGGAGTTAAGAGAAGCCACGTCTCCAAAAGCCAACAAGGAAATCCTTGATGTGAGTTTCATTTAATGTCAAGCTGCCCACAAGTATCAGGACCCTGGAAAGCACCTGTTCTGCTTCCTACCATCACAATGCTCGATTTTAAATAATTTTCACCACCGTATCATAAGCACTACATTTTCGGCTCTTCTCCTCCTTCCTGTTATAGAGAGTACAGTCCTCTCCAAGCCTCTCCTTACCCCTACGCCCCAAAGAATGAAAGCTCAGAATTTCCACACATGTCCCAGGGCCAGTCTTGATGCTAATTTCTTAGCATGTGTTACCACAGTGACTTCAGGATGCACCCACAGCCCCGTGTTACTGATAAAGGAGTGGAGGCAGAGACTGCTCAGATTGTTATGGCTGAGGTCTGAAGTGCATCACAGCTTCTGGAATGAGAATTCCCTTTCCTTTACTGAACCAGTTCTTTTCAATGTTTTTTTTTTTAAAGATGCCAGAGATCAATGCCTCTGGATGCCTACTGGACTTTTGCCCCACTTCCTGAGCCCTCTCCTACGCAATTTAAACATCATCTCCCATGCTGCTGACTGTTACTTTCCAGAGCCTTTAGGGTGTTCAATGAGAGCAGCATCTTGCTTTGAATTCTACTGAATTCTCCCCAACTTCTCCTAACCTTCTTAACTCATGATGGGGCTGAACCCAACTGTAAAGAGGCCATCTAGGAGCTGGGTAGAGCCCCCTTCAATACTGTCAGGGCTTTTAATAAGATGTTGAAAACTGCTCTTCTCCTGAGACAGAAGGTTGAAGCGAAGAGAAGGAAGCTTAGGGAAACCCACTCTGCCCGTTCCTATGAGAGATGATGGTGCATGAGTCCAGTGTCACAGAAAATCATGTATGCTGGAAATATACCTGTCAAGCAAATTCATCTTACATTCCAAAATTACAAATCGATTCCAAATCTTATTCACAGAACCAGGAGGACCAGGAGACAGGGGCTTGTGAAGGCTTTTTTGCTTACAGTCTATCACTTGTACTTGTTGAGAGGAAAATTGTTTGGTCAGTCTTGATTCCTTAGTTAGTATTTTAATTCATTTTGGATGCACTAATAAATTACACCCAATGATGTGGATTTGAGCAGTGTTGATAAGGTGATAATATAAGGAAAGTTTACAGTTTGGAAATATTCTGAATGATAGCTACGGTCCAGAAAGGAGGCAGGAGATCTGCTTTTGGGGGTCTTGGAGGTAAATAGAGTAAAGACATAAAAGTCAAGTGCACCCCTCATCTGAAGGTCCCTGTCTGACTCCTGCTCCTTGACCCCTGTCTCCTTTTATTGCTCACGCTCTGCCTGCCTTTGCCCTTGTGTCTTCATTCCTGTCTCCTTTGGTTTTCTCCTTGTGTGTCAGCTGTTGTGGCTATGGCAGCCACAAGGATGGTGACCTTGAGGCTTTCTGGCTTGCTTGTCACGTGGCTGTGTCTGCCAGACGTGCAGAACAGCTTCTGTGCAGGGCCATGTGCTGTTTGCTGGAAAGCCGTGGGGGCGAGGGCACTGAGAGACTGGTTGCTGCTGAAGGAAGCAAGGCCTGTGGTCCTGGGGTCAGTTTCAACCGGGTGCTAAGCAGAACATCAACCAGCATCGCCACAAGAACAGTCCATAGCGAACATGCTTTGTAAATGCTGACATGCACTCGTAAATGGTCCCAGTGACCTCACACTCTGTGGTCTAGCTCCCCTGTCATGTGGTCTTTAGTGACTTAATTAACTGGGAAAGATTTTTAAACACCAAGGGTTCTTACCCTTTCACTTTTCTTAAAAATGCCTGTGTGTGTGTGTGTGCACACATGCACACTCATGAGCTCATACTTGTGCACATGATAAGCAAATGCCCTGAGATGTATGTCCCACGGCACATGTGCAAAAGCCAGCAGATGACTTATGGAGTTGGTTCTTCCCTTATATCTCTACACAGTCAGGGCTGCAGGAACCAAACTTGGGTCATCAGAGCTCCACAGCAAGCACCATTGCCTGCTGAACCATCTCACTGGCTCGCTACCCTTCATTCTGAAGCCCAGACTCAATGAATCTAGCATCCCCTGGAACCCTTTGCCCCATTCACAGCACAAATAACTCAGAAATGACTGAGACAGCAAGGAAGGATCCAAATCTGCTATCAGCAATAGCGACAAATAGTGACTTTTCAGGGTCACCGAAGCCTCAGGGACAGACTGCCCCGCAGTGAGTCTGGGACAGAAGCCATCAGGGTCTCCCCTGTGGGTACTGCCTGCTTCCAGCTGGTTCCGAGATTGTTGTGGGATACCAGGCATATTTGCTGCGGGTCACAATGCACCATCCCGGCTTCCAACATAAACAGGGAAGAACAAAGCTCACTTTAACGTTCACACACGACTACACAACACTCCCATTGTGCGGGGTGTGGGCAGGAAGTGACAGCCCAGTTCTGTTTGTCTATCATATTTTAGGAGAACCAACTGGCAGGGATCCAGGCTCTGTGTGGCCTGACGCCCACGCCCCCTGCTCTGTTCCTCTCCAAGTCATCATTGGCCAATGGCCGTTAAGCTTCTCAAACTGCTCCAATTTGCAGATGTTTTTTTTCTCCCCCTCGAAAATGAATACAAGATGTGCCCAAATCTCCGGCACATCTTGAGAAAATAGGCCCAGCTGGAGGATTTCTGTGCTGTTATGATTGTACAGCTTCCCAGACCCAGAGGAGAGATGTGATTCGTGCTTTTCTGGCAATCCCATGGCCTAATAATTTTTCCGTATACGTTCCAGTTTCAATTTTGGCCGGGCACTGGAAAGGGAATATAAAACAGATCTATATACGGCAGCATATCTGTGCACGTGTGTGTGGGCATATGTGCATGTTCCAGTGTGAGAATGTAGTATGTAAGTATGTAGGCTTGTGTGAATGTGTATATGAGTGTCTCAGACGCATAACTCTCCATCTCCGAGACTGGAACTGGCACAGCAAAAAGCACTTCTCCAAAGTTGATTTTTGCAAGGGTGTTGTGGGCAGGTTTCCTGACCCAAATGCTCTCCCACCATTCAGTCTGAATCAAGTCTGCTGTGTTGAGAGGAGAGATCTTCCTCAAGACTGCTTGCAGGCTCAGATCTGTCCTTCAAAAATAGGGTCTCTCAAGTGACTATGGCCACTGATAACGTGAGCAAATCATTCTCCAGGACATGCTGAGATCCAAATTTGGACCCCACAAAGTCCTAACAGCGTCATCATTTGCCTTGAGATGTAGGGCAGAGGGTCATCTCAAGGAAGATACTAGCATTTCCTGAACTCTGAAATATCAGGGTGACTCAGATCCCCTTTCATCAAAGCCTTTGCTAAAGGCAAATTCTTCCATTTGGGTCTTTTGCTGTCCAGCAGACCTCCAACACGCAACACCTAAAGAGAGCCTACCTCCCACAGTATACGAGCATCTCAAGGACTCACGTAAATGTCCCCGACACTGGGGTACAGAGTTCAGGCTTTGAAACTCAAAACAAAGTCATCCCATTTTACCCTGAAAGGGAGCCATGTGCCTCTCCCACTGGCCACTGCCAGGGAACCAATTGTAATGCATCTGTTGGCCTTGCCTTATAGGAAGCGTATGTGATGGCCAGTGTGGACAACCCTCATGTGTGTCGCCTCCTGGGCATCTGCCTGACCTCCACCATCCAGCTCATCACACAACTGATGCCCTATGGCTGCCTCCTGGACTATGTCCGAGAGCACAAGGACAACATCGGCTCTCAGTACCTACTCAACTGGTGTGTGCAGATTGCAAAGGTAAGCACAAGGGAGCTCTGGCTAAAGGGCTGCACAAGAAGCCGGCGGCAGCTTTAGGACGCAGGATCAATGCTTCTGTGTGGTACAAAGTACCTTGACCTGCTGCACCCTGCCCTGGTCTTCCAGGAGTGACAGAGGTCATTTGTAAGAGAGAGCACATGGAAAGTCAATCTGGACCTCTGGGTTCCCTGGGGAGATATGTTTGCGTCTTTGCTTTAGATTAAGTTCAATTGCTTGGCTTTAGCACAGAACCAGTGCCCACACACCTTGGCACTGGGTGTGTGTCATTGTTGGATGTTGTCCTTTTTTTTTTTTTGTCTTGAGTTCTTCTTGGAGGACACTGTGGTGGTTTTTAGCTCAGTATGGTGGTTTAACTAAGTTAGGACTTTATAGTAAGGTCAGCAATGCAGGGTGAGGTCAGAAGAAGGAGGAATAAGATGGAGATGGCCAAGCAGTGGTGGTGCACACCTTTAATCCCAGCACTCGGGAGGCAGAGGCAGGTGGATCTCTGTGAGTTCGAGGCCAGACTGGTCTACAAGACCTAGTTCCAGGACATGCTCAAAGCTACACAGAGAAACCCTGTCTCGAAAAACAAATCAAAGCAACAACAGAAAAGGATGGATATGGTTTGTACAGGTGGACATGGCAAGGACTAACACAATGCCTGGTCTGCATATCTGAGGAGGCCAGCAGAAGGAAGGGCTACTTCTGTGTCTCCCACCACAATCATATTCCAAAGCCAGAGACTGGCTGAGGGAGCATACATCCCCTCCACCCCTGTGGGCTGAGGATGAGCACAGAACAACAGACCAAATATTTAACTGTTCATAGGCTTCCAAAGGACCCAACTTTCATCTCAAGTTTCTCCCATCTCAACCTCAGTCCTGCATCATCTTTTAGCACCAAACTTGGAAAGTTTGGTTTATTTACTATCTGTAATGGCACTTTTTTTTAAACATGGTTGAATCAAAGGCATCTGTGGTAAAGCCTGATCTCTAAGTATGTGTCTCCCGTCCCATCCCCTTCAGACAGCTGTGTATGTTGTTGAAGGATGCACAAGGAACCACAGGAGCAGAGGCAAATGGGCTCCCAGATCTGGGTCATTTCTCACTTCTTACAGACCCTGCTCACCATAGCAGTTGCTCCTGGCGTGCAGTAAGGTGTGCTCTCCTTTCTCAGTTGACCTCCTAGTTTACTCTGCTTCCTTTATTTCCACATGCCAATAAGATATGGTTTATTCTTGAGTCTGTAACCTCTTTCCCCAACTGCATCCCCAGAATGGGAAGACTACCATAATTCTACGTTCCCTATGGCCAGCTTATCCTGCTTGACTACTGATGCCCAGTTCAGCAGAGGTTCCTGGAGACTTAGCGTCTCAGGTTCCCCAAGAGTGAGTCTTCTTAAGGATGATGCCCAGCTGAGAGTAGAATGCCTGCCTACCATGTGTAAGGCCCTGGATTCCATCCCTGACACACACACACACACACACACACACACACACACACACACACACCCTCCAGGTTGGCAGATGGACCAATCAGACTGCAAGGATAATGTCATCCACTTACCTTGACAGAGAATCTCTGTGAGTTTTGTCCACTAGGCTTACGATTTCAGCACTATAAATTCAAATCTTGATTCCGACATTCATGAGTTGGGTAAGCTGGGCAAGCTGCTCAGTCTTCTTCAGCTGCTGGGTGCTGGCGTGTTCCGCCATCTGTCTTTGTGCATGGTAGGACAGAGAACAGCCAGTCTGTCACCTGCTTTGGGTTCCAGTATTCATCCGTTGCTTACTGAATGCTCCCTTCTTTCGTCTTCTCGTTTCTCTCTGGCTAAACAAGCTCAGCAGTGGATAAAATCAGGGTAGCTCTAACTTGATGTGTTTGGATCCAGATGTCTATCAATTTTGCTTTATTTGAAAGTAGCCCCCATTTTTCTGTTTCTGATTTTGAGTCTTTTCTCCTCCTCCCTTGTATCTTCACTTTCACTTTGGAAGTTTGAGTGACTTCCTAACCACCCTCTGAAAGCATGATGGTGTCCACCACAGACAGCAATTCTGCATAGGGTGGTTACCATTCAAGCTTGAGTTGCCAATGTTTCTGAGGTTCCACTGTCTCTTAAGATGGTGTCTACATATTACTAATCATAATATCCTCATGTTATTTAAATCCACTGTTGTAATGTTGTACTTTGCTTATATTATTTTGACTGGAATTCTTTCCATGTTTGGGTCAATTCATTCTTTGCCTGTGGTATGCCTGCTTGGGAATTCACAAGGAAGCCTTACTGTGCAATACTGAACTAGCCAAGTGGTGGAGTGTGGACCCATAAAGGGGAGGAGCAAAAACCTTACCTACCACTAAACAGCCCTCCCTGGCACTGCCCCCACACCTCCCTGCCACACTTTTATGCTGCTGTTTTTATATTTGGAACTCTAAGCCCAAGCAGTGTTGTCTGCTGGGCTGGTGGCTCATCTTGTTGCCTGGTCTTTGGCTGCTCTTATATAGGTAGCCACAGCTGCAATGGTTTCCTTTGGCCTTCACAGACTCCTTTGCCATAAAAAGAAAAGCCTAGGCAGTTTGGATGCTCACCTTACCAGACCTGGAAGGAGGTGGGTGGTCTTTGGACTTTCCACAGGGCAGGGAACCCTGACTGCTCTTCGGGCTGATGAGGGAGGGCAACTTGATTGGGGAAGGGGGAGGGAAATGGGAGGCGGTGGCGGGGAGGAGGCAGAAATCTTTAATAAATAAATAAAAAATTTAAAAAAAAAAGAAAAGAAATTAGACGGTGCATAGCTAAATGCCATTTCAATCCCCGATGTGCAAAGCAGGTAAAGAGACATTAAACAATAGGAACTATCAAAATATAAGGCAGAGTATGGCAACAACATCTATGTTTTTCTTTACATTTAATCATGTTGAATGTCATCATGAATTCTTATGTGCAGTTATGTGCACACATGAGAGAGTTAATGAAACATGAATATATTTTAAAAAGTTTATATGTTCATAATCATCTGCAAAGAAGAATGATTAAACTTTATGTTTATTTACCACAAAAAAAAAAAGAAAATACACAGTGAAGACCACCTTATACTGAAGTAAGAATTATGTCCTATACACTTTTAAAGTAAAGTTTTGTGTGGAGTCACCATTTATAGAGAAGTAATTTCATAGTGGAATTATATATGAAAATTGTTTAAGACTTTGTGGAGCACAGACTGTGATTCTTGATTTACCACTTGGAGAATGGGATCATAATAGATTATGGTCTCTTGGTGGCAACCTATCTCAGTACTAAACAGTTTTCCTTCACAGGAACAAAGGAAACCTTCCCAGAAGCATTTAGTGGCTGAGCACAAACTAACATCCTAGCATTTCAAAGTAGGATCTATTGACTCACAAACACCTTCGCTGACCCACAAAAGCTTTGACCAGCTTCTGAAGTTTTCTAGATACAAGTTAATTGTCTCAGCTAACCTACCAAGAAGCTCAAAAATGAAGGCTGGGAAGAAGGAAAAGAAAGATGGAGAGAGAGGGGAGGCAGTTGGGGAAGAAACCAGTATAGGACTGAAAGACTGTAAGTGAATTCTTCTCTCCTTACCATTTATGGCAAAAAAAAATGGATTTTCTTCTCTACATATAACCTGTTGAACCTCAGGAGACTAAGTAAGGAAGGGTTATGGAGTCTCCTAAGCTCCTCGCTCCAGCACTTACCACAAGCTTCCACTTAGTGGGATGAGTTGCTTAAGTGTGGACATTCCTATTGGAATAAGACAACTGGTAAATCCAAAACTATATCGCTTCAAAACTAAGGTCACGAAATACAATTTCAGCTTGGCAAACACCACTGCTGTCCGCACCCTTCACGCCTACATTATTGCAGAGCCCTGCAATAAGCAAATTTGCACAAGCTAGTCATTTTCCCAGACCCTGGACAGCAGAGATTTTCTTGTCGCTGGGATTGACATCTCACAGAATTGAGCTTTTGGGCAAACATTTGTCTGACGATGATGCCTGTACATGATCCTAGGACCAGGGTTTTGTGGAATATCCAAGACCACTGTTTGAGGCAGGGATTCTCAGGAAGACTGGTTTATGAGAGACCACAACTCCAGGAGCACCAAAGTACGTTTAAGTCAATCTTAGTTTTAAGTTTCTACAATAAAAACTAAGTATCGTTTATCCCTAGAGTTGTGAATTAATATTTTTGGAGTGTAGTTTATCATGGGTAATGAATGGAAGCCTAGGAAGCCAAAACTCCTGTAGGGAAAGCTGCAGCCATGGGGCTCCATCATAGTAGAGGAGAAGGGACAGGAGAAGATGAGCAGAATGGATAAGAACTAAAACAGGAGCTGGTATCTGTGTAGATGCGTGCAGATGTGTAGCTGATACCTGTGTAGATGATGCAAGGCCCTGGCCTGCTCCAAATACCATCAAATATGATGCTTCCTACTCCGGTGCCAGTTGGACTCTGGACCACTCAGATCTGCACCCTCAACCATGGCTTCTGCAGACTGCAAGGGAGGGCTATGCGTTAGTGTTTGGGTGGACCTCCAATCTCAGCGACTGAGAACACAAAGCAGAGAGGGATTCAACGTACCCATTGCTCCTGTCCACAGAAAGAATGGCTTAAAAGATCCATTTGCCTTGAAAACACACACACACACAACTCATAAATGACTGCACAATACAACAGTACCCATGCTAAAAGGACCAGATATTTGTTTTACTTCAATTATGTTAATTTGTTTTCTTTTAGCCTTCAACTTAAAAATTATAATTAAATGTAAGTCGTCAACATAAACGGAGCCCTTTAGAGTATAAGCATCAAAAGCATGCTCGTTAAACCCCAGCGAGTCTCAGAATGAGCATTTAACAGTATACACACCTGCTCACAAGCCTACATTCTTTTCCTGTGCTTGATGCTAAAGCACAGAAGCACTCCCCGCCATCCCTAGCTCCCCTCCTTCCTTGCACAGGAAAGTGTGGGGGCCACTAAGTCTGGGATTATCCTTATCGTGGTTTCTAGGGCAGAACAGAAGTGGATCCTGCTCCAGCCTCTCTGAACTTTGCCCAAGACATGTGGGATGTACAACCCTTGGGAAATTGGTCTTTAAATGTTACTCTCTGCTCTCAGCCCTTTCTTGTCCTGCAGGGTTATGTGGCAGAAAGCCCTTTGGTATCCCTGTGAGGCACACAACTAGGCCAGCTCTTTTAAGCTGAAGTTCCAGCATGGAACTCTTCAAGTTTGCTTCTTAACTTCAGCTTTTCAGAAAACCACTTTTGCTGTCCTGTAGCAATTAAACAAAAATAAATTAGCTAAACTCAATTAAAGTAAAAAGAATCAGGAAATGGTCCTCCCAGGAGTCTCCCCCCCACACACACACACACACCCCGCCACCCCAGGAGCCAATGCTCATATTACTATTTAGATTCTGAGAGTTCATAAGCAATATTACAGCGCTTATCTTTAGTGACCTGTTAAAATATAACCCTGTTTGGTTCGGAAATGGTCTCTCCAACTGCTTTGAAAGCGCAGGGCAGAGTGAAGTGGGTGGACTTCTGTCTAAGTTCCAGTGGATCTAATCTCGCTGCCCCCAGTTTATCTGACTTAAGACCTTTGCGGAGCTGTGGACCTCAGAGCATGTGGGCACTCTCCTCTGGCTTTTCCAAGACTCTTCTGAGGAAATCTTTGTTTACAGTGAAGCCATGATGTCCCTTTAAAGCCCTGAGCCTGTGGGTGTCATGAGCCAGCGGGACTCCCCGGGTTTATCAGACTCACACAATGTCAGGAAGTCCTTGACACACCACCAAGTACTAGATTTTTGTTGTTTTGATTTTGATAACACAAGCAGCTTTGGCTCAGACAGGCAGGTTTCATTCACAGACCACAGCAGGGGAAATTAGGACCAATTCCCATGGTATGTGGAGACTGTGAACTTGTCTGAGGAGCAGCATGATGGCAGTCTCTAACAAGTGGCTGGCCCTGCAGGTACCCACACAGAGAGGCTGGCTCACTATGGTGGCAGCCAGTGCATCCTCGGGACTTGGACGTGGCTGCTATCATTCATTAAATTATTCATTCTTTAAGTAAGTGCTCAAGATGTGAACCAAATCTATGTGGAGCATTTTACTGTTGTTTCAGACAGAGTCTCCTAGAGCCCAGACTGACCTTGATTCAAGGGTATCCTTGGCCCCTTGATCCCCTTAACACTACCTGTGAAGTACCAACTACAGGTGCGCCCCACCATGCCTGGGTCTCTGTTAAACATTTAAAGCAGTGAAATAAAAGTCAATACAGGTAGTGGTATGGAGTTTAAAATGTCCTCTCAAGCTCTCCTTGTGAGTGTAATAAACGGACAAAGACAAGACGCTTTAGACAGCAGCAGAGGAAGAGAGAAGGTGACTGGCCCCCTACACAGAGACTGGAATGTGACTCGTCGCTTTAAGCCTGTGCTGTGTCCCCACAGTAGATCCCAACATGAAGAATGGATGACACGGTGGATAAGCATAGAAGACTGCAGTGATGAGGCAAGCAGGCCTGCTTTTCGTCCCGCCCAGCTTCCGCACAGCTAGCTTTGCACCCGAAATAATTACACGGAAAACTGTATTCTTTTAAACATTGCTTGGCCCATTAGGTCTAGCCTCTTACTGGCTAACTCTCACATCTTGATCAACCCATTTCTATTAATGAGAGTAGCACCACGAGGTGGTGGCTTACTGGGAAGGATCTTAACCTGCTTCCATCTTGAAGAGGAGAGCTATAGCGTCTGCTTGACTCAGCTTTCTTTTTCCCAGAATTCTGTTCTGTCTTCCCCGCCTACCTATATTCTGACCTATCAGGTCAAGCAGTTTTCTTTATTAATTAAACAATGAAACAACAGATAGATAGAAGACCCACCTACATCAGAGGACAGCAAGGGTGAGAGAGGTAGGGATGGGGGAGAGGTGAGAAGAGAAAGGGGGCAGGGAGGTCAGAGGGGAAATTGAGACAGAGAGGTGGGGAGAGAACCAGTGAGGACATTCTATGCAGGCAGAGGGCCACGTGTTATCACCCCCTTTTCTAGTGGGGAAAAGGTCATCACATTTCCTATGTAGATTCCTTACTCTTACAAGACACAAGAATGCCACAGACCAGAACAGTTACAATTCCATAAATCAGAGATGCCTGGAGCCAATAAGGAGGCAGGCTCTGAATTGCAATCAAACAAGAGAAAGGGGCAGAGAAAATAAGTCATGTGATTGGGCATGTTTCTCTGGCTTCTGTTCTTTCCTGTCCATTCGCCCCCACATCCCTCAGCAATTCCTAACTTAGGAAGTGCTAGTCCAGAAAAGACTCAGCCAGTTTCCTCTTGAGTAGACATGAGTACTCCTCACTTTTATTTCTTTGTACCTGCAAACCTTCAAAAGAAAAAACATACACTGAACAGCATCTAAAACCTGTAGGCACTTCCTAAATAATATGATAGAGTGGGGGATAGTTCTTGTTCACAAGAGACCTGGACAGTTATTGTATTTTCCAAGGGAAGAGAGACTACAAGGGTTTCTAACGTTGAGTTTTTGGATAGCATCCTCCTGGAAAGCTACTTTCTCAAGATGGCTGGTTCTGCCCTCAAAATGAACATTATTCCATTCTGAAAGACCAAGCCAATGGTAATTTTTTTATGTGAGAATCTGTGCAAAATCAAGCAAATAGTTTGCCCAGAAGTTTGCAGGATGACTCCTGTCTATAGGTACACTCTGACAACGCAGTAAAGTGGAGGTGCTTCCACCATCACGAAAACACTTTGACAAGAAGAGTTGGTTAAAACCTCACTCATTTCCATGGTGTCCTCCCCAAGCCCTGCTGTAGGTCAGCTTTATATAGGAGAGTTCATAAAGTATCAGGCTAGAGCACAAAGATGTATTTACAAATAGAGGAAAGCACATAAGACCCCAGCACACTTGACTCCTTTGCACCCGTCCCTCCTGACGAGTCTGGCCCTGTGTCAGCAGACCCCAGCAATATAAACTCCAGGGGAGCCCAGCTCAACTGATCCCACACTAGAGAAGGAGCAGAGCCCAAAAGTGATGACCACTGGCCAGCAGGGAGGAAAACTGCCTGTGACAGGGACCCCGGAAGGTTTGAGCGAAGACAACGGTTCACAGGCTTCTGGGGACTCACTGTGCCTCGGTGTCCTGGCTACATCTCAAGCATTATTTCTTTATTGCTGTTACATCAATGATTCCAATTGCAGCAGAATTGCTCAATTTATCACCTCCATGGCAGCCAAGGAGGTGGTAAAAGATGGTGCCTTGTAAATCATATTCAATGCCCATGTCCTTTTACAAAAAAAAAAAAAACTCCACTGGAAAGACTTCTTTGTTGGCTGTGATTCACAGAAGACTGCCTAAGGAAAATGGCAAAAGTAGGCCTGAAATCCAACAAGGAATCCTGCTCTGCCCTAGCCTAGTGAGTTTGTGTTAGCCCCCTTAAAATAGGAAAGACCTGATGCCTGAGGCCTCACAGCAAGCTGTAGTGGAAACAACAACCTCAGGTTTGCAGCCAACAGCTGAGTCTTACTCAACCACTAGCCTTTTCTGTGTGGAACTTGAGTATCTGGCTAGAGAAAAGTTCCTGATCGCATGTGGTTATAGCTCCGTTCACTTGTCATTCATTCAGGATAATTACTAATGTTTACCAACTGCAAGTTGCAAAGTATGAAACTAACAGCTTCTTCCCTGGTGTGGAACAGCCCAGGGATTCTTACGGACTTCACCTTGAGTCCAGGTGCATGAGCACTGCCTTCCCAGGACCCTGGGGTCTCCTCTGGATGGTTCACTCCCTCACTGCGAGGCCCTCTGTCTTTCAGGGCATGAACTATCTTGAAGATCGGCGCTTGGTGCACCGTGACTTGGCAGCCAGGAATGTCCTGGTGAAGACCCCACAGCATGTCAAGATCACAGATTTTGGGCTGGCCAAACTGCTCGGTGCTGACGAGAAAGAATACCATGCTGAGGGAGGCAAAGTAAGGACCTAGTAGCAGCAGATCGGGAAGTATTTCCCTGACAACCCAGACCCATCCCCCCCACCCCCTGTCAGCTGTGGGCCACCTTTGCCAACCACTCCGAGTGGTCATAGGAGCTGCCACCATGACCTTGGGTCTAGCCTACTTTGTGAGTGGAGTTTGGTGAGAGGCCAAAGAGAGCAAGCCCCCATCTCCAGGTGACAGTGACATAATAACAACTGTTGAGTTCTACTGCCTCCTCCAGGAAAAAAAAAAAAAAAACACCCTTCAGAAAAACCAGTTGGGAAATACCATAGCTAATTTAGTAGTACCCTCTCTTGAGACTCATGTTCAATGAGCTGCGTTGTTCTGGGAGTTCCGGTGAGTCTGTTGACTCATGCTGGAGAATGGCAGTGAGGGGGCTGGCTATCTTCCCTCTCTAATGTCTTCAGTCCCTTCAAGGCCTCGTCACAGCCATGAGGGGTGCACAGGCCTGCCAGACTCTCCAGATGACCCCCAGCCCTCCCTAGCTACAGTCCTCTTGTCATGCTGACAGCACGGCTCTAAATAGCACTGTCAACCCCGTGAACTCTGTTATTGGAAACATACCCAAAGTCTAGGATGGAGGGCTGTAGGGAAATACCACAGCCTTAGTTCATCAAAATAGGCTGTTGCTCAAAACGCTCTCGGTCACAGCTTTCATGACGTGGTTCTGGGACCCACCTGTTCTCTGGTGTATTTTTAAAAAATCCCTGCTGAGCGGGAGCAGAGACCCTAAGCCTGGTAGGGAGGTCACGTGACTTTCCTCATTAGTCATTTGTCATTACACCTAGAAGGACTACATTTTTTTTTTCCGCTGTAAGCTGATAGTCTTCTTGCTGCTTTTCCTCACTTTGTCCCAAGGTGCCGATCAAGTGGATGGCCTTGGAATCAATTTTACACCGAATTTATACACACCAAAGTGACGTCTGGAGCTATGGTGAGTCAAACCTCTGACGCTAATGAATTTGTACTAAGGCTAAGCTGGTTCCTATTATTTGCTAATTGACATTATATGCCCTGACATGCAAGTGTTACCTTTCAAGACAGTGGGCATTCATAATGGAGTTGCTGTCTATCTACCGTCCTAAGAGAATCTGACAAAGGAAATGAAGCTTTAGCTGCCACACCAAGGATCGCTAGAGACAATCAGGAACTCCTGCTGCAGGGAAGGTCATAAGGGGAAAAGGACCAGAATGTAGGTTAAGCCTCTGCCTGCAGAAGTCAAACAGATATAAGCTCTTGCTTTGAACTTGAAAGGAATGAAAGGAAAGCAGCAAAGGAAGCATCTCTGATAGATAAATGTTTTCTCATGAAACGCCCAAGACTGTTGGTTCATGTCATATTTGATTTAATATCTCTGTGCCAAAGAGAATAGCTTGACAAGGGTGAACCATGAGGATATGTAGGAAGTAAATGAGAACAGGAAAACAGTTACCGTGTGCTGCTCATAAAAGACCCACCTCATCCGGGTCCAGTTCTTCTAAGTACATCATAGCCATGCCCAGGACTTCGCTTCATCTGAGCGGGGTGACCACTCATGCCAAGCCTGCTTTGCATGTTCTTCCCTTGTCTTGGGTCTGTTGTGTCTTCACCAGTAATACCCTTGGTTGCTGTGTCAGGCACTTGATCCTTGAATTCCCCACCAGCAATTCATAAAAAAGTTGGAAAACACTGTCGTTATGAAACACAACTCTCACCTCAAAGGGAATGAAGGATGATTTATTCTGAACCAACCATGGGAGGTCAATCACCAAAGAACACAAATTCAGGTTAGCCTGAACATCTCCTTGGGAAGCAGATCTAGCAGATTGTATTAACTACAGGACAAAGAACATTATGTATCAAATGCTTTGCCGTTTAAAGCCATATTCATATGGGCCTTTTTTCCACTACTGTGAATGTAAGGTTCTCAGGGCAGCTGGGTAAGTGGATGGACCTTATGCTGTGGCAAACTCATATTCCACAGTTGTCCTTATCTTTAGGGTTATTATTGAACTCTTCTCCTTGTCAGTCAACAACTATATGTCTCACATTAAACTAAACATTTGATGTCGAAGACCTTGCTAGGTACTTGAAGCCAGGCTATGAAACAGATGCTACTATCCTACTTGAAAGGCAAACCAAAGGCATCAGTAGTCAAACCCAAAGGCTCCAAAGCTATAGAAACATACGTTTTTAAATACTTAGCCACATTAATGACTAAAGATTAGATGATGTGCTGACCATAAACTCACGAAGCAATAACTTTCTTTGCCTGCTTTGTCTGCTCAGGCGTCACCGTGTGGGAACTGATGACCTTCGGGTCCAAGCCTTATGATGCAATCCCTGCTAGTGAGATCTCATCCATCCTGGAGAAGGGAGAACGCCTTCCACAGCCGCCTATCTGCACCATTGATGTCTACATGATCATGGTCAAGTGTGAGTGCCTGGGGCGACCATCCACAATCTTGTAGGACGGCCTGAAAGGGCATAACTACTCTTAGCCAAATAACCAAGGCCGTCATTTCCTTGAAGAAACAACATCACTCTTTAAGGCAGGCACACAATTCCAGAAACACCATAAACACCTCCTGCAAACATTCTTTAGGAATCACTTGCTTGACTCATCCTGACCTCATATTTTCCCATCTTTGCAACCAAATAAACCAAAGTCTTTCATAAGCCATTATTCCAAAATATTCTATTCTCTGAGTTGCTCAATAACCTTACAAAGTTGCCTTACGTTCTGAGACCTGTTGCCAGAGAGACTTAATGTTTTTAAATGCCTAACAATGAGTAACCAGGGGACTTTGAGAGAATCAACATTTCTGCTCTGGCTTAAACCTTTCAAACAGTGGATTTACGTGAGATCTCTGTGGCAGAGCTGTTCATCATTTTAATCTCAATAGGAGCATGCCTTTGGATCAGGGCTACTCTTCCACACAAATCACAAGTGTGCTCAGCTCAGAAAATAACCTTACCCACGGGATAGCACTGGCATAAAAACATAGCACAGGAATGTGACAGTCATTGTTGCAGCTTGATGTGATAAAACATGGACCAAAAGCAACTTGGAGAGAAACATGTTTATTTGGCCTGCCGCCCACTATCCATTGTCAAGGAAAACAAGGGCAAGAACTCAAAATCAGAACCTGGAGGTGGGCACTGGCTTGCTCTCCCTGGTTCACTCAGCCTGCATTCTTACACAGCTGAAAACCACCAGCCTAGGGGTAGCACCACCCACAGTGGGTGGGACCCTCCTCACACTACTCATTAATCAAGAAAATGTCCCACAGGCTTGCTGACAGGCCAATCCAACAGAGGCATTTCCTCGGTTAAAGTTTCTTCTTCCCAGATGACTCTAGTTTTTCTCATAGTGACAGAAACCAACCAGCACAGCTGTGCTTATGTAAGTAACAATGTATCTCTGAACTTTAGACCTGAGAGCCCATCTGTTTTCACTGCATTGGTTTGTGCTGAGGAAGCTGAGGCCCAGAAAGGTTACATGATTTGTCTAAGGTCACATTGCAGTTTGGCCTAAAATACTTTGACATCCAGTTGAAAAAAATGTGAATCCCGAGAGGCACAGGGATTTCTAGCCCACAGTTTATCCTCCTCATCGCTGAGTCTATATTTAGATCATTGTGTAATCCAATGCACCCACATGGCTATTAGATATAGCTTCACACAGAAGGCACTTGCTTTATGCGGCCCTAGGTTCAGTCCCAGCACTGCAAGATAAATAAATAACAGGACATGGATGCAGCCTTGCCATTTGTGTGAATGGAAATTGATTGTAGAAGGCCTTGATATTTAATCTGGTTTCCAGTCTGGAAGGCTATGGGGTAGGGACAATAAAATCACGAAGGCATGCCAAAGTCAGCGTAATTTAGTCGTGATTGCCTGCGACAATATTCTGTAGTCACTGAAGATTGTAAGGCAAGAATGCTGTCTAGGGAGAAGAAATGTAGAAATATTAGAGTATGTTATTGTTACTGTGACCTAAAATTAGTGTATAGGGCTGAGGATGAATGCATACGTCCCTGAGTTCTAACCCGGGGTGACAACAACAACTTCTAACCGACTTTGAGGACCAACCTGTAGCAAGGAGCTGCGGGCCACATTCCTGCCGCCCAGCTCCTGGCCGCCAGCTAGCTTATGCCCCAAAATAATTACACGGAAACTGTATTCTTTTAAACACTGCTTGGCCCATTAATTCCAGCCTCTTATTGGCTAGCTCTTACATATTGATCTAACCCATTTCTAATAATCTGTGTAGCCCACAAGGTGGCTTACCAGGGAAGATCTTAAACTGCGTCTTTCTGGAGCATTCTGTTCTGTCTACTCTGCCTACCTAATTTTCTGTCCTATCAGGCCAAGCAGTTTTCTTTATTAGTTAACCAATGAAAGCAACAGATAAGATACAAGACCCATTTCCATCACCAACCAATGTCAGCTCTGTGCTGAGGTTGAAAAGTTGGCCCCAAAGATTATGTCTTCACCATTCATTTGCCTAGAAAGATCACAGGGTAAGTGCTTCAAGCAGTGTTCTCTGTAGTTTCTTCCAGGGTGCTAATCGCTCTGCTTTCCTTCATTTCTTTCAGGCTGGATGATAGATGCCGATAGCCGCCCAAAGTTCCGAGAGTTGATTCTCGAATTCTCCAAAATGGCCCGAGACCCCCAGCGCTACCTTGTTATCCAGGTATCAGGTCACAGTTTGCACTTCCATTTCCAAAATTCCTCCAATAGCTCCTGATACCACTGTGGTGGTTCAGCACAGCCTGGGGGATGCTTTCCTGTGTGTTGGAGCTGCTTCAATTACAACCCAGTGATTCTGTACTACATTGGGACCAGGGGTAGATCCCATCCAACTCCAAGTAGCCATGCCATTTGAGCAGTCCTACCTGGACCCAACCTGTTCTTCCGGTTCACATGTCAGTCGCCTTACATTTTGGCTTCACTGTCATGGCTTCCATCCCTGACTCTGTATGCATCCTTGTGCCACGTGTACAACCAATCATTCCATTTCCTTATCTAATTCTGAAATAACAAAACCAAGGTCACTTGGCTATGTGGATTTTAAGTTTCAGTAAAATAATATATGCAAAGCACATTGCATAACATTGTGTAGGGGACAGTAAACTGTTCCCAGTGCTTCTTTTTCTCCTTTCTCTTAAGCGGTTGCCATATGCAGGCTGTCAGAATCAGGAGATTTGTGGGTTTATTACCTTGCAAAATATCCACACTTTAATATGGAAAGAGCTGTGTGTGGATCTGAGAACCGCAGAGTTTGCCCCATATAAACTAACAAACTTGCAGGTTCCTGTTGATAAAAACCCTTACTCCTGTAGCCAGAGAACAGAAAAGCAACTCTGTTGCCCCTTCTAACGGTCTCAAAATCTCTGCACCAGGGGGATGAAAGGATGCATTTGCCCAGCCCAACAGACTCCAACTTTTACCGAGCCCTGATGGACGAAGAGGACATGGAAGATGTGGTTGATGCCGACGAGTACCTCATTCCACAGCAAGGCTTCTTCAACAGCCCATCCACGTCTCGGACTCCCCTCTTGAGTTCTCTGGTATGCGAGCGCTCTCTCTCTCTCTCTCTTCTCTCTCTCTCTCTCTCTCTCTCTCTCTCTCTCTCTCTCTCTCTCTCTCTCTCTCTCTCTCTCTCTCTCTCCTGATTTAAATTGATTTGGTTTCCATTTTCTAGATTATATTTGGAGAAAAAGAAGTAAATTTTAACAAATGGAAGCATCATAACCAATAGTTTATGTAGTCATTTTGTTGCCTCGTTTTTCTAAAGCTGCCATTCAAGACAAAAATTCTCTTCTCCAAAATGCATTTGCTTTCATCCAAAGCAGTAAACACCTTGAAATATTTCTACTCTGTGAGACCTACCTCCTGCAACTGCGGGGAATGGGTGAGAATGGACCATTGTACCATGAGCAACATTGCTTTTTTTTTTTTTCCAGAGTGCAACCAGCAACAATTCCACTGTGGCATGCATTAATAGAAATGGGGTATGTATGAACACGATATAAACCAGAATCAAATAAGATGGTTTTCAAGCCCTGTTACTCAGGGAGCGTGCCCATCTCTGCCCACATCGTATGGACCTTCCTTCCTGCCTTTTCCACATCATAGCTTCTTTGACTGAAACCCTAAGACCAGGAATTAGTGATAACTTATCACATGACCACGGGAGGTGCAATTCATAGGCAGCCAGCATCAGCCTCACCTGGCAGCCATTAGAAGTAAAGATATTCAGGCCTCCAGCAGACCCATGAGCAGGATCTGCGGGGGTGTCACCAGTGTGGGCACAAGCCCCCCAAGTCACCCTGAACACAAGGAAGTGCCGTGCTTCAGCCTGTGCCTGCGCTGTGCTGTCCGCGAGCCGCCACACCACTAATTCCATTTTAAATAACGCGAAATAAAACATGAAAATCAGCTCACCACACATTCCAGGCATTCAGGGGCCACATGTGGGCTGGGACTGCCTTATTATGGAACACAGATGCCAAGGTGCCCCAATCCCTTCAGCACATTCTGTCAGATGTACTGACATGATCTGCCTCTAGCCCACCAGACCGGGTGTCCCTTCGGAGCCTTTCAGAAATCTGTTCTCCCAGACTCAGACTCCGGTGCGTTTACTCTCTCCGTGTCTGTGACACCTGACTACGTAGCCCAGCAGGCCTTGAACTCACAATCCTCACGGCTCAGCCTGCAGAGCTCTAAAATCACAAGCCCGTGCCAGCCACTTGGACGTGCGTTTTAACAAGACCGCAGGCGAAGTTAATCTATAACGAGGTCTGAGTAACTAATCTTCCCTGGAGTAACCTTGCCGAATTCTCTTCCCAGCAGAGCTGTCGTCTCAAGGAAGACAGCTTCTTGCAGCGGTATAGCTCCGATCCCACTGGTGCCTTAACGGAGGACAGCCTAGACGACACGTTCCTCCCTGCGCCGGGTGAGTAGCTTGCTCAGGAAGCGGTCATTGGCCGTGGTGTCTACTCTCATTTCCTCAGGCACCAGCCAGGAGTTTCTTTCCAAGTCATCCAGAGGGGGAGACTGGCAAATGTGCAGACGTGTCGGGAATGAGAACTGTGTCCAACACAAGTTACAGCTCAGTTTTTCACTCACACACACACACTCACAGACACTCATACATACACACACTCACACACACCCTACACGTCTTCCTTTAAATTTACAAAAACCACATAGGCCCGCTGCTTTGCGAAGAACAGAAAATCTCACAGTTTCTTTGGGAATCTCCATAGGATTCCCAGAACTTCCTTGCCCTCTGACGTCATGTGTCTCACTGAAGATGTTTGCAGAATTCACCAAAATTTTGGGGCCGTGAAATTCTGCTTTGGGAATCTTTGGACAAAGCTTTGCTAGTTCATATGTGCTTTCTTTTTCATTTCAGAATATATAAACCAGTCTGTCCCCAAAAGGCCAGCAGGCTCTGTACAGAACCCTGTCTATCACAATCAGCCCCTGCATCCAGCCGCTGGCAGGGACCTGCATTATCAAAATCCCCATAGCAACGCCGTGGGCAACCCTGAGTATCTCAACACTGTCCAGCCTACCTGTGTCAGCGGTGGATTTGACAGCCCTGCCCTCTGGGCTCCCAAAGGCAGCCATCAAATGAGCCTGGACAACCCTGATTACCAGCAGGACTTCTTTCCCCAGGAAGCCAGGCCAAACGGCATCTATAAGGGCCCCACGGCTGAAAATGCCGAGTATCTACGCGTAGCACCAACAAGCACTGAGTTTATTGGAGCCTGACATGGAGGGGTGTCACACCAGCTATAAAATCTCCAGACTTATCATTACCCCAGGACCAAGCCATGGCAGCACCTCCAAACAGCCATGCCCATGTTGTGCCAAATGTCAGACCCTCGGACTGGTTTGCAACAGTAACTTTGATGGGCTCTGTCTTTGAGCCGAGCAGTGGGCCCCTCCCCTGATGCGCTTTGGGAAGTTGAAGGTACATTTTTTTAACCCTTCAAACTGTGAAGATTCTAGAAAAAGGCATCCATCATGAATGTAGTCCATCGGGACGGAAGTTTACCTCATGGTGAGGTGCACGGGGAAGAAAACACACATATGGAGATTTGCTGCACAGGGACCTTTGGATTCTTATTTTCTTTATTGATTTGATTCATGGGCTTTTCCAAGAAGGAAGGCGCTTACTTGCAGTATGTATTACACAGAGTTGCCCGGTGCCAACTGTGACCAGTTGATTCCACAAGCTCTGCTTTGAGACATTTCTGTGGCAAGACAACTACATATACAAGAAGGCCTGCGTGCCCTGAGCAGGCCACACTTGTACAACCGTAAACCATGGCAGGTACAATAGGATAAGCCACTTTGTTACTTCCTGGGGCTGGGAGAAGGAGGAGGAAGGGGTAGAAGTTCCCCCTCAGACTTGCTTTTGTATGAATCTATCCCCGGTACTTACACCGCTGGCTTACCAGTGGTTTCTGGCTATCAGGCCTCCTTGACCTCCTTGTGTTTTCCGTTTCACTGTTTTGAGCTGTAATAGGCATTCCTGTCTTGATTTCGTAAAGTCAACAAAAAAAAAAAAAAAAAAAAACAGTATTATCAGAATAACTATGATTCCACATTTGTGCTCTAACCAAAGGCCTTTAATTCACATGGGGTGGCAAGGCAACAATTCATAGAGGAATATAACCCAAGAGTTTAGTCTCGGCATCAGGCCTGTTGAAGCACGTCTCGTGAGACTACAGAAATGACAATGCTCTTCAAATCCCTTTTGCCTTCACCCCTCTACACTCCAAAATCAGCATAAACCACACAAGAAGAATCCTTTTTGTATTTTTTATAAGTGTTTACTGGAGATGTGTAAGTGGCAAATTGTCACCCAAGTTTTCTTTCCCTTTGAGAGAAATGATCTAAGCTACTCCATAGTAAGTGGCAGCCCAAGGTAAGCTCCGTATGCACTTTCCAAGAGAAAGAATGTTAAGAACTGAGTGGAACGCAAGTGGCAAACTTGCAATAGGAGTTTGCAAGCAACAGCAATGCTTCCATGTATGCTTCTGGGGAAAAAAAAAATCTCAAAGTAACTGCACTGTCATTGGTACATCCAGCTCCTCAAGGTCTCAATGTTGGTTCTTAATTTGTTCTTCCTTGCAGCCCGGTTAGTTAATATCTGTCTTTGGTAAACACTATGTTCTTGGTATCCATCACTTCCCATTTATCAAGGGGTGGGTAGGAATGGCCTTATAAACACTAATTCTAAAGCAAAATAATGAATGCCAGATAAGTTGTCTGAGCCGGGCACCAAGAGCACAGAGCAGAGATGGTGCATTCTGTGTGGGAAGATCTAGAAAGTTCACAGTGGAGATAATATTACCATTATCTTCTGAGATTTAAAAAAAAAAGTCTTAAACACTAGCAAAATGAAAAGTATGTTTCCTTAGAGAATTCAGCCAAGAGAGCAACGATGAGAAAGCTCTACTAAGTAAGTCAGGTCCAAGGCCAAGCCAATCATGGCGCTGCTCCCTCAAGCCTGAGAATGAGGCTTGCAGCATCCTGAGTTTCCTAACTATTGTCCCCTCCTGGCAACGTCAGGCTGTCATTCATGAAAATAAGTAGTTGGGACACTAAGCAGCATTTCCAGAGATGGACATTCCATGCCGGGATAGGCCACGTCAGTCCTTGATCCACCAGGAAGGCAGAGGAAACATTTAGCCAGGTGTTTGTTCAAAACTGAAATTCAAAATGACCCTGTCACTTGTCAGGGGCAGGCGATTGGTGAGGGAAAGCAGGAGAAAGCCAGTCAAATTGTAGCAATGAAATCTTAGTATTTTTGTACTTTGAAACACTTTTCTTATAACAAAATAAAGTAGCAAAAACCTTTCAAACCTGCTTTTCTTTTTATTTAAATGTTCTGCATAAACTTTAGCTGTTACCAGAGTTAAAATTATGTTTGCCAACGTGTCCTCACTGTATCTGTGCAGGGAGTCATGGGGCTGGGAGAGCTGCCTTGCTGACCCTTTAAAGCAGTGGTACTCAACCTGTGGGTCATGACCCCTATGGGGATCAAATGAGCTTTTCACAGGGATCACCTAAGACCATCAGAAAAGAGATCTTTACATTATGATTCATAACAGTAGCAAAATTGCAGTTATAAATTAGCAGCGAAAATAATTTGATGGTTGGGGGGGGCCACCACAACATGAGGAACTGTATGAAAGAGTTGCGGCATCAGGAAGGATGAGAATCACTGCTTTAAAAGAGCCTTAGCAGCCACTGGTGTAAAAGAAGCTACAGAGAGGGGAGGTGCCATGCTGGGACCATCATTTCCTTCCATCCCTGGCAGTCCTGACTCAGCTTCACTCTTCCATTAAATAACCAGACTCATGTGCCTCCCAGGACCTCCTTCCCACCTTCCACATTGAATGAGCTGGTCCCACTTAAGAGCAGATGTTAAAATTTTGCTTAATCTCTCCTTTCTTTTGATAAGGATGTGTTTGTCTAATCACATAATGACCTGTTTACATTTCCTGGCTTGTGGGCTGTAAAACCTTAACCCTCTCCCCCCCCTTTCCCAGCCACACCTGCGGTTCCAGAGACTTTGTATTCTCAGAGCCACATTTAGATAGAATTTGTAAATGCAGGTGTATTTTTGTAACTTTTTTTGCAATGTCTTGCCTCTTTATGTAGCACTGAACTTTGTAAAGTATATTTTTTTAGGGAATTCATTTTTTAACTAAAAAAACTGCATGCTTTAGAAAAACTGCAATAGAATCAAACTTTGAAATTAAAATCTTTGCTTAAAAATGGTTCAGCAGAGGTGATGGGGAGAAGTCTCTTTTCTCTTAGGCGAGTGTGCAACCTCAGGGTCGAGATAAGCTAGGTAGGTCCTTGCCACAGTGAAGGAGATGAGGGTCATTTCAGAATCCTTACAGGAAGAAAAGACGGACACAAGCTTACTGCTGGTCTGAGCAGGAGCTGCGGATTCTGGGTTAACATAAGAATTACTGCCAGCTCACCACTACTAGAAGAATTTCAATGCGAGGCATTCTCAGGTCATCTGCCAATATGAGCTTGTTAGTGTAAGAGATTCGATAACATAACACTTAGTTGGTTTGCATAGGCTAATATGACATTAACTCCAGTTATTTTGTTTTTACATTTACAAATGTCATTCACTTATTACTCCATACTAGAAGTGTCTGGAAAGCCATAATATTTCTGCTGTTTGGGTTACTCGGTGTATTCCTGAAGTCTATCAAGTGCAAACATGGTCACTCAAAAGAAACTGTTGAAACCTAGTCATACCCAAGAATAATCAAATATGAATCTCTATAGGGTAAAATCTGAGAAATTTTACTATTTTAGAAAGTCCTATGTCCCTTCTAATGTACAGACAAGGTTAAACATCACAAGCTTAGGGATGAGCCCTGAACTCACAGATATCTGTGCGAATACAAATGATGCCCAAACCCAGAGAAGCCTACGTCTGCTCGTCAGTATCTCGGTGTTACGGTGTCATGTCCGGAATTGAGGCTGCTGTCTAGGCATTAGAGGGTAAATAAAGCATCTATCCAATGAGCAAGAGGCAAAGGAATTATAACACAGACACCCCCACCACCATTTTTGTGTTGCCTAAGCAAACTCTATTAAGAATGGATGGTCGTGAAAAAAAGGTGTTACGCTGTGTATATATCCACCATGGTCAGAGACCCGCTAACCTGATGCAACCCACTAACCTCCATTTTCCAAAAGGAAAATCTTGACCTACTGATTTGACTAAAAAGGGCAAACTTGAAGACAATTACCAAATACTTAGGTGACTTTTATAGGAATAAAGCTCTAAGAACAGGAATTTTACATTAAGACACACACACACATACACACTCACTGAAGCAGCTAATCCAGGCTGTGTACATATACACAATGATCCTCCGATGCCTAAGCCTGTCTTGTCTGAATTACCAGCAAAATTGCTAGGTGTCATTACCCCCAACAACAGCAGAAAAATATAAGAATTTAAGTTTGTATGTCTTAGATGCATATTTTACTTGGAAAATTCAGTTCCTGACTCTCTTGACTTAAATACAAAGTATGGTTGCTATATAACACAATGGTGTAGAAATAAGCCATCGCAGGATATAATGGCTGTTCCTAGACGTGATGACATGGTTGGTTAACACCAGACAGCAGTAATTTCATGTCTGTTTCATTCAAGCAATTGCTTTATAGCTTTTTCTATGGCACATTTTAACTTTGTAATGTTTTGCGATGATGAATGCAATATCTGTACAAATGCAAATCAGGATCTCTTTTACATACTGTTGATAGAACATGTTGATTGTACATTAAGTATTAAAGATTTAGGTCTATGTTCTTCATTGTTTGCTACTCCTAAAAACTTAATCGTTTTGCATTCTTTCTTAACACTGCAGTCTTGGTTTCTGCTATTTTTTCATATCTGACTATAGATATTCTTTCTTGAATTTTTTTCCTTGTTTTCAGATTGGTTTTAATTTGACTTGCTGGTGTTTCGGTGCCTTGTGGCCCAATAAGCTGTATTCCCCGCCCCAACTGAAAACTTTTTTAAAAAAAAAAAATCAATAAACCTTATTTTCAGAGAAGATTTAGAATCATAGCAAAATAGAAAAGAAAGTGCAGGAAACACCCATATTCCTCCTGTCCTCCCACGTACACCCTCGCCATTATACCCATCCTTACTGTAATAGCCAAATAACTGTAGAAAAAAACCTCCAAGTCACTTCAGAAACTGCACTCTGTTTCCCAGATTCTGCTTGTGCTCTTCCAGGCTTTCATATTTTTGATAGACAGGTAGACGTACCACAAAAAACAAGGAAAGGCAACCTACTGGTGACGCAAATTGTGCTGCGGAAGAAAATGGCTTCCAGAAACCCAGAGCCGAGGACTGAGTTGGCAAGCACTGGGCATGAAGGGGAGGCTCGCTCATCAGCTGGTCCGGGAGGGCTGCAAAGTCAGTCACCCCGGCCCAATGAGTGGGCTATGGGGTTTTACATTCTTGACTCTCCCGCAGGTTGACTCCAGAGAATAAGCCAAGCCCTTCATTCCCCAACTTTCCCTCCACCAGCTGTCCCCACACAATGATCTATCTTGTTTCTATTCCACAGGAAGCTGGGCTTTACTGGCCCCAACAGGGCTGGCTCTCTGAATCATTTCCAGGGAAGCCACTGATGGAGCAATGTGTTTTTCATTCAAGACACCCTCAGTCCTTTACAAGTGTGGGGTTGGGCCGTGTAGAAGGCAGTCTCCAAGACCACCAGGTCCATGACAATAAGCCAGTGAGGAGCTTCCCAGCCTTTACTCTGGGCCTAGAATCCAACGGAGGAGGTTCCCATTCTCCCGGCTTTCATAGGAGTCCCCAGGTCCCAGCAACCAATCATGATTCCCTCTGAAAGCGCAGGTGCTAGATGATTGGCTCTTTATTCCAGCTTCCCCCTTCCGGGGAAGGATGCAGTTTATGGGTGGGAGAGGCCTTGTAGGGAACAAAAAAAAAAGGTCCCCATTGTCGGAACTGAAGGTGGCACAGCCCAAGGTGCCTGGTCACTGCATATGAAGGCGCCAGAGCAAAGGTCTCGTTCAGTATTCTACTCCGTACAGCCTCTTTCCTGGAACAGAGAGGGGTAACGGTCGAAGTGGAGGGAGAGGCTGAGAAAGGATCAGCCATCCTTCTGCTTCTCCAAGACTGCATGAGGTCACCCCTTTGCGGCTTTTATTTTGGCGGAGGTTGTTGCCTTAAAGGTTTCCATATTCCCAGAACCCTCTCCCCAGTCTACCTTCGCTGTGTAACAGCCTTCACTGAACCTGAGCGGAAGAGGAACGAGGAGCCAACAAGGATACTTTAAGCTGTGACAGAGCTCCCAATGCCTTATGCTCCCACTCAGCTAAACTGTTCCAGCATGGGCAAATGTAAGAAATGACCCAAGACATGCTATAACAGTCAGGAACAAAATGAGGGGATTTGGAGATGTAGGTGGGGTTTTCTTGGCCCATCACTGGAAATAGTTACTAGATGGAAATTTCTACTACTCTTTGAACTATTACTTTGTGTTTTTCTTCCCTGAGATAGAGTCCAGTAAAACAACCAGCAAGACACAGCAATCCTTCCGTCTGCATCATTCCACAGCACCGAAGTAACAAGCACGTGCCCGTACCTGGTCTTTAACATGGATGCTAAGGGTTTGAACTCAGGGCCTTATATTTGTACAGAAAGTGCTAAGCCCTCCATTGTCTTTTGAGTGACCTGGCAAAGTTTCAAATAATATTTTTGAAGTGTTTTAGAATATAGAAAAAGATGAGGGTCTTTAATTCAATATAGAAAGAGAATAGTGTGGAAGAAAGAAGGAATGAAAGAGAGAGAAGGGGGAGGGAGGGAGGGAGGGAGGAGGGAGGGAGGGAGGGAGGGAGGGAAGGAAGGAGGGAGGGGGGGAAGAAAGATGACAAAAAATGTATTTAGAAATAAAGATGCTTTCTGAATGAGCTACAGGAAGTTGAATCATTTATTCCAGAAACTAGAGAAGTTCAACACAGGCATTTTGCTTATTCGCAGAAGGCAGCTGATAAGGAAGGTACTGGCAGATGATCACATATCATTCCATAAAATACAATCTCACTTAATGACTTGATAACTTAGGAATGGAAAACATCATCTTTAAGCAAATAAATACGCCTGCCAAAAACCTGACACCTTGTGTAGAAACCAGACAGGACTCATCATTACCATTTCTGCTCAAAACTGTGCAGACCTTCCACGTGCTGAAAGAAGCTTAGCTTTCTGCCACCATTTTTTTTTAAATGCCCGACATAAATTACTTGGACAAAGAACAGAACTATTTTGGCTTGTGGTTTTAGGCATTTTGGACCATGAGAAGCTGCTCTGGTTGCTGTGGGCCTGTGAAAAGGTAGAACACCAGGGCAGAGCCGTAGGGCAAAGTCCTACAGCTGGATTCCTAGCCTGGAGGAAGAAAGAAGATGGGGAAGGATAAAGGGGAAGGGAAGGAGAGTAAAAGGAGAAGGAGAGAATGAAAATTGGGGTGAGAAAAAGAAGTAGGAGGGAGTAAAAGGAGGCATAATCTCTCTAAAAGGATGCACCCCACTCCTACTGGACCCTCCCTATCAATCACACCGCCCTAGACACTAAGTCTTTAACACACACTTCAAACCACATGATATGTAAACTAAACTATGGCAACAAAAAAAAACCACATGAGAACTTAATGTATTTGCATCTTTAGAATACAGTGAGCAAAAACCATGTCTATGGCAAAATCCAGGCAGCAGCGTGGTTGTATGAATAGTTTTATTGACTATGCTGCTTTTTTAACTACAATAGCAGAGTTCAGTAACTGAAAAAGAGATCCTGTGACCTGCAAAGCCCAAACTAATTCCTCCCTGGCCCTTCACAGGAGAAGATTATTCACCCAAAAAGAACTTGAAAAAAAAAAACAGAAGAAGAATATCAGTAGGGCTAGCACATGCAAATGCATCAACAGCTTTCTCTGTCTTGTTTGGATAATGACAAGTCTAAATAACATAGTGGGGAAGAATTCCATTGCAAATCATAATTAGAAGCTTAAGAGATGACTTGCCAGCTAAGAACACATATTGTTACAGAGGACCTAAGTTGGGTTCCCAGCACCTACATTGGGTTGCTCCTCACAACCTATGGCTCTAGATCCAGGGGGGATCTAAGGCCTCCAGCCTCCACATGGGCTTGCATTTGTGTGCACACAGCCACGCACATACATATGAAGACATAAAGGTCAATAATTTATTTTCCATAATTTTGAGAATTTAATATATGATTATTGTATTTACATCATTCACACCCTTGCCCCTTCTCTCTTCAATTCCTTCCATGGGGAAGCCCACAGAAGTGGGTCCGTTCTGCCTTGACTGAATGTCAGAGAGCTTAAGCCTACTCTTGCTCTTCCAAAGTTATTAACAAGAAATCTGATTTAAGGAGTGGCTAAAAAGCATCCTGACCTAGAGTATAGTTACTTGGTGTTTTGGATATTGATGGCCCGTAGAGGTGGACCCACTCCACCTTGACCAAAGATCAAAGAATTCAAGCCTATTCCTGCTCCTTGATGGATATGACAGGAGGTTTGACCCAGGGAATGGTTGCCTGCAGAATGATTGGTCTACGGTATGGTCATTACATGTCCTGCCTGAACAACAGAGTATTTAACTAAAAGATATTGTTGATTGATATTTCAAGTATTGAAGCGAATAATTGTTCTACCGGTCCATTCTGTCATTTTAAAGCAGTCCTTTATCTTCTTCCACCCTTTTTTAGATTGGGGTACATAAGCATATGAAAAATAAACATGAGCATATTCAGTATTCACTGGGCTGCCCTCCCAGTTCTATCCTATGTCTCTGTATTTCTTTTCTCTGTTTCACTTACCTAATCACCATGACCCTACCCTGGAGCATGCGAGCCCCATCAAGGCTGGCCCCGACACTCCCATGCCTTCTCTCGCTTCCTCTCAAATTCATGACCTCTTCTTCTTCAATTATTATTGTTACATAGGTATACATACAACTGCTTTGGATAACCAATTATCATTGAATAACATGTCAGGGTGCTTGTCCTGAAAAAACTGGTTCTTACTCTCAGCAGTCATTGATGCTTCATCTAGGAGTGGACAGTTGAGAAATTTATTCCATCCCCATGGCTTGCCATTGGGTGATGTTGTTTATGCAGGTCTTTAAGTAACCGTGTTGAGATTTCACAGATGCTGCCTCCCTGTCATGTCTTGGAGGCACCGCCTTACAGCAAGCGTTCTGCTGGTGCTTGCAATTTTTCCACCTCTGCTTTTGCACGTTTCCCTTGAGCCTTAAGTCTAAGAACTGTGCTGTAGATGTATCAGCTGGAGTTGGGAACACTATGATTAGTTGTTCTCTGCAATTTGACCAATCATCTCCTGTAATTGTCTCCATGTGCTGCAAAAAAAGGAGCTGAAACTTTATTGCCTCTCAGAACTTTACAGCAAGACCCTATGACTGAAGATACCACACACTTCAGACACCAGACTTGGAAGAACTAAGCCAGAACTGACCTAGAAGGCTTCTCCCTGAGGACCAGCTTTCATAGTATCAGTGGGTGCTAAGCAACCTGCTAAAGGAGACTAGTAATTACTAGTACACCAACAAACCACAATAACGATCAGCATGGTAAACTATCCACAGCAGTACAATAGTGGCATTTTCAACATTATGGTAACCAAGAGCTATCTAATTGGGTCTAAGTCCCACTCAATAATAGGTAATTCATGCCTGATACAGTAAGTCTAGCCAACTACCCATGCTAGAAAGGTCACGGCCACTAAGGAGAACTCACTATTGACATTTTCCTAAACAAATATGTAATTTCTAACTGTACCCAAAATAGTTACCCTTATATATACCCACAAATAAAATACATCTTTGTAAAAATGAAATGACCATTAAGTGAAAAAGTAGGTAGAATAAACATAAATGTGCAGAGACTGGAAAGATGGCCCAGTGGTTAACAGCACTTTTTGCTCCTCCAAAGAACCCAGGTTTGATTTCCAGGAAACACAGGCAGTTCACACACATCTGTAAAGCCAGTTTCTGGAGATGCAAAGTCTTCTTCTGACTTCTGTGTACACTGTACCTACATATGCCGTGGCATACATGCAGGCAAAGGACTCATATGTATAAAACAAAATTTTTAAATGCACACATAAACTTCAAGAATAAAACATAAAAGCTATAAAACTTTGATCCAGCATAAAAGAAACTTGAAAGGATATATTGCATTCATAAGTGAAAGAATATTATAAAGATATCAATTATCCCTGAATAATACACAAATTCAATGCTATTCAAGGAGAAATTTCAGTGGTTATTTTGGGAAACATGAGTTTTAGAACTTGGAATCAAAAGCAGGAAATTTACCAATATAGCCAACAATATTTGGAAAACAATTGGGTAGAAATAGCAATGCTATAAAAAATACACCATGCAACTAATAATTAGAGTTATATAATGCAAATGTAGTCAGAAAAGCAATGAATAGGAAAGTACAAATTATGAAATTGATACATGTACATGGAAAGTGGCATATATTAGAAATCAATATCGCCAGATATTAGAGGGATAAGATTGTCTAAAAATGGCTTTGAATAAATTTTCTACACTTTTGAAACTTAGAACCTATTTCATAGTTTACTAAAATGAATTCCAGGTGGGTAGAACATCCATGGTCTTGTTTTCAGTCTTAGGATAGACGCTTGCTCTAAATGGCTACCACCAACTTCAAAATCATTTTTTTTAAAAAAAAAAGTTACCAACTCACTCTTCTGATTATTTTTAGTTTCTGAAAAACAAAAATAACTAAACACAGTAGAGAAGTTAAAATGTGTCTGAGAAGAAAAACTTTGAGATATGTGAACTCATATCCTAAAAGATGAGAAGAATTCCAATGTAGTAAACTCGTAGTAAAACTTCAAACTCTCCCCCCCAAAACTTTAGTTTATTAGGGATAATTAGTGGAAAATATGCTCATGACATATGTTCAACTTTACTAGCGATCAAAATGCGACCCAGAACAAAAGGATAATGCCTGTTGCCACACGTTTTGAAGAAAATCCTGTGGGTTGCTGAGAACATGTATTTGGATGGATAATGCCCTGCAAATTTTTATTGAATCTGATCTGTGATGTCATTTAATTTCCATATGTCTCTCTTTTTTTGTTGGGAAGAAGACTTCTTAATTCATGAGAGTGGGATATTGAAACCTGCTACTGCCATTATGCTGATGTTAAGTTTACATCTAATAGGATTTAAAAAATAAAATTCAATGGCTGTGTTAGGAACATACACGTTTAGAATGGTGATGTCCTTTTCATGCCTTGTTCCCTTAACCAGTCTGAAGTGGTCCTTTTTATCTTTTCTCTCCAGTTTTGGTTTGAAGCATATTTTGTCAGATATTAGTACAGTGATCCCTGCTTGCTTCCTACATTCATTTTTTTTAAAGTGTGTTTTCCATCATTTCGCCGTAAGTAGTATCTCCCTTCTGTGGTGAGGTACATGTCTTGGAAGAAACAGATAGACAGTTGATGCTCTTTTGTCCAGTATGTGAGTCAGTGCCTTCCCACCAGGAAGTTGAAGTGCTTGATACTCAGAACTATTATTGAAAGGTATATTGATTCCTGCCACTTTGTTGATTTTGTAGGATTTGGTTTTGTCCTCTTCCTTTCTGTTTGCCTATGACTCTAGCATGGTTTATGGTGTAGTGTGGCCTCATGAATGGGTTTATTTTTCTCTTCACCCTGAAACATTCCTTAAAGTATTATCTACAGAGCTGATTTAGTGATCATAAATTCCTATAGCTTGTTCTTACCATGGGAAATTTTTTATTTTTCCTTCAGCTGTGATAGACAGTTTTGCTGGGTATAGAAATCTAAGTTAGCAGTTGTCACCTTTCAGAACCTGAAGCATGCCTGACCTGTCTCCTAGCTCTTCAAGCTTCACCTGGTAATCCACTGTTGTTTTCATGGGTCTGCCTTTATATATGTGTCTTTCTTTTTGCTTTCAGTTTACTTTGTATGCCCTGCATATTCACTGCCTTAAATATGGTCTTGATTCTCTGGTCTTATCTGTTTGGTGTCTTGATTGCCTCATGTATATGACTGACATTTCTTTTTATCCTCCTGAAGATTTTCTCCTACAGTTGTTTGGGTGGGGAAATGTTTTCTGTGCCTTTAGAACTAAATCCTTATTCTTCTTCTATGCTTCCTATCCAAAGTCTTGGATTTTCAGTGTGGTGCTTTTTTCTTGTAATTCCCGCTGGCACCTTTTTATTATTTTGTCTTTGTCCTTGTTTAATTGATCCATTTTCTTCACCTTCTCTTCAAGCTCAGATAGTCTGCCCTCTGCTTATGTTCCTCTACTGATGAGACTCTCCACAGAGCTTATTTACTTAACTCATTATGTTTTTCAGGTTTTAAATTTGAAAATGGTTCATGCTGAGCATGTCTGTCTCTTCATTGAATTCCTCTCTCCTCTCTTGTGCTACTTTCTTTACATCATTCCAGTTTGTCTTCTTGATCAGCAGCTTCTTTCTGTTTGGATTGCCTTCACAAACTTGGATGTACTTTACTTTCTTTCAACACGCTTCCTTGGTTTCTTTGACTATTCTTTTTATTTTTCTGGTATTTTACCTAATTCATTCTCACTAGATGCCATTTCTGTAGGTTTCATAAAATTATTGGAGGAGTTATGTTATCTTTTTTGTGTATGCTTTTTCTGTTACCTCTTTGGAATTTATACAACTGGTGGTAATAGCTTTGCTTGATTTATGTTGTTATTGACTATACGCTCTCAGTTGACATATCTGCAGTGTTGATGTGGGACTTGGGTGTGGTTACATTCACTGTGTAGCCGAAAAGTGAAATCCTCAGATTCCTCTGACTCTAACCAGTTCCAGGTGGTTCTGTGTGCAGGAGGGGTAAAGGAGAACTGTTCGGATGGGTGAGTCCTTTCATGGTTGTTCCCTGCATGCTTACACTCTGTCCTAGCTCCTTCTGGCCCTGCAGATCTGGTGACCATGAGGATCAGATCTTCTCTTGATGTTCCTGCTAAGTTCTCCCAGGCAGATCTATTTTGAAACTGGTTTCCGACAAGGCTGCAACATAGAAGACTTCCAGCCAGGCTCTGAATCTCAACTCCCTTCCCTCCTTCCCATCAAAGATCTCCTTCATTAGATAAGTTCATTCATAGACCTTTTACTTTGAAAAATAAGAGCTTACTGTACTTTGTCTTAAAATTTTTAATCATGTGAAAAGCTTATACCTACCTGTATGTACATTTACCAACATGTATGCACGCACACCCAATCTGGAGACTATCTGACACTATTAATGTCAATCATTAATAGGTAAGACCTCTAGTAAGAAGAGTAAAATATGTTACAATGAGGTAGCAAGATGGAGACTTCACCCTTTTTTATATATTTCTGGTTGGTTGAAGTTTTGTAACATGTACTGGTTTTTTTTTTTTGCAGTTGTGAGAGGACAACATTTAATATATGTCACTTGAATATCCTTTGTCCTTCATTCATCAGAACTACATGTGCAATAATTTCTTGTTTAATTTTCTCTTCTGAACTCTCTCTTCATAATGAAGTCCTAAGGGCAGTGTCTCTAACACTAAGCCACCACTGGAAAAGAATTCCATCTAAAAGGAGCAGGAGTGTAGAGAGCATAATGCCCACATTCTTGAGATGAGCAAAAATAGAACAGGTAGACACAAGATGACCAAGACCCTTGAAAGAGACAATGTCGTAGTCAGCCCGGGCTGCCTTCAAACTAGGGAGTTCTCACAGCAGACATTTTCCTCACTGTGCTGGGATGAACTTCCAAAGTCAAGCTGTTGT